>CM022299.1:414339645-415539645 GCA_011799875.1 Thinopyrum elongatum
ATGGCGTTCGGGTGGTGCACGGGGTCGGCGCTACGGCGCGCTAGCGAGCGAAAGGAGAAGCTAGGTGTGGCCTGCGCGATGCGGGGAGCACGATGCGCACGGGCCCGAGGCCGTTTGGTCACCGGAACGGCACCGGCGACGAGCTAGGCGGCGGTGCGTTCGGGCGAAAGAGGGGCGACGCGTACGGGCACGAAGAGCGCGCGGGGAGAGGGGGAGGGGGACGAGGTGCTCACAGCGAGTCTGTAGGTGAGCTTAGCGTGCGCGGGGAGGGCTCGGAGTGGCCGGAGTCGGCGATGGCGTGCGGCGGCCGAAGGTGGAAGATGACGGCGCCGGCGACGCAGCGACGCATTCTAGCTCGTGGGGCTCGGGGGAGAGGCGTAGTCGACGGAGGCGAACCATGCGGGCACGGTCACGCGACGAGGCAGAGGCGGTGGCCGCGCGTGCTACGGCGGCGGTGCCATGGCTGCGCACTGGAGAGAGAGGAGAGGTGGTGTCCAGGGGAGAGTGAGGCGAGGGAGAGCCAGGGGGTCCGGGGTGCTGCTCATATACGCGGCAGTCGCGGCGACGCGCTGTCGACCGCGAGGGAGGGGGGGCCCGGGCGTGCGCGCGTGCGTGCGCCAGGTGCTCGACAGCGAGCCCCGGGCGTGAGCAGTACGAAGAGGACGAGCGAGTTGGGCTGGGCCGGCCACTGTGCTGACTTAGGCCCAGCACAGTGGGCCTTTTTCTTTTTCTTCTTTTCTTTTCTGTTTTCTCTTTTTAGTTTCTGTTTTGACTTTTGTTTTGATTTCAAAATACTTTTGTAAAATATGAAACTAGCCCAAGTAAATATGGTGCATTATTAGTCACTGCTAGAAACTGGTTTGGCGTCCATATCTTTTTGGTTTGGATTTTATTTAATTGAAAAGGGGTTGAATAGTGCTATGTTGCTGCTGTTTCTTGTTGTTCGAGTCCTTTTACAATTCCAACTAATGTTGCAATCATTTTTATAAATGCTATGGGAATATTTGCAACATGAGGCACATTTTAGTTTTCCAGTTTGAACAACTTTTATTTTCCACTTTAGTTTAAATTTGAAGTTGACTTAGGAGTTGAAATGCAATATGATGCAACTGATGTTTAGGCACTGATAATCATGATGTCATGGCATAATCAAAATGGAATTACTGTAGTTAACCACTGGGGGTGTTACAAATCTCCTCTACTAACAAGAATTCTCGTCCCGAGAATTAAGAAGTAGAAGGAAAAAGTTCGGGGTATTCCGCACGAAGATTATCCTCGCGTTCCCAAGTGGCTTCATCTTCAGTATGATTTAACCACTGTACTTTGAGGAACTTGGTAACCTTCTGACGGGTTCGACGTTCAGCTTCATCGAGAATGCGGATCGGATGTTCCTTATATGAAAGATCATCATGCAATTCGAGCATCTCGTGATCCACAGCTCGGTGCGGAGATTCCTTGAAGCATTTACGAAGTTGCGACACATGGAAGACATCGTGGATATGAGAGAATTGCGGCGGCAACTCCAATTTATATGCCACCTGACCACGTCTGGCAACAATGCGGAAAGGACCAATGTAGCGCGGAGCTAGCTTGCCCTTGATTCCAAAACGGTGAGTTCCCTTCATAGGGGTGACACGAAGATAAGCGTGATCACCAGGTTGATAAGTCAAACCCCATCGTTTGCGATCATAGTTGCTCTTCTGACGGTCCTGAGCCGCCTTGAGATTTTCACGGACGATACGGACTTGTTCTTCGGCGTGTTGAATAATATCTGGACCCACGAGCGGTCGTTCCCCAGTTTCTGACCAATTCAGAGGGGTTCGACATCTACGTCCATAGAGAACTTCAAAGGGGGCCATTTTCAGACTAGCTTGATAGCTGTTGTTATAAGAGAACTCGGCATATGGAAGAGATTCTTCCCACTTCTTGCCGAAAGAAACAACACAAGCTCGTAGCATGTCTTCAAGCACTTGGTTGACTCGCTCGACTTGGCCTTGGGACTGAGGATGATAAGCTGAACTCCAGGTAATATGAGTTCCCATAGCCTTTTGGAAACTTTCCCAGAAATGACCGGTGAATATGCTGCCACGGTCTAAACTGATCTCTTTCGGAATACCGTGGAGTGAAACAATTCTGGAGATATATAATTCTGCTAACTGACTAGCAGTGATCGTCTCCTTGACAGGCAGGAAGTGTGCAACTTTGGAGAGTTGGTCGACGACGACAAGAATAGCATCGTGACCCTTCTGTGACCTGGGAAGTCCTGTAATGAAATCCATCTGAACCTTGTCCCATTTCCATAAAGGAATAGGAAGTGGTTGCAGAATTCCAGCAGGCTTCTGATGTTCTGCTTTAACGCGACGACAAACATCACATTCAGCAACATATCGAGCAATGTCCTGCTTCATTCTAGACCACCAGTACCTTTGACGGAGATCACGATACATCTTGGTGCTACCCGGATGAAAAGACAATGGGGTGTCATGTGCCTCCTTCATGACTTTGTCAGTCATAAGTTCGAAGCGAGGTACGACAATGCGGTTTCTGAAATACAAGGTTCCATCTTCAGACAGCGAGAAATCCCTGTACTTTTCAAGGTGAAGACTCTTCTTCATCAGATCAACTTCAGCATCTTGAGCTTGCGCATTCTTAACAGCTTTCTCAAGATCTGGTTGTATCACAAGGTTATTAAGAGAACCCTGTGGAACAATACGCAGATTTAGCTTGCACAGTTGTTCAAAAAGACGAGGTTGAGCTCGCCTAACCATGAGGTTGTCGCAATAGGACTTGCGGCTTAAGGCATCAGCCATCACGTTAGCCTTGCCAGGGGTATAGGATATACCCAAATCATAGTCCGCAATGGCCTCCATCCATCTTTGCTGACGGAGGTTTAGAGAAGGTTGAGTGAACAAGTACTTCAGACTTTTATGATCCGTGTATATCTCGCAACGATTACCGAGAAGGTAATGTCGCCATAACTGCAATGCATAGATGACAGCAGCTAGTTCTAGATCATGTACCGGATAATTCTCTTCATGTGGGCGCAATTGACGAGAGCCATAAGCAATCACTTTACGCTCTTGCATTAGGACACAGCCTAATCCTTCACGGGATGCATCACAATAGATCACAAAGTCTTTGCGGGTATCTGGAGGAGATAGTACTGGGGTATTGTAACGGATTGACATCTGCCCCAGTGGATAAAGAATGTACTCTGGATGTATCCCTGCTCGAACAGCTGGTAGCTGCGTCGCAGGGTGTGGTGGAAACAAACGATCCATCTGAAACAGAGGGAACTCATGATTGTCAAAAGACAAGGAGAAGTATAACCGATCTCGGAGAGAAAGGTTAGACAAAACAATGGAAAGGAAAATGATTATCAGACTAATCAGATCAATGTCAGGGAAATCGCACAGATATCCAGCTCTCCGGGTGGACGAGAATTACGAGATCCTAAGTGTCGGCGTTAGTAAACTTTAGTTAACCCGAAAGGAAGAGAGGTCAGAGTCCCAGAGTAAAGATGAGGAATAAAAGATACTAATACCTCCCAATTGGCGACGTGGGCCCGTAAGCCACACAACCAAGTTAGTAAAACAGTTTTCCGGTTTCTAGACTCAACTTCGGCCAAAGAGTTGGAAAGGGGGTTCCTACAGGCAGTCGGCTCTGATACCAACTTGTGACGCCCCCGGCCCGATCGCGCGCTAATCATACACGCAAATGCACACGATCAAGCCTAAGGACTCACGGGAAGATATCACAACACAACTCTAAAACATAAATAAAGTCATACAAGCTTTATATTACAAGCCAGGGGCCTCGAGGGCTCGAATACATAAGCTTGCGAACAAGCGTCAGCGGAAGCATCAGATATCTGAGTACAGATATGAAATAGAAACAGAAAGGCCTTTAGAAAGGCGGGGCAAAATAAAACACTACGATCGAAAGGCGAAGGCCTCCTGCCTGGGACCCTCCGATCCTACTCCTGGTCGTCAGTCAACTCGTAGTAGTATCCATCCTCTGGGTAGTAGTAGTAGCGATCGTCGGGGCATCTGTCTCAGGGGCTCCGTCCTCTGGTCACGTCAAACTGATATGGGGAGAAAAAGGAAAACAAAGCAACCGTGAGTACTCAGAAGTACTCAGCAAGCAAGGATCTACACTACATATGCAACATTATCAAGGGGAGGCTGTATATGTGGACTGGGCTGCAGAAATGCCAGAATAGAGAGAAGGCCTAGTCCTATCGAAGACTAGCATCTTCAGCGGTCTTGCAGCAGTAGAAGAGAGTAGAACAATACCATATAATGTAGCAGTAATAATATCAACCTCACCCAGAGATCCTTTCTCGACTCCCTGCGAGAAAGCAATCCCAGAGCCATACAGTCATCAACCTCGTCCTGAGATCCCTTCTCGACTCCCTGCGAGAAGCAATCCCAGAGCCATATATACAGGTCTCATCACAGGTATCCAGTTCTAAATTGTATCAATCAGGATACAACTCCGAGTGTCCTTTACCGTAGGACCGGCTATCGATAGAAGTGTTCTTCCCTGCAGGGGTGCACCAACTTACCCATCACGCTCGCTTAACTCCGGCCGGACACACTTTCCTGGGTCATGCCCGGCCTCGTCCAAACAACACACCGCAACCCGACCTACAGCTCAGCAGAGAGGTCCCCGTCGGTCTACATCCTAAGCGCTCAGAGGTCTTGGGCCATCGCCCTGTGCACTCCGAGTCGTTGCGCGCAGGGAGAAGCCTGGCACCAGGAGGGCGCCGGTCCGTCCGTGCCGCCATGCTGAACTGGACGTCTGACAGAGCTTTCGGCTGATGCTACGATGCAGAACGCCCATACTATGCCCACGTGATGGTTAGTGCTATCAGACCAGAGGCCTGCTCGGATCAAATATCCAAATCGTTAGGACTAGGGGCTTGCGGAAACGAGCAGAGACTCACGAAAGATGTGACCCCGTCGCCCCGTCTCGAGGACTTGCGGCAAGGGCCATGAATGCCCGGCCACGCCTCGTATTCAACACTCGGGTACCATCCAGGTCAACCCGTCTCTTAAAAGACTGTCGGGAACTCAGGTCCACCTCTACTGGGTGGTACCGCCTGTCCCTTCAGTCCTGTAGTAAAAGTAGCTTCCTCGGGTCCCCCTTCGGGCCCGACCCATCTCTATCAAGGTTCAGCAGTAAAGTCACAGTAACCGTGTGTCCATAACATCAAGGAAATCCGAGGTATCACCCTCGATGGATGCCCACTCGATGTAACCGTCAAGTCGAACTTAGGAGGAATCACCCTCGATGAGTTCACACTTGATGTGTTGTACGACAGCGTCGTATCGGAAGTGGAGAAGGAGGAATCACCCTCGATGACCACGATCGAATAGCTACTCTACAGAGTTAACATCAGAAGTGCTACATGAGGTTTCACCCTCGGCACTTGATAGTAACGCTGCTGTGTCGTTACAACTAAGGGGGGTGATGTGCGGTGTCGGGGCCTGGTCTTCAATCCCGTTGATCGGGTCTTCTGACGATCCAGCGCGGCAGTCGGGATAAGTGGGGTCACTGATAGGTCTCTACCCAGCCTAGACTAAACAGTTTAGGATATGTAGGTAATTATCAACAGCAGGTTACAATGAACAGGCTATGCATCAGAATAGGTAAAGCAGTAGTAGCAGCAATTCTAATGCAAGCATGGGAAATAGAATGGGCGATATCGGGATGATCAAAAGGGGGGGCTTGCCTGGTTGCTCGGCGGCAAGGGCAAGGTTGTCAATGCTGTCTTCGGTCTCCGGAGCTGCGTCGGGATCTATCGAGAGAGAAGAGGGGGAGGAAACAGTATAAATATAGAGCAAACATGAGCAACGCAAAGTACGGCATGACAATATGCAGTGCCGGATGTGTCCTAACGTATGGTTGCACGTCACCGAGGAAGGAGGAATCCATCCGGGAATGTTTTCCCGGTTCCGGACATTTGTTAGACAGATGACCGGAGGGGAACGGTTGCATGTTTTGATAGTTAGAGACATGTGGCGGACGAACGGATCGCGTATTCGGATTCGTCTCGTCGTTCTGAACAACTTTCATGTACAAAGTTTTTCGATCTGAGTTACGGATTATTTTATATGATTTTCTAAAGTTTTTATTAATTTTCTGGAATTTATTGTTTATTTAAATTCGAATTATCCAGAACATTATCCAAAACAGTGTATGCTGACGTCATCATGACGTCAGCATGATGTCAGCAGGCATCCTGACATGTGGGTCCCACCTGTCATAGGCTGTCTGGTTAATTAGGGTTAATTATTTGATTAACAATTAATTAAACTAATTAATTAAATTAAATTAGTCTAAACAGAGTTAATTAGCCTAATTATTTAACTAATTAATTAATCATTTATTTATTTATTTTTCTTTTTATTTCTTTTATTTAAAAGTTTTCGGGCGGGGCCCGTTTGTCAGCGGGCCGGGGGGGCTTGGCCCACCGGCCAGTGGCTCAGGGGGGAGGGGGCCCCACCTGGCGGTGACCCAGGGGCCACGGGCGGGCGCGGGCGACGGGCGCGCGGTGCGGCGCTGGCGCGGGCGCGCGCGCGCGCGGTGACGGCAGGAGCGCGGCGACGGCGATGGGAGCGGCAGCGCGGGCGCCTGTGCATGCGCGAGCAGGCGCGGGCGAGCGCGCACGCGCGGTGAGGCAGGGACGCGGGCGGAGCGCGACGAGGGCGATGCGGGCGCGGCCGGGGCGCGGGGTGAGGTGCGCGCGCGAGGGAGGGAGGCCGAGGCCGAGGCCTCACCGGCGTTGTAGGGCACGGGCAGCGGGGCTCGGGGACGACGGCGTCGGAGGCGGGGAGGCCGTCCGGCGACGGAGACGAGGTGGCGACGGCGTCCACGCGCGGCGAGGTGGCGTCGGGCGCCGAGGGCGCGGTGAGGCGCGGGGCTGCGAGCGTGGCAAGGAGGAGGAGGCGGCCGGCGGCGGGGCAGGCAGGCCGGCGATGGCGTCGGGGAAGGCCGGCCGGCGACGGGCGCCGAGGCGGCGCGGGCGACGGGGTTCGATCCCGATCCAGAATTTCTGGATCGGGGGGGGAGAGGAGCGAGGGGGGGATTAGGGTTTCGGGGTGAGGGGAGGGGGTTATAGGCCCGGGGTGGGCCGGCCTGGGTGGTGGCCTGGTGGCCAGCTGGGCCACGGCCCAGGTTGTCCGGGGGGGGCTTTTCCTTTCTTTTTTTTTATATTATTTATTTTCCTTTTCTGTTTTGTAATTAGCTAGGCACCCAAATGACTTTTGTAAAAATTGTGACCTGGTCCACAAATCACAGGGTATTGTATACCACTGCAATAAAATAGCTTGGTGTCCATATCTTTTTGTTTGGATTTAATTTAATTGAGAAAAGATTAAATAGTGCTGTCTTGCTGCTGTTTCTATTTGTTTGAGCCACTTAAATATTTTAGTTAACACTGCTGCTAATTTTATATTAGCCTCTGGATTATTTGCAACATGATGTACATTTTTGTTTCTGGATCTGAACAACTTTTATTTTCCACTTTAGTTTAAATTTGAATTTGACTTAGGAGTTGGAATGCAATATGATGCAAATGATGATCATGCACTGTTAATCATGCTGACTTGGCATAATCAAAAGGGTGATTACTGTAGTTAACCACTGGGGGTGTTACAATTTTCATGACAAGCTCGAGTTCATCGAAAATAGAGTTCACATGCATCTTCTATGATGTTTTTGATGTTGGGGTTTTTGCCGGTTCTCTTTGTGAGTCTTAGAGCTTATGGTCATCTTGATGACAAGCTCGAGTTCATCGAAAACGGAGTTCACATGCATCTTCTATGATGTTTTCGATGTTGGAGGTTATGCCGGTTCTTCTCTTTTGGAGGTTTCACTCCTGTATATCTTAGGCATACCTCCCCTACCTCTTATTATTATAATCAGTCACTGTTGGATGCTACTCGTCATCATCTATCCAACAAGCTTGAGTTTGCTCAATTCGGAGCTCATATGCAGAAGTTGTGGTGGTTTAGGCTTTATTGCATCCTCTGTTTTCTCTGTTGTGTTCCTGAAAGCCTCAAGCCGTAGTACTGCTCTCTAGAGCGGTAGTACCGCTTGTAAGCGGCAGTACCGCGGCCCTGTGCCGCTCGTAGTACCGCTGCTTCTGGGGATGCGTTTTTTCGTGTCGGGTTTCGCGGTAGTAGAGTGGTAGTACCTCCTATAAGCGGTAAGCGGTACTACCCCTCCACCTGAGCGGTAGTACCTCTTATAAGCGGTAAGTGGTACTACCTCTCCACCCAAGCGGTAGTACCTCTTATAAGCGGTAAGCGGTACTACCTCTCCTCAGAGCGGTACTACTTCTCTGGCAGAACTACAGCTCGTGTTTTTCTCTCTCGTTGGGCTGTTTTGATCGTGCTAAGCGGTAGTATCGCTCTTCCAAGCGGTAGTACCACTTGTGCACGACATGAGCACATAACGGTTGGATTCGGGAGGTCCTATAAAAGAGGGTCTTCTTCCCCATTGAACCTTATCCCTTTAGCTCGTGTTCTTCCCCCATTGTTGACCTTCTTCGAGCTTGCTATCTCTCAATCCCTCCATGGATTCTTGCTAGTTTTGGGGGGAAAAGAGAGAGGAGATCTAGATCTATGTTTCCACCAATCACTTTCTCATCTATCTGAGGGGAACCCTTTGGATCTAGATCTTGGAGTTCTTCGTGTTCTCTTCTTCGTTCTTCCTCTGAGTGTCCTCCCTAGCATTAGTTGCTTTGGTGGGATTTGGGAGAGAAGGACTTAGGCATTCCGTGTGCCCTTTCCATTGCATTTGGTGCATCGTTTTGAGTTCTCCACGGTGATACGTGGAAGTTAGGAGTTGAGAAGCTTATTACTCTTGGGTGCTTGGTACCCTTGAGCTTGTTCCTCTTGGGTGCTTGGGTGCCCTAGACGGTTGGTGGTGTTCAGAGCTCAATCATTGTGGTGCAAAGCTCCAGGCAAGCGTCAGGGTCTCCAATTAGGTCGTGAAGATCGCCCCGAACAATTTGATGGGTACCAGTGATCGCCCCCAAGGGTTGCCAAAGTGTACGGGTTCGGTGACCGCCCCCAAGGGTTGCCAAAGTGTACGGGTTCGGTGACCGCCCTCATGGGTCCCTTAGTGGAATCATGGCATCTTGCATTGTGTGAGGGCGTGAGGAGATTACGGTGGCCCTAGTGGCTTCTTGGGGAGCATTGTGCCTCCACACCGCTCCAAACGGAGATTAGCATCCGCAAGGGTGTGAACTTCGGGATACATCATCGTCTCCACGTGCCACGGTTATCTCTTATCGGAGCCCTTTACTTATGCACTTTACTTTGTGATAGCCATATTGTTTCATGTCATATATCTTGCTATCACGTAGTTGTTTATCTTGCTTAGCATAAGTTGTTGGTGCACATTGGTGAGCCTAGTTGTTGTAGGTTTTGTGCTTGACAAATTAACCTCTAGGTTTATTCCGCATTTGTTCAAGCCTAAATCATAATTATTTTAAAGCGCCTATTCACCCCCCCCCCCTCTTGGCGACATCCTCGATCTTTCAATTGGTATTAGAGCCTCGTATCTCTTTACTAGGCTTAACCGCCTAGAGAGTAAAGATGTCTACTAGGGGATTAGGATTCTCTGACACTCTTAGTTTCGATGGCACAAATTTTGATGTTTGGGTTATTCGCATGCTTAATCTCTTTAGGGTCATGGACCCAAATTTAGAGCGAATTATAGATATGGGTTTTTCTCCTCCGAAGCATCCCCGAAGATTATCTTTAGAGGATGAGAAAAACTCTTATTTCAATGCTCAAGCTTCTAATGTGCTTTTCGATGCTTTGAGCAATGTAGTTATATTTCAACTCATGCCATTCCGGGATGCTCATGAGTTGTGGACAAAGCTTCAAGATAAATATGGTGTGTCCAAGATTTGTGGGGATGATTGTTCTCCCTCCACCTCCGGCCGTGTTGCCTTCTCAACTTCTTCTACTTCACCTACATGTGGATTGCCACAAGGTAATGCTATGGTGAGTAGTGTCGGTCATTGCAATGATGGTAGTGTTCTTGTTCTTGATTATCCTTCATCACTATCTTATTGCAATGGTCCTTCTTTGGACCTTAACACTTCAAGCACTCTATATGGTTCATATGTTAGTGTTGATAGTCCTCGCATATCATGTAGAAATGGCTTGACTAAATCTCATGACGATATGCTTGCTATATCTTGTTGCCATGATAAAAATGCATGTATTTCCTCTAGTTGTTGTACTAACAATGTAGAGGAAACCCAACACTCCATGGAACAAGATGTGGTCTTGAATGGTGCCTCAAGGGATCCTACATCATCATCTATTGCTTTTTGCCTTATGGCTAAGGCTTCAAAGGTATCTCCTACTTTGAATCCTAATATTTCTCTTGATGATGATTTTGATGCTAGAGAGGATGAGAATATTGATGAAGAGAATGATAATGTTGCCTCCTTAAAAATTAAGGGGGAAATGATTTTTAAAGCTCTCCATAAAAATAAAATTGCTTGTTCCAGCTTCATGGAAATCATGTCTATTGCATTGAGGGCAAGAAATATATTGAGAAGTTGGAATCTCATCTCGAGGAGCATGAGGCCACCATTGAGAAAATGGAAGGTCATGAGTGTGATTAAGCTAATGAGATTGCTGTAACACCCCTATGTAATAGCCACCATGATCAGCTGTTAATAATGCCAAGTCATATCATATGCAGTGATTAAACATAGTGGTTAACCAAAGTAAATCAACTCCATTTTTAAAAAAATCAACTTAAATTCATAAGTGAAATATAAGGTTGATCAAACTCTGCTGGAGAAATGTTATTTAGTTAGCAAATAATCCAGTGGTCATGGCAAAATCATAATCATTATTTTTGGAGTTAGCTAAGTGAGTGAAACAAGATGAAACAGCACCCAAAACAGCAATATTAATTCATTTAAAATCATTGCAGATTCAAATGAACTCCAAAACTGTCCAAACCACTTTTTGGTGAGAGCTAATATTGCATTGCATTATTTGGGCCAACTCCCACATTTTTCGAAAGTGCACAAGTGCCCTAAACATTTTGAAACAGAAAAGGATAAAAGAAAATGGAGAAGCTAAAACAGAAAATCAAAAGCGGGACACTGTGCACTGGGCCTTAGTGCACAGTGCCCCGAGTCGCGGCCCAGCAGGCCCATCTCGTCTCCCTCCTCCCCGTGTCGTCCCCGCCGTGGCCGCGCGCGCGCGCGCCAGTCGGCCGGCGACACCGCGGCGCCACCGACGCTACAGGGAGGAGGAGGAGATAAGGCCGGAGCCACTCGACCCCCCTGGCTTCCCCTGGCATTCCCCATCTCTCTCCCTCGCTCGCTCTGCCTCCTTCCCCCTCAGATCCGAGGCGTCCGAGCGCCACCGCCGCCGTTCTCGTTCGTCCCCGCGGCCACCGAGCCCTGCCTGCCGCTCTGCCATGTCCTGCGCCATCGCCATGGACTGCCACGGCCTTGGGCGCCGTTGATTGGGGCCGAGGAGCTCCACGTTGCGCGGATCGAGCCGCGCCCCTCTTCTGCATCTCCGGCGCGGTTCCGGCGACCTCGACCCCTGCAGCTCCTAATCCTCACACGGGCCACCTTGCGCCGCTCGGTGAGCTTCCAGCCTTTCTCTCCTATTCTTTTGCACTGCGCCGTCGCTGTAGCTAGCAGCCGACACGCCGTGAGCCCGACGCCGCGGTTCGCCTCGCCGCCGTGGCCATGGCCCCTGTCGTGCTCGTTTGAGCACGGCATTCTGTTTCCTACTTGCTCCAGGAGTCGAACGCGCCCGCCACACCCTCTCCCGACCCCCTACTAAGGATTCGTCGAAGCCCGAACTCCGGCGACCGCTCCACCGCTCGCCGCCGTCGCTAGAGGCCGTGTTCGGTCGAACTACCACCGTAGTTAGATGCGCGGGCGAGAGACCGATCGAACGCAGTGGTTGCGGGCGATTTGACGGCGGTAGCGGATTTCCGGGCAGCTCCGGCGAACTTCGCGTCTCGGCGTGAGCGGAAGCTGCGCGCGCGTCGCGTCCGCCGGCTGCCGCGTGGCGGGCACCACGTGGCACCACCTGGGTCACTGACCCGTGGGTCCCGGGCCCGCCGCCAGTTGACCAGTCCCTTCTGACTGACCCCCAGCCGCTGACAGGCGGGCCCCACCTTCCTGTTTAATTAGTTAAACAAATTAGAAATAAAAATAACTAATTAACCTAATGTCTCACTGACATGTGGGGTCCCCCCCTAATTAATCCTGGTAATTAAACTAATTCGCTGGATAAAAGAAACAGAGGCTGACATGTGGGTCCCACTGGACCCACATGTCAGGTTTACTGGTCAACGTCCCTGTTGACTTGCTGACGTCAGCAGCGCGTCATGCTGACGTCATAATTCATTTTCTGTTAAATAAAATAATTCCAGAAATTCAAATAATCTTTAAAAATTAATAACTTTTAACCGTAGCTCGGATCGAAAAAGTTAAACATGAAAGTTGCTCCAGAACGACGAGACGAGTCTGATCGTGCCGTCTGTTTCTCCATCGAACCTCTACGTAGAAGAACTCGTAACTCCGGACCCGAATCCGGCAGATGAATAGTGCACACACGTCGGATATTAAATCCCAGAATAATTCTAAAAATACTAAAATGACTTAGATGCATAATAGGCAACTCTGCACTGCATCATAGCATCACACGCCCCGTATTGCATCTGTTGCATTATGTTTACCTGTTTCTTTCCCCCTCTTCTCTCTCGATAGACCCCGACGTTGACGTAGCTCCCGAGGCAGACGCCGCACGGAGTAACGACTACGTCCCCGACGATACTACTGAAGACCTGCCCTTGCCCCCAGCAAACAGGCAAGCACCCCCTTTGAGCATTCCGATATCGCCTATTCTCTCCCTCTCTTATGCTTGCATTAGATGATCTGCTGCTGTTACTATCCTACTCTGTTGCATAGCCTGTTTTACTTGTAACCTACTTTTGATACATTCCTGTTATCCTAAACTGTTTAGCATATAGGGTAACACGACAGAGACCCCCACTTGATCCCGACTGCCCTGCTGATATCAGAAGACCCGATCATCGGGATTGAGGACCAGACCCTGGCACCGCACATCACTACCCCTTAGTTGCCGACACTGCTGGGTTACCGTCGAGTGCCGAGGGTGATACCTCGTTAGCACTTCTGATGTTAACCTTGTAGGTTATTACTCGGTCGTGGTAAGCGAGGGTGATTCCTCCTACACCACCCCCAGGTAAACGACATCGTCGCGCAACCTCTCAAGTGTGGACCTCGGGGTGATTCCTCCTTCGTTCACCTTGATGATAACATCGAGCGGGAATTCCATCGAGGGTGATTCCTCATGGTTCCCTTCGGTGTCCGACACAAGTTACCTTGGATATTATACTTGACTATGAACCACGATACTAAAGACGGGTCGGCCCTGAGGGGTACCCGCGCGAGCTTAACGCGAAGTGTGTGGATCGGGTTGACCTGATGGTGCCGCCCGCGAGATAACTACGACGTGGCCGGGCATTCTTAGCCCTTGCCACAAGTCCTCGAGACGGGGCGACGGGGTCACAATCGATCGTGAGTCTCTCGCTCGTTTCCGCGCGCTCCTAATCCACTACGGTTGGATATTTGATCCGAGGGGCCTCTGGCCCGATAGCACTAACCATCACGTGGCATAGTATGGGCGTTCTGCGTCGTATACTTCAGCCGAGCTTAATGGACGTCAGCGACTGATGCGGCACACGCGGGTTGGACTGCGAACGCAACCGCGCTTGTATAAGGGGTTGCTAGGTCTGCTCACCGGCGGTGCACGTAACGTGCAGGAGTTCCCGGGGCGATGGCCCAAACCCCTGGGGGCATAGGTTAGTCCGGCGTGCGACCTCTCTGTTAGGTATTTGGTCGGGTTGCGGCGTGTTGCTTAGCCGAGGCCGGGCATGACCCAGAAAGTGTGTCCGGCCGGAGTTAAGCGAGCGTGGTGGGAAGTTGGTGCACCCCTGCAGGGAAGAAACTTCTATCGATAGCCTGTCCTACGGTAACGGACACTCGAGTGTAGTCTCCGATCGGTACAACTAGAACATGTGATGAGAACTGGATAGTACGGCTCGGGATTGCTTCTCGCAGGGAGTCGAGAAAGGATCTCAGGTCGAGGTTGATGATATTTACTACTACACTTTACATTATGTTCATCTGCTCTCTCCTTGATGCTGCAGACTGTCAATTGTTAGAGATGCTAGTCTTCGATAGGACTAGCTTTCCCCCTCTACTCTGCATTTCTGCAGCCCAGTCCACATATATAGCCATTCCTTTGACAATGATGCATATGTAGTGTAGACCTTGCTTGCTGAGTACTTCGGATGAGTACTCACGTTTGCTTTATTTCTTTTTCCCCCTTTTCCATTTGATGCCACCAGACGACGGAGCCCCTGAGCCAGAAGCCCCAGCCGACGACCCTTACTACTATCCGCCTGGCGAGTACTACTACTACGAGAGCCTTCACACGACCAGTAGGGATCGAGGGTCCAGGGCAGGAGGCCTACGCCTTTCGATCGTAGTTTTTATTTTTACCCCCGCCTCTGTGAAGGCTTATTCTCTCTCTGTAATATATCTTACTCAGATATCTAATGCTTCGCTGACGCTTGTATGCCATCGAGCTTGTATTCGAGCCCTCGAGGCCCTGGCTTGTAATATTAAGCTTGTATGACTTTATTTATGTTTAGAGTTGTGTTGTGATATCTTCAAGTGAGTCCTTAGGCTTGATCGTGCGCATTTGCGTGTATGATTAGTGCACGATTAAGCCGGGGTCGTCACAGTTGGTATCAGAGCCGACTGCCTCTAGGATTCCCCCTTTCCAACTCTTGGCCGAAGTTGAGTCTAGTGGTCAAAAACGTTTACTAACTTGGCTTGTGTCTTACGGGCCCACGTCGCCAAATGGGTGGTATTAGGATCTTTTATTCCTCGATCTGTCTTACTCTGGATTCTAATCTCTCATCTATTCGGGTTTAATAAATTTACTACACCGACATTTAGGATCTCGTTAATTCTATCCACCCGGAGAACTGGATTCAGTGCGATTTCCGCTGTCATTGATCTGATTAGTCTGATAATCATTTTCCTTTCCATTGTTTTGTTTAACCTTTCTCTCCGAGTTGTATTACTCCGAGTTGTCATTCGATAAGACCAGATTCTGCATCAGAGTGCACACGGAAAGTAGATCCAGCAAGTTGATCGATCTTCGGTGTTTTCTAAACTCAACTTGAGGTTGGGTTATCACCAGATCCGTGTTCCGGAAGAGGATATTCCGAAGACTGCATTCGTTACTCGTTATGGCTCATACGAGTACACCGTCATGTCATTTGGTCTGACGAATGCTCCCGCTACCTTCTCCCGCTTATGAATTATATATTCATGGACTACCTCGACAAATTCGTCGTGGTATATCTGGATGATATTCTGGTTTATTCGAAGAACAAAGAAGAACATGCTGAGCACCTTCGACTAGTTCTGGAGAGACTTCGAGAGCACCAATTATATGCCAGTTTCTCTAAATGCGAATTCTGCTTCCTGAAGTGACCTACCTTGGACATGTGATTTCCAAGGACGGTATTGCCGTTAACCCGGAGCGTGTTCAGGCTATCCTTGACTGGACTCCTCCGAAGAATGCCAGCAGGTCCGAAGCTTTCTCGTCTAGCCGCTATTGTCGCCGATTCGTCGAGAACTTCTCCAAGATCGCCAAGACCCTGACAATCTGCTCCACAAAGGCGTTAAGTTTGAGTGGACAGACAAGTGTCAGGAAAGTTTCCAAACCCTCAAGGACAAGCTCACTCTGCCCATGCTTTGCCCTCCTGATTCTCGCAAGGACTTTGTCATATATTGCGACGTCTCGTCAGGGATTAGGCTGCGTCCTAATCAAGAGCGGAGAGTAATTGCATATGCTTCCGTCAATTGCGTCCACATGAAGAGAATTATCCACTTGCATGATCTTGAACTTGCGCAGTGATGTTGCATTGAAATTATGGCGACCACTACCCTGGGTAATCGGTGTGAAATTTATACCGATCACCAAAGTCTGAAATACTTATTCACTCAACCATCTTAATCTCCGACAACAACGATGGTTAGAAGCTATTGCGGATTATGACTGCGGTATTTCTTATACCCGGGCAAAGCTAATGTAATGGCCGTGCCCTGAGTCGCAAGTCATATTGCAACAACCTCATGGTTAGGCAAGCTCAACCTCGTCTTCACGCAGAACTGACTCAGCTGAATCGCGAATTGTTCCCCAGGGTTCTCTTAATAACCTTGTGGTACAGCCAGACCTTCTGAAGGTTTTAAAGAAGCGCAAGCCAAAGATGCTGAAATTGACTTGATGAAGAAAGAACTTCACCTTGAGAAGTACCGGGATTTCTCAGTTGCTGAAGATGGAACGTTATATTTCAGAGACCGCATCGTAGTACCTCGCTTCGAACTAATGACTGACAAAGTCATGAAGGAGGCCCAGATACACCGCTGTCTATCCATCCGGGTAGTACCAAGATTATCGAGATCTTCGTCAAAGGTACTGGGGGTCTAGGATGAAGCAGGATATGCTCGTTATGTTGCCGAGTTGTGACGTTTGTCGTCGCGTGAAGGCAGAACATCAGAAACCTGCTGGAATTCTGCAACCGCTCCCTATTCCTCTTGGAAGTGGGATAAAGTGCAAATGGACTTCATCACTGGTCTTCCCAAGTCTCAGAAGGGTCACGATGCCATTCTTGTCGTCATCGACCACTCTCCAAGGTTGCTCATTTCCTACCTGTTAAGGAGACTATCAACCGCTAGCCAGCTAGCAGAACTGTACATTGCCAGAATTGTTTCACTCATGGTATTCCAAGGAAATCAGTTCAGACCGTGGCAGTATTTTCACTGGCCATTTCTGGAAAGTTTCCAGAAAGCAATGGGACTCATATTACCTGGAGTTCAGCTTATCATCCCCAATCCCAAGGCCAAGTTGAGCGCGTTAATCAAGTGCTTGAAGACATTGCTTCGAGCCAGTGTTATATCCTTCGGTAAGAAATGGGAGGAATCTCTCCCGTATGCCGATTCTCTTATACAACAGTTATCAAGCCAGCTTAAAAATGGCCCCATTTGAGGTTCTTTATGGACGTAATGTCGAACCCCTCTAATTGGTCAGAAATGGGGAACGACCTCTTGTTGGACCGGACATCATTCAGATGCCGAAGAACAAGTCCGAATTGTCCGGGAGAATCTCAAAGCAGCTCAAGACCGTCAGAAGAGTATTATGATCGCAAGCGATGGGGTGTGATCTATCACCTGGTGATCAAGCCTATCTTCGTGTCACTCCAATGAAGGGCACCCGTCGTTTCGGAATCAAGGGCAAGCTAGCTCCTCGCTATATTGGTCCTTTCCGCATCGTGCCTAGACGTGGACAGGTGGCATATCAATTGGAGTTGCCACCGCCAACTCTCCCATATTCATGATGTCTTCCACGTGTCGCAACCTCCGTAAGTGCTTCAAGGAATCCCCGCACCGTGCAGTGGATCATGAGATGCTCGAGCTACAAGATGATCTTTCCTATAAGGAGCATCCGATCCGCATCCTCGACGAAGCTGAGCGTCGTACTCGTCAGAAGACGACCAAGTTCCTAAAGTGCAATGGTCGAATCATACTGAAGATGAAGCCACTTGGGAACGCGAGGATCATCTTCGGGAAAAATATCCCGGACTCTTTCCTTCTACCTCCTAAATTCTCGGGACGAGAATTTCTTTTAGAGGAGAGAAACTTGTAACACCCCTATGTAATAGCCACCATGATCAGCGTTAATAATGCCAAGTCATATCATATGCAGTGATTAAACATAGTGGTTAACCAAAGTAAATCAACTCCATTTTTAAAAAATCAACTTAAATTCATAAGTGAAATATAAGGTTGATCAAACTCTGCTGGAGAATGTTATTAGTTAGCAATAATCCAGTGGTCATGGCAAAATCATAATCATTATTTTTGGAGTTAGCTAAGTGAGTGAAACAAGATGAAACAGCACCCAAAACAGCAATATTAATTCTTTAAAATCATTGCAGATTCAAATGAACTCCAAACTGTCCAAACCACTTTTTGGTGAGAGCTAATTGCATTGCATTATTTGGGCCAACTCCCACATTTTTTGAAAGTGCACAAGTGCCCTAAACATTTTGAAACAGAAAAGGATAAAGAAAATGGAGAAGCTAAAACAGAATCAAAAGCGGGACACTGTGCACTGGCCTTAGTGCACAGTGCCCAGATCGCGGCCCAGCAGGCCCATCTCGTCTCCCTCCTCCCGTGTCGTCCCCCGCGTGGCCGCGCGCGCGCGCGCCAGTCGGCCGGCGACACCGCGGCGCCACCGACGCTACAGGGAGGAGGAGGAGATAAGGCCGACCACTCGACCCCCCTGGCTTCCCTGGCTCGTTCCCCTCTCTCTACCCTACGCGTCCTCTCTCTCATCTTCCCCCTCATCGATCTCCCACCACCAGTGACCTTCTCTTTCCTACCCCCACCACCGTCGCCGGCGCGCGCCGTTCTCGTTCTCCCCGGGCCCACCGGACGCCTGCCTCCGCTCTGCCATGTCCTGCGCCATCGCCATGGACTGCCACGGCCTTGGGCGCCGTTGATTGGGGCCGAGGAGGCTCCACGTTGCGGCGGATCGAGCCGCGCCCCTCTTCTGCATCTCCGGCGCGTTCCGGCGACCTCGACCCCTGCAGCTCCTAATTCCTCACACGGGCCACCTTGCGCCGCTCGGTGAGCACTCTCCCTCTCTCTCTGGCCTCTCTGGTAGCCCGTCTGCACGCTGTAGCCGCGGCACCTCGGAGACCCGAAAGTCACCGCCGCCATTGCCGCTGCAGCCAAGCTCCCGAGCTGTTGCTAGCTCGTTTGACTCCTCCGGCGAGCTCCCTGTAAGCCGTAGGCCCCGCACAGCTAGCTAGTTAGGTCGCCCGCGCGCTAGGACGTCGAACCCGACGAGCTCGAGCTTCGGACGTCCGCCTCGCTCAACGCCGGCGACGTTCCGGCCACCTCCGAGCCCGGCTGTTGGCTCAGCTAGATGCGCGAGGACGCCAGCTTTCGAACGCACCCAAGCCCGGCTCGAACCGAGCCCTATAGCTCGATTCCGGCCAACTCCGGCGACGCGCCGCCGCACGATTTGGTCGCCGGCGACCAGCCGCCGGCCCCGCTGACGTGGCACAGACGGGGCCCACCCCTGGGTCACTGACCCGTGGGTCCCAGGGGACCGGCCCAGCCGCTGACAGGCGGGCCCCACCTTCCTGTTTAATTAGTTAAAACAAATTAGAAATAAAAATAAACTAATTAACCTAATGTCTCACTGACATGTGGGGTCCACCCCCCTAATTAATCCTGGTAATTAAACTAATTCACTGGATAAAGAAACAGAGGCTGACATGTGGGTCCCACTGGACCCACATGTCAGGTTTGACTGGTCAACCGTCCTGTTGACTTGCTGACGTCAGCAGCGCGTCATGCTGACGTCATAATTCATTTTCTGTTAAATAAAATAATTCCAGAAATTCAAATAATCTTTAAAAATTAATAACTTTTAAACCGTAGCTCGGATCGAAAAAGTTAAAACATGAAAGTTGCTCAGAACGACGAGACGAGTCTGATCGTGCCGTCTGTTTCTCCATCGGAACCTCCTACGTAGAAGAACTCGTAACTCCGGACCCGAATCCGGCAGATGAATAGTGCACACACGTCGGATATTAAATCCCAGAATAATTCTAAAAATAACTAAAATGACTTAGATGCATAATTAGGCAACTCTGCACTGCATCATAGCATCACACGCCCCGTATTGCATCTGTTTGCATTATGTTTACCTGTTTCTTCCCCCTCTTCTCTCTCGATAGACCCCGACGTTGACGTAGCTCCCGAGGCAGACGCCGCACAGGAGTACGACTACGTCCCCGACGATACTACTGAAGACCTTGCCCTTGCCCCCGAGCAAACAGGCAAGCACCCCCATTTTGAGCATTCCGATATCGCCTATTCTCTCCCCTCTTATGCTTGCATTAGATGATACTGCTGCTGTTACTATCCTACTCTGTTGCATAGCCTGTTTTACTTGTAACCTACTTTTGATACATTCCTGTTATCCTAAACTGTTTAGCATATGATGGGTAGAGACACGACAGAGACCCCCACTTGATCCCGACTGCCCTGCTGGATATCAGAAGACCCGATCATCGGGATTGAGGACCAGACCCTGGCACCGCACATCACTACCCCTTAGTTGCCGACACTGCTGGGTTACCGTCGAGTGCCGAGGGTGATACCTCGTTAGCACTTCTGATGTTAACCTTGTAGGTTAGTTACTCGGTCGTGGTAAGCGAGGGTGATTCCTCCTACACCACCCCCGATAACGACATCGTCGCGCAACCTCTCAAGTGTGGACCTCGAGGGTGATTCCTCCTTCGTTCACCTTGATGATAACATCGAGCGGGAATTCCATCGAGGGTGATTCCTCATGGTTCCCTTCGGTGTCCGACACACAGTTACCTTGGATATTATGACTTGACTATGAACCACGATACTAAAGACGGGTCGGCCCTGAGGGGTACCCGCGCGAGCTGAACGCGAAGTGATGTGGAGTCGGGTTGACCTGGATGGTGCCCGCGAGATAACTACGAGGCGTGGCCGGGCATTCTTAGCCCTTGCCGCAAGTCCTCGAGACGGGGCGACGGGGTCACATCGATCGTGAGTCTCTGCTCGTTTCCGCGCGCTCCTAATCCACTACGGTTTGGATATTTGATCCGAGGGGCCTCTGGCCCGATAGCACTAACCATCACGTGGGCATAGTATGGGCGTTCTGCGTCGTATACTTCAGCCGAAGCTTAATGGACGTCAGCGACTGAGCGGCGCGCGCTGGATTGGACTGGTTACGCAACCGCGCTTGTATTAAGGGGTTGCTAGGTCTGCTTCCGGCCGCCCACGCAACGCGCAGGAGTTCCCGGGGCGATGGCCCAAGACCCCTGGGGGCATAGGTTAGTCCGGCGTGCTGACCTCTCTGTTAAGTATTTGGTCGGGTTGCGGCGTGTTGCTTAGCCGAGGTCGGGCATGACCCAGAAAAGTGTGTCCGGCCAGAGTTAAGCGAGCGTGGTGGGTAAGTTGGTGCACCCCTGCAGGGAAGAAACTTCTATCGATAGCCTGTCCTACGGTAATGGACACTCGGAGTTGTATCCCGATCGGTACAACTAGAACATGTGATGAGAATTGGATAGTACGGCTCTGGGATTGCTTTCTCGCAGGGAGTCGAGAAAGGATCTCAGGTCGAGGTTGATGATATTACTACTACTACTTTACATTATGTTCATCTGCTCTCTCCTGATGCTGCAAGACTGTCGAAGATTGTTGAAGATGCTAGTCTTCGATAGGACTAGGCTTTCCCCCTCTACTCTGGCATTTCTGCAGCCCAGTCCACATATACAGCCATTCCTTTGACAATGATGCATATGTAGTGTAGATCCTTGCTTGCTGAGTACTTCGGATGAGTACTCACGTTTGCTTTATTTTCTTTTTCCCCCATTTTCCATTTGATGCCACCAGACGACGGAGCCCCTGAGCCAGAAGCCCCAGCCGACGACCAGTACTACTATCCGCCTGGCGAGTACTACTACTACGAGGGGCCGTTCGACGACCAGGAGTAGGATCGGAGGGTCCAGGGCAGGAGGCCTACGCCTTTCGATCGTAGTTTTTATTTTTACCCCGCCTCTGTGAAGGCTTATCTCTCTCTCTGTAATATATCTGTACTCAGATATCTAATGCTTCCGCTGACGCTTGTATGCCATCGAGCTTGTATTCGAGCCCTCGAGGCCCTGGCTTGTAATATTAAGCTTGTATGACTTTATTTTATGTTTTAGAGTTGTGTTGTGATATCTTCAAGTGAGTCCTTAGGCTTGATCGTGCGCATTTGCGTGTATGATTAGTGCACGATTAAGCCGGGGTCGTCACAGGTTGGTATCAGAGCCGACTGCCTCTAGGAGTTCCCCCTTTCCAATTCCTTGGCCGAAGTTGAGTCTAGTGGTCAAAAACTGTTTTACTAACTTGGCTGTGTGGCTTACGGGCCCACGTCGCCAAATGGGTGGTATTAGGATCTTTTATTCCCCGTCTTTACTCTGGGATTCTATCCTCTCTTCTATTCGGGTTTTGCAAAATTACTAAACGCCGACATTTAGGTTCTCGTTAATTCTATCCACCCGGAGAGCTGGATTCAGTGCGATTTCCCTGTCTTTGATCTGATTAGTCTGATAATCATTTTCCTTTCCATTGTTTTGTTTAACCTTTCCTTCCGAGATTGGTTATATTTCTCATTGTCTTATGACAACCCTGAACCTTTCTGTTTCAGATGGATCGGCTATTTCCACCGCGGCCTACGACCCAGCTTGTGCTTCGCACTTGGGCTCGTGATGCCCCTGGATTTCCAGCTGTTCTGATCGCCCTCCTGAGTAGACTGGGTTACCGCTGGTATCCCGAGTACATGGTCTATGAGGTTTATCGCGAATTCAACCAGGAACAGTACTATGCTGAAGTTCGGATTTATGATCAGCAGAACAACTCAGACACCAAGCTACACCTTTTTCATGGATTAGGCGTGACGATTGAGATGGCAGTACATGATGCCGCCTACTCTGCTGTCGCACGTCTCCGAGGAGAGCACCAATTATATGCCAAGTTCTCTAAATGCAAATTCTGGCTTCCTGAAGTGACCTACCTTGGACATGTGATTTCCAAGGACGGTATTGCCGTTAACCCGGAGCGTGTTCAGGCTATCCTTGACTGGACTCCTCCGAAGAATGCCAAGCAGGTCCGAAGCTTTCTCGGTCTAGCCAGCTATTGTCGCCGATTCGTCGAGAACTTCTCCAAGATCGCCAAGCCCCTGACTAATCTGCTCCACAAAGGCGTTAAGTTTGAGTGGACAGACAAGTGTCAGGAAAGTTTCCAAACCCTCAAGGACAAGCTCACTTCTGCTCCAGTGCTTGCTCCTCCTGATTCTCGCAAGGACTTTGTCATATATTGCGACGCCTCTCGTCAGGGATTAGGCTGCGTCCTAATGCAAGAGCGGAGAGTAATTGCATATGCTTCACGTCAATTGCGTCCACATGAAGAGAATTATCCACTGCATGATCTTGAACTTGCAGCAGTGATGTATGCATTGAAATTATGGCGACACTACCTTCTGGGTAATCGGTGTGAAATTTATACCGATCACCAAAGTCTGAAATACTTATTCACTCAACCGGATCTTAATCTCCGACAACAACGATGGTTAGAAGCTATTGCGGATTATGACTGCGGTATTTCTTATACCCCGGGCAAAGCTAATGTAATGGCCGATGCCCTGAGTCGCAAGTCATATTGCAACAACCTCATGGTTAGGCAAGCTCAACCTCGTCTTCACGCAGAACTGACTCAGCTGAATCTGCGAATTGTTCCCCAGGGTTCTCTTAATAACCTTGTGGTACAGCCAGACCTTCTGAAGGTTGTTAAAGAAGCGCAAGCCAAAGATGCTGAAATTGACTTGATGAAGAAAGAACTTCACCTTGAGAAGTACCGGGATTTCTCAGTTGCTGAAGATGGAACGTTATATTTCAGAGACCGCATCGTAGTACCTCGCTTCGAACTAATGACTGACAAAGTCATGAAGGAGGCCCATGATACACCGCTGTCTATCCATCCGGGTAGTACCAAGATGTATCGAGATCTTCGTCAAAGGTACTGGTGGTCTAGGATGAAGCAGGATATTGCTCGTTATGTTGCCGAGTGTGACGTTTGTCGTCGCGTGAAGGCAGAACATCAGAAACCTGCTGGAATTCTGCAACCGCTCCCTATTCCTCTATGGAAGTGGGATAAAGTGCAAATGGACTTCATCACTGGTCTTCCCAAGTCTCAGAAGGGTCACGATGCCATTCTTGTCGTCATCGACCAACTCTCCAAGGTTGCTCATTTCCTACCTGTTAAGGAGACTATCACCGCTAGCCAGCTAGCAGAACTGTACATTGCCAGAATTGTTTCACTCCATGGTATTCCCAAGGAAATCAGTTCAGACCGTGGCAGTATTTTCACTGGCCATTTCTGGGAAAGTTTCCAGAAAGCAATGGGAACTCATATTACCTGGAGTTCAGCTTATCATCCCCAATCCCAAGGCCAAGTTGAGCGCGTTAATCAAGTGCTTGAAGACATGCTTCGAGCCAGTGTTATATCCTTCGGTAAGAAATGGGAGGAATCTCTCCCGTATGCCGAGTTCTCTTATAACAACAGTTATCAAGCCAGCTTAAAAATGGCCCCATTTGAGGTTCTTTATGGACGTAAATGTCGAACCCCTCTGAATTGGTCAGAAACTGGGGAACGACCTCTTGTTGGACCGGACATCATTCAGCATGCCGAAGAACAAGTCCGAATTGTCCGGGAGAATCTCAAAGCAGCTCAAGACCGTCAGAAGAGTAATTATGATCGCAAGCGATGGGGTGTGATCTATCAACCTGGTGATCAAGCCTATCTTCGTGTCACTCCAATGAAGGGCACCCGTCGTTTCGGAATCAAGGGCAAGCTAGCTCCTCGCTATATTGGTCCTTTCCGCATCGTGGCTAGACGTGGACAGGTGGCATATCAATTGGAGTTGCCACCGCAACTCTCCCATATTCATGATGTCTTCCACGTGTCGCAACTCCGTAAGTGCTTCAAGGAATCCCCGCACCGTGCAGTGGATCATGAGATGCTCGAGCTACAAGATGATCTTTCCTATAAGGAGCATCCGATCCGCATCCTCGACGAAGCTGAGCGTCGTACTCGTCAGAAGACGACCAAGTTCCTAAAAGTGCAATGGTCGAATCATACTGAAGATGAAGCCACTTGGGAACGCGAGGATCATCTTCGGGAAAAATATCCCGGACTCTTTCCTTCTACCTCCTAAATTCTCGGGACGAGAATTTCTTTTAGAGGAGGAGAACTTGTAACACCCCTATGTAATAGCCACCATGATCAGCTGTTAATAATGCCAAGTCATATCATATGCAGTGATTAAACATAGTGGTTAACCAAAGTAAATCAACTCCATTTTTAAAAAAATCAACTTAAATTCATAAGTGAAATATAAGGTTGATCAAACTCTGCTGGAGAAATGTTATTTAGTTAGCAAATAATCCAGTGGTCATGGCAAAATCATAATCATTATTTTTGGAGTTAGCTAAGTGAGTGAAACAAGATGAAACAGCACCCAAAACAGCAATATTAATTCATTTAAAATCATTGCAGATTCAAATGAACTCCAAAACTGTCCAAACCACTTTTTGGTGAGAGCTAATATTGCATTGCATTATTTGGGCCAACTCCCACATTTTTTGAAAGTGCACAAGTGCCCTAAACATTTTGAAACAGAAAAGGATAAAAGAAAATGGAGAAGCTAAAACAGAAAATCAAAAGCGGGACACTGTGCACTGGGCCTTAGTGCACAGTGCCCCGAGTCGCGGCCCAGCAGGCCCATCTCGTCTCCCTCCTCCCCGTGTCGTCCCCGCCGTGGCCGCGCGCGCGCGCGCCAGTCGGCCGGCGACACCGCGGCGCCACCGACGCTACAGGGAGGAGGAGGAGATAAGGCCGGAGCCACTCGACCCCCCTGGCTTCCCCTGGCATTCCCCATCTCTCTCCCTCGCTCGCTCTGCCTCCTTCCCCCTCAGATCCGAGGCGTCCGAGCGCCACCGCCGCCGTTCTCGTTCGTCCCCGCGGCCACCGAGCCCTGCCTGCCGCTCTGCCATGTCCTGCGCCATCGCCATGGACTGCCACGGCCTTGGGCGCCGTTGATTGGGGCCGAGGAGCTCCACGTTGCGCGGATCGAGCCGCGCCCCTCTTCTGCATCTCCGGCGCGGTTCCGGCGACCTCGACCCCTGCAGCTCCTAATCCTCACACGGGCCACCTTGCGCCGCTCGGTGAGCTTCCAGCCTTTCTCTCCTATTCTTTGCACTGCTCGCCGTCGCCTGTAGCTAGCAGCCGACGACGCCGTGAGCCCGACGCCGCGGTTCGCCTCGCCGCCGTGGCCATGGCCCCTGTCGTGCTCGTTTGAGCACGGCATTCTGTTCCTACTGCTTCCAGGAGTCGAACGCGCCCGCGCACACGCTCTCCCGTACCCCCTAGCTAAGGATTCGTCGAAGCCCGAACTCCGGCGACCGCTCCACCGCTCGCCGCCGTCGCTAGAGGCCGTGTTCGGTCGAACTACCACCGTAGTTAGATGCGCGGGCGAGAGACCGATCGAACGCAAGTGGTTGCGGGCGATTTGACGCAGCGTAGCGGATTTCCGGGCAGCTCCGGCGAACTTCCGCCGCTGGGAAGGTCGCCGGCGCGTCTCCGGTCGCCGCGCTGGCGTGGCACCCACGTGGCACCACCTGGGTCACTGACCCGTGGGTCCCAAGGGCCCGGCCGGCCAGTTGACCAGTCAGCCTTGCTGACTGGACCGGCCCAGCCGCTGACAGGCGGGCCCCACCTTCCTGTTTAATTAGTTAAAACAAATTAGAAATAAAAATAAACTAATTAACCTAATGTCTCACTGACATGTGGGGTCCACCCCCCTAATTAATCCTGGTAATTAAACTAATTCGCTGGATAAAGAAACAGAGGCTGACATGTGGGTCCCACTGGACCCACATGTCAGGTTTGACTGGTCAACCGTCCTGTTGACTTGCTGACGTCAGCAGCGCGTCATGCTGACGTCATAATTCATTTTCTGTTAAATAAAATAATTCCAGAAATTCAAATAATCTTTAAAAATTAATAACTTTTAAACCGTAGCTCGGATCGAAAAAGTTAAAACATGAAAGTTGCTCAGAACGACGAGACGAGTCTGATCGTGCCGTCTGTTTCTCCATCGGAACCTCCTACGTAGAAGAACTCGTAACTCCGGACCCGAATCCGGCAGATGAATAGTGCACACACGTCGGATATTAAATCCCAGAATAATTCTAAAAATAACTAAAATGACTTAGATGCATAATTAGGCAACTCTGCACTGCATCATAGCATCACACGCACCGTATTGCATCTGTTTGCATTATGTTTACCTGTTTCTTCCCCCTCTTCTCTCTCGATAGACCCCGACGTTGACGTAGCTCCCGAGGCAGACGCCGCACAGGAGTACGACTACGTCCCCGACGATACTACTGAAGACCTTGCCCTTGCCCCCGAGCAAACAGGCAAGCACCCCCATTTTGAGCATTCCGATATCGCCTATTCTCTCCCCTCTTATGCTTGCATTAGATGATACTGCTGCTGTTACTATCCTACTCTATTGCATAGCCTGTTTTACTTGTAACCTACTTTTGATACATTCCTGTTATCCTAAACTGTTTAGCATATGATGGGTAGAGACACGACAGAGACCCCCACTTGATCCCGACTGCCCTGCTGGATATCAGAAGACCCGATCATCGGGATTGAGGACCAGACCCTGGCACCGCACATCACTACCCCTTAGTTGCCGACACTGCTGGGTTACCGTCGAGTGCCGAGGGTGATACCTCGTTAGCACTTCTGATGTTAACCTTGTAGGTTAGTTACTCGGTCATGGTAAGCGAGGGTGATTCCTCCTACACCACCCCCGATAACGACATCGTCGCGCAACCTCTCAAGTGTGGACCTCGAGGGTGATTCCTCCTTCGTTCACCTTGATGATAACATCGAGCGGGAATTCCATCGAGGGTGATTCCTCATGGTTCCCTTCGGTGTCCGACACACAGTTACCTTGGATATTATGACTTGACTATGAACCACGATACTAAAGACGGGTCGGCCCTGAGGGGTACCCGCGCGAGCTTAACGCGAAGTGATGTGGAGTCGGGTTGACCTGGATGGTGCCCGCGAGATAACTACGAGGCGTGGCCGGGCATTCTTAGCCCTTGCCACAAGTCCTCGAGACGGGGCGACGGGGTCACATCAATCGTGAGTCTCTGCTCGTTTCCGCGCGCTCCTAATCCACTACGGTTTGGATATTTGATCCGAGGGGCCTCTGGCCCGATAGCACTAACCATCACGTGGGCATAGTATGGGCGTTCTGCGTCGTATACTTCAGCCGGAGCTTAATGGACGTCAGCGACTGATGCGGCACACGCTGGGTTGGACTGCGAACGCAACCGCGCTTGTATAAGGGGTTGCTAGGTCTGCTCACCGGCGGTGCACGTAACGTGCAGGAGTTCCCGGGGCGATGGCCCAAGACCCCTGGGGGCATAGGTTAGTCCGGCGTGCTGACCTCTCTGTTAGGTATTTGGTCGGGTTGCGGCGTGTTGCTTAGCCGAGGCCGGGCATGACCCAGAAAAGTGTGTCCGGCCGGAGTTAAGCGAGCGTGGTGGGTAAGTTGGTGCACCCCTGCAGGGAAGAAACTTCTATCGATAGCCTGTCCTACGGTAACGGACACTCGGAGTTGTATCCCGATCGGTACAACTAGAACATGTGATGAGAATTGGATAGTATGGCTCTGGGATTGCTTTCTCGCAGGGAGTCGAGAAAGGATCTCAGGTCGAGGTTGATGATATTACTACTACTACTTTACATTATGTTCATCTGCTCTCTCCTGATGCTGCAAGACTGTCGAAGATTGTTGAAGATGCTAGTCTTCGATAGGACTAGGCTTTCCCCCTCTACTCTGGCATTTCTGCAGCCCAGTCCACATTTACAGCCATTCCTTTGACAATGATGCATATGTAGTGTAGATCCTTGCTTGCTGAGTACTTCGGATGAGTACTCACGTTTGCTTTATTTTCTTTTTCCCCATTTCCCATTTGATGCCACCAGACGACGGAGCCCCTGAGCCAGAAGCCCCAGCCGACGACCAGTACTACTATCCGCCTGGCGAGTACTACTACTACGAGGAGCCGTTCGACGACCAGGAGTAGGATCGGAGGGTCCAGGGCAGGAGGCCTACGCCTTTCGATCGTAGTTTTTATTTTTACCCCGCCTCTGTGAAGGCTTATCTCTCTCTCTGTAATATATCTGTACTCAGATATCTAATGCTTCCGCTGACGCTTGTATGCCATCGAGCTTGTATTCGAGCCCTCGAGGCCCTGGCTTGTAATATTAAGCTTGTATGACTTTATTTTATGTTTTAGAGTTGTGTTGTGATATCTTCAAGTGAGTCCTTAGGCTTGATCGTGCGCATTTGCGTGTATGATTAGTGCACGATTAAGCCGGGGTCGTCACAATTGCGGACCTATCTCAAGCTCTTGAACTTGAACAAACCACCAAGGAATCTCTTGAGGAGACTTTTGCTCTAGAATTATCTAGAGTGAGGGAATCTCATGATAGAGCTCTTGAGGTGGCCAATGTTTTTGAAACTAAAAATGAGAAGCTTGAATTTGCGCATGCTAAACTCCTTGAGGACATTGGGCACCTTGAAAATGGCTCAAGGGTCATTAAGAGTGAGCTCATCGGACTCACCGAGTCTCGTGCACAACTTAAAGCTTCATATTCAAAAGAGCTTGCAAAGTTGTCTTCTCCTCTTGTTGTTAATGATGATGCTTGTGCTACTAACTCTATTTCTTTTGAAGCATCCATTTTGAAGGAGAATGTTGAGCTAAGGGCTCAACTTGCATTTCTATCTAGCAATTATAGGAAATTGGAAGAAAGTCATGAAAAGCTTTCTAGCTCTCATGATGATCTTCTAGTATCCCATAATGTGCTAAATTTAGCTCATGAGGCTATGACTACTATGGTAACATCTAGTGAACCTCATGTGGATAATAGCACTACCTCTAGACAAAATGCTATATTGTCATGTGCTAGTCCTTGTAATTCATCTATGCATAACATCGGTACATCTTGTGATGAATTGCTTTCCTTGCCTTGTTGCTCTAACGATGAAGCTTATACTTCCTCTAGTACTTGTGTTGCCACTAACCATGTAGAGGAAATCAAAGAGCTCAAGGCCCAAGTCACTTCTTTGAAGATTGACTTGCAAAAGTGTCATGAAGGGAAGTCCACACTCAACAATATCTTGAGTGTGCAAAAATCCTTCAATGACAAAGGTGGACTTGGATTCAACTCCAATAAGAAGAAGAAGTCCAAGAGCAACAAGAAGAAGGGCCAAAAACAAGTCAAGAATTCGGCCAAGATTATTTGCTTCAAGTGCAAAATTGAAGGGCATCATGTTAGATCATGCCCATTGAAGAAGGCCATTAGTGACAAGCAACAAGGGAAGCGTCCACAAGTTCATCCTCATGCTCAACCTCAAGTTGAAGAAATGCCTCTTCCCAAGAAGACTCAAGCTAATGCTTCTCAAGTTGAGAAATCAAGTGAGAAGAAAGTGAAGAGTAGACGTTGCTACCTATGTCATGAGAAGGGTCACCTTGCTTCTTCATCCACAAATGGTACCTTATCCAACCCGATTCTCATTGATGATATTTATTCTCTTCGAAAGGATAAGGTTGGCAATGTGTTTGCCAAGTTTGTTGGTACTCAAAGTAGTGTCAAACAAAGAACCATTTGGGTAGCCAAGCCTATTGTGACTAACCTCTTAGGACCCAACTTGGTTGGGGACCAACAAGCTCAAACTTGACCAATAGGTGACAATGGAGGGCATTGGAGACTTGGCTACATTATGAAGAATTAAGGGGACTTCATCATTCTTATTGTCTCAAGCCAAGTGAATTGGGTTATCAAATTTCTATCTTATATCCAATGTGCCTCCTTGCGGTAACTTGTACTTAAATTGTTTACATTGAAAGTTACTTGCCCCTTTGCATGTTTTGGTTTTGTTCCTTGCATGTGTTTGTATATGTTGTGTCTCCAAATTGCTTATGTGTATGTTGGTTTGCACATCATGTACTTGTGTGTCATACATTGAGCCTTTGTGCATCTTGGTTGTATCTTAGTTGGCTCTTGTGAGAGATTAATGGAATATCCCATTGTGGGGGAGTGATGTGCTTTGTGCACCTCACAATCCTATAAATGTGTGTGCATGAGGAATACCATCTAGTATTGATATTACAAGATTATTTAGTCGCTATGTGGTATGTCTTCTCATGAGAAATTCAAATTCTAAATAGTCCATTAATTATCTCTTTTTGGATCCTCTTATTGCCTCTTGTTAAGTTTTTATTGGTATCACATTACGGGGGAGTAATGTGCTATGTGCAAATTACAAGCCTAGAAAATGTGTACATCTGAGATATTGTCACCTAGAATTGATATTGTAAATTATCTTGTTCCTAGGTGGCATGTTAGCTCTACAAGTTGCAATTTGCTTTTGTGTTTGGTGTGAAGATGATGTTGGATATCTTTGAAATCTGCCACCGGAAATTATTTCCAAATACTTCTTGTCTCTTGACAATTGGTAATCATTTATGTGGTAGAAATTGTTGATCATCTTTACATTGGCCTTTGCTTTTATTTGCCTTATCTCTTGCCTAGGATTGTGTCAACTCCCATTGTATTCCATACCACTTGTGGATCTTGTTAATTTCTTGAGCTTGTCTAGTGTTTTTATAGATATAGTGAAAGTGGTGATCCCATCTTGTGCATTTTGTATTCAAATGCAAATTCTCTATAATGCACATCGCTTGGGGGAGCTATCCTATTTTTCTTACAATGCTCACCTTGTGATCCTTATCAAGTGTGAGTTGGTGGAACGCAAACCGTTTCTTTTTGGTACTTTGTGCCATCATGAAACTTTGTAGAGCGTTTGGTTTGTTTGGAACCATTCTCTCTTTTGGGAGTTTGACATCTTTCTTTTTGCATGTATCAATGGATATCTCATTCCTTGATGTATCTTTTAATTGATATCTTCCAAGTGATGATTTCTCCAGTTGGTATCCTTTTCACTTGGTTTTCCTTTTTCATTTGGTGTTGGTTCTTGAAAGTCTTTAGCATGCATATTTACTTCATGTATTTTCTTTGGCATGCTTTCTTTCTTTGACCCAATATATAGGGGAAACTCCACCAAGTCTCAAATTGGATGAGATGTGCATGATATTTATTTTCATATCTATGTGCACATATTTATGTGGAGTTTGTCCTATGTATATTGGTGTTTCTAAATCTTTGGTCCCAATGAGTTTGGGTACCATTTTGTTTGTGTTGTTGTTCTAGGAACAATTGGAGATGCATTGGATGCTCGGCTCACTCACAAGGAAGGTGGTGTCACCATGTGCTTATTGGAGTCAAGCTAGGATGTTCAATGAACTACTAGCTACTACCTTCAATTGGTATCTTCTACATCCTTCCAATGTTATCTCAGTAACAAGTATCTATTCATGCATTCCTCTCTTGCATTCAACCTTGTGTAGGTTGCATCTTGGCATGATATTCATTTAACCTTGTGATACTTGTTTCCTTTCTCAAAGCATCCCAACGATGATCTCTTGTTGCTAGTTGTGATGTCTTTGATGGATGTGTGGTAGGAGTTCATTTATATACAATAAGACCGTGTCTAGCCATGTGCTATGTCTTTAAGCAAACATCTTATTGGTATATTTATGACTTCCTTGTGGATATGTTGTTCTTTCCTTTGTGTAACTATTTTGTGTGTTCATCCTTCTTTGTGGATCGATATCATCATGATTTTGATCTACCTAGAATCTTATACACTTGAGAGAAGTTACATCTCTAGTTGATATCCTTATTCTTTTACGTCCACCTTTTTCCTTGGTGGTTTCGTGAAAGGATTTATCTTGAGTGCGGGTCTTATATCATTGCACCTTGATGCACTCTTTTGTGGTGGAGATTCTTTTTCTCTTGCTTGTCTTGATGAGGCTTTCCATTTCGTTTGGTATCCCTCCTCTTGACAAAGCCATCATTGTCTATCTTCACCATGGGTCGTCACAAGTTTTGCTTTTTAAGTTGCTTTTTGGAGAGCTTGTGAACCCATTTGCTAGTTGAGTGTGTGTGTGGGAAGGACATGTCTTGCACCTTGTATCTCATTATTTAAGACTATGTTGATGCTTAATGCTCATCCATATATTAGTCTTATCAAGTGCTTTGCCATGACTCACACACATCCTTTTGGTTGAGCCTGTTCGTAAGTTGCCTCTTTTACATGTTGCTCAACCATGTGCTTGTTGCAAGAGCTATGCCTTGTCTCTTATCTTAGCCCACTTGCACTTGTTGTGAGTTTCTATTGATTTTGGGGGAGTGATGATCCTATTTTGTGCACTTGGTATCATAATGCAAATATTCTAAGTAGTGCACAAATCATGGGGAGCTTCACTAGTGTCTTTAGAACACTCCGTTGCTCTCTTGCAAGTGTTAGGCTAAAATTTTCTATTTGCTCTCTTGCACTTGTCATGAGGTTCTAGTGATTTTGGGGGAGTGACGATCCTATTTTGTGCTCGTTGTATCCAAATACAAAACTAAATAATGCACAAAACATGGGGAGCTTCTCTAGTTTCTATAGAACACTTCTATGCTCCTATCATAATATCTTTTTTTCATGTGGCTCGTAGAATCATTGGTTTAGTTGGTTCAATTGGTATCTTTTGATTGCTTGTTTCAATTGGTGTCTTTTGATTGCTTGATTGCTTGTTTCTCTCTTTGTTATATCTTTGTGGCATATCATCCTTTTGCAATCTTTGGATCCTCAATATAGTTTGTCTTCCTCCAAGTATTTATATTTGGGTATGTGTATTGCATTCCTCTCTTCTTGAGAAATACACAATTTATGGAGGAACACTTTTTATATTGGCCTTCTAAGCTTTTCGCCCATTTTGGCAATCGATGCCAATGGGGGAGAAGTTTAAGAGAGTTTTGTGGAGAAGTTTACAGAGTTATTTCTTCTTGCTTTGGTTTTGTTCCTTAGCATTTGCATCTCATACGCATGCATCATTGGTTGTTGCATTGCATGGCTGGTGATGCATAATTCCTTGTATAAACTCTCTTGAAAGTGATTGTCATCAATTACTAAAATGGGGGAGATTGAAAGAACATGCGGTGCCCCCATGTTTGGTTTTGGTAATTGATGAAAATCTCTATGGACTAATGGTTGTCTTGAGTTATATTTGAAGGATTTGTCCATAGGAATTTCTTGAAGTCCATTTGTTGATTTCAAGGAGTTTATATGTTGACCAATGTGCTATTCAAGGAATTATCCAAAGAGTGGTCATGTAGAAGACACGATACAAGGTTGATCAAGACTAAGTCAAGAGTAAATCAAGTTGATCAACACACAAAGCGTACAAGATATACCGAGAGGGATCAAGTGATCCCATGGTATGGTAAGCATTGTCCATTACGCTTTGTGTACTAACCAATGATCTATGTGTGAGTTCTATGTGGGGTTAGGTTTGTTTCCATGGGTTTGCATCAAGAGGAAGATCTCATACAACACATGGAGGATAACATTAAGTGGTGATCGTCATCAAGATTGCGGTGTGCAAGTTCAAGTGGAGCATCACGAAGAGATCATCCTTGAAGCTTGCCATCCATTGTGGTGTCAATGGACTTGTGAAGATGTGCCAAAGAGTGGCTCACCCATTGTGGAGTATGGGGGAGCAATCAACTAGTCTTCATCGAGCCAATGCAATCAAGAAAGGTGGTCCAACTTGAGGGAGTCAAGATCGTCATCATCTAGCTCAAGTGGACTATGTGCAAGGCAAAGGTTTACCCTTGATAGGTTTTCTATTTTACCGGTCTCATGTTGGTAGTTGGGAGACCGGGTTATAGGATTGATTGCCGTACTATCAAGGGGGGCTCTCGATGAGTAGCTTGATCGTATCGTTCGTAGAGAACTCAAACCATTGCATCCTTGCATCATCTTTATTGGTTCTTGTTTGGTTCTTCTCCTTGTGAGATTTGGAGCTTATGGTCATTTTCATGACAAGCTCGAGTTCATCGAAAATAGAGTTCACATGCATCTTCTATGATGTTTTCGATGTTGGGGTTTTTGCCGGTTCTCTTTGTGAGTCTTAGAGCTTATGGTCATCTTGATGACAAGCTCGAGTTCATCGAAAACGGAGTTCACATGCATCTTCTATGATGTTTTCGATGTTGGAGGTTATGCCAGTTCTTCTCTTTTGGAGGTTTCACTCCTGTATATCTTAGGCATACCTCCCCTGCCTCTTCTTACTATAATCAGTCGCGGTTGGATGCTACTCGTCATCATCTATCCAACAAGCTTGAGTTTGCTCAATTCGGAGCTCATATGCAGAAGTTGTGGCAGTTTAGGCTTTATTGCATCCTCTGTTTTCTCTGTTGTGTTCCTGAAAGCCTCAAGCGGTAGTCCTGCTCTCTAGAGCGGTAGTATTGCTTGTAAGCGGCAGTACCGCGGCCCTGTGCCGCGCGTAGTACCGCTGCTTCTGGGGATGCGTTTTTTCATGTCGGGTTTCGCGGTAGTAGAGCGGTAGTACCTCTTATAAGTGGTAAGCGGTACTACCCCTCCACCCGAGCGGTAGTACCTCTTATAAGCGGTAAGCGGTACTACCCCTCCACCCGAGCGGTAGTACCTCTTATAAGCGGTAAGCGGTACTACCTCTCCTCAGAGCGGTACTACCTCTCTGGCAGAACTACAGCTCGTGCTTTTCTCTCTCGTTGGGCTGTTTTGACCGTGCTAAGCGGTAGTACCGCTCCTCCAAGCAGTAGTACCGCTTGTGCACGACCTGAGCACATAACGGTTGGATTCGGGAGGTCCTATAAAAGAGGGTCTTCTTCCCCATTGAACCTTATCCCTTTAGCTCGTGTTCTTCCCCCATTGTTGACCTTCTTCGAGCTTGCTATCTCTCAATCCCTCCACGGATTCTTGCTAGTTTTGGGGGGGAAAGAGAGAGGAGATCTAGACCTACGTTTCCACCAATAACTTTCTCCTCTATGTGAGGGGAACCCTTTGGATCTAGATCTTGGTGTTCTTCGTGTTCTCTTCTTCGTACTTCCTCTCAGTTTCCTCCCTAGCATTAGTTGCTTTGGTGGGATTTGGGAGAGAAGGACTTGGGCACTCCGTGTGCCCTTGCCATTGCATTTGGTGCATCGGTTTGAGTTCTCCACGGTGATACGTGGAAGTTAGGAGTTGAGAAGCTTATTACTCTTGGGTGCTTGGTACCCTTGAGCTTGTTCCTCTTGGGTGCTTGGGCGCCCTAGACGATTGGTGGTGTTCGGAGCTCAATCAATGTGGTGCAAAGCTTCGGGCATGCGTCGGGGTCTCCAATTAGGTTGTGGAGATCGCCCCGAGCAATTTGACGGGTACCGGTGACTGCCCCCAAGGGTTGCCAAAGTGTACGGGTTACCACCCCCAAAGGTTGCCAAAGTGTACGGGTTCGGTGACCGCCCTCAAGGGTCCCTTAGTGGAATCATGGCATCTTGCATTGTGCGAGGGCGTGAGGAGATTACGGTGGCCCTAGTGGCTTCTTGGGGAGCATTGTGCCTCCACACCGCTCCAAGCGGAGATTAGCATCCGCAAGGGTGTGAACTTCGGGATACATCGTCGTCTCCGCGTGCCTCGGTTATCTCTTACCCGAGCCCTTTACTTATGCACTTTACTTTGTGATAGCCATATTGTTTCATGCCATATATCTTGCTATCACCTAGTTGTTTATCTTGCTTAGCATAAGTTGTTGGTGCACATAGGTGAGCCTAGTTGTTGTAGGTTTTGTGCTTGACAAATTAACCGCTAGGTTTATTCCGCATTTGTTCAAGCCTAAATCATAATTATTTTAAAGCGCCTATTCACCCCCCCCCCCCTCTAGGCGACATCCTCGATCTTTCAGTAGAGCACTGCAAAATTGAACCCATCACAAAGCACCTGTCCCGTTGCAAGATAAATCAATCTAGTTGGCCAAACCAAACGGATAGATCGGAGAGAAATACAAAGCTATAACAATGATGCATAATAAAGTTTAGAAAAGACTCCATTACTCTCATAAATATTCATATCATAAACCCACAATTCATTGGATCCCAACAAACACACAGCAAAAGAAGATTACGTCGAGTAGAACTCCAAGAAACACCGAGGAGAACATTGTATTGAAGATCAAAGAGAGAGAAGAAGCCATCTAGCTACTAGCTATGGACCCATAGGTCTGTGGCAAACTACTCATGCATCATTGGTAGGGCAGCAAGGATGATGTAGAAGCCCTCCGTGACCGATTCCCCCTCGGGCAAAGTACCGGAAAAGGCCTCCAGATGGGATCTCGGAAGAACAGAAGTTTGCGGCGGCGGAAAAAGTGTTTCGGGTGTCTCTCTGGTATATTGGGAATATTTGAGAATTTATAGAGGCGGAATTAGGTCAAGAGGTGCCATGAGGGGCCCACAAGCTGAGGGGTGTCCCCTATGAGCTTGTCGCTCCCTCGTGACTCTTCTGGTCTTCTCCCGAACCTTTGTGAGTCCCTTCTGGTCCAGAAAAAAAAATCCAAAGATTTTTCTCCGTTTGGACTTCGTTTGATATTGATTTTCTGAAAAGCCAAAAACAAGCAAAAAAAGCACCAACTAGCACTGGGCACTAGGTTAATAGGTTAGTCCCAAAAAATAATATAATATTGCATATAAAACGTCTAAGATTGATACTATAATAGCATGGAACAATAAAAAAATATAGATACATTGGAGACGTATCAGTACATAAGGGGGTACAACACATGACACGAACACAGGCAAGCGTGAACATGGTGCCCGAAGCAGGGAGACAAAGGATGCTCCGCCTGAACAAGGATATAACATAGCTAGACCTACCAAGCCTGAACCAAGAGAGGCAATGTCAAACTAGCAAGAATACCAACATCGTGAAAGCCGAAATCAAGGACACCGCGAGCGAGCAAGATAGCGCCTTCAAGAAGGAAGCCGATGCCGAGACGCCATCGCCATCCGGTTTGGAGGACCTGGGTTTCCCCTGGGCTCGAGGAGGGGCTCAGCTGAGGGCCTTGACAACGCCTCCAAGAAGGAAACGACACTCGCAGATTCCGCTGCTGCCAGCATCGGCAAGCCAGGCAGAGATTTTGCCTCGGTCGAAGGCTGAGCAATCCCATAGCCACCGTATCTGGAGTCAAAGATGAGGAATACACGCTAGTTGGAGCCACCATGTCGGAAGGCGGTTGGCGGGCCTGCACCTACCATCGGAAGGTGGCACTGCCTCCGGACCCACGAGCATTTGTTTTGACCAAAGGGAAGGTGTCGGTGTCAAAACCAGCAGACCTCGGGGTAGGGGTCCCGAGCTGTGGATCTAGGATCAATTTGCAACAAGGGACGACAAACACAGTGTTTACCCAGGTTCGGGCGCTCTCGAAGAGGTAATACCATACGTCCTGCTTGATTGTATTGATTGTATAACATGGTTTACAGAGTAGATCTACCTCGAGATCAGTATGAGCTAAACCCTAGGCTACAGGGGGATGAAGATAGCTCTCCCCCTAATGACTACAACCCTCGGTTTATATAGACACCGATAGGGTTAGGGTTACCGAAGATAGATTACAACAAGAAGGAAAGAGATCTCGTCTGCCCTTGACTTGGAGGGCACACCACGACTTCACAGATCTCCGGTCACCACACGGCTTCACAGGTCTCCGGTCACCACACGGCTCCACCAGTCCGGCCCATGCACAATGGGCCGTTGCCCCGAGGACCCCATAGTCCATGAATCCCTCAGTAGCCCCCGAACTTGCCTCCAACGTCGAGGATCATCTTCTGGAATTTTCACGTCACCGGCTTGCGAGACGAGTTCCTCCATTCCATTTGAAGCCGTGCAAATTCCGCCGAATATAATCCGGAACCCGATCTAATATACTCAGGCCCGGACAGTCTCAGGATTCTAAGATCCGAATACATCTCAAAACTGAGGTGGGACCACCGAAGCTCAATACCATTCCTCGGGGTAAGGACCTTACATGCTTTTCAGAGAGTGTGCGGCCCAATGCCGCCGTTCCACGCACCCATCCTTTCGGCTTCACGATAAGACACCTTTTTATAGATCCAAAGGTGTTTAGAACAATTATCCTCCCCCTTTCTCCAAGAACATCATCGAAGCAATCTTCCTACGCCATGGCCGACATCCCAGGTTCATCCTTGCGCCCTCACGGCCTGCTCCCAGGCGATTGGTCAAGTTGTTCAGTCTCGCGCATCCAGCTAAGTCGCTTGCAGACACAGCGCTTCCTTCCTTTGGCCGATCTGGTTCCAGTCCGCGCCGGTCTCATCTCCATCGATGGCTGCGCCCTTGCCGAGAACTCCCCCGCCCCAAGCAAGGAGGAGAGAGTATGTCTCGTACCCTTCCTTCTGAGAGGTTTGGGTTTCCCTATCCATCCCTTTCTACGGGGTCTACTAGAGTTCTATGGGATCCAGCTCCACAACCTCACCCCAGGGTCCATATTGCACATTTCTGGCTTCGTGGCCTTGTGTGAGATATTTCTATGCTGCGAGCCCCACTTTGACTTGTGGAGGAAGTACTTTTGTCTTGTCCCTCGCCTCCGGGAGGGATCTATATTTGAGGTAGGAGGTGCTGAGGTATGGCGAATAGCACGGAGTACCCAATTGGGACCCCACAGAAAGATCACGAAGGATGGACTTTAGAGTGGTTATACATCGAAGACGTTCCCCTTACCGATCCAATTCGGCAAGGGCTACCAGAATATTCGAATGACCCACCTATAAAGCGGTACAACTGGCGGCCCAAGGGTCCTTCCCAAAAGGACAGCGAAGAAGTGCGGGCCCTGTCAGCCAAGATTAGGCTGCTGACCAGCAGCAAGTTGACCATGCTCGAAGTTATGGCCATCGCCATCACCCGGTGCGTGCAACCTCTCCAACAGCGGGGTCACCCCTTGTGGTGCTATAACGGGACCAATGATGTGACACGTCACCAGCGGCAAGGGCCAGACAACAAGGCGACCCTGGCTAAAATACTGGCCGACCTCTTCAAGGGGGACGAAGCAGAGTTCGCTCGCATGAGTATTCGGAAAGGCTACTCCGGATACAATTCAGCGGACTGGGTAAGCCACAATCCATTATTTTGAGCCCACATATCATCGAATTCTCACTGATCACCACTTGAATAGGGATGGAGGCGTCAAGTTGCGTCCATCAGTTGCCCTCCTCCTCAACCAGAGAATCATTCTCGTGAAGGCGATCCGCGGTATCATGACGACCCAGAGGCGTCAATCGAATTTGAAGACGGGGTGTTCTATCAGGAGGGCCTTGACGGTGTCAGGGTGGCCGTGACATCCGATCACCCCGGGGTTCTTCCTTCTTCCACAGTAAGTGAAAAGAAGACCCCCTCCCGAACAGGGCACTCGTCTCGTGCTACCCTCCCCCCCCCCCCCGGTGCTGACTTCTGCTCCCAAGGGTCGTCGTACTACGCGTAAAAATGCCTTGGGAGGAGCGTGGACCGTGCCAGATTCAACCCTTGACGGGAGATTGTCGGGGCCGGGACACGACATCCCAGAAATTTAACCCCTCGTGTTACCACCAGCCCAGGATTACTGTTACTGGTGGACACGTCCTTGTTACAGATTACCAAGCAATTACAAGAATTGGATACAAGATCATAAAGGTCTAATGATACAACGATGATATCTGGTGATGGGTGACGGAAGCGACTTGTGGTTCTCCAACGTCGATGGGGCTCCATTCTCACAGGAACAGCTGACCCGGATAATTCCTATCCGTGTGGCTGCTATCCTAGGTTCCGCACGGTCGTCGCTGTGGTACTCCACGTAGAACTTCTGACCTGGCTAAGTAAATAGCCAGGGACAAGCCTGTGAGTACGTTTGAATGTACACGCAAACATCATGAACAGAAGATATACCGAATGCAGCAGATAAAAATATATGATCATGATGAGCCAAACTATATGCATATGCCCTTGCTGACTGAAATTTAAATCACGACAATAAAATGATATGAACGTGAACATAGCATGTTAGTCATGAATAAACTTTTTAGAAATAAAGCAAATGAAAGCCACGGGTAGTCTAGCCAGCCCAAGTGACATTCAGCAAAATAAGAGAAACGCCAATCGGGTGTCCACAAGAGTAGTGGCGGGACCGCCTGTAAACTTGAGAGACGCCACGAGAGGTCTTGAAGAGAAATGCCAGTCGGGTGTCAAGTGACGCCACGGTCGGACTTGAAGAGAAATGCCTATCGGGTATCCACAAGAGTAGTGGCGTGATAAACCGCCTGTTAACTCGAGGGACGCCACGAAGAGGTCTTGAAAATAAAGTTGAGTGCCCGGGGTAGTCTAGCCAGCCCCTGAGACACTCAGGAAATTCAAAATAAGAGAAACGGGTTAGTCCTCAATAATATGCATAACCATAATAATACACATAAAAACATTCATGGTAACGTCAGGGTGTCAATAATTATCCTGCAAAATAATTCAGGCTCAATTTAATTATTTTCCTCCGAAGACCGACACTAAGACCGACACTTGACCAACCCAGACTGTAGCCCTTAACCGCAGACACGGCTATTCAAATAGGTTTAAACTCTGCAGAGGGTGTACTCTTTACCCACAAGTAAAGGATTTCTTTAGTCAGTACCGTGACACCGACTAATTCCCTTTACGGTCTTTGGGTTGAAAACACACCTAACCAGCACACACTAGATTAACTCTCCGGATGCCAGGAATCACCCAAAGCATCGTTCAAGAAAAACTCTGAGACGAAGAGACCAATGTCCTGCATGGGATCACTATTAATACGCACGGATTCCAAGGGGTGCCCCCCTCTCAGTCACAACTGGAACACCCATGCCCCCTGACCCGATGACAGGATTTAGTCCACGGCCGCGGAAACCCTCATCGTGGCCCTCTGTACGGTGTGTGCATGGAAAGGGGTTATCAACTTACTGAACCGTACCCTACCTGTGGCAGGGACCTGTGGCAGCACGGAACAAGTGTGGGGGTTACCGTAACAAGACTCGATCTACGGTCGACTCAGAAGGTTTAAGTTGTCCTGCAGTGGTTAGCACAATATATTCCTTGGTGATACCCAACAGCATCACTACCCGGCATGTCCCGACATGCCCCTTACTGATCATTCTCGTCACCACGAGAAATTTCAGTCTCACGGTCACTTTACTCGTGACTGATTCTTTCCTGCAGTTTAGTCCATAACAACACGGGCATACATGACAAGTGAAGGTAACCATACTCACTCATACTTCATGCTTTTAAGATGACAGCAAAATAGCCATGGATCATGCATGCAGAAATAGCCATATGCAATTCTATTAAAAATTATCACAACCATGATTCAAATATTCTAGCTAGTAACCACAAAACATTCACCATATCAAATGTTCAAGATGCTTGCCTTGTCCAAAGTAGTTAGGAGAAAACCCTTCGAAATTCCAGGCAAAGTTCCCCTCTTTCTTTTTCTGAAAAACGCAAAATTTGAAATCAATCGAAAATTCCATCACAATACAAAAACTTGTCTTAAAATATTTTAAATAAATACTAAAAAAACTAGAGAGAAAAATAAGAATTTCAAAAAAAGAATCAAGTCTTTTGGACCTGTGGTTAAAAAGTTATAAAGGTTTTAAAATCAGGGACCTTTCTGTAATTAAAATAACTACTATCGGGTCCTTGCTGCAATAAAAGAAAACGCCCCGGGCAAAAGTACGCCTTCCAGTACAGAAAGCGTAAAGCGCCAAATACGCTTTCGTTTTGAGCGCAGAAAAAAGAAAACGCTGACGGGTGGGGTCCACCCGTCAGGTTCAAATACAAACACGCTTGCGCGCGTGTACGGAGGAGGTGCGGCGTTCGCCGGCGACGATCGCCGGCGTTCCAAGGGGCGGCGATGATCGGAATGTGCTCGGGGTGGGATCCCGCGTCGGTGGGTGGTGGACTTGGTCGCCGGCGAGAACCGGAGCGACGGCGAGGTCGACGGCGGCGGACGGCGTTTCGGGTGGTGGTGGATCTCGCCGGAGAGGGGTGCTCGTGTTAAATTGGGGCGCGCGATCGACGAGTGGATGCAAGAGAGGGCTTCTGGCGGAGTTTTAGCGGTGGTGGTGGAGTAACGGCATCGCGCGGATCAGAGGCAGTGATGGTGGAGCGATGGTCGGAGTTGGGAAAGATGACCTCCTCGAGGTTAAGCGAGTGTGCGGGAGGGTGATTGGAGTGTGGTGGAGTTGATGTCTGCCCAGAGCGGAGCTTGGGGGTCCCTTTTATAGGGGATCCGAGGGTGGCCCTGGCGGAGCGGATGACGCCGGAGTTATTCCGCCGGCGAAGTAGGTTGGGGACGGTGGTCTGGATAAGTGAGCACCAGAGAGGTTTGGTGAAGATCCTCGAAGCACCAACGTGCTCAATTTCCATCTCTATCCCCTTATCCCCGAGTTGACTCCCGTACGGCTATGGCGGACGCCGCCCAGCTCCGGCGACTGGCAGTGGGCCTGGAGGGAGCTTGGACAGTAGCCTGGCATCGCGAGGTGAGTCCGCGTGGAGGGAGAGGTAGGTCGGGGAGGTGCGGCGCAGTGAAGGAAGGCGAGCGCCGTGGAGATCCGCTCGGTTGCCGCGGATAAGCTCGGTGGCAGTTGCACCGGCTAGCCACCGGCCCATTGACGGCGAGGGACTGACGAGATGGGTCCACGGGTATGCATTGAAGATGAAGCGAGGCAGCGACGACGAGAAGGAGTGCAAGGCATGGCACCCTCTGTCCCGATCCCTTCTTCTCTGAAGAAAAAAAATTCAGTTAATTGAAACTTTTGACAGTGAACAGTGTGCTCAGAAGGTGTTTGTTGAAATGCTGGATGGCCTTGGGCATTTTTGAAATTTCTGAAATTTTTTGTGATGATGTGTTGATGCATATGAGAGGGCCTGGCAAAGTTTGGGAATTTTTGGAGCATTTGAAAACATTGAATCTGGTCCAAATTTGAATTGAGTGGAATTTGAAATTTTTGAATTGTGGCACCCCATGTATTTTTGGAGAAATGGGTTGTGGGTACCATCTAGTTGCTAGGAAATTTTTTGGTGGAAGCAGGATAATTATAGAAAATATAGTTCCTTTGTAATTCAAAGAAACCAAGAATATTGTAAATTCCAACTTTGGAATTTATCTAAAATATGAGAAATATTTTTGTGGGGTGGAAAGGGGTTGGATACTGCCCTAGAAAGTGTGAATGACGTGTGGGCTAATTGAGGGGTGGTAGAAAAATTATTGGATGAATTTTGGAAGTGCTGGAGAGAAAAGGAAAGGCCATTTCTTGAAATAATTTTAATTCTTCAAAACTTTTCTAAAAGAAAATTATTTTTGATCCCTCAAAAATAATTACCCAATCAATAATTCACCCAAAACAGAACCATTCAAAAATTTTGAAACCCAGTTGAAAATTAAAAATAATTTTCAGAACTGAGGAACTAGGAAGAGAATAAGACCAAAAATATTTCAAAGTATTTTATTTTAAGGAAAGGATTTTGAAAATCCAAAAGAAATATTTTTGGGGTGTTACACGGGAGATCAAAACGGAAAGCTTCCGCCAAGGCGGACGCACCTGCCCCTTCTGCCCAGAGGTAACGCGTTTTAGAATTGCAGCGAGGATCGCCTTTGTCATTTGTTTATTAAAGCCCGCTTAACTTTGCAGAAGGCGTGTGTCTCTACATAAATCCAAAGATTTCCCGGATGCGCCGAACCGCAATTCCAGTCCCCAGTCTTCGGTACGGGCCGGAGCCCCCTCCGAATACGCGGCGGCTGGCGTGCCTCCGGCGGACTCCGACGATGTTTCGGTCACTAATTCCAAAGTCGAGATCGTAATGAACCATCGCCGCCGGAGGGAGGCTTTGCGCCAGACCGCCTTTACCGAACAGGAGTTTAATGCTTTTAATTCGGTACACGCGTACCTTGGAGCGGCCCGGACAGGTCTTCATGAGATTGCCAGTCTATTTGCCGCCAAGGTGCAGGTATATAGCTTGAAAGCAAGTTCCCTAACTAAGTAGCCCCCAAGCCTTAATTCGGGCAGGACGGCCGAGTTAAGGATTTCTAATGATGTAATTTTGTAGGCCGCAAGAGAGCATAGCAAAAACCTGGCCGAAGAGCTTGAGGCTAGCCGGAAACAGTTGGTCGACACCAAGGCCGAACTGGATGCGGCTCGAGAAGCCAGCAGCGATAAGTCCGGTAAGTGAGAAGAACCGCTTCCCAACTCGGGGAAGGGTATATGGTGTATTTTATGTATTCAAATTGTTTTCGTCATGTAGCTACGGAGGCCGAGAACGAGTTGCGCAAAGAGCTTGAGGCTGGTAAACGCATGTTGTCGCGGAGTTATGAGGAGAAAAATGAGCTCAAGGCGGAGAATAAACAGCAAGCCGAGGAAATTGAGAGTTTAAAGACTCAGCTGGCACAAGCTTTGGGGGAAAACCAAAAGCTAAAAGGTGGCATATACGGTAAGCGCTGATCGCACCACGCTGTTGGTCCGTGTCATTGATGTGTTAATGATGATGTGCAACACATATTTGTTAGGTCTCCTGACTGGGCGACCCGAGGAAGAAGTAGGCACTTATGACGGGGACCTATTAAAGGAACTGTCAAAGACCTATGAGAAGGCCCGAAAAGCCCTGAAGAGCATGGCGAAGGCGTTATGGCCGTCAAATGCGCCTTCAGAGAGTATGTCTGATCTAGCCAGTCTCTTTAAAGGGGCTCGGCGAAGGTTTGAATTATGGAAGATCTCGGCCTGTCGAGAAGGAGCGCGCGAGGCGTGGGCTATGGTAAAGACCCGCTTCACCAAGCTGGACCCAATGAATATGGCCCGGGTTGGACCCGTGGGTCCGGACGGTTAGGAGATACCGCTGAGCTTGGTGTACGACGACGTGATGCAAGCCGCTCGCTATTCTCAGAAGGACTGTGCTTTAGAGCAATTGATAGACAATGTCGAGAAGGAGTAATTTTGTCAATTCGATGTATCCATGTACTTTACGTTGACCGTGCTCAATCCGCGTTCTTATTTATTTTTGAAAGAATGTTGTCTTAGCCGGCCATCGGCTTCTACCTCCCCAATCATAGATCGGGAAGTGTTCCGTACTTTGTGCCGTGAAAATGAAACAATACTTTGGGAACAAGGCAATCCGGCCATCTAGCTTTAAACAGACGAAACATGTGCGGAGAGCTATGTTATATTACTATTTGACGTAAGAAACATCTTCTGATGAAAATAGTTCCTCCAAGGGTTCCTTTCTTCAGGTAAAATAATAATCCGGATACGTAAGATCAACGGACACCAATGGCTTTAAAAAAGAACCTTGGTGGTAAGCTTGAGGCTATATTCGCTTCCCTTAGGCCGACTTATTGTATTCTGTAAGAACGCTAGCTTTTAGCTTCTCCCGTCTGAGGTACGGTCCCGGGTGACCCGGTCGTAACAATCGCAGAGGTGCTCCCTTTACTCCCTAGCCGAACAATCGGGAACGTAGGGGTAATCACAGGAACCAGGCAACCCGGCTTGGCAAAGATCTTAAGTCAAACAAGTGCATATGTTGGCTTAACATGTATGAGAAGGATGCAATCATAACGAATGCGGTGTATGTATTTATGCGGCTCATCTAAGGGAGCCCCCAAGCGAAGCTGGGTATTACATTTAATGGTATATAGTAAGGGCCTGGTGTGGTTCGATTTAACCAAACTAGCACCACGATGAAAGAGAGAAAAAGGTAAAAAAGAAAAACAAGGCGAAAATTGATGTCGGTCTCAGGCGTAAAAACGTCGCAGCCTTGCTGCATTCCACGGGTTCGGCTCGAGGCCATTGTTAGACGGGCGGCGAAGACGATACGCTCCTCCTACAAGTACTTCATCGATGATGTACAGTCCCTCCCATTTAGGTGATAGTTTATTCTTCTATTTTTTGGGGGAGTCAGAGGACAAGGTCTCCCACGTTGTATGTCTTTGCCTGGACTTCGCGGTTGTGATAACGTCGTGCTTGCTGTTGATAGAACGCGGACCGATCCCGAGCTATGTCTCGCTCTTCCTCCAGTGCGTCTAGATCGTCATGTCGATCGAGCTCGGCTTCCTTTTCTTCGTACATGCGCATGCTAGGCGCGTCATGGATGAGGTCGCATGGGAGAACTGCTTCCGCACCATATACCATAAAAATGGTGTGTATCTGGTTGACCGATTAGGGGTGGTGCGCAGCCCCCATAGTATGGAATCAAGTTCCTCGGCCCAATGGCAGTCAGATTGTTCAAGGGATCGAACTAGGCGAGGCTTAATGCCGCTCATAATGAGTCCATTAGCCCGTTCGACCTGCCCGTTGGTCTGTGGGTGGTACACCGAGGCGTAATCGAGCTTGATGCCCATTTTGCCGCACCAGTCTTTGACCTCCTGGGCGGTGAAGTTGGTACCATTATCGGTAATTATGCTGTGGGGGACACCGTAATGGTGTACGACATCGGATAAGAAGTTGACGACTGGTCCGGATTCTGCCAAAGTGACGGGTCTTGCCTCAATCCACTTGGTGAATTTGTCAACCATGACCAATAGGTACTTATTTTGTTTGTCCCCACTTTGAGTGGCCCGACCATGTCGAGACCCCAGACCGCGAAAGGCCAAGTTATCGGTATCGTCCGAAGGGCTGTGGGGGGCATATGGCTTTGATTTGTGAACAGCTGACATCTGACGCTGCTGGACTAATGTCCGGGCATCTTCGCGGGCGGTAGGCCAGAAAAAACCAGCTCGGAAAGCTTTGTTAACCAAAACCCAAGCCGCCGCGTGGTGTCCGCCCATGCCTGCGTGTATCTCTGCCAAGAGCTGCTGCCCCTCCTCCTCGGAGATGCATCTTTGTAAAACTCATGTGGTACTCTTTTTATAGAGTTCGCCTTCATGGACCTTGTATGCTTTAGAGCGCCGAACTATACGCTGCGCTTCGGTTTGGTCCTCCGGAAGCTGCTTTTGTGTGAGATAGGCTAGCAGGGGTTCTGTCCAGGTTGGGGTTACGGCCATGACTTCATGGGCGGAGGGTGTTTCCTCAAGTGCGGAGCCGCCGATGATATGGTCGTCTGGCGCGTTGTCCGGTGAGGCGCTGTTAGCGGGCTCATGTGTTGATGCGCTGGTGACGTCATCCTGCCACACTACGGAGGGCTTAAAGAGCCGCTCGAGGAAGGTGTTTTTGGGAACAGGGTCGCGCTTGGCGCCCATGCGGGCGAGGATGTCGGCTGCTTGATTGTTGTCTCTAGCGACATGGTGAAATTCTAGGCCCTCAAATCGGGCCGATATCCGGAGGACTGCGTTTCTGTAAGCCGCCATCTTGGGGTCCTTGGCGTCGAATTCGCCGTTGACTTGAGAGATCGCTAGGTTTGAATCTCCCCTTACCTCAAGGCGCTGAACTCCCATTGTTGTGGCCATACGAAGGCCATGTAGTAGCGCTTCGTATTTGGCTGTGCTGTTGGAGTCCTTGCACATTATCTGTAAGACGTACCAAATAGTGTCGCCTGTGTGGGAGGTTAAGATGACCCCAGCCCCCAGTCTGGCTAACATCTTTGAAGCCATCAAAATACATTGTCCAGTGTGAATATGTACTGTATTCTCGGGGTAGTTCGACTTCGGTCCATTCGGCAATAAAATCGGCCAGCACCTGAGATTTAATGGCTCGGCGTGGTTTGTATGTTATCTCAAAGGGGAGGAGCTCGATGGCCCACTTGGCGATGCGGCCCGTGGCGTCTCTGTTATTGATTATATGTTCAAGGGGACCTCCGATGCCACTGTGATTGAACATTCTTGAAAGTAGTGTCGAAGCTTTCGGGACGCCATGAAGACTGTGTATGCTATCTTTTGATAGTGCGGGTACCGTGTTTTACATGGTGTTAGCACTTCAGACACATAATAGACCGGCTTCTGCACTTCAAATTTATGGCCCTTGGATTCCCTTTCCACCGCAAGCACCACACTGACCACCTGATTGGTGGCTGAGACATATAGCAACATGGGCTCGCCAACACTAGGTGCGGTTAAGATAGGGTTGCTGGCTAGGAGTGTTTTGATCTCCTCGAGCGCCGCAGTTGCTTCGTCTGCCCATTAGAAATTCTTGGTCTTTTTGAGCAGCTTGTAGAGTGGTAATGCTTTTTCTCCGAGGCGGGATATGAAGCGGCTAAAGGCTGCTAGGCATCCTGCCAGCTTCTGAACATGTTTGAGCTCTGTTGGTATTGCGAGCTGAGATAGCGCTCTAATTTTGGCCGGATTGGCCTCGATTCCTCTATGGGAAACGATGAATCCGAGCAGCTTTCTGGCGGGGACCCCGAAGATACATTTTTCCGGGTTGAGCCGTATGTCATAAGCTCGCAAGTTGTCGAAGGTTTGGCGTAGGTCGTCTACCAGTTGGTCTATGTGTTTGCTTTTGACAACCATATCGTCCACGTATGCCTCGACCGTTTTGCCAATTTGCTTTTTGAGGCATGCTTGAATCATGCGTTGGTATGTGGCTCCTGCGTTTTTCAATCCGAACGGCATGGTGTTGAAGCAGAAGGGCCCGTAAGGGGTAATGAATGCGGTTGCCGCCTGGTCGGACTCTTTCATCTTGATCTGGTGGTATCCGGAGTACGCGTCAAGAAAACATAGTGAGTCGTGTCCGGCGGTGGCGTCGATGATCTGGTCTATCCTCGGCAGGAGGAAAGGATCCTTAGGGCAGGCCTTGTTAAGGTCTTTGAAATCGACGCAGAGCCGCCAGGACTTATCCTTCTTTGGTACCATTACCAGGTTTGCTAACCACTCGAGGTGCTTGATCTCACGGATGAATCCGGCCTCCAACAGTTTTGCGAGTTCTTCGCCCATGGCTTGTCGTTTGGGTTCGGAAAATCGGCGCAGGGTCTGTTTCACTGGCTTAAAGCCTTTTAGAATGTTGAGGCTATGCTCTGCTTTCCTGCGTGGGATTCCTGGCATGTCCGAGGGGTGCCAGGCGAATATGTCCCAACTTTCACGCAGGAAGGTCCTTAATGCCTCGTCGACTGCGGGGTCCAGCTGTGCTCCTATGGACGCTGTTTTGTTGGGATCTGTTGGGTGCACTTGAAATTTTACTATTTCATCTGCTGGCTTGAATGACGTGGATTTTTGTCTTTTACTGAGAACCACGTCGTCCCTGTCGACGGTAGTGCGTAAAGTTGTTAATTCTTCGGCCGCGAGGGCTTCGGATAGTGCCTCTAGGGCGAGAGATGCCGTTTTGTTTTCGGCTCTCAAGGCTCTGCTTGGGTCGCTTTTAAGTGAAATTACCCCATTGGGCCCTGGCATTTTGAGTTTCATATACCCGTAATGTGGTATGGCCTGAAATCTCGAGAATGCCTCTCGCCCTAGAAGGGCGTGGTATCCGCTGTGGAAGGGCGCAATGTGGAATGGCAAGGGTTCGGATCTGTAGTTATCGGGTGTGCCGAACACAACATCGAGGGTTATGCGTTCCGAGCAGTGTGCCTCCCTACCGGGTATTATACCGCGGAATGTAGTGCTACTGCGTTCGATGCGAGACCTGTTGACCTGCATCTTCTTGAGCGCATCCTCATAAATGAGATTGAGGCCGCTGCCTCCGTCCGTTAGTACTTTAGTCAGCCGGAAGCCATCGATGATGGGGTCGAGGACCAGTGCGGCCGGTGCGTGGCTGACGCGGGGGCTTGGCTCGTCCTTCTCATCGAAGGTGATAGGAGTATTCGCCCATGGCTGTGCGGGCGCCACTTGATATATCTGGCTGAGCTCCCGAAGAGCCTTTTTCCTTTTGTTGTTTGAGGTGAATGTCTCGTATACCGTAAGGACATTGTGGTCCTGTGGTGAGGCTGAAGACTGTTTATCTGGGGGTGTAAGGGCCAAGATTGGTTCGCCATATTTGGCCACTTGTATTATCACCCAGCAGGCCCAAAGTCTGTGGGTTGGGTTTGCGTCTGGCAAGACCGAATGTATTGGGCATGGTTTATCCAGCAACTCATCTAACACCGATCTGGGCCTGGCTTTCTTGTCATTGGGCTCGCGCTCCAATGACCGATTTGTGTAGGCTCGTTTAAGGCGAGGCTTTCCGTGGTGCGTGGTGGGCTGTGACCCCATGCTCAGCTGTTGCGCCCTTCATGTGTCCTCCATGGCGCAATATTTGCGCACCATGTCTGATAGTTCGGTGAAGGTTTGAATTCGGCGGCGCGCGAGGGCGTTTAAGAGGCCCTCATCCCTGCAGTTGAACTGGAAGGCTTTAATTATTTCTTTGTCACAGCAAGGTGCCCTCCTGTTTTTTACCAGGAGAAATCTAGCCCAATAATGGTGGACTATCTCGTTTGGCAGCTGTTTGACGTACATGAGGTCCCATATGTCTGGCTTTCCTGAATCCGGAGAGTATTCCGTGTGGTGGGTGGGTGGGAAAATTTCGAGAATTCCCCCCTGCCGCGGATCCGGACTATCCTTGATGGGAGGTTGAGGCGTGTCCGGTCCTGACCGCACAGGACTCGGATCCGAACTGGTGAGTGGCCGGATAGGCTCAAGGCCGGGACTTGTGTCAGGTGTTATGTCCGGACGTACATTCGAGCTGGTGTCTGACTCCGAGCTGGAGATTCGAGTGTACACCGTCTTTAGCTTACATGGCTGTGGCCCCTCCTGTGCCTCTTCGACTGTGGCGACGAGGTGCGTGACCGGAGGGGTGTTTATTTCTCGGTCATCGGGTTTAAGCCCGATCCGGTCGTAGGCTGTAGGCCTGATAACAGAAATTCCTATTGCGTGGAACAGATCTGCCAACTGATCTGCCGGCTGGGCACATAGGGGTGCCGAACGCTCCGGTGACTCGACGGGAGGCCCTGCGGGCGGTCCGTCGGAGTTGGGCTTCGGGGCCGAACCTCGAAAGATACCGGACTTTTGTGAGTTTGCTAGTCCTGGGTTCGATGCCCCTGGACTGACGGATCCTTCAATGGGGGTGAGGCCTTCGATCTGGTCGAGGCGACCGGCGGGGTTGGCGCGCACTAGTATGCCGCCGAAGACGAGGAGGTGACCAGGGGCGGTAAAGCCCTCGGTACGGGTGTGGTCTCCATCGACCGGTTGAGCCATCGATCCTCTCGGCGATCGCACAGCGGAACTCTCAATGAAAGCACCAATGTCAGTGTCAAAACCGGCAGACCTCGGCGTAGGGGGTCCCGAGCTGTGGATCTAGGATCAATGGGTAACAAGGGACGACGAACACAGTGTTTACCTAGGTTCGGGCCCTCTCGAAGAGGTAATACCCTACGTCCTGCTTGATTGTATTGATTGTATAACGTGGTTTACAGAGTAGATCTACCTCGAGATCAGTATGAGCTAAACCCTAGGCTACGGGGGGATGAAGATAGCTCTCCCCCTAATGACTACAACCCTCGGTTTATATAGACACCGATAGGGTTAGGGTTACCGAAAATAGATTACAACAAGAAGGAAAGAGATCTCGTCCGCCCTTGACTTGGAGGGCACACCACGGCTTCACAGGCCTCCGGTCACCACACGGCTCCACCAGTCCGGCCCATGCACAATGGGCCGTCGCCCCGAGGACCCCTTAGTCCATGACTCCCTCAGAAGGCTTTGAGATGTACAAGGCAAGGCAGGCGGCATAGCGAACCACGAGCAGGGTGAGGCAACGGCGGTCAGCAACGTCGGCAAGCTAGGACTGGAGGGACGCAGATCCGAGCTACCGTGGCCATAGCCGTCGGGACATCGGTGAGCCAAGCGAGCTGGAAGGGACGCAACTGCTGGGTCACCGAGGACGGAGCTGCCCGTCGGGGGACATCGGCAGTCATGGGCACTGGAGAGACGCAGACCCGAGGTCGCCGAAGCGAGAGCAGCGCCAGCAAGTACCCGCCTTGAGGACCACCGTGACTGCACAAGCACTGTAGCCTCGTCGCCTCCGCGCATTAGCCATCACCGTGGCTCGGGAGGGGAGGAAGGGCCGCCGGAAACACAGGGCCGCCTGCACGAAGGCAGGCTATGAACATCCCCGCAACCGACAATAGGTCTCGCACCCAGCCCACGGGCAACAGCAGCACCAGCAGGGCTGGGCCGCGCTGCAAAGGGGGGGATGGGCGGACTGCAGGGAGAGTACATGTAAACTTACATGAGTACTTTAGCTGATGTGCAAGAACATGTCTCTCTTGGAACACTATTTGACAGATGTCAGAATACTTATTAATTTGATATACATTACTCCCTCCGTTCACAATATAAGATGTTCTAATTTTTTTCTATGTATATAGACACGTTTTAGTGTATTTGTTCACCATTTCAATCCGTATATAGTCTAAATTAAAATACCCAAAACATCTTTATACTTGTCAACAGAGGGAGTAACATTTTGGATGGTCAAGTCAAGATGGAAATGGAACATCCCTGCTGCCTCCCGGCATTTCCCTGCCACCGGTTATGGCCATGAGCACATACAGGCACTAACTGATGTTGATCTGATTGCAGGAATTAGCATCCCTTTCTGATCCCAACACGGGCACAAAACGAACACCTTCCAAGAGCATAGATGACAAATGCTCAAAGCTATCAGCCCATAAATAATCACTTTCTACCCCCACTTCATTGTCTGTACAAATTTAATCAACGCGACAAGGCACACACAATGATAAATAAAATATTACAGCGTATCTTCTGATGCGAGTCTGTCAAAAGATACCAAGAAATTGACAATATCGAGAGACTCCACGCAAGCTGCATTCCCGGCAGCTCTTACAACTCTCCCAGCAATCCCTACATGTCTTCAAGGAAAGTAAGCGATACCCGCAATCTTGTCAATAATATCAGATAGCTTGTAGTAACACGTCAGGCATCAGGCAAGAAGAAGGCCGTTTCGTGGCCCTTGCCTTTGCATATTCAGAGAAAGCTGGGAGGTCTAGTGCATCTCTTGCAGTGGCCTGGTCTTCGTCAGTTATGCTCATTGCCTGAGATATATTTTCCTGCAACAAAGGTTATAATCATGCTTGGACTTGCATTCAAGGTTTTGACAATGGTCATATGACAGATTTGTAATTTAAAATATGTTCGGTTGTGTCTAGGGGAATTCTGCGTTGCATGGCAAGGAGGGTCCATAGTAGAGTACCAAATGAAAATATTGTGAACAAAGAATTAAAATACACAGCATAACAGAATCCAAAGTCTCAAGTCTCAACTTCATGAATTTATAATTATTTACATGATAAGGTCATTACCGAGCTTTGGAGCTTCCGGATGTAGCCAATTAATAGAAGCTCCAAGGGATCCTCCGTTTTGGCCTTGTAGTGAGAATCAAGAAAACGTATGTGCTGAAAAGGACAACCACATATCAAGGCTGGCAAATTATTTTGTTTTCCAATTCTTTGGCAAGAAATGCCACAACGAACTCTGGAATATTTTGCATGTGTTAACGTACAACAGAAGAACTCCCATACAAATACATCCCTTCAAATTTGTAAATGATAATGGGCAGTTACAAATCTAAAAGGTGCAGAATAGGCAAGAGATAAGACTATAAACTTAAAATACCAACCATAACTCTTTCGAATTTTCCTGGTGAAAGGTCCCACCCGACGCTGACCACCGCTTTAAAGACTCCATAAGTTTCTGACTTAGCCCAACCAAAGAAAATTCCTGATATTTGATCAGGAATAGAATCGTAGGTACGCTCACCTGTTGCAAATAATGTTTTGGATTAAAAAAATGTGTCGCTACAGTATTTTGCAAACCACTGTGTGCTAAGAAGTGTAATATTGTCAACTATTTGACATATTAGAAGTGTAGTAACGTGTCCGACCTGCTATAATTGTATGAGTATTGTTTAGAACCGCATCACCTATCTGAGCATTTGAGAGTAATGGTTCCGTCGACAAAGCACCTTGAATGCCTGCAACATAAATGGCAGCCAGCAGACTTAACTAATTGAAATAAATCAACTAAAATAAAAACCAGTGGTTAATGGAGAAAGAATTACGATCGTCAAATGGGGGAAGACCCCACAACTCAGGATGAAAGTCTAGCAGTGAATAGAGGATGAGATCAGCAATTGAGTAACAATGCCTTTGACTTTGCAGTGATGGAACAGCAACTACCTTCGCCCCAGAAGCCTTGGCAGCCTGAACTCCAACACTGAGAACATTTTGCCAACAAAGCAGTGAGTTCAACTAAATACAAAACAGGGAACATACTGGTTATGGCGACGCTCGACCCGGCCTCTGGCGACCTGCGGGACGACGCGCCCGCCGTGGCCTCCCCCGCGTCGCCGCCGGCCTCCCCGCCCGCGCTCCAGGCGTCCGACGCCTCCGCCGACCTCTCCGCTCCCGGCTCCTCCCCGCCCTCTCCTCCCGCGGCCCCGGCGCGCCTGGTTTGGGCTGACTTGGCGGAAGCCGATGACGTCGCTGCTGGCCGTCCGGTGGTCTGCCGCGACCGGGTCCCTCCTCACGCCCCAGCTCGCCCGCCGCAGCGTCGTGCCGCCGGCGGCCTTACCCCCAGGGGTGGGGGTTCGGCTGCCCACGCACGTGCTCAGTCCCGCCGGGGTACGAGCTCGCCTCGGCCTCCCTCGGGGCAAGGCGCGACCTTGGGAACGGGGGGACACCGCCGCCGCCGGCGCGCGGCTGGCTGGGGTGTCGCCGGTCGGGCGGACCTTGGCCCTGCCCGGTCGTCGTGGCGGTCCTCGGACGCCGCCGCCGCGGCTGGGGTGGCCGCGTCGTCGCCGGTGTTGACCGTCGGGTCTCCCGTGCTTCTCCACCGCACCCTTTCCGGCCGTTCATCGCCTCCTTCGGCTCCTCCCAGCTCCGCTTCGTGTCCGACCTCAGCGCCTTGCACCCCAGCCCACCTCTCCGGCGTCCTGCCCTCGTCCCACCGGCGCCGGCGGCGGTAGGGGAAACCCTTGCCGCGTGCTCGCCCCGACCGGGCGTGTTGGGCCGCCCCTTGGTGGGCCTTGGACAGGGATTGGGCCTCTCCCCCCCTGCTGGGCCCCCTGGGCCTGGTCCCGCAGCTGGACTGGCTCTTGGGCTGCGCCGGCCCACGCCGGCTGCCTGCCCAGCCCAAGGCCTGCTCCCCCGGCCTCCCACTCGGGGATCGATCTGGCCCCCTCGAGGGTTTCCTATCCCGCCGCACTCTTCCCCCCGAGCGCCGCTCTCTCCTCGCCCGACCCCCCCTCCTCCTCTCGCGCCGCCCCGTTCCGGCCCCTGCTCCCCCCTCCCCCCCCCCCCCCCCCCCCCGCTCCCGCTCCCCCTCCGGCGATGCCGCGCGACTGGGGAGACAACGCCGGCCGTCCCAAGCGAAGCTTGGAGGACCGCCGCGCCCCATCCCGCTCCTCCCCCGAGGGCCTTCGCCGGGAGGCGGACCTACGCCAGGAGCTGGCCTCCAGGGACCAGCGCCGCTCGCCCCCTCGCGAGTCCAGGCGCTCCCCTGGCCGTGACGACCGCCGTGACCGTCCCCGGTCTCCTGCACCCGAGCCATGGCGCACGGACCGGCGCCGGTCTCCCTCGCCCGAGCGTCGCCGTGGCCGCTCCTCCTCCCCGTGCCGCAACCCCGCCCCGCCTGCCGCCGATGTGCCTTCGCGCCGCTACCAACCCCCGCAAAACCAGCCTAGCTTCCCTCCCGCCAATGGAGGGAATGGGGGGCGGGGGCGCCAAGGCGCGAAGAAGAAGAAGAAGAAGAGGGGCCCCGCGCGCCCCCCTGCCGCGCCGGCACCCTCACCCGCAACTTCGGCGCTGCCCGCTTCCGATGCCCCCCGTGACCCGCCCCCGTGCTTCAACTACGGGCTCGCGGGACACTACCAAGTCGAGTGCACCAACCCTCCGATGTGCTACCTCTGCAAGGATACCGGTCACGCCGCGGTGCTTTGTCCGGATCGCCCGTTGACGGATGAGCTCATGATGTATGGCCATGGCATCGAGGAACTCGGCTTCTTCCACATCGAGGTGGAGGACATCCCACCCCCTTCCCCGTTGCTCCAAGCGATCGTCACCGTCGTGGGGGTGGGTGTCGCTTCTCCGGAGATGATCAAGGCTGAGCTCAACCACCTGTGCCGGCGTGTGTGGGACTGGCAGGTGGCTTCGACCTCTGCCAGCTCCTTCACCATGGTCTTCCCCGACGCCCATCAGCTTGGGCCTCTGCACCCGCAGCGACGACATCACCTTGGCCCTGAACAAGCTCGTGGTCAACATCTCTGAGCCAAAGACCGACCCCAAGGCGGTCGCTGTCCTGGATACTGCTTGGATCCTCATCGCGGGGCTTCCTGATGTGGCCCGGTCCGAGCGGGTCATTCGCAGTATGTCCAAGATCCTCGGCAAGGTGGTGGTGGTGGATGAGCTCTCCCTCCGCAAGGAGGAGGTCCGGGTCAAGGTCAAATGCCTCGACTCCGACAAGCTCCGTGCCACCGTCCGAGTCTTCTTCAACGACCTGGGATTCGACCTCAAGATCTACCCCGAGCCCCCCAACCACGTCGGCCGCCCCCGTTTCTCTGATGATGGACACTTTGGGGGAGGGGGCGCGGACCGGCGGGACGACTCCCACTACCGCCGCCCGCGTCCTTCCCGCCACGAGGCCCCGGACGACGACGACGACCGTTCGGGACGCAGCCGCTCCCCCTCGCGAGACCCCTCCGATCCTCCTCCGAGCCGTGGGGGTGCGGGCGCAGGCGCAGGCCGATCGCGTGCGCTGGCTCCCGCTGACGAGTCGGCTCCCGTAGTGCTGCCGGCTGCCTCCCCCACCTCCTCGGCCGAGATGAGCGACATCTCCAGCGTCGGCCTCCTCCCCGCGCTCTGCCTGCTCCTCCCCTGCTCCCGGCTCCTCGCCTTCGGCCCTGGAGGCGCTGCCACCGGAGCTTGCGGCTCCCTCGACGGCCGAGCTTCCCCCCGTCGCGCCCCCTCTGCCGGGCTCCCCTGGGGGTGCCCCGCCGCTGCCCGCCACCACCCCCCGGAGTCCACCCCCGTGGTGGTGCCGGAGGACGGCCCGCCTGCCCCGGACCCGCCCTCCCCCGCTCGGCCGGGGTCCGGCGCCTGCTTGGAGTCTCCTGCTCCCACTTCTCCGACCCGACTGCTCCTGGGGGTCACCGCGGACGTGGTCACCCCCGTCGCCTCCCACCCGCCTCGGACGGTGTCGTACGCACGCCGGACCCGGGCCTCGTCGACTCTGGTGACTGCCTCGCGCCGCAGTGCCCGTCTCGATGTGGACCGCCCGTCTGGCTTCCCGGCGCCGTCCATCTCCGAGCGTGCTGAGCTCCGGGCCGCGGCCCGGAACCTCGAGCCAGGTGCGACCGACATCCCCTCAAGTTCTTCCAGTTGTTCGTTTTCTGCTCTTGAGGCTGTTCCGCTCGGCCACCTCGCCAAGGTGGCCGCAGACTCGTCCGTCGTTTTCAGGGGGGAGTTAGGACCCCCCTTAGAGCAGATTGCTGCCATCCAGGCCCGGGAGATCCTTGATGGAAAACTCGCTGAAACCCGGGCTCGTCTCCTCCGCACCCCGGCACCCCAGCCACCCGCAGGGGTGCCGGTTGTGGAAATCCGTGGCCGTACCCGCTCCCGCACTGCGGCGCTCAGGGCCCGCAGCGCCTCCACCGTTCTGGGGTCAAGTAGCCCCCCTATAGGGGTTTAGATGCGGGTCCTCTTTTGGAACATCCGCGGCTTCGGCCATGACGGCCGTCGCCGCCAACTCATTGAGTACATGCGTGACGAGCACATCGACATCATCGCCATCCAGGAAACCATGCGCACGGAGTTTTCCCTCCCTGAGTTAGATTGTCTTAGCCCCCACCTATTCGCCTGGCACTGGCTCCCTTCTAGTGGGACCACTGGGCACTCGGGTGGCATCCTTTTAGGTGTGAAGGATGCCACCTTTGAGGTTGGCGGTATGGACCGGGGCGAATTCTTCGTTAGTATGGAGATCTTCGAACGGGCGCTCAACTTCAAATGGGAGGTCGTCATTGTCTATGGACCGGCGGATCACCGCCGCTCCCCGACCTCCCTCGCTGAGCTGCAACGGAAGGTCTCCGCCTCCCCCCTCCCGGTGGTCGTGGGAGGGGACTTCAACCTCATCCGCTCTCCGGATGAGAAGAATAATGACCGGATCAACCGCCCTAGGATGCAGATGTTCAACGACTGCATCGCGGAGCTCGGCCTCCGCGAGCTTGAACGGACTGGCGCCAGATTTACTTGGACGAACCGCCAAGCCGACCCGACGCGATCCGTCCTGGATCGCGTCCTAGTCTCCCCGGAATGGGAACTCAGGTGCCCCTTGGCTTCGCTCCGGGCGATTACCCGGATCGGGTCAGACCACGTTCCTCTCCTTCTCTCCACCGCCGACGAACGCCCTCCCATCCCGCCACGTTTTCGGTTTGAGCTTTTCTGGCTCAACCAAGCGGGTTTCCACGAGGCAGTCGCGGCCAAGTGGGTCACCGCGCGCTCTTCCCCCCACCGTGCCATGTCTGACGTGGACTCATGGCAGTTCTGTGCCAAGCTCGCCCGCCAATTTATGAAGGGTTGGGGCGTGAACCTTGGCAGAGACCTCCGCGAGCGCAAGAAAGCCCTCCTACTGCCATCCAGGCTTTGGACATCCGCGCGGACACTTCCAGGATCTCCCCGGATGAGTGGATGCTGCGTTATGACCTTGAGGATCAGCTCTCTACCATCTATACGGATGAAGAAGCATACTGGAGACTCCGCGGTACCCATCGATGGGTGCTTCGGGGAGACGCTAATACGGCGTACTTCCAGGCGATTGCGAATGGGCGGCGACGACGAAACTCCATCCATTGCCTTTGGGATGGAGATTCCCAACTTGTCCGCCCATCGGACATCCGTACGCACGTAGATGGCTTTTACAAAGACCTATTCTCCCCCACCCCTCGGGGTGGGGCCGCTCTGGCCCCCGACACCTGGTCGGGTGCCCAATTAGTGTCCGATGCGGCTAACGCCGCCTTAGTTGCTCCGTTCTCCGAGGACGAGGTCCTCGCGGCGATTAAGGGTATGAACCCCTCCTCGGCCCCGGGGCCGGATGGACTGCCAGTGACCTTTTTCAAAGCGTTCTGGCAGACCATCAAACCGGAGGTCATGGCCCTCTTCGACGAATTCTTCTCGGGGACCATGGACCTCGGGCGCCTAAACTATGGGGTCATCACTCTCATCCCCAAAGTCCCGGGTGCGGCCGACATTCGCCAGTTCCGGCCTATCACTGTGATCAATGTGATATTCCGGATCCTGGCCAAAGGGTACGCCAATAGGGTGACCCTTTTAGCTGACACCATCACTCATCCCAATCAATCGGCCTTCATTCAGGGGCGATTTATCCTGGATGGGGTGTTGGTTTTCCACGAGGTCCTTCATGAAGTCCGCTCCAAACACCACCGGGCGGTCTTCCTTAAGCTTGACTTTCACAAAGCCTATGATACGGTTCACTGGCCCTTCCTTCGGGAAGTTTTGCTCCGCAAGGGCTTTGATGACCGCTGGGTGATTAGAGTTATGCAGCTCGTCTCCTGCGGTCGGACCGCCGTTAACATTAACGGTGAGATTGGTCCCTTCTTCCCCACGCTTTGTGGGGTTTGCCAGGGCGACCCGTTCTCCCCGTTCCTGTTTAACATGGTGGTTGATGCCCTTGCGGCCATCCTGGACAAGGCCAAATCGGCGGGCCATATCCACGGCGTGGTCCCCCACCTAGTAGGAGGGGGAGGGGTCTCCCTCCTCCAATATGCCGACGACACCATAATAATGGTCGAGGGTTCCGCGACCGATATTGCCAACCTGAAGTTTCTCCTCCTATGCTTCCAACAGATGTCCGGGCTCACTATCAACTTCGACAAGAGCGAAGTGATGATTCTGGGATACCCCCCGGACGAGGCCCAGGGCATTGCGGACCGGCTTAATTGCCGCCTGGGTACCTTCCCCACGACGTATTTGGGGATACCCATTAGTGACTCACGACTCACCGTGGCGGACCTCCGCCCAACCGTGACCCGGATGCAACACCGGGTCGAGCCCTGGAAGGGACGGTGGCTCTCGAAGGTGGCAAGGGTCATCCTTATCAACTCCTCGCTTGCCAGCCTCCTCTGGTTCCTCATGAGCTTCTACAGCCTGCATGAGACGCTTCATCAGGAGATTGCCAAGTACCAGTCCAGGTTTTTCTGGGCAGGCGAGGGGGACAAGCAGAAGTACCATATGGTGAGCTGGCCTGACATTTGCAAACCCAAGGACCAGGGAGGTCTGGGGATCCTGTCTTCTCGACGCATGAACATTGCTCTCCTGACCCGTTGGCTCTGGCGTATCGCCAATGAGGAGGGCGGCCTCTGGCTCACCATCATCCGAAATAAGTACCTTCGGGGCCAACCTCTAGCTTTCTGCCAGCGCTCGGGTGGATCCCAGTTCTGGCAGGCGGTGATCCAGCTTCTACCCGTGCTCCGTATTGGCACGTCCATCTCTGTGGGCTCCAGGTCCTCGACCCTGTTTTGGTTCGACCGCTGGCTAGGGGACTCCCCCCTGGCCGCCCGCTTCCCGGGCCTATTTGCCATTGTGGCTGACCCCCGGATCTCCGTCGAGACGGCCCTTATTGACTTAGGGCGTCTCGCCTTCCGGCGCCCCTTTGGCCCCCTTGAGGTGGACGAGTGGGACTCCCTTCTCCAGGACATCGCTCTCATGCCGATGGACGTTGAGGGCGCCCCTGACTCCATTTCTTGGCGTCTGGAGCCCTCCGGCCGCTTCTCCACGAAATCTCTATACGTGGCCATTGCTCCTTCGTTGGCCCCTGAGCCCTTTAGCCTGATCTGGGACATCCGCCTTCCCCTCAAGATCAGGATTTTCCTGTGGCAGTGGATCCGGGGACGCCTCCCCTCTGGGGTTGAAGTCCGCAAGCGCAATGGCCCAGGGGACGGGATGTGTCCCTTGTGCGGCACGGTGGAGGACTCGAACCACATCTTCTTTTCCTGCTCCACAGCCCAGTTCCTGTGGTCCTGCTTCCGTGAGACGGTCAGCGGACAGTGGTGCAACACCAACTTCCCCGACCTTCTGGCTGAGATCCACGCCTCCCCCCCTCGCTACCGCCATATTAGATGGCTGTGCATTGGGGTCCTCGCCTGGACGCTTTGGAACATTCGCAACAAGCTTGTTATTCAGAAAGTGCCTCTTCGACGTGCGACTGACGCGATCTTCAAAATGTGTGGCTATTTGCAGCTCTGGCGGCCGCTTAGCCGCCCCCAGGACCGGGACGTCATCAACACCCTCCTCGCCGACCTTCGATCGATGGCCTTCCGCGTGGCACCTCCGCTTCCGCCACCTCCGCCGGAGCCTGATTAGGCTTGCTGCACGTGTTGCGGTGTCAGTGTGTGTTCTTTGTTTCTAGGGCTTGTTGAGCTTTGCCCTCAGCACTAACCCTCTTGCTACTCATTTGTATGTGTGACTTGTGTGTGTGTGTGTTAACCTTGTTGGATATTGGGCTCGGGTGGTTTGCTTTATATATAAAGCGGGGTGAAAGCCTTTTTCGGTAATACAAAACAGGCATTATTTTTGTCAAAAACAACGTTAATATCACTGTGATTAGATGTTCATTTCTGAGTGCAGAAATTTGGAATGGTACCTACTGTAAAGTGCAATTGTCTTGGAAATGACAACACTTGGAAAAACATATTTGAAAAATAAAATAAAAGCAGATAAGCACTAGCTTCTAAATTTGGTTTTCTTAGCACAACTATTTCGCCACTATGTCTGTGTTAGGCTATTTAAGGCTGCTACCTATACTATGATGTACATTCATAAGTTGTCTATTGTTGGATAAGCTAAATCTTGTATGAAACCTGAACTTCTTCCATTTCCCTTTCAAAGGGAAAACAAACCATCATTGGGGAAAGCCTGTAGGAGTAGCGTTTGCTATACTTACAGAGAATCTTCTATCACCAAACATGACGACGGATTTACACCAAGTCTCTTTGCGGCCTCTAGAAATCTACAAAAGACAGAATCAGCAATGTATGCACGAAGCTTAAAATGATTTAAATCATGTTTTCAACAAAATTAGTTATCTTATATGGTCAAAGAAGATGATATTATACGTGAATGTTATATCCTGGGAGACACAGGTAATTTCACTGCAAGTTACACCTTATGATGTTGCATGGAAATAGCACAGTTCGTACAAGCTATTCGCTGCAAGGAACGTGCAATAAACATTCGGTAAAATTGTGTAAGTACGCACATGTCAGGGCAAGGTTTTCCATGAGGGACCTGATCACCACCAAGAACCACCGAAAAGCAGTCTTTCAGTTCTGGAAAAAAAGGAACGATTTTAATAGATCAGCATGCAATTCATAACATAAATAAATCTAGCACTATAAAACTTCCATTACTGCTATAACTTTTTAATTTGTGTAAGGGAATGTCTAGGGACTGAAAAAACAAAATTAACAATGGTTAGTACACCCAAACTGTGAGCATAGGGAACTCAGAAGATAGTCATGACAGATCAAGCAAAGCCACAATTTGAAATTAATGATTTACTAGTACCTATATCAACGGACTTATTCTTTCCTTTCGGAAAACAAAAACTACTTGTTGCATTCCAAATGACACTTGCGGAAATACCAAAAGGGGTGGCAAGTTATCCCATGCGGCACTGTATTTTTCTGGGGAAAAACACATGATGTATTGTAGATTGAAGTAAGGTTCAGACCTCCTAGTTTCAAAATTTTGTGATCAATATTTCTCCTGATGGAATTTGAAGCGAGTGCCAGTGGTATTCCATTCTTGTGGAGGTGCTTTAGAAGCCTGTTAACCCCTGGAAGTGGGCTTGCCCTTTGCCACCTGGAGAACAAGTAAGGCCAAGTTCAGTGCTTCCGCTAATCGTGACTGACACATGATCAGCTGAGCAAAACGAACCAAACCTTTTGATATACAGCGGGTATATTGCCTCTGAATACTCCTCGACGGTGATCGGCAACCCATAGTCTGCGATGATCCCGGTTGTGGACTCCCTGTGCATCTGCCCCAATCGCTTCTCCTCCTTGGCCGCATCTGGCACCTTCCCGTAGGTCCCCAAGAACTCCTTCAAGACGTCCCTTGTTGCCCTCTCTGCACCAAGAGACACACCACACTTTACAAACTCCATATTGAAATTTTTTTAAGCAACTTTCATATTGCACTTTTACTCTGCTTTACTGGAAAGGCCATGGCGGAGATGACCAAACAAATCGTGATTTTCGAATGCAGGGTGTAGGTTTGGAGGAGATGACCAAACATCCCGCCACGAACAGAAAAAACAAATCCTTGTGTAACTATTCGAGCATAGGACACATCGACCGAACTAGGCGGAGCATCGAACGGCACGGGACGGCGGCGTGAGCTTGAGAGCGAGCGGATCCGCGTACCTGTGTCCAAGAGGGTGCCGTCGAGGTCGAAGATCACGGCGGAGACCCGATGCGTAGCTGCCATGGATGAATCGCGGAGGAGACGAGGCGAGTCACGGAGGAGATTGGCGGGTTTGGGCGCCGTGGGAGGGAGGGCTGCTCGTGGGATTTAAGGGTCGGGGGCGGAAGGAGGCCGACGAGGGGATAAGGTGGAATCGGAGTCCATTTGCAACGATGCGCGACCGGTCAGGTTCGGGGGAGGCAATTGGTCGATTCCGTGCCTAGTGGCGTATGCCACGGCAGAGTTCGGTCGTGTTTTGCCACCCACTTTTACCCGCAAACCGAATACAAACTAGGAGCTTTGAGAGCATCCGAACAAATATTTTCCCACAAATCAAAGACAAATTAGGGAGACTTTGCGGACGTCCGGACAGCAAACACGCCCGCGTCTGACTAACCTGGCCCACCAACCCTCGCCCGCGTGCGTTCCCGCCAGGCACTAGCTGCCCACATTCATGCCGCCGTGGAGCGGCCACTCTGCATCAACGTCGGTTGAGAGTGGACGCGCCCTTTCACTGGTGCTGGTATTGAAGTGGCGTGTCGGTCGAGAGAACGTTGCGCGTTGCACGCCCGGCTGAACACGCATCCTCGCCGCATTCAACCGGCTTCAGACAGTCCCGCCCATCTCCATTGAACCTGTGCGTGTGCCGAGAAACCTACTCCGGCCACACACCTGTCCGCCAGCCGGCCGGCATTAAACACAACGTCGGTTGGCTCCTCGAGTCCGCCCGCTATTTAAACGAGGCCAGGTGTCGGGCAATAATCGCACCACACCTCCGCTCCCCAACTCCTCCTTGCACCATATTCTGCACCCTCTCCATGGCATCCAACGACCAGGAAGAGGAGTTCTACGACATAAAAGCTGACTGGGTGGCCAACCGAGCCCGCCTGATACGAGCTAGGCAACTCGCTGTTACACCTCCCTCGCCGCCCCAGGGCGTCAGCAACATGGGTGAGGCTGCAGGCGGGCAAGCGGAGGAGCAAGCTGCCGCTCCAAGCTGGCCCCTGGTATAGCAACTCGCCGCTCCAAGACAGCTCACAGAGGAGTGGCCAGTTGTTCCACGCCCGCACGCGAAGGAGCACGGTGGCACGGGCAGCATGGACACCGCCGTGTCGTCATGCTCCTCCTGCGCCTACGGCTGCGCCATCCGTCGCAAACATGGGTGGAACCGCTCCCTGCCAGCGGAGGCGACCAGCACATCCGCAGCCACCGCCGAACCGAGGAAAAGTATACCACGGGAGGCCGCCGCTACTTGGGTCTCACGTTGGCCGCCGCCACCGCGTCACTGTCATACGCAGCCGGTGTCTTGCCCAGTTCAACACAGACCATCGTCGACCCCCGCCTCGGCTTCATGGAAGCGGAGTAGGCACTCTTCCCCTCTGGTTGAAGCATGGTCACTTTGATGAGCGGTGCAGCCGGACATAAGGAAGATATGGCGGAGGCAGAAGCCACGGAGGGTAGCCATGTCGTGGGAATAGAGATCCGCCGCGGCCGGCATTAGAGTAGGTGATTAGTTGAAGTATGTCCAAAATTATACCTCTAGAGTAGTCCTGGCCATGGGCAGCCCGGCCCGAACGGCCCGGCCCGAAAAAGCCCGACCCAGCCCGGCCCTACGCTGCTCCCGGGCCAGGCCCGGGCCTAGATTTTGAGCCCGAAGGCCGGGCCGGGCCCGGACCCGCCGTTTTTGTAATTTCCTGAAGGGGCCCGACCCGAGGTCCGAGGCCCGGCGGGCTTTTACGCGTGCGGGCCGGGCTTGGGCCCAAAAACCAGGCCCGATGGCCGGGCCGGGCCCGGGCCTGGGTTTTTTGCGGCGGGCTTGGCTAGGCTCGGACCGAAGCCTGGCCCGGCTTGAGGTATGGCCAGGTATACTCTAGAGTCAGACGAGCTCCACTTTTAGTTGAAGTATGTGTGAAATGTAATGAATTTCGTCCGGTTTATATGAAATTCGCCGTGTTTGCATGAATTCCGTCCGGTTAGTTCAAACGGTGGTTGAAATGTATGCGGGCAGCATTGGATGACCTTCCCACACCAGTGTCCGCGGACTGGTCCCCCTTGTCCGCGGACGAATGCCGGAGCAAATTTGCAGGTCAGCGTTGGAGATGCCCTTAGCCCGTAGGATGTACTCCCTTCCATATTTTTTTCAACAAAGGGTGGATTTATTTTCTCAAAATAGAGCATCAAGAAGATAAATTACCCAATAAGCACACATCTGGTCTCTACATAGATATGTTGCACACAGTCAATACCAACTCACACACATGCAAAAACACATCCGCAATTAGGAAAGTCATATAACACCAAAGCTATGTGTAGGTGAAAGTGCAACTAATCCCCGCGTGATTTTGGTAATTCATAACAACATATAGCTCATTGAACTAATATCCATTCAAGTTGAATATTTCAGAAAGTTCAATGATTGGCATAGCATGGACTAGAGATGTGGACCCCTCAAAATGCTAAGGACAAAGATTGGCAAAATCTCAAGACTCTTCATTTCTATTTTAGTGATCCAAGATCACATTGAGTCCATAGGAAAGCCAATACTATTAAAAGGGGATGAGGTATTGCTTAATGGTCTACTTGCTCAAAGTGCTTAGTGATATTGCTCCAAAACCCTCAGCCCCTTTCTCATTTCCATATATGTCCAAAACTCAAAGTCAAACTCGGCCCCACCGAAATGTTCCATCCGGCGCCACCGAGTTCAGTTGACATAGCCACTGCCAGAAACCCTAAACAATTCGGTCACACCGATACGGATCTCGGTCCCACCGAGATGGCCTTGCAAACTCTTTGTTGCCTGTTGCAATTATTTCGGTCTCACCGAAATGTGCAATCGGTCCCACCGAGTTTGCTTGACATCCTCTCTGTTGCCTTATTGCTTCACTTCGGTCTAACCGAGTTGATGCAATCGGTGCCACCGAGTTGATGTTTGCCCTAAGCCCTAGCACATCGGTCTCACCGAGTTGTTCCAGTCGGTCCCATCGAGATTCCTAACGTTCATATTTTGAACTGAATCGGTCTCACCGAGTTCTTCTATTCGGTCTGACCGAGTTGGGTCAAATGTGTGTAACGGTTGGATTTTGTGTGGAGGCTATATATACCCCTCCACCCCCTTCTCTATTTGTGAGAGAGCCATCAGAACGTGCCTACACTTTCACTACTCATTTTCTGAGAGAGAACCACCTACTCATGTGTTGAGACCAAGACATTCCAATCCTACCACAAGAATCTTGATCTCTAGCCTTCCCCAAGTTGCTTTCGACTCAAATCATCTTTCCACCATAGCCAAATCTATGAGAGAGAGTTGAGTGTTGGGGAGACTATCATTTGAAGCACAAGAGCAAGGAGTTCATCATCATCACACCATCTATTACCTTTTGGAGAGTGGTGTCTCCTAGATTGGTTAGGTGTCGCTTGGGAGCCTCCGACAAGATTGTGGAGTTGAACCAAGAAGTTTGTAAGGGCAAGGAGATCGCCTACTTCGTGAAGATCTACCCGAGTGAGGCAAGTCCTTCGTGGGCGATGGCCATGGTGGGATAGACAAGGTTGCTTCTTCGTGGACCCTTCGTGGGCGGAGCCCTCCGTGGACTCGCGCAACCGTTACCCTTCATGGGTTGAATTCTCCATCAACGTGGATGTACGATAGCGCCACCTATCGGAACCACGCCAAAAATGTCAGTGTCTACATTGCGTTTGCTCACTCCAAACCCTTCCCTTTACCTTCATATGCAATGTTTTACTTTCCGCTGCTACACTCTTAGAATTGCATGTGTAGGTTGATTGCTTGACTTGTACTAGTTGCTAAAATATGCCAACACTTAAAATTGGGAAAAGGTTAGATTTTTATTTGGTCAAGTAGTCTAATCACCCCCCCTCTAGACCTACTTTCGATCCTACAAGTGGTATTAGAGCATTGATCTCCATTTGCCTTGATTTCCATAGCTTTGGTGATCATAGCCTTGGTTTCACAACCTAGGAGAGTATGGCGTCTAGCGAGGGAAATTATCACCGTAGAGGTCCTTACTTTGATGGTACTAATTTTGCTAGTTGGAAGCATAAGATGAAAATGCATATTCTTGGTCATAACCCCGCCATTTGGGCTATTGTGCGAATTGGCTTGCAAGGTGAATACTTCGAGGATGGAAGAGAACCGGATCGTGAAGCATCCACGGAAGAATTGAAGATGTTGCAATACAATGCTCAAGCTTGCGATATTCTCTTCAACGGATTGTGCCCCGAAGAATTCAACAAAATCAGCCGTCTTGAGAATGCAAAGGAAATTTGGGATACTTTGGTTGATATGCACGAAGGTACCGAGTCCGTCAAGGAATCCAAATTAGATGTGCTTCAAACTCAACTTGACAAGTTCAAAATGAAGGATGGTGAAGGTGTCGCCGAAATGTACTCTAGGCTCGCTCTCATCACAAATGAGATTGCCGGCTTAGGAAGCGAAGAGATGACTGACAGATTCATCATCAAGAATATCCTAAGAGCCTTGGATGGAAAATATGATACCGTGTGCACCTTGATCTAAATGATGCCCAACTACAAAGATCTCAAGCCAACGAAAGTCATTGGTAGAATTGTTGCTCATGAGATGTCACTCAAGGATAAGGAAGAGCTCCACAACAAGTCTAGTGGTGCTTATAAAGCTTCATGTGATGCTCCTACAACATCAAGTGAGAAACAAGTCTTCAATGAAGAATTGAGCTTAATGGTGAAGAACTTCAATAAATTCTACAAGAATAGAAGCAAAGAGAGAAAGTTTCAAGTCAAGGTCCTACAATGACAAAAGCTCTTCTAGTCATGATCGCAATTGCTACAATTGTGGAAGATCCGGACACACTCCAATGAGTGTACGGCTCCCTACAAGAAAAGAGAAGATTCACCCAAGAGGAGAAGTAAAAGAGATGAATCACCACCAAGAGAGAGAAGAGTAGAGATGATCGTTATGAACGAAGACCCTCTCGTAGAAGCAAGGATTCAGAAAGGAAGGACAAGTCATCAAAGAGCTACACAAGACGAAGACATCAAGCTCACGTTGGTGAATGGGTATCTGGTTCCGACTCCGAGAACTACTCTGAGAGAAGTTATCACTCCGACTCCGAATATACTCAAGATGAAGGTGTTGCCGGTCTTCACTTGTGTCATCCAACTCCTACGACAGATTTGACTCGCCAAATGAAGGAATTGGAAGATGCTTCATGGCTAAAGGCCCTAAGGTATCACACCCCGAGTATGTTGATTTCAATAGTGATGAAGATGATTTGCTAGGTGATGATGATTTACTTGTTGACAACACTAGTGATGAAAATTATGATGAAATTGCTATTAATCATGCTAATCAAGATGAAACGAATGACAATGATGTAACATCCCCAGATCGTAACCCTGTCTTCTAGCTAATTAACTTGCCATGTCATCATATTTTACTAAGTCAAACTGCCACTTGTCTCAAATCAAATTCAAATTCAAATCTAAATTGCAAGTCTAATAATTATTCCTTCAAACAGCCAAACAAAAATGTTCATGATGTTGCAAATATTCCCAAAGCAATTATAAAAATAAGATCAATATTAACTGAATTAGTTAAGTGACTCTAACAACTTCAAACAGTGGCAAACAACACCTTTTTAATCCATTTTATTTAATCCAAATCACAAATGAAATCATATTCTGCCCAAACCAATTTTTGGGGGTAAGCGATATTGCACTGTAATTATTGAGCTAGGTCACATGTCTTACAAAACACAAATGGTGGATAAACAATGTGCAAAACAGAAAGAATAAAGAAAAGCAGAAAGAAGAATAGAAAAAGGCCAGAACGCACTGTGCTATTGGGCCTAAGTCAAACCAGGCACGGCCCAGCCCAACTGAGCCCCTCACCCCCTTCATCCCGCCACTGTCACTCGCGCGCGTCGACACGGCGATGGCCGTCGCGCTGTCGGCCATCTGAGCCGTCCCCGACGCCAATAAGAGCATTCCCGAGCGCCTCTCCCTCCCCCACAAACCCTAGCTCCCTCTCGTTCCCCTCTCTTTCGTTCTCTCGCTCGTTCAGGAGCCCACCGAACAGAGCCGTCGCCGCCGCTCGCCATTGCCGTGGCCTCCGGTCACCACTCGCCATTCCAAGTTGTCCGGAAGGACCGTCGTGGTCATCTCCACCCTCTACGACAAGTCGTTGGAGCCGGTGAACACCGCAGCAACCGGATCGATTCAATCCCCTCCGCCGGCCAACTGCACTGCCTCGCCTCGATCTGCAGCAACCCTGCGCTCCTAAGCTCTCACCAGCCATCATGCACCTCCCGGTGAGCGCCTTAGCACGCCATGCCGCGATCGACCGAGCTGAGCTCCGCCGCAATCGATGCTGCCATCGCTGTAGTTGCTTTCGTGCACAACTGAGCACATCAGCATGCTCAGTGTGCTACCAGGAGACGAACGCGAGCAGCCGCGCTTCTCCCTGTTGCCGTTTCGACCAGGTCCGAGCGGTTCCCGATTCCGGCGTCCGCCACGGTGGCCGCCGTCGACGCTGTGGCCCTCCCCACAACAAACCAACGCCACCATCGGACACGGCGCGTCGCGCCCGTCCCGTAGGATGAAACCACGGGCCGAATGGCCCCCTGTGCGCTGTTTCCGTTCGTCGCCGCCGTCTTCGGTGGTCGCCGAAGCGCGCGTCGGCGTTTAAACGCCGGCCGGCCGACGTGGCGTGGCCAGGCCCACCTCTGAGAGGCTGGCAGCGGGCCCCACGGGCCCAGTTGACCCAGTTGACTGGGTTAACTACTGACTGGGCTGGCCCAGCCACTGACATGCGGGCCCCCCTTGATTAATTAGGCTAATTTGAATTTAGATTAAATGGTTAATTAGTATAGCCACTGGCAAGTGGGTCCCGCTAGATAATTAGGTTAGTTTAGATTGATTAACCACTGTTAACTAGCCCAGTCACTGACCAGTGGGACCCACTGGCCAGGTTTGACTGTTCAACCGCACTGTTGACCGCTGATGTCAGCAATACATCATGATGACATCATTCCTCAACTGTTCTGGATAATTTAGATTAAAATAATTAAAATAATTCCAGAAAATGATTTAAACTTCAGAAATTCGTAGAAATTAAACCGTAGCTCAGATCGAAAAACTTTCTACATGAAAGTTGATCAGAACGACGAGACGAATCTGATCGTGTCGTCTGTTTCTATGTTGGAACCCTCTACATAGGTGAGCCCTTAACTTTCCGCCCGTTTCCGGTAGATGAATGGTGCATATATACCGGTTAATAATTCCAACTTGAATCCTAAAATAACTAAAATGACTTAGACATGTCTTTAGGCAACCCTGCACTGCACGATAGCATAGCATGCTCTGTGTTGCATATGATTGCTGTGGATTTATTTGTTTCCTCCCCCTCTTCTCTTTCGGTAGACCCCGACACCGACGCTGCTCCGGAGCCCGACGACACCGTTGACGACCTTGCCTTTGCCGCCGAGCAACTAGGCAAGCACCCCCTTTTGAACATGCCTATATCGCCTATTCTCTTCTCTCTTATGCTTGCATTAGAATTGCTGCTGCTACTGCTTTACCTATTCTGATGCATAGCCTGTTTATTGTAACATGCTATTGATACCTTACCTGCTTATCCTAAACTGCTTAGTATAGGCTGGATAGAGACCCCAGTGACACCCACTTGTCTCAGTTGCCCCGCTGGATCATCGGAAGACTCGACGACCAGGCCCCAGCACCGCACATCACCCCCCCTAGATGTACGACACTGCAGCGTTACCATCGAGTGCCGAGGGTGATACCTCGTTTAGCACTTCTGATGTTAACTCTGTAGAGTAGCTATTCGGTCGTGACCATCGAGGGTGATTCCTCCTTCACCACTCCCGATAACGACGCTGTCGTGCAACACCTCAAGTGTGAACCCATCGAGGGTGATTCCTCCGAGTTCACCTTGACAGATACATCGAGTAGGAATCCCACGAGGGTGATACCTCGGATTCCCCAGATGTTATGGACACACGGATACTTGGACTTTACAACTGATACTTGGAAAGGCGGGTCGACCCTGAGGGGTACCCGTGAGTGATGTGAAGTCGGGTTGACCAGGAGGTTACCCGTGAGATAAATACGAGGCGCGGCCGGGCATTCTTAGCCCTTGTAGCAAGTCCTCGAGACAGGGCGACGGGGTCACATCGATCATGAGTCTCTGCTCGTTACCGCAAGCCCCTAATCCACTAACGATTTGGATATTTGATCTGAGCAGGCCTCTGGCCTGATAGCACTAACCATCACGTGGGAAAAGTTATGTGCACTCTGCATCGTATGCATCAGCCGAAAGCTCTGTCAGACGTCCAATTCAGCATCGCAGCACGGCTGGGCCGGCGCCATCCTGAGGGGTGGTGCCGAGATTCGCCGTGTGCGCAACGACCCGGAGGGCACAGGGCGATGGCCCAAGACCCCTGAGCGCTTAGGATATAGACCGACAGGGACCTCTCTGTTGAGCTGTAGGTAGGGTTGCGGTGTATCGTTTGGCCGAGGCCGGGCATGACCCAGGAAAGTGTGTCCGGCCGGAGTTAAGCGAGTGTGGTGGGTAAGTTGGTGCACCCCTACAGGGAAGAAAACATCTATCGATAGCCTGTCCTATGGTAACGGACACTCGGAGTTGTATCCCGATCGATACAACTAGAACTTGAGATGATACCTGGATATGTGGCTTCGGGATTGCTTTCTCGCAGGGAGTCGAGGAAGGATCTCTGGGCGAGGTTGATGACTGTAGGGCTCTGGGATTGCTTTCTCGCAGGGAGTCGAGGAAGGATCTCTGGGTGAGGTTGAGACTTAATGATACTACCGCTATTAAATATTGTACTGATCTATTCTCTTCTAATGCTGCAAGACCGCTGAAGATGCTAGTCTTTGATATGACTAGGCCTTCTCTCTATTCTAGCATTTCTGCAGCCCAGTCCACATATACAGCCTCCCTTTGATAATGTTGCATATGTAGTGTAGATCCTTGCTTGCTGAGTACTTCGGATGAGTACTCACGGTTGCTTTGCTTTCTTTTTCTCCCCATATCTGTTTGATGCAACCAGATGACGGAGCCCCTGAGGCAGCTGCCCCGCCGACGACTACTCCTACCACCTTGAGAGTGGTTACTTCTACGAGCTGGCCGACATCCAGGAGTAGGATCGGAGGGTCCCAGGCAGGAGGCCTGCGCCTTTCGATCATAGCTTTTGTTTTGTCCCGCCTTGTTAAAGGCTTTTCTCTCTGTCTTATGTCTGTACTCAGATATCTAACGCTTCCGCTGATGCTTGTTTGGCATCAAGCTTATGTATTCGAGCCCTCAAGGCCCTGGCTTGTAATATAATGCTTGTATGCCTTTTATCTATGTTTTAGAGTTGTGTTGTGATATCTTCAAGTGAGTCCTTAGGCTTGATCGTGTGCATTTGCGTGTATGATTAGTGCACGATTAACCCGGGGGCGTCACAAATGATAAGAAGGAGATTGAGCGTCTAACTAAAGAACTAAACACTCTTAAGTTAGCTCATGAAACAACTCTAAAGGATCATAGAGAGCTCCTAAGGACTCATGAGAAGCTACGCTTCGAGAAGCTAAATTTAGAGCAAGAGCATGGGTTCCTAAAAGCAATCAATGATGATCTTCGAAAGAAGAGTTCTTCTTACATTGCCAAGCATTTACTCTTGTCTACTTATATGCCACAAGTAAAATCTAGCAACAAGGGTAAGAAAGATTCTTCTTCTAGTAGTAACAATAATCATGTTAAATCCAATATTGTTGCTTCTAGTAGTTCTCTTGATTCCACTAATGATTCTCTTAGCCAAGTTACACTTGAGCAAGAAAATAGCTTATTGAAGGGAATTATAGAGAAATGTGTTTACAAGAGCCTTGCCGGAAGTAAGCAATTTGAGGAAATTGTACGCAAGCAAGGAAGGCACCGGAAGAATCAAGGTGTTGGTTTTGAACGAAAGTTCAATGCCAATAGAGTTGAGTGGGAAGAAGATCAATACCCCAAGACAAAGTTTGTTCCTCAACAAGAGAAGTAAGACCCCACTTCTTTCAAAGGAACACAAGCTCAAGATGATCTTCCACCACAAGACCACAAGCTAAAAGGCAAGGACAAGCTTCAAGAAGAGATTGATTCATTTGAAGAAGCTCCAAAGGCCATAGTCAAGTGGGTTCCCAAGACTACATCAAGTTCTACTTCATCAAGTACGACTACAACTCCAAGGATTCCCATCAAGTTGATGTGGATCCCAAAGAAGAAGAACTAGAGAGTTCTTGAGGGTGACTCCGCCAACATACTTCACTCATATTCATTTTTGGCAAGGACAAGTGCAATCAACTTCCATATCTTGCACTAGTTCAAGGAGTCACAAACCCTCTTGTTGGTAAGACAAGGGACAAGGTAACCAAATGCTTTCATGGACATCATCATGTGTGTGTTTCACTCTATGTCTATGGATATCCTTGTGTGTTCCTTGTGGGACTAACCCGTGTAGGTATTGAAAGTGCAGCTCACTCCAATGGATTGCTCCAAATGATCTACATCAACATTGAGCATCCACATCTTCAACACCTACATGAAGTCATCATCGACAAAACCAAAGGTTATTTCATCCCTCTAAGGGGGGATATCACATCTAGGGGGAGCTTTGCTCAAAGAATCGAGCTAAAGCAACTCTAATGATGTGAACACAACAATTCTTTATGTAAAAGTGGTAACCCCACTTGTGCTTAAACGATGAGTATGACCTATGATCAAATGTTCTCATTTGACTCCTAAGTCAATATATTCATATATAGATGACCTAGTCATCGCCAATTGCTTGATAGATGCTAGAGTGTTTGTGCATGCTTTGCCACATGTTTTATTTGCCATCTTATTGTGTGAGCATGTTGGATGCATAATTTTCTCCATTCGAGGACATCCATTTGTAGTTTTGCTTGGTTGGTTTTTCTTTTTGCCAAATGGATGGACAAGAATGCCTAAGTACTCCCTCTAGCTATCTATGCTTTTTCTCGTCTCAAACTTTATTCATGCTACATCACAAAGTTTGATCAAGTCGAATTCGGACCCTTCGGTGAGGAGCACTCGGAGCCACCGATCCATCAAGGGCTTAACTTCCAAAACCTCTTAATGCTTTTCGGTCAGACCAACTCACTCCTATTCGGTCTCACCGAAATCACTAAGTTAATCTAGGTTTTCAATCTCGGTGCAACCGATTTGAACCGTTCAGTCACACCGAGTTGCAGCAACTACTAGCAGTTTTGCATCTTGGTGTCACCGAGTCGTTCTACTCGGTCACACCGACAGCATCTGGGTATTTATACTCTGCGTACCCGTACGGTTGAAAATCACTTCAACCACACGAGCCCGCGCCCCAGCATTGCCGCCCCTGGTCTCTGGATCATCGTCGTCTTCGCCAGTGACCTCCTGCCGCTGGTCTCCGCCGCCGTCAACGGAATCCTCACCGCCATTGCTGTCGTAGCAAATCCGTCGCCAAGTTAGGGTACGGATTTGACCCTTTGTGCTTTCCATAACTCTGATTCTTGCACAAAGTATAATGCCTATGTTCTTCCCACACATGAGATTGATCTATCCACCGAAAGAATTCCTTAGAATAGATTTGATGCAAAAACTTAGGGTTAGGTTTCCGCCGAACTCACCTCGGACTGACCGATCTGAGGATCTCGGTCACACCGATTGGCCCTGGCCATTGCACAAGTACAACTCGGTCTAACTGAAGAGTACTGATCGGTGCGACCGAAATCACTTTCTCTGTGAAACCCTAGCATCTCGGAGTCACCGAACTGCATTTCGGTCTAACCGAAACTATGTGTTTAGACTCTGTTAGTGCTTCGGTGTCACCGAGTTTGTCAAATCGGTAGCTCCGAAATGCTTTTTGCAGAAAACTAAAATTAAGTTTTTGTCGCAATATTTTTGCAAAATAAGCTGCACTTTGTGATGCTCATCCACTCTATCTATACCTAACTATTCACAGGGACAGTTTCAGCCATGTCAGAGGGCAGTGATAGCTAGAACAAGTCTGAAGAGCAGGTCAACCTCAGTGAGGGCACTAGTCCCTCAAGCAGCTATGATGAGGGGAGCAGAAGCACTCCTAGCAACTTGCCTAAGGCAGCAACCAGGACAAGGAAGAAGAGAACATCTGAATCTGAGGATGAGGACTTTTGTGACGCCCCCGGCCCAATCGTGCACTAATCATACACGCAAATGCACACGATCAAGCCTAAGGACTCACGGGAAGATATCACAACACAACTCTAAAACATAAATAAAGTCATACAAGCTTTATATTACAAGCCAGGGGCCTCGAGGGCTCGAATACATAAGCTTGCGAACAAGCGTCAGTGGAAGCATCAGATATCAGAGTACAGATATTAAACAGAAACAGAAAGGCCTCTAGAAAGGCGGGGCAAAATAAAACACTACGATCGAAAGGCGTAGGCCTCCTGCCTGGGACCCTTCGATCCTACTCCTGGTCGTCAGTCAACTCGTAGTAGTATCCATCCTCTGGGTAGTAGTAGTAGTCGATCGACGGGGCATCTGTCTCAGGGGGCTCCGTCATCTTGGTCACGTCAAACTGATATGGGGAGAAAAGGAAAACAAAGCAACCGTGAGTACTCAGAAGTACTCAGCAAGCAAGGATCTACACTACATATGCAACATTTTCAATGAGAGACTGTATATGTGGACTGGGCTGCAGAAATGCCAGAATAGAGAGAAGGCCTAGTCCTATCGAAGACTAGCATCTTCAGCGGTCTTGCAGAAATAGAAGAGGGTAGAACAATACAATATAGCAGTATCATTAAGTCTCAACCTCACCCAGAGATCCTCTCTCGACTCCCTGCGAGAAAGCAATCCCAGAGCCATACAGTCATCAACCTCGTCCTGAGATCCCTTCTCGACTCCCTGCGAGAAGCAATCCCAGAGCCTCATATCCAGGTCTCATCTCAACTTCTAGCTGTATCGATCGGGATACAACTCCAAGTGTCCTTTACCGTAGGACCGGCTATCGATAGAAGTTTTCTTCCCTGCAGGGGTGCACCAACTTACCCAACACGCTCGATTAACTCCGGCCGGACACACTTTCCTGGGTCATGCCCGGCCTCGGCCAAACGACACATCGCAACCCTACCTAGAGCTCAGCAGAGAGGTCCCCGTCGGTCTACATCCTAAGCGCTCAGAGGTCTTGGGCCATCGCCCTGTGCACTCCGAGTCGTTGCGTGCAGGGGGAAGCCAGGCACCAGGGGGGCGCCGGTCCGTCCCGGCCGCAAGGCTGAACTAGACGTCTGACAGAGCTTTCGGCTGATGCTACGATGCAGAACGCCCATACTATGCCCACGTGATGGTTAGTGCTATCAGGCCAGAGACCTGCTCGGATCAAATATCCAAATCATTAATGGACTAGGGCTTGCGGTAACGAGCAGAGACTCACGAAAGATGTGACCCCGTCGCCTCGTCTCGAGGACTTGCTGCAAGGGTTAAGAATGCCCGGCCGTGCCTCGTATTCATCACTCGGGCACCATACAGGCACCCGTCTTCACAACACTCGCCTCTCAGGCGCACGCGGGTACCCCTCAGGGTCGACCCGCCTATCCAAGTAACAGTGTAAAGGCCAAGTATCCGTGTGTCCATAACATCAGGGGAATCCGAGGTATCACCCTCGTTGGATTCCTACTCGATGTATCCGACAAGGTGAACTCGGAGGAATCACCCTCGATGAGTTCACACTTGATGTGTTGCATGACAGCGTCGTTACCGGAAGTGGTGAAGGAGGAATCACCCTCGATGACCACGACGGAATAGCTACTCTACAGAGTTAACATCAGAAGTGCTACACGAGGTATCACCCTCGGCACTCGGTGGTAACGCTGCAGTGTCGTTACAACTAAGGGGGGGGGTGATGTGCGGTGCCGGGGCCTGGTCTTCAATCCCGTTGATCGGGTCTTCGGATAATCCAGCGGGGCAGTCAGGACTAGTGGGGTCACTGATAGGTCTCTACCCAGCCTAAATTAAGCAGTTTAGGATATGCAGGTAATTATCAACAGCAGGTTACAATAAACAGGCTATGCATCAGAATAGGTAAAGCAGCAGCAGTAGCAATTCTAATGCAAGCATGAGGAATAGAATGGGCGATATCGGTATGCTCAAGTGGGGGGCTTGCCTGGTTGCTCGGCGGCAAGGGCAAGGTTGTCAATAGTGTCTTCGGGCTCCGGAGCTGCGTCGGCCTCGGGGACGACGTCGGTGTCGGGGGCTACCGAGAGAGAAGAGGGGGAGGAAACAGTAAATACTAAGCAAACAAGTGCAGCACAAAGCATAACATGGTAATACGCGGTGACAGAGGTGATCTAACGCAGTGCCGGGTGATACTGGCGAAGGTGGAATTCATCCGGGAATGTTTTCCCGGTTCCGGACATTTGTCAGACAGATGACCGGAGAGGGACGGTTGCATGTTCGGGTAGTTAAGGACGTGTGACAGATGAACGGACCGCGTTTTCGGATTCGTCTCGTCGTTCTGAGCAACTTTCATGTACAAAGTTTTTCGATCGGAGTTACGGATTATTTAATATGATTTTATAAAGATTTAAACAATTTCTGGAATTTATTTAATCATTTAAACCAGAATTATCCGAAACAGTGATTGCTGACGTCAGCATGACGTCAGGACCTGTGGGTCCCACCTGTCATAGGCTGTTGGCTAATTAGTGGTTAACTAATTAATTAATACTTAATTAAACTAATTAACTAAATTAGATTAACCTAATCAGGATTAATTAATTAATTAATTAACTAATTATTTTTATTTTTAATTTAAAAAATGTTTCCGGGCCGTGGGCCCCATGTGTCATTGGGCCAGGGGGGTCGGGCCCAGCGGTCAGTGGCACAGGGGCCAACCGGGGCGGGCTATCGGGCGTGGGCGCCGGGCGCCTGTGCCCGGGCGCGGCCAGGCCGACGGGGAGCGACGGGTGCCGGCGCAGGAGGCCGAAGGGGGCGGCGGCCCTGGGCGGTGGGAGAGCGGGGCGAGGGGGCCGGAGCCGCGGGCGCGCGGGGGCGGAGACGAGCGCGCCGAGCGGCAAGGCAGCACGCCAGCAGCGTCGGCAGAGGAGGAGTGGGCATGGGCTGCGGGAACTGCAGGGAGGCGGCGCGCGCTGCGAGCAGGCGAGGCGCGCAAGCGGGCGGTGCGGGGCGCGGGGAGCGCGCGCTGGCGCGGCCAGGGCGCGACAGAGCCGCGCGGCGAGCACGGCGACAGAGAGAGGGGGAGGGCGGTGAGCGCGCTTGGGCGCGTGCGGGCGCGGTGCGGGTCGCGGCGACCGGGGAGAGAGGGGGGAGCGGAAACGGCGGCTCACAGGGGCCGGTCGGGGATGGCAGCGGGCTCGGGGTGGTCTGGCGAGGCAGAGGCGAGGAGGCGAGGCGACGATGGCAAGGGGCGATGGGGTCGGGCGGTGACGACGGCGTGCGGTGACGACGGCGTGCGGCAACGGCGATCGATGAGCGGCGGCGTCGTCAGGAGCGACGGGGCGACGGGAACGATCCAGATCGGGGGAGGCAGAGGGGGGGCGAGGGAGTGGGGAGCGAGAGGGGGGATTAGGGTTTCGGTGGGGGTTGGGGAGGCCTAAATAGGCCAAGGGGGCGAGCTGGGCCTGCCAGCTGGGCCGAGGCCCAGTTAGGCCGGGGCTTTTTTTTTTCTCTGTTCTGTTTTCTTTTGTCTTTTCTTTTTATTTATTCATACGTCTCTGTTTAGTAAATAGTTAGGCCTCAAAATGGTTTTTTTAAAACATAGCAATTGTTCCAATAATTACTAGGCATCCCCTACTACTACCAAAAATTGGTTTGGAGTCAATTGGAACTCACACAATTTTTATAATAATTAAAATGCATTAATCCTAGCTGTTTTGGAAATGTTAGTGCCACCTAATTAATTTATTAATTGTTGGTTTCAATTTTAGAATGGTCTCTGTATTATTTGTTATTGATTGAACATTTTAGTTTCTATGTTGGATAACTTTTATTTTCCACTTTCATTTAAATTTGGATTTTGACTTAGGAGTTGAAATGCAATATAATGCTAATGATGGTCATGCACTGTTAAACATGATGACATGGCATAATCAAAAGGGTGATTACTGTAGTTAACCACCGGGGGTGTTACAAATCTCCTCCACTAACAAGAATTCTCGTCCCGAGAATTAAGAGGTAGAAGGAAAAAGTTCGGGGTATTCCGCACGAAGATTATCCTCGCGTTCCCAAGTGGCTTCATCTTCAGTATGATTTGACCACTGCACTTTGAGGAACTTGGTAACCTTCTGACGGGTCCGATGTTCAGCTTCATCGAGAATGCGGATCGGATGCTCCTGATAAGATAGATCATCTTGCAATTCGAGCACCTCATGATCCACTGCTTGGTGTGGAGATTCCTTGAAGCATTTACGAAGTTGCGACACATGGAAGACATCGTGGATATGAGAGAATTGCGGTGGCAACTCCAATTTATATGCCACCTGACCACGTCTAGAAACAATGCGGAAAGGACCAATGTAGCGTGGAGCTAACTTGCCCTTGATTCCAAAACGGTGAGTGCCCTTCATAGGAGTGACACGAAGATAAGCCTGATCACCAGGTTGATAAGTCAAACCCCATCATTTGCGATCATAGTTGCTCTTCTGGCGGTCCTGAGCCGCCTTGAGATTTTCCCGGACAATACGGACTTGTTCTTCGGTGTGTTGAATAATATCCGGACCCACGAGCGGTCGTTCCCCAGTTTCTGACCAATTCAGAGGGGTTCGACACTTACGTCCATAGAGTACTTCGAAGGGGGCCATTTTCAAACTGGCTTGATAGCTGTTGTTCTAAGAGAATTCGACATACGGGAGAGATTCTTCCCACTTCTTTCCAAACGATATAACACAAGCCCGAAGCATGTCTTCAAGCACTTGATTGACTCGTTCGACTTGGCCTTGGGATTGGGGGTGATAAGCTGAACTCCAGGTAATATGAGTTCCCATAGCTGTTTGGAAACTTTCCCAGAATTTGGAAGTGAAAAGACCGCCACGGTCCGAACTGATCTCCTTCGGAATACCGTGGAGTGAAACAATTCTGGAGATATACAACTCTACTAACTGGCTAGCAGTGATAGTTTCCTTGACGGGCAGAAAGTGTGCAACTTTAGAGAGTTGGTCGACGACGACAAGAATAGCATCGTGACCCTTCTGTGACCTGGGAAGTCCTGTAACGAAATCCATCTGAACCTTATCCCATTTCCATAGAGGAATAGGAAGTGGTTGCAGAATTCCAGCTGGTTTCTGATGTTCTGCTTTAACGCGACGACACACATCACATTCAGCAACATAACGAGCAATGTCCTGCTTCATTTTAGACCACTAGTACCTTTGACGGAGATCACGATACATCTTGGTGCTACCCGGATGAATAGACAATGGTGTGTCATGTGCCTCCTTCATGACTTTATCAGTCATAAGCTCGAAGCGAGGTACGACAATGCGGTTTCTGAAATACAAAGTTCCATCTTCAGACAGTGAGAAATCCCTGTACTTTTCATGGTGAAGATTTTTCTTCATCAGATCAACTTTAGCATCTTTAGCTTGCGCATTCTTAACGGCTTTCTCGAGATCTGGTTGTATCACAAGGTTATTAAGAGAACCCTGTGGAACAATACACAGATTCAGCTTGCATAGTTCTTCAAAAAGACGAGGTTGAGCTCGCCTAACCATGAGGTTGTCGCAATAGGACTTGCGGCTTAAGGCATCAGCCATCACATTAGCCTTGCCAGGGGTATAGGAAATACCCAAATCATAGTCCGCAATGGCCTCCATCCATCTTTGCTGACGGAGGTTTAGAGAAGGTTGAGTAAACAAGTACTTCAGACTTTTATGATCCATGTAGATCTCTCAACGATTACCGAGAAGGTAATGTCGCCACAACTGCAATGCATAGATCACAGCAGCTAGTTCTAGATCATGTACCGGATAATTCTCTTCATGTGGGCGCAACTAACAAGAGCGATAAGCAATCACTTTACACTCTTGCATTAGGACACAGCCTAATCCTTCACGGGATGCGTCACAATAAATCACAAGGTCTTTGCGAGAATCTGGAGGAGCAAGTACTGGGGCAGATGTTAGCTTGTCCTTGAGTGTTTGAAAACTTTCCTGACATTTTTCTGTCCATTCGAACTTAACGCCCTTGTGAAGCAGATCAGTCAAAGGCTTAGCAATCTTAGAAAAGTTCTCGACAAATCGACGGCAATAGCTTGCAAGGCCGAGAAAACTTCTAACTTGCTTGACATTCTTCGGAGGAGTCCAGTCCAGAATAGCCTGAACTCGTTCTGGGTTAACAGCAATGCCATCTTTCGAAATCACATGACCAAGGTAAGTTACTTCAGAAAGCCAGAATTCACATTTGGAGTATTTGGCATACAATTGGTGTTCTCGGAGCCTTTCCAGTACAAGATGGAGGTGTTCAGCATGTTCTTCTTTATTCTTCGAATATACCAGAATATCATCCAGATATACCACGACAAACTTGTCGAGGTAATCCATGAAGATGTAATTCATCAGACGGGAGAATGTGGCTAGAGCATTTGTTAGGCCAAATGACATGACAGTGTACTCGTAGGAGCCATAACGAGTAACAAATGCAGTCTTGGGAATATCCTCTTCAAGAACACGGATCTGATGGTATCCCAATCTCAAATCAAGCTTAGAGAATACTGAGGAACCAGCAAGTTGATCATACAAATCATTGATCCGGGGAAGCGGATATTTATTCTGAATTGTTGCTTGGTTAATGGGCCGATAATCCTGAACCAATCGGTTAGTTCCATCCTTCTTCTTAACGAAGAGTGAAGGTGCTCCCCAAGCAGAGGAACTGGGGCGGATGAAACCTTTCTTAAGTGACGTGTCGATTTCTTCCTTAAGTTTGAGAAGATGATGCGGAGGCATCTTATAAGGGCGCTTCGCAATAGGGGTAGTGCCAGGTTTCAAGTCGATGACGAACTCAACAGCTCTAGCAGGGGGTATTCCTGGAAGTTCTTCTGGAAAGACGTCTTGAAAATCACAAACAACTGGAACGTTATCGATGCCTTCAAGAGGTGAAGCATTCAATGCATTCAGAACATATATCTGGCTCTCAGCATCCTGAGCTATTCGGGCTGAGTAATTGATCACCTGACCAGAAAGGTGTGTGAGCTGGACTGTCTTAGTAGCACAGTCAATCAAAGCATTATGGGCTGTCAACCAGTCCATACCGAGAATGATGTCTATGTCGGAAGGTCCAAGAGCAATAAGGGAAGCAGAGAACATCAACCCTTCAATTTTGATCTGATTGTTGTGACTTACCATCTTGGTTTGCCACCTGGAACGGGGAGTGATAATCTCTAATGGTGTGGGCAATAACTCTAGAGGTAGCTCATGTCACTGAGCAAATTGTTGAGACACAAAGGAATGTGATGCCCCGGAATCAAAGAGAACAGAAGCTGCAACTGAATTAACTGACAGAGTTCCCACCACGATTTTTGGAGACTCATGAGCTTCTCCCATTTTGACGTGAGTAACCTGGCCTCGGTCCATAGCAGACATCCTGGCCTTACGATTTCTGCAACGATGGGTTCGATGGCCCTTCGTACGACCATCAGGAGGACGTGGTACATCCTGAGGAGAAGCCATAACATTAGGCGGTCCATCATGAACCGTTAGCTGTCTCGGCGGTGAAGGCAGTCGAGGTGCAACATAAGACGGCCTTGGTGTTGGAGCAGGTTGATCATGAACATTGTGTGGGATCCAGACTTGACGCTTCTGAACAGGCTGACCCGAGGATGAGCCAGCTTCATGAGTGCGCTTGAGCGACTCCTGGTACTCAGTCAGAGCTGTTTCAACTTGGAAAGATTTGCTGACAAGCGTTGCGAAGTCTGTGAAATCATGGACAACAAGTGCAAGTTTTATATCGGTACGCAGTCCTTCACGGAATTTCTCCTGCTTGCGTGTGTTGGTGTCGATGTCATCCGCAGCATAGCGGGACAATTCAAGAAATTTCCTCTGATATTCATCCACAGTCATTTTGCCCTGAGAGAGTTTACGGAACTCCTGCTTCTTCTGGTCCATCAGACCTTGAGGAATGTAACGTGCATGAAAAGCTGACTGAAATTCCTGCCAAGTGGTTATAGTCTCTGCAGGCAACATAGCCTTGTGGCTTTCCCACCATTGAGCAGCGGGACCCTTCAAGTGGAATGTCGCAAAGGTGATGTAACTGTTAGGGGCAACATTAGCTGACTCCATCTCAAACAGGATGTCACGAAGCCAATCATCAGCATCCATAGGATTGGTGGAGTTGCGGAAAACGGACGGATTGAGGCGCACAAATTCTGGCAGCGAGATCGGTCCAGGCTCCTGGCGAGCCTCGTTGCGTTCCAAACGTCTTACCAGACTCTCATTGAGCTGACGGTTCAATTCAAACTGCTGCATCATTGCGGCAATATAGGGTGGAGGTGGAGGATCGTTAGCCATCCTACCAAATCAACAGGGGCAGTTTAGCAAGAAAAACTACAGGTGTATGGAATGATTCATGAAGTAACACGCACAACAGAAGGAAGTGCAATAGATACTTCATCATATTCGCACCAGACATTCGAAGCCACACATAGCCTCGGTTAGTATCCGGCATTACGACAGTTGAAAGGGGAGGCTAGACAACTAGGCGGCGCGCAGGCACGCGATATGGAAGTACACAACGAGACATAGCAAAGGAGACATCAACGTCGGAGAAAACTATTGGGGCGAGGAATCTGCAAGTGACAACACAGGGTGCCCTCGATAAAAGGATCCTGTAAGCAGAACCTGGCCCATAATCTCGAAGCAAGGGGGGATATTTCAGAACTCCGGGTGGATGTGATTACGAGAACCTAATGTTGGAGTTAGTAAATTTTTTAACCCGAATAGAAGAGAGATCAGAGTCCCAGAGTAAAGGTCGAGGATTAAAAGATACTAATACCACCCATTCGGCGACGTGGGCCCGTAAGCCACACAGCCAAGTTAGTAAAACAGTTTTTGGTTACTAGACTCAACTTCTGCCAAGGAATTGGAAAGGGGGATTCCTACACGCAGTCGGCTCTGATACCAACTTGTGACGCCCCCGGCCTATCGTGCACTAATCATACACGCAAATGCACATGATCAAGCCTAAGAACTCACGGGAAGATATCACAACACAACTCTAAAACATAAATAAAGTCATACAAGCTTTATATTACAAGCCAGGGGCCTCGAGGGCTCGAATACATAAGCTTGCGAACAAGCGTCAGTGGAAGCATCAGATATCTGAGTACAGATATTAAACAGAAACAGAAAGGCCTCTAGAAAGGCGGGGCAAAATAAAACACTACGACCGAAAGGCGTAGGCCTCCTGCCTGGGACCCTTCGATCCTACTCCTGGTCGTCAGTCAACTCGTAGTAGTATCCATCCTCTGGGTAGTAGTAGTAGTCGATCGACGGGGCATCTGTCTCAGGGGGCTCCGTCATCTTGGTCACGTCAAACTGATATGGGGAGAAAAGGAAAACAAAGCAACCGTGAGTACTCAGAAGTACTCAGCAAGCAAGGATCTACACTACATATGCAACATTTTCAATGAGAGACTGTATATGTGGACTGGGCTGCAGAAATGCCAGAATAGAGAGAAGGCCTAGTCCTATCGAAGACTAGCATCTTCAGCGGTCTTGCAGAAATAGAAGAGGGTAGAACAGTACAATATAGCAGTATCATTAAGTCTCAACCTCACCCAGAGATCCTCTCTCGACTCCCTGCGAGAAAGCAATCCCAGAGCCATACAGTCATCAACCTCGTCCTGAGATCCCTTCTCGACTCCCTGCGAGAAGCAATCCCAGAGCCTCATATCCAGGTCTCATCTCAACTTCTAGATGTATCGATCGGGATATAACTCCAAGTGTCCTTTACCGTAGGACCGGCTATCGATAGAAGTTTTCTTCCCTGCAGGGGTGCACCAACTTACCCAACACGCTCGATTAACTCCGGCCGGACACACTTTCCTGGGTCATGCCCGGCCTCGGCCAAACGACACATCGCAACCCTACCTAGAGCTCAGCAGAGAGGTCCCCGTCGGTCTACATCCTAAGCGCTCAAAGGTCTTGGGCCATCGCCCTGTGCACTCCGAGTCGTTGCGTGCAGGGGGAAGCCAGGCACCAGGGGGGCGCCGGTCCGTCTCGGCCGCAAGGCTGAACTAGACGTCTGACAGAGCTTTCGGCTGATGCTACGATGCAGAATGCCCATACTATGCCCACGTGATGGTTAGTGCTATCAGGCCAGAGACCTGCTCGGATCAAATATCCAAATCATTAATGGACTAGGGCTTGCGGTAACGAGCAGAGACACACGAAAGATGTGACCCCATCGCCCCGTCTCGAGGACTTGCTGCAAGGGTTAAGAATGCCCGGCCGCGCCTCGTATTCATCACTCGGGCACCATACAGGCACCCGTCTTCACAACACTCGCCTCTCAGGCACACGTGGGTACCCCTCAGGGTCGACCCGCCTATCCAAGTAACAGTGTAAAGTCCAAGTATCCGTGTGTCCATAACATTAGGGGAATCCGAGGTATCACCCTCGTTGGATTCCTACTCGATGTATCCGACAAGGTGAACTCGGAGGAATCACCCTCGATGGGTTCACACTTGATGTGTTGCACGACAGCGTCGTTACCGGTAGTGGTGAAGGAGGAATCACCCTCGATGACCACGACGGAATAGCTACTCTACAGAGTTAACATCAGAAGTGCTACACGAGGTATCACCCTCGGCACTCAGTGGTAACGCTGCAGTGTCGTTACAACTAAGGGGGGGGTGATGTGCGGTGCCGGGGCCTGGTCTTCAATCCCGTTGATCGGGTCTTCGGATAATCCAGCGGGGCAGTCAGGACTAGTGGGGTCACTGATAGGTCTCTACCTAGCCTAAACTAAGCAGTTTAGGATATGCAGGTAATTATCATATGCAGGTTACAATAAACAGGCTATGCATCAGAATAGGTAAAGCAGCAGCAGCAGCAATTCTAATGCAAGCATGAGAAATAGAATGGGCGATATCGGTATGCTCAAGGGGGGGGCTTGCCTGGTTGCTCGGCGGCAAGGGCAAGGTTGTCAATAGTGTCTTCGGGCTCCGGAGCTGCGTCGGCCTCGGGGACGACGTCGATGTCGGGGGCTACCGAGAGAGAAGAGGGGGAGGAAACAGTAAATACTAAGCAAACAAGTGCAACACAAAGCATAACATGGTAATACGCGGTGACAGAGGTGATCTAACGCAGTGCCGGGTGATACTGGCGAAGGTGGAATTCATCCGGGAATGTTTTCCCGGTTCCGGACATTTGTCAGACAGATGACCGGAGAGGGACGGTTGCATGTTCGGGTAGTTAAGGACGTGTGACAGATGAACGGACCACGTATTCGGATTCGTCTCGTCGTTCTGAGCAACTTTCATGTACAAAGTTTTTCGATCGGAGTTACGGATTATTTAATATGATTTTATAAAGATTTAAACAATTTCTGGAATTTATTTAATCATTTAAACCAGAATTATCCGAAACAGTGATTGCTGACGTCAGCATGACGTCAGGACCTGTGGGTCCCGCCTGTCATAGGCTGTTGGCTAATTAGTGGTTTACTAATTAATTAATACTTAATTAAACTTATTAACTAAATTAGATTAACCTAATCAGGATTAATTAACTTAATTAATTAACTAATTATTTTTATTTTTAATTTAAAAAATGTTTCGGGGCCGTGGGCCCCATGTGTCATTGGGCCAGGGGGGGTCGGGCCCAGCGGTCAGTGGCACAGGGGCCGACCGGGGCGGGCTATCGGGCGTGGGCGCCGGGCGCCTGTGCCCGGGCGTGGCCAGGCCGACGGGGAGCGACGGGCGCCGGCGCAGGGGCTGAAGGGGGCGGCGGCCCTGGGCGGTGGGAGAGCGGGGCGAGGGGGCCAGAGCCGCGGGCGCGCGGGGGCGGAGACGAGCGCGCCGAGCGGCAAGGCAGCATGGCAGCAGCGTCGGCAGAGGAGGCATGGGCGTGGGCTGCGGGAACTGCGGGGAGGCGGCGCGCGTTGCGAGCAGGCGGGGCGCGCGAGCGGGCGGTGCGGGGCGCGGGGAGCGCGTGCTGGCGCGGCCAGGGCGCGGTGGAGTCGCGCGGCGTGCGCGGCGACAGAGAGAGGGGGAGGGCGGTGAGCGCGCTCGGGCGCGTGCGGGCGCGGTGCGGGTCACGGCGACCGGGGAGAGAGGGGGGAGCGGAGGCGGCGGCTCACAGGGGCCGGTCGGGGAGGGCAGCGGGCTCGGGGTGGTCTGGCGAGGCAGAGGCGAGGAGGCGAGGCGACGATGGCGAGGGGCGACGGGGTCGGGCGGTGACGACGGCGTGCGGCAACAGCGATCGATGGGCGGCGGCGGCGTCAGGAGCGACGGGGCGACGGGAACGATCCCCCCCGATCCAGATCGGGGGAGGCAGAGGAGGGGCGAGGGAGTGGGGAGCGAGAGGGGGATTAGGGTTTCGGTGGGGGTTGGGGAGGCCTAAATAGGCCAAGGGGGCGAGCTGGGCCGGCCAGCTGGGTCGAGGCCCAGTTAGGCCGGGGCTTTCTTTTTTTTTTCTCTGTTCTGTTTTCTTTTGTCTTTTCTTTTTATTTATTCATGCGTCTCTGTTTAGTAAATAGTTAGGCCTCAAAATGGTTTTTGTAAAACATAGCAATTGTTCCAATAATTACTAGGCATCCCCTACTACTACCAAAAATTGGTTTGGAGTCAATTGGAACTCACACAATTTTTATAATAATTAAAATGCATTAATCCTAGCTGTTTTGGAAATGTTAGTGCCACCTAATTAATTTATTAATTGTTGGTTTCAATTTTAGAATGGTCTCTGTATTATTTGTTATTGATTGAACATTTTAGTTTCTATGTTGGATAACTTTTATTTTCCACTTTCATTTAAATTTGGATTTTGACTTAGGAGTTGAAATGCAATATAATGCTAATGATGGTCATGCACTGTTAAACATGATGACATGGCATAATCAAAAGGGTGATTACTCTAGTTAACCACCGGGGGTGTTACAACTTTGAAATTGAGGAGGAGGTGACCTCCAAGAAGAAAGTACTCAAGAAAGAGTATGCTGCTGCTGCAACCAAGCCTGGAATGCAGAAGAAGGCTCCTGCTAAGAGAGCTCCAATGTCCAAGGCCAGAGCCTCAACTCAAGAAACCTTGGAGTTTACACTTGAACCAAGAGAGGAAGAGGCTGCTGGTGGAAAGAATAGGAAGGAAAGTGTAACACCCTGGTTTTCGCTCCTCGATTTTTCCTTCGCGGGATTTGACACCCGTCTTTTTTCTCGGTGTTATCGGATTTCTCTCGCTCTTGGGTTTATGAAGATGGTCATACAACCTTGCCTTCCCTATCCAACCTAGAGATTCCCCCAGACCAACCTTGCCACCCAAGATCTATTCTCAGGGTTTTGCCACCGAAACCCTACCTTCCGAGTTGCCGGAAGGGAAACCCTAATCTCTTCCGTTACAAAGGAGCCCCAATTTCCTTTGATCTGTTGCCTCCCAAACTTTTCCCAAGTGATCATCCCACATCTATAAACCCTGGATATGCAAAAATATTGCCAAGTCATTTGCAATATTTTTCATTTATAATTAATTCCTTTTTTCTGCCAGTTAAAGGAATTAAATCCAGGAAAATATCTATCCATCTCCAAAGTTCATGAAAACTTGTGGAGATATTTTTTGTGATCATATTGAGCTCCCATAAAAATATTGGCCAAAATTAAATAACAGAAATTGCATTTTCCTATTTAATGCCAATATTGCATTTTGGGCACTTTCTAAAGGAACTACCATTTTGGTAGCTAGGAAAAATCCCAAATAAATTGTGGAGCCTATCCTATCCATATCTTCACCATTTCCATCAGAATCCAAGTCCCATAGTTCAAAGTTTGAGCACAACATCCATTTGCAAATTCTGTCCAGATTTTCAGTTTGCAAAGGAAGTGCTTGAACCCTTGCTCCAATTGAGCTGAAATTTTTCATGGTTGTTAAAATTTCTAAATCACTCATGGAAACCAAAAATCAGCTCAATCCATCTAACCATTTATCCACAGCATTTTTCCAAAGTTTCTGTCCATTTGGAAGCTCTGTGAAGGAAGTACCTTCATAGTGTATCCAAATGAGCTGAAATTTTACCAGCTCATTATATTATCTAAATCATTGGCCTCCACCAAAATTCAGCTCATTTCATCAAGCCATTTGAGCACAGCTTCAAATTCCATTTTCTGGACCAGATTTGGCATTACAAAAGAAGTGTGTTCAAATCTTGTCCAAATGCCTTCAAATTTTACCAGAACATAGTCCTTCCTACCCTATTTCATTTTGACAAAGTCTCAGATCCCCACCCTCATCCTTTTCTCCAGAAAAATCCACCCAAACTTGCTGTTAAAGTCTGTTTCTGCAAGGTTCACTCATCCTAGAGCTATCTAGGTGGTTCCAACCACTTGTCCCATCTATATGAGCATTGAGCTACTTGTTGGACAAGGTGTGACAACACCTGGATGCCCTGGACGTGTGGTACCCATGGTGACCACGCAACGAGTGTCCAGAAACCGCGCTCTGCGCCTCTGTCGTCTCCGTGCCGTCGCCTCCGGCCAGACTCTGCTTGTCGGAGCATGTCTAGTGGCTCCGTAGCGTCCACATGCCCCTCTCCAGCACCTTCTCCCCCTCTCTTCTTCTTCCCCATGCCCAGGCAACTCCGGTGAACTATTCCGCCCGTGACGCTGATGTCGTTTTCTCCTCTGTCCCCATCTCCCTCGAGCTCTCTCGAGCGCTCCCGTGGTCTCTCCCCTCCCCGCGAAGCTCCTCGACGCCGCTACCGGCTAGCCACGCCATCCCCGAGCGCCAGTACCCGGATAAGGTCGCCACGGAGGCATCCTCATCCGCCGTCGTTGCCTGGCTATAAATAGCCTCGACCGGAGCCCTCCCCGAGCACCAGCAGCAGCCTCCTCTTGCTCCCCTAGCCTCCCTGGCCTCTCACTACCTCGCCGGAGCTCCCCTAGCCACCATATGGCCACCATGACCGCTGCCCCTCTCGCCTCAAATTCGTGCCATCCCGGCCTCCTCCTCTTCTTCCGAGCTCACCATTGAGCCCTCCACTCCACAGCGGCCATCTCCACCCTTTCTCCTGACCAAATCCACCGCCGGAGCCCCGCCATTGCCTCAGAGCCGCCGCCCTCTGACATGGTTGCCGCGGCCAACTCCGGCCGTCCCCAGCGCCCTCTCCACCACCCAGGGCCGCGGGGTGCGGTGGCGCATCAGTCCCCGTCGGCGCCCAAGGCCGCCGTGGTCTCGAGTCGCCGGCGCCGGCGAGACCGTTGCCTCTGCTGCTCTCTGTCGGGACGAGCAGAGGAGGAGAAGAAAGAAGAAGAGAAGGAGGAGAGAGAAGGAGAGGTGGGGCCTACCTGTCGGCGAGAGAAGGACGCGGCCCCGCTTGCCACATCACATAAGTGGAAGCGTATTCCACCCGAATACGCTTTCCACTAAGGAAAGCGTACTTCAGCTTAGCTTCGGGGCAAAATGCGTTTTCTCAGTAGAGAAAGTGTATTTCTCCAAAAGACGATTTCTGTTTTAACCACCAGGGGCCTGTTTGAGAAGATTATTTTACAGATGGGTCCCTAATCTTCACATATCCACAACTTTTCGCTCGTGACTCCGATTCAGGTGAATCCAACGCCCACGTCTTCGTCTCGTTGAGCCCATTCTGTTGGTGTCATTTTCACAAGGTTGTCACATAGTGAAAATGACCATTTTGCCCTTGCCTCTAAACAGCCCCCTCCGAGAGAGAACCGTTCCGGCGATTCTTTCCGCGGACTCTCCGCACACTTTCCCGGAGTATTTCTTCGACCCCAGGCAAGCCGACCATCTGATATATGCCCTAAAGCATTGCTCTATGTTATTCTTGTGTGTTTAACCTAATAATGATGCCCGTGCTAAAACTACTTAAATTCCTGTTAGTTTGTATTCATCATTTACATTACTGGATCATGATTATCATTGCTGCGTTAATGACTTATTATGATGCTATACGGAGATAGTTTGTTGTGTTTATGCAGCTGTTACCTCATACATAGTTAACACCATGTCAAGTTGTTCATGATGGATATACCTGCCGGTTAAGTACTTGCTAAAACTGAACATAGTTGATTGATCTTGAGTCACATGTCCGGGCTTATTCGTGCAACCACATTTGCCGGTATGGGACGGCCTTGACTTGGTCTGGCTCCGTGCTCTTTCACCGGTACCTCCATGCAGGGAGGGTTATGCGTGCGTGCTACCCTGATCAGGTAGACGGCGATAACCCTATGAGCCCAGTTAGTTGTTTGCGCGCGGTCCCCGTTTGGGATAGTTTAGTTTGGCCACGACGGTGGCAGGTGTCACGGGGTGACACAGGGGCCACCTAGGGCTTGACTCCGGGGGAGGATGATCGCCGGTGGTACGATGGGAGAGTCACGGGTCAGGCAGGTTTCGTTGGAGCAACGCTGGTCCACCCGAATGGGATCACGAGGTCAGGTGCTCCATGCTGTGGGTAAAGTGCGCAACCTCTGCAGAGCGTAAAATCTATTCAAATAGCAGCGTCCACGGTATTGGACAGCCCGTCCAGAGCTCACTAGGTGGTCAACCATAATGATGATAATAATGGTGGAAGAACCTGTCCTGCGTAGACATCAGATGTTGTCAGGAATATGGTATGTTATCCATGGGATGGCTATGGAAGAGATGGTCAGATGACCGAAAGACTTGGATTGGACTTGAATCAGTCTCAGATTGGATCATGAGAATGTTCGGAATATGGATTATATACTTACTATGCTTTACTTTACTGTATTTTACTCCAGTAGTTATCCTGCTAGATAACCCTATTCTGTCATGATGATCAATGCTGCTAGATGTTTAATCATGCTAGATAATCTTGCTACGACATGATAATTAATAATGCTAGATAGGTATGCTATGCCATAATAATTAATGTTGCTCTAATAATAAATACATGCTTGAATGCCATGGATTGCATTGCTTGGTGTATATGTTAGTTTGGTTTGCCTGCGAGTACATTCAAAAGTACTCAGCGGCCTTCAATGTGGCCAGGTTCACATAAGGATCCGTCGTCCGTCGACGAGGAGCCGGAGCGTTCGCAGGCTAGGAGAGTAACCCAGTCAGATCCCTATAGATTGGAGCCGCACCAAGACCATGTTGCCTTAGATAGAGCTTTTCCGCTGCCATCACTCTTGTGTAATATCATGTAAGACTTTTATACCCATTAATAGAAATGCCTGTGTTCATGATACTTGTTGTAAAAGCGCATGCGAGAATGATTTCCTGGGCTGGTATGCATGGCGATCGTCTGGCTACAGTGGTAATCGGGCGGGGCGCTACAACGGATGGTATCAGAGCAGCCAGGCTGACTATAGGTTACCCCTAGCCAGACTTCATTGCCTCTTGATTAGTAGAAAGCCCAGATGGATTTCAGCCATCTTTTGCCAACCTGGCACGTCTACTACTGATCATAAGCAACCCCCTAGGTTTTTGGCTCCATCAGACCCAACTCTCGTGGCCTTTGCCTGCGGTACAAAATGCTCGCACCTGGCAACGACCCGTGAGCCCTGAACCCCTAGGTAAACCAGATATCCCTACCTTGCTTGCTAACCATGGCATTTCTCTTCTTACTCTAGTTTCCTTTGGGAAACGCCTATAAATTCCATCTCTTCCCGACAACCTTAGGATCGTTGACTAAGCCATTTTGGCTATGGTCGTGCATCGAGTGTGATGTTCCCTAAGGAAGTAGTAGGAGCTTGACACTAGTGCTACTAGGAGCATTGTGTGGTTTGGCTTCTAAATCCTTAGAGGTGCATCGAGTGCGCTATATTAGTTATACTAGTGAATCTTCGGCCACGTGTGTAAGGTTCGCAAAATTTGAGATTTATTTGCTTTTTGGTTTTTCGCGGTTCTTGTTTCTTTTGTCGGTTCCATTTCTTTGCTCCGACTGGATCCATCCGCAAGCGTCGTCAAGAAGACCAGCATGCAACTTGGATAATACCCAGTAATCCAAATTCAGCAAGAGTCAAGCCAAGCCAAGCCAACTGCCTGATATTCAAAATAGCAACACCGGAATCTGTCAAGAATAAAGAAATGGGTCAGAAGCAGAATCCATGTGCAACAGACAAGGCCAGAATATACCTCAGAGAGTTTACCTTAGAGCAAATCACATCTAAGAAGCAGTCAGATGAGCTATCGGGAATGGACACCAGCAAGGACAAATCATTCCGTCCGCGACACAAGGAGTATTTTAGTCAGTAAGGTGAACCGAGTCTTTCCTCAACGGACTCAAGAATCATTTATTACCCACCGAAGACATATTTCAAGAATGTGAATGTGCCAAGAGCAACAACAAAACTCCGGTACGCGGGTACAAATTTCAAGGCAAAATCTCGAAGTTCACCAGGGTATATACCAATTTCTGAGCACTGTGAACAAGGTTTGCAAGGAAAATGGATAAGTTCACAGTTGCCCAGAATTGATGAGAACTTCACATGCTTGGAAGCTCAGCTGAACCGAATGGAATCATCCGTCAATTGCTTACTATCAACAACACCTAATTTGAATACGAAGGGTATTCCGAATTAATTAACAACATGAGGTCTGCGTCAGTCATGCCACCTTTACAGCAGCAATGATCAGACCAGCAGAAGGACAAGCGGTGTGCGTGATCAACAGAAAATCTTCAGTCAAGGTATGGCCTACACCAAGTTTGGCTCCGCTATGGGTAAAATTCCGGATACTTCGGAAGGAAGCCAAAATCGTCCATAGATCCGACTGCGTACACAGTGAAAGACTTCTGGTATAAGGAATCCAGCCTTCCTTCACAAGTTGCCAGCCTGCCAATCTTCCTCGATACGCCACTTGGTAAAAAAAATCTTCTGGGATACGTCACTCTCATCTCCTACAGCGTGCTACCACGGAGAACTTTCGGCATAAGACACCTGACTTTCTGCAGCAAGCCACATGATGAAGGAAAGCTTCTGAGGTATGATACCCAGCCTTCTTCAGCACGCTACTTTGGCAGAAGCTTCGAGCATAAGGGACTCAGCCTTCTTCAACACACCCCGTGCCCACGACAATCCTGTCAAAAGCATGAACTAGCCCAGTCACCAGCTTGCCTCAGAACTCAGTGGCTATGGAAGGATTTATCCTACACCCGCACATGTTGTGAGCATGCAGTCCAGTGGATCAGTTCATGCGAGCCACTCGTCGGGAATGACTGTGTTCAGAGAAACATTGGCCCCATGTTGAAAAGAAGAATACGAGCACAGTAACCCCTACGAGATATGCAAGAGCAAGTTATGAGAACAAGCTCGACAAGTCAGGAAAACAATCAATGAGCCGTGTTGGCAGGTCACTATAGGTCCCTCAAAGGAATCCTCAAGAACAAAGGAGTGGTGGACAAACAACCTCCGTGACGGTCAACAAGCTACAACTTCACGGACGGAGTGACATTACCAATCCTTGTCAGACTCTTGCATATGCGGCCACAACAATGCACTACCTGCGGTTACAAGTGAGTTTGTCATACTCATCCTAAATACGGGCCATCAACCAAGATAAGAGGCTATGCTCCGAAAGATACACCAGATGATAATGATGCTATGTTTAGCTCAGTGGTCATAGCAAGGACTACAAAGGCTTTATATGACAGAGCCATCTCCACGAGCGACAGAGTTTGAAACAAGACATTCAGATAGAATGGCTCAAAGCACATTAGCATCAACAACTCGTAGATGTCATGACATCATTGGAATAAGAGATTACCGTCCATGATTACTTTGTGATCATGCCTGGCATTTCAATTGGGATACAGCAGCAATGACTTGGTCATGTTGTTCCTTGAGTTGTGGATCACCTAAGGACAAAGTCAGAATGCCGAAGAAAAAAGGAAATATCCGTATGAAGCCCACATCCAGACTGAGCAATCTGACATGGCAAAGGAAAGCCACTCCCACACACTCGAGACCATACGTGCACATGAGCCTGGTACCAGGAAAGGATTTCTTGCCCATGACAGTCAGAGTACGAAGTATCGCAATAAAACCCGCAGCAGTTACTTCCAGGACATGTAAATCAAGCTGTCTGATGGTATTACCCGCTACCCCACCCAGCAACACCACTATCCGGACAAAAGGTACACCTGACAGGAAAGAGAAGGATTCAAGGAAACTGTGTGCAGAGACAACACATGGTCCATCAGAAGAGGCAGTTAAAAGGCCAATGAACCAACGAAGACAAGACCGCTGATGGATCCAAGTCGCACACAGGTAAGTCCCCCTTCATCGGGAGGTAAGCCCGGAAATCTCGAGGACGATATTTTCTTAAGGGGGGTAGGTTTGTAACACCCTGGTTTTCGCTCCTCGATTTTTCCTTCGCGGGATTTGACACCCGTCTTTTTTCTCGGTGTTATCCAATTTCTCTCGCTCTTGGGTATATGAAGATGGTCATACAACCTTGCCTTCCCTATCCAACCCAGAGATTCCCCCCAGACCAACCTTGCCACCCAAGATCTATTCTCAGGGTTTTGTCACCGAAACCCTACCTTCCGAGTTGCCGGAAGGGAAACCCTAATCTCTTCCGTTACAAAGGAGCCCCAATTTCCTTTGATCTGTTGCCTCCCAAACTTTTCCCAAGTGATCATCCCACATCTATAAACCCTGGATATGCAAAAATATTGCCAAGTCATTTGCAATATTTTTCATTTATAATTAATTCCTTTTTTCTGCCAGTTAAAGGAATTAAATCCAGGAAAATATCTATCCATCTCCAAAGTTCATGAAAACTTGTGGAGATATTCTTTGTGATCATATTGAGCTCCCATAAAAATATTGGCCATAATTAAATAACAGAAATTGCATTTTCCTATTTAATGCCAATATTACATTTTGGGCACTTTCTAAAGGAACTACCATTTTGGTAGCCAGGAAAAATCCCAAATAAATTATGGAGCCTGTCCTATCCATATCTTCACCATTTCCATCAGAATCCAAGTCCCATAGTTCAAAGTTTGAGCACAACATCCATTTGCAAATTCTATCTAGATTTTCAGTTTGCAAAGGAAGTGCTTGAACCCTTGCTCCAATTGAGCTGAAATTTTTCATGGTGGTTAAAATTGCTAAATCACTCATGGAAACCAAAAATCAGCTTAATCCATCTACCCATTTGTCCACAGAATTTTTCCAAAGTTTCTGTCGATTTGGAAGCTCTGTGAAGGAAGTACCTTCATAGTGTATCGAAATGAGCTGAAATTTTACCAAATCATTATATTCTCTAAATCACTGGCCGCCACCAAAATTCAGCTCATTTCATCAAGCTATTTGAGCACAGCTTCAAATTCCATTTTCTGGACCAGATTTGGCATTACAAAGGAAGTGTGTTCAAATCTTGTCCAAATGCCTTCAAATTTTACCAGAACATAGTCCTTCCTATCCTATTTCATTTTGACAAAGTCTCAGATCCCCACGCTCATCCTTTTCTCTAGAAAAATCCACCCAAACTTGCTGTTAAAGTCTGTTTCTACAAGGTTCACTCATCCTAGAGCTATCTAGGTGGTTCCAACCACTTGTCCCATCTATATGAGCATTGAGCTACTTGTTGGACAAGGTGTGACAACACCTGGATGCCCTGGATGTGTGGTGCCCATGGTGACCACGCAACGAGCGTCCAGAAACCGCGCTCTGCGCCTCTGTCGTCTCCGTGCCGTCGCCTCCGGCCAGACTCCGCTTGTCAGAGCATGTCTAGTGGCTCCGCAGCGTCCACATGCCCCTCTCCAGCACCTTCTCCCCCTCCCTTATTCTTCCCCATGCCACGGCAACTCCGGCAAACTATTCCGCCTGTGACGCCGATGTCGTTTTCTCCTCTGTCCCCATCTCCCTCGAGCTCTCTCGAGCGCTCCCGTGGTCTCTCCCCTCCCCGCGAAGCTCCTCGACGCCGCTACCGGCCAGCCACGCCATCCCCGAGCGCCAGTACCCGGATAAGGTCGCCATGGCGGCATCCTCATCCGCCGCCGTCGCCTGGCTATAAATATCCTCGACCAGAGCCCTCCCCGAGCACCTCACCACCAGCAGCAGCCTCCTCTCGCTCCCCTAGCCTCCCTGGCCTCTCACTACCTCGCCGGAGCTCCCCTAGCCACCATATGGCCTCCATGACCACCGCCCCTCTCGCCTCAAATTTGTGCCATCCCAGCCTCCTCCTCTTCTCCTGAGCTCACCATTGAGCCCTCCACTCCACATCGGCCATCTCCACCCTTTCTTTCGACCAAATCCACCGCCGGAGCCCCGCCATTGCCTCGGAGCCGCCACCCTCGGCCAACTCTGGCCATCCCCGGCGCCCTCTCCACCACCCAGGGCCGCGGGGTGCGGTGGCGCATCAGTCCCCGTCGGCGCCCAAGGCCCCCGTGGTCTCCAGTCGCCGGCGCCGGCGAGGCCGTTACCTCTGCTGCTCTCTGTCGGGACGAGCAGAGGAGGAGAAGAAAGAAGAAGAAAAGGAGGAGAGAGAAGGAGAGGTGGGGCCTACCTGTCGGCGAGAGAAGGACGTGGCTCCGCTTGCCACATCACATAAGTGGAAGCGTATTCCACCCGAATACGCTTTCCACTAAGGAAAGCGTACTTCAGCTTAGCTTCGGGGCAAAATGCGTTTTCTCAGTAGAGAAAGCGTATTTCTCCAAAAGACGCTCTCTGTTTTAACCACCAGGGGCCTGTTTGAGAAGATTATTTTATAGATGGGTCCCTAATCTTCACATATCCACAACTTTTCGCTTGTGACTCCGATTCAGGTGAATCCAACGCCCACGTCTTCGTCTCATCGAGCCCGTTCTGTTGGTGTAATTTTCACAAGGTTGTCACATAGTGAAAATGACCATTTTGCCCTTGCATCTAAACAGCCCCCTCCGAGAGAGAACCGTTCCGGCGATTCTTTCCGCGGACTCTCCGCACACTTTCCCGGAGTATTTCTTCGACCCCAGGCAAGCCGACCATATGATATATGCCCTAAAGCATTGCTCTATGTTATTCTTGTATGTTTAAGCTAATAATGATGCCCGTGCTAAAACTACTTAAATTCCTGTTAGTTTGTATTCATCATTTACATTACTGGATCATGATTATCATTCCTGCGTTAATGACTTATTACGATGCTATATGAAGATAGTTTGTTGTGTTTATGCAGTTGTTACCTCATACATAGTTAACACCATGTCAAGTTGTTCATGATGGATATACCTGCCGGTTAAGTACTTGCTAAAACTGAACAAAGTTGGTTGATCTTGAGTCACCTGTCCGGGCTTATTCGTGCAACCACATTTGCCGGTATGGGACGGCCTTGACTTGGTCTGGCTCCGTGCTCTTTCACCGATACCTCCATGCAGGGAGGGTTATGCATGCGTGCTACCCTGATCAGGTAGACGGCGATAACCCTGTGAGCCCAGTTAGTTGTTTGCGCGCGGTCCCCGTTTGGGACAATTTAGTTTGGCCACGACGGTGGCAGGTGTCACGGGGTGACACAGGGGCCACCCAGGGCTTGACTCCGGGGGAGGATGATTGCCGATGGTACGATGGAGAGTCACGGGTCAGGCAGGTTTCGTTGGAGCAACGCTGGTCCACCCGAATGGGATCACGAGGTCAGGTGCTCCATGCTGTGGGTAAAGTGCGCAACCTCTGCAGAGTGTAAAATCTATTCGAATAGCCGCGTCCACGGTATTGGACAGCCCGTCCAGACCTCACTAGGTGGTCAACCATAATGATGATAATAATGGTGGAAGAACCTGTCCTGCATAGACATCACATGTTGTCAGGAATATGGTATGTTAGCCATGGGATGGCTATGGAAGAGATGGTGAGATGACCGAAAGACTTGGATTGGACTTGAATCAGTCTCAGATTGGATCATGAGAATGTTCAGAATATGGATTATATACTTAATATGCTTTACTTTACTGTATTTTACTCCAGTAGTTATCTTGCTAGATAACCCTGTTCTGTCATGATGATCAATGCTGCTAGATGTTTAATCATGCTAGATAATCTTGCTACGACATGATAATTAATAATGCTAGATAGGTATGCTATGCCATAATAATTAATGTTGCTCTAATAACAAATACATGCTTGAATGCCATGGATTACATTGCTTGGTGTATATGTTAGTTTGGTTTGCTTGCGAGTACATTCAAAAGTACTCAGCGGCCTTCAATGTGGCCAGGTTCACATAAGGATCCGTCGTCCGTCGACGAGGAGCCGGAGCATTCGCGGGCTAGGAGAGTAACCCAGTCAGATCCCTATAGATTGGAGCCGCACCAAGACCATGCTACCTTAGATAGAGCTTTTCCGCTGCCATCACTTTTGTGTAATATCATGTAAGTCTTTTATACCCATTAATAGAAATGCCTGTGTTCATGATACTTGTTGTAAAAGCGCATGCCAGAGTGATTTCCTGGGCTGGTATGCGTGGCACCGTCTGGCTACAGTGGTAATCAGGCGGGGCGCCACCGAAAGAGTCAGTAAGACCATTGCCAGAGTGATTGGCAGACCATCCATTATGAGGGATGAGGAAGAAGATGAGGAGGGGGAAGAGCTAGTTGCACCTCCTGCAAAGACTTAGAAGCTTATGGGGGATGCCATAAGGACTGGGGCTGCTCCATCTAAGCCCAAGTCTGCCCCCAAGCCTTCAGCTCAAGCTCAAGCCCCCAAGCCATCTGCACAAAAGAGATCAACAAGGAACATTTCTGCTGCTGAAAAGAACAAGACTCCAATGCCTGAAGTTCAAGAAGATGATGAGCCACTAGTGCTCAGAAAGCTGAAGCCCAAAATTCCAGATCATAGTGATGATCATCCTGTGGCAGAGAATATGAAGCTAAGAAAGAATGCAGGTCTGAGACTTTGGAGACAGACTGATCCCTATGCCACTAGGAGAAGAACTGATGTGGACTATCGCTTCCACACAAAGGAACAATAAGATTTCTATGAGACTGTCCTTTTGGACAAGAAGCCCATAGTGTGTGACATGAAATGGGTGACTGGAAGCACATTGATGACAATGAAGACTATTTCCCAAGTGTGCATGAGAGCTTTAGAATGAATGGTGTGGACAAGTTTGTTGGTCAGAAGTTGACTAAGTGGAACGATGAGATGATCATGCAATTCTATTCCACTACTCACTTCTATCCTGATGGAAAGATTGTCTGGATGACAGAGGGAACAAGATATCAATCAACTATCTCAGAATGGCCAAGCTGATCAATGCCCCAGAGGAAGAGGAGAATGACATTGATGTGTATGCTAAGCCTAGGAAGGATCACAACTCCATGGATAATATGTACAAATCAATTCCTGATGATGACTTAGAGACTCACAAGCTTGGATCAATATATCATCTGCTTGCTGGTTTGACCACCATTAACACTATATTGAGGCATACACTTTTGCCCAAGTCAGGAGATCATAGAATGATCTGTGGTCACTCCATCAACTTGCTTCACTTATTTGATGTTCCTCAGAAGTTCAAGGTGATGAGTTTGATTGTAGAAATTATGAAGAGAACAGCTGCTGATCAGAAGAGATCTTGTGGATATGCCCCTCACATTCAAATGTTGATCAATTCCAAGATGGGAACCGGGACATATCTTCTTGACAAAGAGCATCTTCCCCTAAGGCCAGATTTTGAGGACAACAAGGTTGTCATGGATGCATCACATCCCACTTCTGTTGAAGCCCAGGAGAAGAGAGAGAAAGCAAATGCTGCAAATGCAGCAAAGATAGCAAATGCACCAGATGCCTCCACAGTGATGCTCAAGACCAAGCAAGATCAACTCAGTTATCTGCTTGAGGCTACAGTGAGAATTGAGAAGGGCTTGGCCACCCTGACTCAAAACCAGGAAAGTCTTGAGAGGATCATTGAGGCAAAATTTCATGACCTAGATGTGAAGGTCACTGAGATACAGACCATTATGGAGAAGCTCCAAGAAGATGCTGAGGACAGGGAGGATAGACCAACTACAGATACTTTCCAGAGAGTGCCAAGGGCACAAAGGTCATCAGCTGTGCCAGTTGTCAGAGACTCCAGGACTACTATTTCAGCACCTGCAGCAACTGCCACGGTTGTACCTCCAGTGTCAACCCCTCCGGCTCCACAGACTTCTTCAGAGGCATTTGCAGATGGACTCCTCTCCATGCCATCTACGCACACCAGAGCGACAAGCCAGAAGACCCCTTCAGCAGCTCCCAGAGATCATGCCCAGAGTGCCATATAGCATTATACGTTTTCAAACTTTTTGGTAACTTGTTGCCAAAGGGGGAGAAAGTGTATAGATCTTAGGCTTCGAGAGAGAGAGAGAGCGTTTGGTTTTATTTGCTTCTCTTGCCTCTTTGATTGTTTGGTTGTCTGATTCCTATGCTACAATTTGTGTCATGCTCGTGAGATACTTGTGATCATGTGTTTGATCATACTACGCTTAATGTGTGTGCTTACTTATCTATATCCATGAATTTGTGTATGATCAATTACTTTTATCCTTGGTGATGAGTGCATGTTATTAAACTCTTATCTTTTTAAGTGCTCCACCAAGATGTATGTGACATGGAAGAGTGACCCATGATCCTAATCGATTGTGCATTTGCATTCAAAAGCAAATTTTAAATAATGCACAAATTTAGGGGGAGCTCTGGCTTATCACATACTTCTCAAAGCGACGATGTATTTCATTCATATTATCATTTGTCGAAGCTTTCATCTATATGTTGTCATCAAATACCAAAAAGGGGGAGATTGAAAGTGCAACTAATCCCCGGGTGGTTTTGGTAATTCATAACAACATATAGCTCATTGAACTAATATCCATTCAAAATGAATATTTTGGAAAGTTCAATGATTGGCATGGCATGGACTAGAGATGTGGACCCCTCAAAATGCTAAGGACAAAGATTTGCAAAAGCTCAAGACTCTTCATTTCTATTTTAGTGATCCAAGATCACATTGAGTCCATAGGAAAGCCAATACTATTAAAAGGGGATGAGGTGTTGCTTAATGGTCTACTTGCTCAAAGTGCTTAGTGATATTGCTCCAAAACCCTCAGCCACTTTCTCATTTCCATATATGTCCAAAACTCAAAGTCAAACTCGGCCCCACCAAAATGTTCCATCCGGCGCCACCGAGTTTAGTTGACATAGCCACTGCCAGAAACCCTAGACAATTCGGTCACACCGATACGGATCTCGGTCCCACCGAGATGGCCTTGCAAACTCTCTGTTGCCTGTTGCAATTATTTCGGTCTCACCGAAATGTGCAATCGGTCCCACCGAGTTTGCTTGACATCCTCTCTGTTGCCTTATTGCTTCACTTCGGTCTAACCGAGTTGATGCAATTGGTGCCACCGAGTTGATGTTTGCCCTAAGCCCTAGCACATCGGTCTCACCGAGTTGTTCCAGTCGGTCCCATCGAGATTCCTAACGTTCACATTTTGAACTGAATCGGTCTCACCGAGTTCTTCTATTCGGTCTGACCGAGTTGGGTCAAATGTGTGTAACGGTTGGATTTTGTGTGGAGGCTATATATACCCCTCCGCCCCCTTCTCCATTTGTGAGAGAGCCATCAGAATGTGCCTACACTTCCACTACTCATTTTCTGAGAGAGAACCACCTACTCATGTGTTGAGACCAAGACATTCCAATCCTACCACAAGAATCTTGATCTCTAGCCTTCCCCAAGTTGCTTTCGACTCAAATCATCTTTCCACCATAGCCAAATCTGTGAGAGAGAGTTGAGTGTTGGGGAGACTATCATTTGAAGCACAAGAGCAAGGAGTTCATCATCATCACACCATCTATTACCTTTTGGAGAGTGGTGTCTCCTAGATTGGTTAGGTGTCGCTTGGGAGCCTCCGACAAGATTGTGGAGTTGAACCAAGAAGTTTGTAAGGGCAAGGTGATCGCCTACTTCATGAAGATCTACCCGAGTGAGGCAAGTCCTTCGTGGGCGATGGCCATGGTGGGATAGACAAGGTTGCTTCTTCGTGGACCCTTCGTGGGTGGAGCCCTCCATGGACTCGCGCAACCGCTACCCTTCGTGGGTTGAAGTCTCCATCAACATGGATGTACGATAGCACCACCTATCGGAACCACGCCAAAAATCTCCGTGTCTACATTGCGTTTGCTCACTCCAAACCCTTCCCTTTACCTTCATATGCAATGTTTTACTTTTCGCTGCTACACTCTTAGAATTGCATGGATAGGTTGATTGCTTGACTTGTACTAGTTGCTAAAATCTGCCAACACTTAAAATTGGGAAAAGGTTAGATTTTTATTTGATCAAGTAGTCTAATCACCCCCCCTCTAGACCTACTTTCGATCCTACAGTAGGCGAAAAAAAAGGTCCCAAAGCATATGTAGATATATTCACATACACACACGTACATTCAACTCTATGAAGGCATGCACACACAACATATATCATAGGGACGGCCTAAAGTAGGTACCCAAAAATATATCTGAGTGTCAGTCACTTTTTCTCTCGACCATATGATCAACATCCAACGGTTGTCATACGCGCATTGTTCTTCTTCTCCTCTTTCTTACTCATCCGCGCACGACGGTTCCTCCTCCCCCCGTAGCCCAACCTGCCTAAGCACATGCCCCCGCCTCCCGTGGCCGAAGAATATCACCACCCCGTCCTCCCTTCGACCGCAACCACCGTCGTGCTGGCCGTCGCCCCGACCATCCTTCTAAACCCTCCTGATCTGCAGGAACCCGGACGACCCCCCCGGTTAAGTTTCTTCCTCGCCTCCACCTGGGATGCCGCATCTCGCTGCCGCTTGTAGTCTCATCCCTGGCTTCGATGAGGTCCTGGTTCGGCCTCGTCGTGGCCAACACTCGTCGTTGCCGCTCCTCACATCGTCCCCACCTTCGGCCTCATGCAAAGCAGAAATTGGCTAATGCAAGGAAAAAATTTAGGTACTTAAGGTTTAGAAAACAGTATATCACCACCTTCGAGAGACTCGCTAATTTTTTTAAATAATACATTTTTTATTAATTTTCATAAATATTATGCCGGATACAACTTTTTCACAAATAATACACCGTCGGCCCGCTGCTGGCCGACTGGGCCTAGTCAGCCCACAGCAGGCTGACTGGGCCTAGTCAGCCAACAGCCGGCCGACAGCTGGCCCGCCTGCCACGTGCCGGTGGCGCACTGGTTAGGCCACATCGCGAGGGGGCAGTCGGCGCGGGCTGATCACGGGGTGCCCCTGTCAGCCTACTGTGGACCGATCGGTCTGCTGCCGGCCGACGGGGTGCCGATCCCACAGCGCGCGGCTGGCTCCCTTTCCTTTCTCCCTCCTTCTCCTTCCCACGTGCGAGCTCCTTTGTTCTTTCTGTTCTTTCTTTCTCCTCTCTCTACACGAAAATGCCTCCAATTTCGACACCAAAATTAGCCAGTTTTTTGCGGATTTGGCACCGTGAATGGGTTCTACTTAGTTAGGGGAGCCAAGGGAGACCTCGATCTACTGATGGGGTAGCTCGTGGTGGTCGTGGTGAGCATTTTGGTGGAGTTTTTTTCCAGCTCATTGGTGGAGGTTGTGGTGGCGGTGGAGGTGGAGGTGGTAGTGGTGAAGCTGGGGCAGTGTGGTGGAGGTGAAGCTCCGGTAGTTTGGTGGAGTTTCCGGCTCCGGTTCCGGTGATTGAAGGCCGCCGTTCGTCGTTCGCACGCACGCTTCAAGGGAATATTTCAACAAACATTTTATTTTTCGTAGTTGCTCCGGTAGTATTAGTTAATATGTTTCGATGTGAAATAAATTAGGTGTGCGATTATTGTTATTTGCTCCGGTAGTATACGTAAATATATTTAGATGTCAACTAATTAGTTGTGTGAAAATTTGTAGTTGCTCCAGTAATATTCTGTACTATATGTGGATGTCAAATATTTAGGTGTGTCAGTATTTGGAGTTGCTCCGGTAAAATCCGTAATATATGTAGATGTCAAATATTAAAATCCGTCAATATTTGTAGTTGCTCCGGCAAATATTCGTAATATACTTGTAGGTGTGAATTGTATTAGTTGCTCCGTTAATATTCTGTAATATATAGCTAGCTAATATATATACATGTCTAATATTTATTAGTGCGGATATTTTAAGTTGTTGCTTAATACTTGTATTTCGTTGTTGAAAAAAAATTAGGTGAGCCGAGATGTCTGATGTAGTGAAGTTCATATTTTACTACGGTCCTGGTACTGTCCAAACAACTGAGATGGGAGCTGATCTGAGTGAATTTACTCACATAGAGGTGCCAATGAGCTCACCTCAAACATGGTCTGTCGGTCAGTTGAAAGAATGGATGGCGGCAAGTTTAGGTATTGATACTGAAACACACACCGTCGGTGTTCATGCATTGTGGACATGGTCAAGTTCAATAATTTACTTTTATTTGAGGCCAATAGAGCGAGACTCCGATTGGGTGCAGTGGTTACAAGGTTGTGAATGCAGGGGATGCAATCCTGTTGCTTTAGTGCTTCCCGTCGTGAAGGAGGTCACTGCACATGAAGGTGAGGGTGGCTACGATCCTGGGCAGAGCAGTGGAGGGAGGAAGTTATCTATGTCAAATGCTGGAGATGATGGTTACGAACCAGGACAGAGCAGTCAGGTAGAAGGAGGAAATGCTGATGGTTACGAACCAGGGCAGAGTAGTTAGGTAGAAGGAGGAAATGCCGATAGTGATTATAGTGGCGAGGTGGACGCTGACGAGGTAGATGGGCACATGCAGGACCAGATGGAAGAAGAAGACACCGATGTTGATAGGGGTCATGCCGATGATTCTGACGAGTCGGATGAAGAATAAAATGCAGAGGAGGTCCCGACTCCTGCATCATGGAATCATGACTTCTCATCTGCAATGATCGTGAACGATGGACATGATTCTGCCTGGCAATATCACCAGAACAATATTGCGACGGGTGCTATGTATCCCAACAAGCAAGCTCTGAAGGATGCAATAATTAATTGGGCAATGTCCATGCAAAGGGTTTTCATAGCTCAGGTGTCAAGTCAGAAATACCTGACAATGGTATGCAAGAACGCAGATTGTCCCGCCAGGGTGCACGGCTATCTCCCTAAGTATGGCACAAGTTGGGTGATCAGTGACTTAGTTAATCATACTTGTCTTATTCCCTGCATCCCTCAAGATCATGCCAACCTTTCATCGACGCTTATTGCTCGGTTGTTTTACGATGAGATAGTGCAGGGCAAAGCTATGGAAGTGAAGGCAATCCAGACAAAAGTCTTCGCCAGGTTCAAGTATAGAATTTCTTATGGCAAGGCTTGGATAGCTAAGCATGCGGCGCTTGAGAGGAGATTTGGTTCTTATTTTGATGCATATGACTCTGTTGTCCAGCTCCTTCACACACTGCAGCAGCGGAATCTAGGCACCTATATCGATATCCAAGACCTCTTCATGCCAGAGTTCCCAACTGTGAGGGTGCTGCATCGTCTCTTCTTCTCTTTTGGTGTATGCATCAAAGCTTTCAGGCATTGCCGACCGGTGATATGTGTAGATGGTACTTTTCTCGCTGGCAAGTACAAGGGTCAGATCCTAACAGCCATAGGTCAAGACGGCCAAAATCAAGTTGTCCCACTCGCATTTGCTTTTGTGGAGAGTGAGAACATTGAAAGTTGGACATGGTTCTTCAGGCAGTTGAAAATATTAGTTGTGAAGGAGAAGCCCAATGTGTGCATCCTTCATGACAGGCATGCAGGTATACTTAGTGCGATAAGGACACTGACAAACCCAGGCCCTGAGGAACAAACTCCATGGTAGGACTTGCAGAGCCGTTGGTGCATGCGCCATCTGGGGGCTAATTTCTTCTCGCAGTTCAGAAATAAGAACCTGATGAATCTGTTCAAAAAACTCTGCAAGCAGAACCAGTTATGGAAGTACAATTTGATACGTGACAGATTTAATGTGTGCACGCAGAGACATGTTAGGGACAGGAAAGCTGCAAGAGATGTAGCGGTGAGGGCACATGTTGAAGCAGTAGCTGCACAGTTGGCAACAGGAACAACGGCCGTGGAGGAGGAGCCTGTTGGGCTATGTGACCTACCAGGCTTTGACCCACCTGGTACTAGGAGAAGGCTCGAGAGGTCGATTAAAACCTTCCAGCAGTGGATAGAGCATGAGCCTCTGGAGAGGTGGTCTTTGCTACATGACACACATGGAGAAAGGTACGGTGTCATGACAACCAACCTCGCGGAAACATACAACTTTGTCCTCAGAGGAAACCGGGCATTGCCACTTACAGCCATCGTTGAGGGTATTTTCTATGGCACCGTGAAGTATTTCAGAGATAGACGTCAAAAAGCAGAGCATCATATCTTGAACAACCCGAATACACGTTACTGTGAAAGAGTCACGAAGTACATGGACAACAAGATGCAAAAAGCTAGGTCACACACTGTAGTCGCCATCGGTAATCAAGAAAGAAGGTTTGAGGTCCGCTTAGCCAACAACAAATTCGGATGTGCAAATGAGTTGAGGACGCATGAGGTGAAAATTGGAAATGAAGCCTGGCCAACGTGTGAGTGCATATGCAACAAACCGAAATTGCTTCACCTACCTTGCTTACATGTACTTGCTGCTTGCGGGCAACTTGGAATGGACGCAATATCATTTGTGTCTCCATTTTTTCTAAAAGAGTCTGTCCTCAATACCTGGACAGGTGAGCTGATGGGTTTTCGATCAATGGGTAACTTCAACAACGTCAACCCCGCTGAAAGGCGTTACATTCCAAACCCAGAGCATATGCGTACAAGTAGAGGTAGACGGCAGTGTCAGCGCATCCGGAATGATATGGATGAATCTGAGCAGGAGGTCCGACTAGGCAATGCATTCTATGCAATGAATTTGGCCATAGGGACACTAATTGTCCCACTTTCGTCACTGCCAGTGATACTGGGCGTGGACGAGGCAACCGGGGACGAAGAGGAGGTAGAGGAGGTAGAGGAGTAAGAGGGAGAGGAAGAAGCTAAGCTAGTAGTACTATGTTCTAAATTTGTATTAGTGTGGCACCATGTTCTGAATTTGTATTAAGTGTGGCACCATGTTCTGAATTTGTATTAAGTGTGGCACTATGTTTTGAATTTGTATTAAGTGTGGCACTATGTTCTGAATTTGTATTAAGTGTGGCACTATGTTCTGAATTTGTATTAAGTGTGGCACTATGTTCTGAATTTGTATTAAGTGTGGCACTATGTTCTAAATTTGTATTAAGTGTGGCACTATGTTCTACATTTGTATTAAGTGTGGCAACTATGTTTGAAATTTGTATGTGCAGGAATGTCGGGAATGTGGTTGCTGAATGGGGACATTTATAGGGGTCATCGTGCTGCAATATGGTATGAGCGCAAGCTTGAGCCTCTGGTCACTCTCACTCCTAAGGAGAACTGGATGATATACCCAGGATGGGTTCAGCGGTACGTGCTTTATTAATTTGCACACTGACATGCATATTAATGGGAGACACTAACTAAAATGTTCTGTCATGAAGGTTGAAATGGGCCGGCCTTTTACCTTTCGTGCTTCTGGTTGAGTCTATCCCGGGCTGCAAACGCCTCACCATCGACTCCTCCTTGTTGAGCTGCTTAGTGGACCGTTGGAGACCAGAGACCCACACATTTCACTTCCGATGGGGAGAGATGGCTCCTACTCTAGAGGATGTGTCACTTTTGTTGGGACTATCGTTGGCAGGTCATGCCATAGGACCGTTGGACGCACCGGCTGGTTGGGAGCTAGGTCTTACACAACATTTTCATGGTGCTTTTCCGGATGCTCCGGATCCGGTATGGGAGCATCACGGACCTAAGTATGATTGGTTGCTCAATTTCCAGGTTAGTTCCCCTACCTCTTATCTTCAAGTTATCGTGCATATGGTTTTACAGAAGATACCTGCGGCTTACTAAAACTTTCTCTTTGCTTAATGTAGATCCAGAACTTCCCGGCGCCGTTGAGTGCGGAACAGATGACTCGGAGCCTGGAGGCCTACTTAATGTGGCTTTTCGGCAAGGTGATGTTCACAGAGAACCATGTCACCACTATTAGCGTGCTCTACATCCCTATGGCACTCGAGATAGCGGCGCTGAGACGGGGGATTAGATCAGACAGATGAGTTGGGGTTCGGCGGTCTTAGCGGCTACATACCGAGGTATGTGCAATGGCTGCCAGCTTGCATCAAGAAAGCCAGCCCTTCTTGGATGCCCTCTATTCCTACAGCTGTGGTCGTGGGAGAGGTTCTCTATAGGGTGACCAGATGTACGTGTTCATCAGCCTATAGACGCCATGTTCGATGCTGACGGCATCGACATGCCTACTTTCGGTCTATGTTGGACACGGCGCGAGGTATGTATCATGTTATAGTTTAATGCAAATTTTTTGTGCACAAGAGATAGTTCAATGCTAGTGGCTACTAACTTTTGTTTTCTGCAGAGACGCTTTGCTAGTGATCAAACCAGGAAGGCATACACGGCATTGAACGAGCAGTTCGATGCGTACACTGGGGTCATCTGGCAGCCCTACACGGAAGCAGCCATACATGCAAGATACCCCGGTGGTATGTCTGTGCTATGCACAAGGGACCGAGATTACTGGATGATGAAATCAAAGATCATCTTCGATATCTTCGTCGAGGAGATGGCACAACAGAGGGTTATGAGGCAATTTGGTCTTCTGCAGTTGGAGCTGCCTCCCCCTACAGAGAACCCGGTGCCAACACACATCCACAGGTATTAACCAGTTTTTCAATGTTGCATTATCTTTGACAGTACTCCATTCGAAGCATTAGGTAATTGTTGAACACACACCACAATTTTAGGATGACGAGGAAGGGCATGAACAGGACAACTGCCGACTGGCTAGTTAGACTAGAGCCGTATGTTACAGAATGGGAGACAGCAAACACACAAATATATTTTCTTTAAGTAAAGTTGTGACATACTTTGACGTGCATACTTAATAATCGTCATGAAAATTTTTAGGCTCGCTTGACACATGAACTATACGACGACGTGACCACCTTTGGACGATCACTGTCGTCTGGACCTCTTCTTCGACACCGGCCTGTGCTACAGCCCTTCTTGGAACGCATGCAGAACAAGATACGAGCTGTCTACGAGGCTATCACGTGCACCCGGAGAAGCGACATTGTTCAGCACCAGCAGCAGCCACGTCACTCCACGCACCGACATCAGCCACGTCCACGTCTAGCACATCAGCCGACGACCAGGCCACCCCCTCCTGACCAACCTGGCAGTTCGACGTGGCAGCACCCACAACACTATGGTCCCACGTTGAGCTTCGTGTTTTCTCCACAGCAGCAGGGTCCCTCGTCGAGCTTCGTGTTTCAGCCAGAGCAGCCGTCACAGCCAGCAGGTATGTCTCTTCATATTTATTGTTTTCAATATTAATTGAGGCGACCTCATTCTTCACGACTTAACGTTCCATCGTGCGGGAGCCTACGGATATCATGCATCTATGTCGGCATCACATGATACGTGGGGGAGTGATCAACATCCTGAGGACAACATACAGGCTTAGATGTCGCAGCACACCAAGTGGATGAACATGTTTTCGACTCCTCCACCTGGCCCCACACAGGATACACAGTATGACCAGGGTGAGTCTGAGATTCCTCCTCATAACATTAGGGCACCCAACAGGTTGGGATGGACGACACCTCAAGATCCGCCTCCGCGCCAGGGCAGACGTCGTCAGTGACGCTTCTATCTATCAGTAGAGACATGACCATCTACTTCTGTATGAGACTTATGTCTATTCTATGTATGAGACAAATGACTATGTACTTATGTATGAGACATATGCCTACTCTATTTTAGTACTCTGTTATCCAAACTACAACATCATATTTAGATAGAACATAATGCTCCTACAATAAGACATTACAAACAACTAGATAGAAATACATCTAAATTAAACGGTACGTACGACTTAACTTACAACATACAACATAAAAACTACATGAAGTCATCATCGTCATCCTCCATCGATGCAGAACTCTTGCCCTTCGACGATGAAGAACTCTTGCCCTTCGATGATGCAGAACTCTTGCCCTTCGATGATGAAGAACTTTTGCCCTTTGATGATGCAGAACTCTTGCCCTTCAATGATGCAGAACCCGGAAGCGGTGGCATGAAGATATCATCTTCATCCTCGCTGTCGTCAGTCCATAAAAAAGTATGTTTTGCTACAAACTTTAGGTATGTTTCACTCTTCGATTGTTGCTTCATCCATCTTCCCTGCAACCTCAGAAGTTCTTCCCGTATCTCCTCAAAGGTCCTGGAAGGCCACCCACACCTCCTTAATGTGTGAACCAGCTCATTCAGTAGGCTGTCAGTACTGATGAGCTTCTCCCACGGAACTAATATGTTGTCTACCCTAAAATCGGCGGCTAAATCCAGAAGACATTTGGACATACTAGGGTGAAAACTACGATCAAAAGGATATCCGGACATCTTGGCGAGACTACGAGACTACACTAGAATGCTTACCAACGTTAGTGCCGAGGGTGTTTTATAGGTTGATAACACAAAGAAAGGCGAGAACTTGGTGGCGGGAAAATATGGCGGGAGACACTGGCGGGAACTAGAGAGCGGGAAAATATGGCGGGAGACACTGGCGGGAACTAGAGAGTGGGAAAATATGGCGGGAGACACTGGCGGGAACTAGAGAGCAGGAAAATATGGCGGGAGGTAGAGAGCGGGAAAATTTGGCGGGAATGAGCAAAGCTGTAAAATACGGCGGGAACGAGCAAAACGGGAAAATATGGCGGGAAGTAGCGGGAAATGGCGGCCCGTGATATAAGCAGGGAACGAACGGGGTAGAAAATGGGTGGCATGCACTAGTCGGCCTACAGGTGGCCAATTAGTGCTAATTGGCCTACAGATGGCTGATTAGATCCAGTCGGCCAACAGGTGGCTGACAGGATCTGCACTAGTGGCCGATAGGCCACTCGGCCAGCAGCAAGCTCACTCGGCCAGCAGCAGGCCGATGGTGCATTATTTTTGAAAATGTTCTATCCAGCTTAATATTTATGAAAATTAATAAAAAAATGTATTATTTAAAAAAAATAGCGAGAGACTCAGCCAATAAATGTTGAGACTTAAGGACCATCACCAAAAATTCTAATTTTTTTAAATAAACCCAATGAATAAAAAAGATAAAGGACCCTGATAAGTGCCACACATGTGGCACGAGCACATGGCAACTCCAGTGTTTTTTATGGAAAATTAAGTGACGGGAGGATGACAAGTTTAGTTGTCAAGCATGACAACTTCTTTTCGGATGGCAAGTTTCAGTTTTTTTGGGTTTGTTTTTACTTTTCGGATGGCAACTTTAGTTGTAAAAATTGTCAGGGCCGGAGTGCTTCGTGCCACACACGTGGCACTTATCATTTGGGAAAGATAATGATAATTCTAGTATGAGACTTGAATTCGAAAGGACTAGTTTCATCGTAAAAAGGCCTAAGGGCAACTCCAACGGCAACCCGCAAATTTCCTCCCGCGTCCGTCCGCGGACAGGGGGGGACCAGTCCACGGACAGGGATGCGGGAGGCGGCCATCCAACGCTGCCGGCATAACTACTATCCGAACTAACCAGATGAAATTTGTGCAAACATGGCTGGATTTTCATATAAACCGGAAGAGATTCATGCAAACACGGTGGATTTCATATAAACATGACGAAATTCATTATATTTCGGACATACTTCAACTAAAAGTGGTGCTTGTCCGACTTTGGAGGTATAATACCTAATCTAAATGATCGTCGGTGCCCGTTCCCCGTGTCCAGCCATGAGCCCCGAGAACTATTGCTTTCTCCAGTTTCGCCTCGGCGCTCTCCAACTCCATTCCGGAGCCCCGAGAAGTGAAGTTGTCTGCCTCCCACGTCGCCGCCAAGTGGCTAATCAGCCGATGATTTTCAGCCCACCAAGCTTGGCTTCAACAGGAGGGAAGAAGCAGTGGTCTTCTTGGGACCCGAGCGACAGTGACTTGCCGTGCACTACTCTTCCTCACTGCCAGCGGTGCCCGCGGACGTGCCGGCTTCATGGTCGTGGTGGCGGGGCACGGCCGGGGCGGAGCCAGTGATGTCCTCCTCCTCGTCATTGGTCTTGCCCCATACCTTGTCCGCCGCCTCATCGAACTCCTTGTAGGCGGCCTTCAGTTCCACATGACACTGGCGGTACCGCCATCGGTTGAGGCGGATCTGGCGGGCGAAGCGATAGGACTCGAGCAGCGCCACCTACCCCACCATGACCGCGTCCGGCGCGATCTCCCTGCTAGCGTTGAGCCGCTCCTCCGCCTGCTGGTGCTCCTGGAGGAGCTGGAGGTTGTAGGCCGCGTCGGCCTGCGCCTCATGGAACTTCTTCTCCCGCTCCTCCCGCAACATGTCCATGTAATGGGCACGGGCCTCGCCAACAGTCATGGTGCAATGCACCGCCGAGGGTGGCACCGGCGATGAGGATGACACCGGCTCGTCCTCGGCACCGTCCTATATTGGGGCATCGTTGGCCTCTGCCTGCCGACCTACTGGCCGGTAGCAATGGCGGCCATCTCCTTCTTCTGCTCCAGCGATAGTCCGTCCCAGAGGGCTTTGGAGCGTGAAGAGGCCATGGCAGGAGTGGTGTGGAAGAGGAGAAAGGGACCGGAGGTGGATGAATGCGACTATGGCTGGGGCTACAATTTATATAGCAGGCGAATGGCAATGGTGGGCGGCAGAGGGACAGACGAATGGAGCTGAAATAGGTCCCTCGGCAACCGCATATCATTAATGTGGGCGGCAGACGGACGAACGGACGACCGTGGTGTCATTTGAACACAGAGGAGTCACGTCCACAGGGAAGCGACGATGGTGGCGCTCTCGGCCGGTGCGCCGCTTCAGCGCCGGCGCCAGTGAGAGGTCATGTCCGCTCTGGCCGGGCATGAATGCGGCATTGACGGTCTGGAGTGGCGCTGACTATTTCGCGCGGGAAGCGCGCGCGGGTGAGGGAGGGGGTTGGGGTGGCAAGGGTGGTTAGATGCGGGCGTGACAGCGGTCCGGACGCCCGCAAAGCTCCCATGTTTGTCTACGGTTTTCCGGGAGAAAGTGCGTCCGTACCACCTTGCGGACCGATACATAACCGCGTTGGATGACACAACATGTCCGGACAGCGTGGTCCGGACGGGTTAGGATCCTCTGCAGTATTGTACAGTGCAGTACAGTCACTGCCATGTGGGACCTAACCCCACATGTCATCCAGACTACAGCACCATATGGTACTGCAGAGGATCTCAACCCGGTCCGGACGTATGTGGGTGTTTGATCATCGGCGGAGATGCCCAAACCAGCTGAGTTAGTGCAATCTTGGAAACGTATGGGTGGATGGTGAGTTGGATGATATGCTCACCGTGTACTCCTAATGAGGGAGTACGTTGTCGTTTCTTCTCGTTAGACTCCCCCATCGAACGATACATCCCACCTCGCACGCCTTCCCATCCCCACCGATTTTTTTTCATCTGCACCCACAAAACTGATGGGCAAATAACCAGGAAAAAAATAGCAAAAAAAACATTGATCCTTCAATCCCTCACGTAGCACAATCGATCCCTATCCACTCTTTCCTTACACATCGCAATCACAACTTTCCTAATATATCTATTCATCTATGCTATTCATATCATGGGCACAATCAATCTATTCAATTAAAGCCTTGTATCCCTCACGAGCACAATCGATCCCTATCCACTCTTTCCTTACACATCACAGTCACAATCATTCCATATACAAAACCAATCATCGTCAAGGTTCAAATCAGAACTCTAGGGCTGGGCGGCGAACCCTGCTTCAGCGTGGTTCCAATGCTTGGCGAGTATCCTTGAAGACCAAGATGCAACCTGAAACTACGAAGTGAGAGGGAGGCGTTGTTGTCCTTCCTGCAACTGCCACAACACAAGTCAGCACACTCAAGTTCTCACCTTGAGCGATAGGTTTCTATTAAGCAATGGGAGAATGTAGTAAAGATGAAAACAGCCACCCAGATGTGCGACGCAAAAGGCCCCTGGCTCCTCGTCGGTGCCCCAACCGACGCCGAACAGAATGGGAGAAATTGGGCCACTCCTTTATTGTTCCACTCGCCACCATCCCTTCTATTTCATGAAGAAGAACATGAAGATATTTGACTGGCCTTGAACATGAAGATAATAACATGTAGGCTTGTCAATGGCCAGTCATCATCCAAGTACTATTTAGATTATCGTATTTGTAGCTAAATACCACTGGAGATGCAATCTTCTTAAGAAACATGAGAACCCCTAAGTAGCGATCTATAAGTATAATAGTTGCACAAAGAAGTTGCATTATGTAGGCACTACTCTTAAATCTTAACCAGCTCACACATGAAAACATGCTACAATGTAACCATTATCTTGAGCCAAACTTGATCTAAAGCATGCAGACTCCCCCTAACCCACAAAACATAGCACATTGGAGAGATGTGCAAAGTCAAATAAGAATAACTCTCCTAAAAGGGGACACTGATATGAGCTTGAGACCAAGTTAGCCCTAAAAGGGGAAACATAATAGCTTGAAATTAAAACACCACAAACATGCACGTGAGATGGTTCAATGGAACATAGATTCTGCAGTAACTTCCTATACAGAACTCTCACTGCTAATTTATCTCTAAAAATTTTCTCTTTTAGGATTCTTGTATCAGGAAAGGTACTCACCTGAACGAACCTGACTAAGGAGCTTCACTTTTACTGACACTGACTTATTCTTGTGAAACTGTTGGATGTAGGCCCGTAATATGTGTAAGATATTTTTCTGATTGAATAATTAATTCATAGCTAGCTTATGTAGGGTGTAGCTTCCTTATCTAAGAATATGGGAGAATATCATGTGCTCCCACACACAAGGTGCTCCCATGCTCCCACTCTTCATGAAATATATTTTGATATTTGAAAATTTTCCTGAAAAAGCATTGTATTCGCTCCAAGGAAGACAAATCTTGTCATATTGATCAATTCTTTATTCAATAAAATAGTACAATACCATTGTTTCACATTGTCCCAACAACTAAGACGCATTGCCCAGGCCACCCTATACTATATAATAAGCAGTTCTAAAGTAACATTTGCAAAAATGTTACTTTAGATGAACCATATATCACCTAATCAGTAGGTCTATTTAATGGTAAAAAATAGAATATACATAAGTTTCTATTCATATGTAGAAAGGAAAGTTACATGACACTCGCCTGTGTTTGTTGCTCATTTGTGACTAGACTAAAAGGATAATGGTTACATGACTGAAGCATGGTATTTCTTTCATATATGTCGCTCTTTTGGATTCAATTTCTTACTCATCATCAACCAAAGGCAGATATGTAAGCTAACCGAAAGAGCTAATGTTTTGTTTAATTTCATTTTTGAGCGCCGACAGACCATGCCTCTCGAAGATATGGAGGCACCGAATATGTGCCGACCCCCTGATGGTGATACTTCTTCCCGAGCCCCTCTTGGTGACATATCTAATGTTGATCATCATTTTCTGAATCACTCCAATGACAGTGCCAGGTATTTGGCACCATAGTTTGTTATTATTTATCGTAATGGCCATACATATTTGGTGCAATTTTTCTACTATTATTAATTGTTTCTAACATTGGTAGCGTCACATGACCTTACCCCGTATGGATCTTGCTGGGAAAGGGTAAACCTTACTAAGCAACACAGACGTAGCAAGGAAAACAAAAAGATCGATGCGATAAATGCCAGCCGATGCCCTCTTAGCAGCATCTCCACTATTGAACGACTCTCCAACTGGAATCCAGGTATAATCGCACGGCAGAACCTCAAGGGTAATTCTTAATGTCTATTGTCTGGAGGTGCTCTCCACTGGTTTTAATTGCCTAGCTACTCATTTCAGTAGAGATTGGAACACAAGAACCATCGCAGGCCACGATATACAACCGTGACATATCAGGTATGGTTCAAGGTACTGCTGATACGGTTCATCATGATGGAGAACATAACAGGACCTCTTCAGTAGAAAAGAGGGACGTTATAAGCGCGCAGAGAAGGGCAGCTTGTAAGGAGAAACAGGAAAAGGAAAATTGTTTCGGTTATATACCATCACAAGCACAAAGGGGTAAGAGAAATGCTAAACGACAGGCAGCGTACCAGAGGAAAAATGGTGAAACAAGCCCTGGTCATTCACATTGTTTACTCCCCTTATTATGTCCTTTAGCGTTGAACCAATATTTACTAGCTTCACATCACTGTAGGTGCCTACATGGACGATAATTCCATCCTCATTGATTCGGTGAATGGCTCTCCCACGGCTGTGTCCGCATGCACAGACACAAGCACCTTCAAAACGGAGGGTAAATCTTTTATCTTCAATGCACCTTCTTTCTTTACGCAATGAACATTTAATTACTAATCAGTGTCATGGGTGATAACGATGGGTGCAGGTGCCTACCTAAGCAGGACCATGGGTTACCTCATTGATTGCAATGATCATGCAATAAATGCCACACAACAAAGCAATGTTCCGCTAACAAATGCTGATACAGTTCATGATGATGGAGAACATAAAAGGACCTCAGCAGATGAAAAAAGGGATATTCTAAACGCCCGAAGAAGAGCAGCTTATAAGGCGAAAAAAGAAAAGGAAAGATGTTCTGGTTATGTACAATCACAAGAAAAAAGGGATGAGATAAACGCTAAACGACGGCCAGCGTACCGGAAGAAAAAAGATGGTCAAACAAGCCCCGTTCATGTTGTGTCCCAAGAACAAAGTGACCTTATTAACGAACAAAGATGATCATCTTACCAGTTGAATAAGGAACACATAAGCGTGCAAAGGAAAGAACGCTGAGATAGCTTGACACCCGAGCTAAAGTCTGAGAGGAATGCTCAACGCAGACAGCGCGAGAAGGCTATGCGGAACACCCCGTGCGCTGAATCCATTGCAATGGTTTGTCCAGATCTAAGTACCTCAGCTTCAGCAAGCGTGGGCGGCTACACCTTCAAAGCAGACGATATTCTCTTGTATTTACTCCACTTACTATGTTCTTTAGCATTGAACAAATATTTACTATCTCCGCATCGCTGCAGACGCCTACCGTTGCAATGTCATTTATGATAATGCCATCCTCATGGATTCAGTGGATCGGAACAATGATAAAAAAATACATGGCTCTCCTATGGCTATGTTAGCACACACAGACACTAGCACCTTCGAAACGGATGGTAAAGCTTTGACCTTCACTCCACCTCCTTTCTTTAGGCAATGAACATTTATTTACTAAGCAATGCCATGGGTGATAATGATGGCTGCAGGTGCCTATCTAAGCAGGACCTTGGGAGATAATGCCATACAGGGTGACCAGATAAATGGCACCCATCATTATAGTGATCCGCTAACAAATGCACAGAATGTAGCTGACGAGCAGAGGCATGAGTCCAGAGCTCAATGTAGGAATCAAGAACGAGCTTGGAAGGGAAGTATGGCTGCGAAGATGCGTCAAGATAAAAACCAGCAAGAAAAAGGGAGGTACACAAAGCATACCACATGGTGAAAGGAAGGCACTGATAGATCATCGTAATGCTAGCTTTGCAGCTAGGGTGAAGACTCCACCCGTGGGGTCCTTCGCCATGTCAGGAACGAGCTCAATGGGACAACCTAGCGGATTTGATGGTCACGGTGCATCAACCTCATCTAGCACGCCAGACTACGCAATCAGAACTGAAGGTAACACTCCCATCTTTACTATCCTTGTGTCCCTTAAAACTGAACCCTTATTTGTTGGTTTGGCATTTATTGGTTTGGCATCGGGGCAGACGACATGGACGCGTACCTTAGCCGTCTCATGGATGATAATGCCAGCCCTGACAGCCTCTTTGACGATGAGTATTACCTGTTTGCTGGTGAAGGTATGTCCACCCGCTTGCGCAAGATCCACACTCTTACCATTTAATTTAAAATGCCCATCCCGGGTATCACATTATTTATAAACATTGCCTACAGGCTCAGACGCTGATGACACAGATCAGGACGAAGGAGGAGACTTGAGTGAGGATACCTCTATCGACATTGATCCTCTTGACTATGTCTACTTGAACCTCCCAGATAGCACACACATCCTTAAGCACGCCGCGAACTACGAGCACTGCAAGGCCAAGAAGTTTGAGTCCGAGTCCCCTGGATTATGTTGTCGCAATGGGCAGATCGAGCTGAAGGAACCAGAGCCCATCCCAGAGCTAATGAGGCTTTGGTCCAGCTCGGATGCAGACTCTAGGCATTTTTGGGAGAACATAAGGTTCTTCAACAGCCACTTCTCCTTCACAACCCTCGGTGTCAGCCTCGATGAAAACTACACAAACATGAAATCTGGGTGTACACGTTTCGGGTGCACGGCACCATCTACCACAACGTTCATTCCTTCGGGCCAAGCTCCCGTCCAGAGCATCTCCAGTTGTGCTTCTACGACGACGACCCTGACCTAACCCATTGAAAGGCTGCCACTAAGCAGTTGTACGGAAATGTCGTCAAGAAGTTAGTGGACATACTCCGGGGAAACCCGTACTTACATGAGTTTAGGAGTTTGGGTGCACACAAGGATAACCTCGACGATTAGAGGATAGACCTCAACACCGACCAGAGGCTTGACCAACGGAAATATAATTAACCGGTGTCATCTGAGGTCGCTGCAATCTAGGTCGAGGGCACTAACCTAGCGAAAAGGTTTGATCATAGGATTACACTTTGTGGTAACGACAACCAGAGGCACAGTATACATGTGACTAATGGCTCATATGATCCGCTGTCTTATCCTCTTTTCTACCCAAGGGGAGAGCTCGGTTGGCATCCAAAACTACCTAAACGTAATGTCCCTTGGGAGGTTGTACAACAACCAAGAGGGGACCATGATGATGAGGAGGATGCAGGTAGGCCTTATGCGTATTCTGTCGTTCTGATAAATAGTATAATTCTCATATGAATCCTAAATTCTGTGTTACTCATCCATTTGCAGAGGGGAATAGCAGGTTATGAATCTCCGTGAAAGACTACTACTATTACAGGCTGCAGACACGGCCTGCGATATTCGATCCCATACTCTGTGGAGCACGATTGCTCCAACAATGGGGGGGGGGGGGTCGACATGTACATCAAGATTGAGAGTTGTAGGTTGAAATGGTACAAGAAGAACCAGACGAAGATCCGTGCGGACCTATATAAAGGAGTTGTTGATGCGATCACATCCGGGGAGACACGAGCAAGCGCTGTTGGAGTAAGGATAGTGCTCCCTGGTACATACCCAGCTGGCCACCGCGACATGAAGTGGAGGCATATGGATGCCATGGCAATTGTCCATACATAGGGGAAGCCTCACATCTTCTTGACCATGACCTGGAACCCTAACTAGGAAGACATATTGAATGAGTTGTTTCCTGGTCAAACAACGCAAGACCGACCTGATCTTGTGGCTCACATGTTCCACGGCAAGCTAGAGGCTATGAAAGAGATGTTGTTCAAGAAGCGTATCCTGGGTGTTGTTGTCGCGTTTGTATACGTAGTCGAGTTTCAGAAGAGGGGCCTCCACCACTCACACTTTCTGTTGATCATGGATTCAACATATAAGCTCGTCGTTCCGGAGCAGTATGACCAACTCATTTCTGTCGAGCTCCCAGACAAGCAGAAGTATCCGGAACTCTACGCCTTGGTGGTAAAACATATGACGCACGGACCATGCGGTGCTCTCAACCCCAAAAATGTGTGCATGTAACATAACGAGTGCAAGTGCAGATACCCACGGCTATTCAATGAAAACACGGCACAGGGAAAGGACTCATACCCAGTTTATCAGCGTAGAAACGATGGTCGGCGGGCTAAGGTCCGGGGTAAAATGTTGGACGACAGATGGGTTGTGCCTTATAACCCTTACCTTCTGATGAAGTTCAATTGCCACATCAACGTTGAGGTCTGCTCCAGCATAAAGGCCGTCAAATACCTTTACAAGTACATATACAAGGGCCATGATAGGGCTTATTTCAGCATCGACCAGCCCGACGCCGATGGTAACATTGATGAGATCAAAAGTACGTCGACGTGAGGTGGGTTACTCCTCCGGAGGCGATGTGGAGGATATTTGGCTTCCCCCTATGTGCCAACTCCCCGTCTGTCCTATAGCTACCTCTTCATCTCCCGAATATGCACAAGGTGGCATTCAATGAGCAATCTGACTTGACTGACATCATCGCCTCTGAGAATGCTTCCAAATCCATGTTGACGGAGTACGTTAGGACCAAGAGTATATCGACCAGAGGGGGGGTCACAGGTTTGACAATGACGATGGTAATGCAATATGCTAACAGATGCAACAACATGAGTGATAAACACAAAGAGGAACAATGATAGATAACCACGAGATAGAACAAAGACAGGGTGAATGAAAACAACACAGAGATACACATGAGATTGAACAAGTATGAGTAGCAGAATAAGAGAATGAAATGACTACACTGAATGAGAAGAGGGTAACAGAGCAAGCGACGAAAGATAACAGATGATAAAGACGAAAGATATGCTGCATACAATAATAGATCAGATAAACTATCGACACTGAGCGCAAATGTAAACTGCTGAAGGTAATGCAGTGAAGTAGATTGAACCAGTGGTGCTCGATGGCAACAGAGAGATTTGGTAGACTAGTTCGCCCTTATGCCAAAGGACTACGTCTGGTTGGAGGGGTTGTGAATTAACTTGGAAGATAAACTCTCTTCGCCCTATTCTCCTTCAACTTAGAGCTGATCAGACTCTAGTTGATTTCACTCGTGGTAGATACTTGTCGGTGATCTCCAAACCTTCAGTCGACCTTCGTGAACCACAATCACTCTTGGTTGCTGAAGATCTAGCTCAGTGAAGACAACAACTCTTCAACACTCGAGCCGACACCTATCCGTCTAGAGAGTGCGCAGCTCTCAAGAGTAATAGGTACAAGAACTCTAACTCAGAACTACTGTGATGCTCAACCACTGTCTAAGTTTGGACTCTTGATTTTTCTCTCGGTGGATCTTAAACTCAAATCACTCGGAGAGGGGATGCTCAATCAATCTTCTCAGAAATCTTAAGAGGAGCAGCCAACGAACAACGTTGGAGAAGGGTGGTTATTTATAGCCGCAGCCTTCCCTGAAGGGAAATGACCAAATTGGACATGTGGAGCAGCCAATGGCCGAACGACACGAGTCCAGCGGTCGGAAATTTGAGCATAACGGTAACATTACTTGTGGAGCAAGTAAAGCTAACTCCTCAGTTCAAAAGATATCTCCTGCAGCACGAAGAACAGCGTCTACTACTGCCAGGTAATCATTCGAAGCATAAAGAGATTTCTCTCGCATCTTTCATAGGTTTTGGGCTAAGCATCACAGCGGATCTAAGCTTCGAGAACCTGTACCCCTCTTAATAGTACGGAGGTCCTATGACTCAAATAAATGAAGGAAGAACAACGAAATGAATAATACATCTTCACTTTGTCTTCGACTTCCATTCGCTGCAGTCATATTCCTTCAGACAGAATCTCCGAACCAATTGCTTCACATCAGCAATAATTTTTGAGGGGCTAACTTCTTCACATCAATCTTCTCGCCTACATGTCTTGAATAGATGTAGCTCATTCTTCTCTGCAATGCAGATATTCTTCGGTGAAGTTCCTCGAACTTGACACCGGAGACAGCATTCTCTTCGGTTCTGCATGGACTATTTCTCTCTGTATGCACTAGCAAACAAATCAATCCATGCCTGTTTCTGTCAATAATCTCCAAAACATAAGAGGGCAAATATTGCACCAACAATCTCCCCCATTTTGGACGATTGTTGACAAAACAGAACACATCAAAGGATAGATTAATGAATGAAATGGAATGCGAAGGATAAAGAACGATGAGAGATAATTATGAAGATAAAACACGCTCCCCCTGAAGATATGCATCGAATGCATAGATGATAACAATGGAAGGTAGCGAGATGAATCTTTGTACGAGTGATATTGGCATAGGATTTCATTCGCGGTCTCTTCCAATACACTCGGCAGTGTCTGAGGTGTTTCCTATCACACACAATCTTTAAGAGATTTGTTAGATAAAGTGAATACTTTGAAATGATTTGTGACAAAGGATAAGCCATGAAGATTTTCTCAGAATGCAGTTTAAATCCACATGAGATATGAGTTCCCTGCAAGTTAGATATACAAGGAAAATCAGAGCAAAGGAATTATAGATATATTGCTCGTAGTAGGTATGCTTCAGATGAAGTTTTCCTGCAACAAAGATGTTACGAAGGAGAAGTGCGAGGAAAACAACTCGATAGATAGAAAGAACTTGCTCTTGAAACACAAGAGAAATAATCTGAAGCAGCTTTCTTCTTCTGCAAGGTTAGATATAGAAAGATAGACAATATAGAACATCTAACCAAGAGATAGATATGGTTCCGAGGATTGTCATGTCTCTTTATCAGAGAAGTATGATTTTCTGTCATGCTTGGACAAACTTTTACTTTCCCTGCACGATAGATAATTATCGAGGATAATCAATGCAAGGAAGTAAACTTTTGATTGCACCTGCAAGCAAATGATTTGAAAGCAAATAGCATTGTAGGGGGTTATTAACAGTACATGAGGACCGAGTATATCAACACCACATGCGGTGCGTTAAGTTTCAGAGGCAAACTGTTCGACGAAACGAAAATGTTCGACGAAACCAAATTGTTCAGAAGAAAAGCAAATGGCGAATAAAAACACCCTGCAAATAGCCCACTGATCTATCACTCGATGTACTACTCCCGCTTTTTGTCAACAAGTGTCAAAAAGGAAAGAGAATGCATACGAGGAACTACTCGCCCGAAGAACCCTTAGAACCAGAACTCGAACTGTTTGGAGATGAAGAGAGAGGAATGGTCGAGGCCGAAGCAGGAGTTTGAGATGCAGCACCAGCTTCGGGATTTGCTTCGGGAGTAGCAGCGCTAGGTGCTTCTGGCTTGTAGATGAAAGTCCCTACTGTGTCTTCAAGAATATCATCAGGTTCGACAAACAGCAGGTCAGTTGAGGCAGAATGTTGAGGCAGCATTGGTGTTTGTCTTTGAATCCGAAGCACTTCAAACATCTCCAGATAATCATATTCCTTATCAATGCCCTTGGTTGACAGTTGCTTGCGAGAGTAATGCTTTCGAAGAAGAGTCCAGGAGCGCTTCTTCTATTCTTTCTCGTACAAGAGAGCTTACCGAGAATAATTATGAAGCAGATTTAATTCAGTCATCATCTCCAGCTTTTCCTTCCTATCTAGCTTGATATGGCTTTCCAATGCTTGCTGAGTACGAAGACAAATCTCATAGAGAGAAGGATTTTCTTCATGAGGGATTTCAACTCTTGCTTTCTTGATCTTCGAAACTCCAACAGAGGCAGGCAAAGAAGCAGAAGTAGTGGCATCCACTGGCATCTTTCCTTTGCCGATATCTTTCACAATTTTGAGCGTGTCACGGACAGGAGGCATGAAAACTTTCAGAATATACGGGCAGTAGAACTTTTCTTCAAGAAGCTGCTCAATGGCATACATGATCCAAGGAGCATAGGGCTTTAAGGCTTGAGGGCTATCAGTTGCACATGCTAAGTTTCGAATGAAAAGATCTGGGATATCGAAGCGAACACCCTGAGAAATGGCGAGCAGTGCATTTCCCACGATGCCATTGATGGAATCTGGCCTGTTAGTTGGAGTGAGGGAATTGCACAGGATATAGAATAGAACTTTATTCTCATAGGCCAACTTCTTCGGATTCACTTCAACGCATTCATCACCAACCAGTTCTGGGTCCATCAGCATATGCAGTTGGGCTTCAGAAGCTTCCCAATAGTGTAGCCTGTGTTCATTAGTTGCATCAAATTCGCACCTGGGCAGATTCAACAACGCAAGAAACTGATCTACCGAGCATTTGATCTTTTCCTCTCCACTTATCCATTCGAGGATCCATGTAGAGCTATCTCCAAGTTCTCCTGAGATATACAAAGTGGCATAGAATTGATGAATCACCTCACGGTTCCAGCCATGATTGAAGCAAAGAAAACCTTTCAGGAAAGCATGCTCAATTTGCTTGATGGTTTGATGGAAGCAGGGTAATCTCTTGAGCTCAGCAAAGTTCAGAATCTGATGCTTGAAGACGCGATTCTTTTCGTATAGAATGCGAGCATAATGTACAGCCTGTTCTTTTGTCCAGAACCTAGGCTACAGTGAAGTTCTCTCTCCTTCATACGGGCTGGTACCAAAGAATGCAAGTTTTGAGAGGTGAAACTGCTCATTGAATGCGGGACCATTTGGACCATCTTCAACTGGGAACAGAGGAAATGTTTCCAGAGGATTCTTCAGATGTACTTCACTTACATTCTTGGTCCGAAAATCATCAAGTGCTTGCACACCTTCTTCGATAGGCTTCAGTGGGGCTCGAAGCTTTCTTGATTTCTCTTGGGCTGATTTCTTTGAAGAACTGGAATTATCATCATTTTTCTTCGCTGGAACTCCTTCAGTGACTTTCTGGTTTTCAGGCACAAGGGCCTTTTCTTTCTCTTGATTTTCTTCGAATGGGGTCACAACAACTCCTTTTTCGGACGCCAGGGGCACAATAGGTGGGACAAATTCTTCGTGAGCCATGGGCACTTCAGACTTCTTCTCTTCCTCTTCCAACTGCGTAGCAGTGAAATGAGGAGCAGGATCAACATCCATCTGGGTAGGTGCACCAGATGATGTGATCGGGATAGTTATCTCCCGGGAAGCATTAAGCTCCCCCTCAATCTTGTCACTCTCCTTCTTGTTAGATCCGGAGGGCTCAGCTTGCATTTTCTTCGGAGGCGAAGGATTTTCCTTCTCAACCTATATTTCTTCATTAGTTTTGTCATTTGTGGCTTGCTGCTCAGGACCAGCATTCTCATCATCATACTTGTTCAGAAATATATCAACCATATCAGGTTGTACTTCGGTTGCTGGAGTAGCAAAGATAACATCCACATTTCCAGCTTGCTGCATGGGTTCATCTTCGTGCAGTTGGGATGGCGAAATTTGCTGCAGAGGAGCACTTGAGTCAATAGAAGCATCAGCAGCAGTCTGAGGTCGGCGATCCTTGATTCCTTTAGGCTTGCTGGCTCTAGCCTTGGCCTTTTGACATTTTTCCTCTGTGATTCTCCTCTGAGCAAGTTCAGCCTTACGCTCAATCTCATCATTCCTTCGGTCACACAGCTGAGAAACATCCATCTTCAGCTTCGAGAGCCAATCAATGTTGTCATTCCTCATGACATCGAGTGCCTTGGTGATCTCAACAATCTCTTTGTTCATGCATTTACTTTCGGATTCAGTACTTGCATCTCTTCTCATCTGCTCGAGGGTTTTCTTGTCCTTGACATCCTGATTCAGCTTCTTTGTAATTTTCTTCAGCACGATGAAATGTTTCGTTACCATTTCGGTAACATCATCAGGAAGGCCCAGACTGCTGATATCTGCAGATTTTGCATCGTAGGCAACACTTTCAATTATATCGATCATGAGAGTGAAGTCATATTTTTGTTCCTCTGTGGGAGCAGGTACACTTGGTTTGGCTTTCTTGGCAGAAGCTTCAGCTTTTCTTCGGACAACAATTTTCTCTTCGCAGAAGGAGCAGCAGAACCCGAAGGTTTGACATTGGCTGGAGTAGGTGCATGTCTTGGTGATTTTCTTGTCGGGGTGAAACCTTACCTGGTGAGGTAGTCTTGTATGGCTTGTTCAGAAGAGCACGTTGATCATATACATTGGTATTTCTTTGGGAGCATCATCATCGAAGGACTCATTAGACGAGTTAGGAGCGGCCTTCTTGGATTTGCTGGCCACAGATTTCTTTCGAGAGGCATGATCCTTTTTCTTTTGCACGTCTTGTTGAGTAAGTACAACATTTCTTGCTTCAACCTGATTTTTCTTCGCAGCCCTTGCATCACGCTTGGCTTCGGCTTTCTGCCTCTTGGCAACTTCATCGGGAAAATCCGCGATGGTTTTGAGGGAGTCAGAATGAGCAGTTAATGGTTGAGGAGGTCTGACTTTTTCATTGTCTAGGCCGATGCAGTTCTCAGCTATGCAGTCATTCCATGGAGGAGTGAAAGCAAACAGAATTTGATATTTCTCTCGAACGTTTTCATAATTGAACCATTTCTTCGCCCAATGACGACGAATCCTTTGCAGCCTGTTATTTTGTTCGGTGGTTGTTTCAACTCCAGGTGGGGTTCTGTACCCATCTGCTTCAGACATCTCAGTAGTGGTGTTCTTCTCTCTGCCACGACCACCCTTCTTTGGATTTCCATCAGAGAAAAGGGTGAGAGCATCAGTGACTAGTTCATCCTTGGGCTGACTGTGAGCAGAGGGAACATCTTTGTCATTTCCTTTAGATTCAGACTCAGATTTCTTCTTCGGTGTCTTGGGTGGCTTTGATGATCTTCCTCCACCAGTCAATCTCATTCGGTCTAACCCTGGTGGTGGCTGAGGCAAATCCCATTTAGACTCTGTGTACTCATCCGAACTCTGTGCCATAGCTGACCTGTGAAAAGAATAGATACGAGGGAAAAAAGGGTAGGGTCATAAACATGCACAGAAGCGTTTTGAACGAAAATGAATGTTTTTCGGATGGAGCACAGGAATCCATATCATACTTTGGCTAAGATATCATAGATAGATTTGTACCATGCCATAGAGTGACCAAGGCTAAGTAAAGCTATTTAATCTTTTGAAAAAGTACTCATGAACCCTAGATTCAGGAAAACTAGTACGAGGGAAAAGCTACAAACCATACCAGTGAAAGCCTAAGGAATCCTAAGGATCTACCGCAAGGAAATAATACAAAAAAAAGATGGTAAGAACTGCCCTAGAACAGAGAGAGGAGGACAGGAACAGTTCCAGATCTATGCGCCCTAACTTGGCAGCGTAGATCGACTACGGCAATGCGGGGATGAAGATATACCGCACTGGCGAGACCAACGGCGTCAAGGTTTTACCGGAGTTGCTCGGCGGAGCTCCTCGGCGGAGTTGCTTCGAGCACGGGCTCAGATGAAGAAGAATGAGGGTTTGAGGTGCAGGGAGGAGGAAATAAGGAAGAAGATGCCGGGAGGGGTATTTATAGCTAGAGAGTGAAACCACCTCTTCTGAAATCTACGGCCTACAGAAGCGGGATGTTCCACATTCAACGGACACGATCATGAGGATCGTGGGCACGTGGTAACCGTTTCCTGTGAAAATCTTGGAAACTGAGCGGGAGACCGAAAGGTTTGAAGAAGGGCAAACACCAAAATAGATTAAAGTTTGAAGTTGATTTCTTTCGCGACCAAGGACGTCGGATAGAAATTTCCTTCAGTTTGAATTGCATGCTTATGACGGACAGCAAAGATTGGATGAGATAGAATAGAGGGATAAAAGGGACCGAAACAAAATACTTAGCCAAATGAAAGAAAACACAAAGCAAATAGCTATGAGTGAGTTGATTATCGGACAAAACACAAACCCAGCGAAAAGAAACACACAAAGGCAAACTAGAGTAAATAAACACAAGGGGCGAACACCAACAATGTGAATCTCAGGGTTAAGAATAAACAATATGAATCCCTGAGAGAGTTCCTGCACAAAGGGTTAGTTCTTCTTCACAACCCACACTTGTGTGGGCAATGAGTATCTCTTTTTCTTAGTCAGAGCGGGAACACTTCTTTGGTGAGATATGTAGTTCACCTGTGCATATCGAGAGTAATCATATGAATAAGCATTGAAGTTATTTTCTGAGATATGAGCATAATGATTCGAAGAGGTACGCATGTACGCAGATAGATTTTCAATAATGCACTTCTTCACCCAGATTTGCTTCTTGGGTGTGCCAAACCTGCAGTTAGTACCAACATATTGAGCAAATACCTTACCATTTTGTTGTTTGAAGAGTTTGTAGTTTGAGTCATCAGACTCGTCAGAAACAACAGAAATGGGTGAGTCATATCCAGATAGAGCAGCAGGTTCGAGAATTTTACTTTTAGCAAGAACCCAACTCGTTCATGGATATTGCTCAGGAGTCCAGTAGATTCCATCAACATTGAGTTTTCTTTCAAAATCGAATCCTTCCTTTCAAGGATTTTCGTGTAGAAGGGACTTCTTGAGTCTGATGCCCTTGGAGGCTCTTTAGCATTCCTGTCTCAAGCAAGTTCTTTAATCTGCAATTTTCATCAGAGAGAGCAAAAAATTCCTCAGGAGAGGGGTTAGAGATATCATTCATAGTAGTTGCAATATTCTCGATGATAGCATTAGAAGATTCAGCATTAGAATCAGCATTGCATCATTCTAGACATTGTAAACATGGAGGCACAAAGTCATCAGGAAGATTTTTAGATTGCTCGGTGAAGAGAGAAGCTTTTTCTTTCGCCAACTTGTTATGAGACTCTCTCAGTGACTCGAGTTCTTGATTCCTGTTAAGGAGTTCATCTGATAAACTCTCATAGTCAACTGTAAGTGAATCATATCGGTTGGAAAGATCATCAATGGTTGAGGAAAAAGCATCATGCTTTTTGATCAACTTTTGATTCTTCTCCATCTCTTCGACCAGTAATCCTTCGGTTTTCCTAAGATTGTTCTCAAGTCTTTCAGGTTCATCTTGTTGAGATTTAGCAATCTTAACCAGTTTAGCATAGGCAATGTATTCGGGAGAATATCCATTCATGGATTTTCGGTGTTTCGCTGATACCTGATCCTTTGAGGTTTTTGTCATGAGACAGAACACAATAGGTTCATCATCACTTGAAGCGTTGTCATCAGTGTTTGACTCAAATGAATTCTCAGATGATTCATAAGCGATGAAAGCATTGCTTCTTCCTATCTTTCTGTGAAGCTCTTCATCTTCTGATTCAGATTCGGTCGACTCTTCTTCAAAATCCAGGGTCATATCAGCACATGCCCTATTCAGCTGTGATATTCACTTCATATTTGATTCGATGGTTGCTCTTGCTTTCATGTCAGTGATTGGTCTCGTTGAAGAAGATGAGGAAGATTCATTTTTCTTTGGGAGCTTAGTATGATGATTCATTCATGTGAATCCACTGCAGTCAAGATATTTCCATCTGTTGCTAGGTTTTCCTTCCCAGTAGGGACAGTCTGCTATGAGATGACCAAATTGTTTGCACTTGAAGCACTTCATTTCTTTCGGAGGTAACCTTCTTGATGATTCAGGCAAGTCAAATTCGTCGTCATTCAGGAGGCACATATTTTGTCTTCTGAGATTACTTAGCCTTTATGTTAGCATCTCTAGTTCCCTGGTGATGGTGTGTTGATTCTCAACGTCTTCTTCTTCTTCTTCTTGTGAACTTCCATTATTTGAGAGAATTTCTCCTTCACTTTCCAAAGAAGATTCTTGATCTGCATTTTCTAGTTCCATCTTTTCTTCGTGAATCGACAGCAGCGTCATGACCTCTACATAGTGAAGTTCTTCATAGTCTGGTCTTTGCTTGATTTCTGCTACGATGGGATTGAAGGTTTCATCAAGAGCACTTAGTAGCTTGTTGACCACATCTCTATCGGTGATATCAGCTACTCCTCATTGATGAAGTCTTTCAACAATATTTGTCAACTGATCAGTGAGTTCCATAGCACTTTCTTATTGAAGGCTTCTGAATCCAGCAAACATGGCATGAAGCATTTGAGTGTGAGGGTCTGTTCTGGCAATGAATTCTTCATGCATTTTTGATGGCATCCCAGAGTTGCTTTGCAGTGTCAACCGTTCGGAATCGAATGAAAATGTCCTTTGAGATACTTGCACAGATAATATCTTTCGCTTGCGCATTTAGCCGCAGCATAGCTTTGTCATCAGAAGTTGGAGCATCAGGGTGCTGAATGGTGTATCCATTTTCCACAATCTACCATAGTTCTAGATCAATGGCTTGAATTCTGATTCTCATTCTCTCTTTCCAGTAGAGATAGTCATTTCCATCGAAGATGGGAAATCTTTCAGAGTGCGAGGATCTACCTGCATATGACATACTCAAAACTCCAAGGCTGTTAGACCTTTAATAAACAGAGTCAGGGAGTACCTGCTCTGATACTAATTGTTAGGACTGAGAGTATATCGACCAGAGGGGGGTGAATGGGAGATTCAAAAATTCTTTCGAATGATATGAATTGATCCCAAACACATCAACGGAAATAAGGTTTGGTAGATACAAACTTAAACAAGCATTTTATCTAGGAACATATCTATCGATGAAAGAAGCAATGATAGTACGAGTATAAGATATCACAAGTTTGACAATGATGATGGTAATGCAATATGCTAACAGATGCAACAGCATGAGTGATAAACACAAAGAGGAACAACAATAGATAACCACGAGACAGAACAAAGACAGGGTGAATGAAAACAACACAGAGATACACACGAGCTTGAACAAGTATGAGTAGAAGAATAAGAGAATGAAATGACTACACTGAATGAGAAGAGGGTAATAGAGCAAGCGACGAAAGATAACATATGATAAATACGAAAGATATGCCGCATACAATAATAGATCAGATAAACAATCGACACTGAGCACGAATGTAAACTTCTGAAGGTAATGCAGTGAAGTAGATTGAACCAGTGGTGCTTGATGGCGACAGAGAGATTTGGTAGACTAGTTCGCCCTTCTGCCAAAGGACTACATCTGGTTAGAGGGGTTGTGACTTAACATGGAAGATAAACTCTCTTCGCCCTATTCTCCTTCAACTCAGAGCTGATCAGACTCTAGTTGATTTCACTCGTGGTAGATACTTGTTGGCGATCTCCAAACCTTTGGTCGACCATCGCGAACCACTTGTTGAAGATCTAGCTCGGTGAAGACAACAACTCTTCAACACTCGAGCCGACACCTATCCGTCTAGAGAGTGCGCAGCTCTCAAGATTAATAGGTATAAGAACTCTAACTCATAACTACTGTGATGCTCAACCACTGTCTAAGTTTGGGCTCTTGATTTTTCTCTTGGTGGATCTTAAACTCAAATCACTCGGAGAGGGGATGCTCAATCAATCTTCTCAGAAATCTTAAGCGGAGCAGCCAACGAACAACGTTGGAGCGGGGTGGCTATTTATATACGCAGCCTTCCCTGAAGGGAAATGACCAAATTGGAGATGTGGAGCAGCCAACGGCCGAACGACATGAGTCCAATGGTCAGAAATTTGAGCACAACGGTAAGATTACTTGTGGAGCAAGTAAAGCTAACTCCTCAGTTCAAAAGATATCTCCTGTAGCACGAAGAACAATGTCTACTACTGCCAGGTAATCATTCGAAGCATAAAGAGATTTCTCTCACATCTTTCATAGGTTTTGGGCTAAGCATCATAGCGCATATAAGCTTTGAGAACCTGTACCCCCTCTTAATAGTACGGAGGTCCTATGACTCAAATAAATGAAGGAAAAACGAAATGAATACTACATCTTCACTTTGTCTTCGACTTCCATTCACTGAGTAATCTTCCTTCGGATAGAATCTCCGAACCAATTGCTTCACGTCAGCAATAATTTTTGAGGGGCTAACTTATTCACATCAATCTTCTCGCCTACATGTCTTCAATAGATGTAGCTCATTCTTCTCTGCAACGCAGATATTCTTCAGTGAAGTTCCTCAAACTTGACACTAGAGACAACATTCTCTTCGGTTCTGCATGGACTATTTCTCTCTGTGTGCACTAGCAAACAAATCAGTCCATGCCTGTTTCTGTAAAAAATATCCAAAACAAAAGAGGGCAAATATTGCACCAACAGAGTATTTCAAGGCTAACCAGGTCCACCCGTGGGCTAGGCAAATAGTGTACAAGGATTTTCCTGGAAGCTTCACATGGCAGAAGGGACCAAAGTATTGGAAGCCATGGGAGGAGCGATATCAAATAGGTCGAATCGTGTCTGCCAATCCTGCCGAGGGAGAGCGATACTACCTGCGTGTGTTACTAAACCATGTTCCGTGCAAGACATCCTTCGAGGACCTGCTCACCGTGGACGGAAGGTTATGTGGTAGCTTTTGAGAGGCTGCTAAGAGGCTGGGATGCATCGAGGCAGACAACACGTTGGACGATTGTGTTGACACACGAACACGTCACATGTACCCTCGACGCCGGGGGTGATGCACCGCAGCTCACGTCGAAGGAGATCCCGATCGACAGCGTGATACGCAGGACAGTCGGCGGGCGCTTTTGGAGACCCGAAACCCCACACGCCCGGGAGGGACCCCGTTAGGGCGCGCGGCGGCAATGGGCTGCCCTAGGTCGATTCGCTCGCCCCTAGAGCCTCAGGATTCGCAGCTCTCAAACTCGAGGAACAGCGAAGAACGAGGAAGAAAAACGATGGAGAGATAAAACGTAGATAAAAAATAGTCTATTGATTTGTTTGATTGTGTGTTGTTCAATCGGCCGTCACCCCCAACATATATAAGAGGCAGCTGGACTTCCCGTACAAGCAAAGGATTCAATCTAGGCTTTCCTTACAAGAAAATTACATCAATTCACGTCCTAGAGTCCTAGTTCTGGTCCCACTCGGATCCATCCCGAATCTGGTCCAATCTTCTGTCTTCCTTGCGTGGGCCATGGAATCTGCATATGACTTCCGATGGAGACGGTCCAAATATCAATTTTGTGCGTTTCGACGAGGCCGGCAATCCGTATGTTGATCACTTTCCCAAATAAGGCCATCTTGAATACTCCACGGGGTCATCTTTAATTTTGGTTCGGACTCGTTCATGTAGCTGACTGGACCGCCTGACTCTTGTAGCGTCTCTGCAGGTCGTATACTATGTCGGATGATGATGACTCTAAAAGCAAAGTTGACCGTTTCGACGTTACGAACAACTTTCATGTTGAACACTTTTTCATCCGAGGCCATCTAGATAAGTATTTAAGCCCATCTTCAGCATCTGGCCGGATTGGCCTTGACAGTTTCTACTGTTCTCGGCAAGATTTCTCCGGCAAGGTTTCCATCCTGGCAGTTTTCTCACCCCGACAAGGTTACTGTTCCCGGCAAGATTTCCCCGGCAAGATTTCCATCCCGTCAAGTTTTCTCACCCCGGCAAGGTTACTGTTCCCGGCAAGATTTCTCCGGCAAGGTTTCCATCCCGGCAAGTTTTCTGGCTGCACCTTGCGGGTCTTTTTTGAGGAGGTAAACGACCTTGGATGAAAATGTGCCCGAAAGCAAAGTTGACCGTTTCGTCAAGACGAACAACTTTTATGTTGAACGTTTTTTGATCAGAGGTCATCTTGAGGGTCAAATCGCTCGCGCAAAATAGGTTATTATTCGCGCTACCCATCAGACAAGGTGTCTGGTGGGGCGCGCCATATTTTGCTCCTGACAGGGCTGCATTCCGATGGCTCTAACTTTTGCATACGAACTCGGATTGGGACGATTTTTTATATCAAAATCAACCGTTTCGACGAGACGCATAACTTTCATGTTGAAACTTTTTCCATTTGAGGCCATATTAATTGGGTTTCAAGCCATTCTTTAATCTGGTGTCAACATGAGCATCTCCGAACTTGTCATAACTTTTGCATCCGAGCTCCGTTTTAGAACACCTTCATATCCATATTGATCTTCTAGAAGAAAGCCATCCCATGGTGACTTCCAATCATAAGTTTGAATTAATCTTGACATAGCTTAAAGCAACTTTTACGATTGTGCCACTTTTGAGCGTCAACACATGCCCCCCTGTTTTTCGGCAAAGCTAGCGTGCCGAAAAATAGCTTGTACCATGTTTGTTCTAAGGACGATGTCAACACTCCATCGGCCATTTATATGTGCTTAGGGCGATAATTATGTATCGACCGTGTTTATGCTAAGGGCGATAATCTTGTATCGGCCATTGCCTAATCAGGCTTCTTGCCACACACTCGGGTGGTACTTCTTCAGATATCTGCCATTGAGAGCTCGAGGTAATAATACTCCTTGCATGGATTCCACCAAATATGAATTTCCAGGAACTATCCTTGCAATCCTAAAAGGACCTTCCCAGTTTGGAGACCACTTCCCGAATCTTCTATCTCTAGAACCAATCGGCAGAATCACTTTCCACACAAGATTGCCAACCTGAAAATTCTTCAACTTGACCTTTTTATTGTAAGCTCTTGCTACCCTCAGCTTGTCCCTCTCTATGGCCTTCAAAGCAGCCAAACGTTTATCGGCAACTTCATCAATGTTATCCATCATCAAATTATAAAAGTCTACTGCCGATAAATCATTTTGTTTGGTTATTCTCAAAGCACTCAAATTCACTTCCACTGGTAAAACAGCCTCTTGACCGTATACTAGCTCATATGGAGTTACCTTGGTAGCACCATGCCTTGAGATTCTATGTGCCCATAAAGCTTCAGACAATAACTCATGCCATTTTCTTGGATTATCCTTAATCTTCTTTTTGATGAGCTTGATCAATATCTTATTGCTAGACTCAGCTTGTCCATTAGCTTGGGCATAATACGGAGATGAATTGAGCAACTTTATGTTATATGATTCGGCAAATTCTCTAACTTGATGTGACATGAAAGACGAACCTTGATCTGTAGTCAATGTCTGAGGAACACCGAATCTATGAATAATGTGCTCTGTCATGAATTGAATTACCTCCGTATGTGTCATGTTCTTGAGAGGTACTGCTTCAGACCACTTGGTGAAATAATCGGTTGCCACCAACACGAACCGATGCCCCTTCGAGGAAGATGGATGAATTTGCCCAATGAAATCTAAACCCCATCCTCTAAAAGGCCTCGGCTTGATAATAGGATGTAACATAGCAGTAGGAGCCAATTGAATATCACCAAATTTTTGACAAGCTTCACACCCTTTATAGTACCTGAAGTAATCATTGATCATGGTCGGCCAATAAAATCCAGCACGTCGCAATAACCACTTCATCTTGGGAGCCGACTGATGAGTACCACAAATGCCTTCATGTACTTCTCCCATAGCAACTCTTGCTTGGTCCTCGTCCAAGCACTTCAAAAGAACATCTTCAACTGTTCGGCGATAAAGACCACCATCTCTTATTGTATATTTGAAAGCCATACGCCGAATAGTCCTGTCCACCCTTTCACTCGGATCGCGCAAGTAATCCATAATGGGCTTCCTCCAGTCATGATTTTCACCTGCACTCGATTTTTTGTTAGTAGCCGAATCAGTGGGCTCTGGTTCAGCCTCTCCCATATTTGGAAGACAAGACATCGGCTTCTGAGAAATATGAAACATGCCATGATCAACATGATAGCCGGATGCTTGTTGTGCCAACTCATTTGCTCTCCAATTGTCATGTCTAGATATATGAGCAATGCTAAAATAATCCAAAGTAGAAATTATATCTAGACATTTATCAAGATAAACATTAAGTGATTCGTCAAAACATTGAAAGACTTTGGATATTTGTTGCACTACTAATAACGAATCACCAAAAGCCTCAATATGTGTAGCACCTATGGCAAGCAACATCTCCAGGCCGAATAACAATGCCTCATATTCGGCTTGATTGTTTGTGCAAAAATATTCTAAGCGGCATGAGGCTTCAAAAACAGCACCATGAGGAGATATATAAACAATACCAACACCTTGGCCACTGCTACAAACTGAACCATCAAAATATAATCTCCATGGTACTAATGAGACAAGGTTTATATCAACATCATGCTTGTCATTAATCCGATGCTCAACAATAAAATTAGCAACGATTTGGCCTTTCATGGATTTTAGAGATTCATAAGCCAAATCATATTCAATCAAAGCATAAGCCCACTTGCCAATTCTACCACTAAGAATTGGCCTATGCAACATGTATTTAATGACATCAGTTTGACAAGCTACTATGCATTCACTTGGCACCAAATAATGTCTCAATTTTGTGCAAGCATAATATAAGCATAGGCATAGTTTTTCAATAAATGTATACCTTGTCTCGGCGTCCAATAAACGCCTTCTCAAATATGTAATAGCATGCTCTTTTCCTTCGGTTTCTTGAGTCAAAACAGCACCAATAACACCTTCTTCTGCTGCAATGTAAAGCTTAAAGGGTTCCCTATGCTTGGGCGCTTTCATCACTGGAGGCGTGCACAAATAGTTCTTGATCATATCAAATGCTTCTTGCTGTTTTGCCCCCCAAGTGAAATCAACATCATTCTTTAACCGAAGGATAGGAGTAAATGTATCAACTTTCCCTGACAGATTAGCTATGAACCTTCTCAAATAATTGACCTTGCCAAGGAACTTTTGCATATCTCTCTTGCATGTTGGAGCCTCCACTTTCTGTATAGCCTCTATCTTTTTGGGATCAATCTCTATGCCATCTTCATGAATAATGAAACCCAAAAACTTCCCAGCCGACACGCCAAATGCACACTTCAAAGGATTCATCTTCAGTCCATATTTTTTCATTCTTTCAAAAGCTAAGCGCAAATCGGCTAGATGAGATTCGAAAGCATCCGATTTGACAACAATATCATCAATATAAACCTCAAGTATAATACCAAGTAAATCATGAAAAATTAAATTCATAGCCCTTTGATACGTGGCACCGGCATTCTTTAATCCAAAGGTCATCACTGTCCACTCAAATAAACCAAGGAAACCAGGACATCGAAAAGCTGTTTTGGACATGTCCTCTTCGGCCATAAAAATCTGGTTATACCCCGCATTACCATCAAGAAAGCTAATGACCTTATGTCCAGAAGCATCATTAATAAGCATATCAGCTATTGGCATGGGATACTCATCTTTAGGTGTAGCTCTATTCAAATCCTTGAAATCAATGCACACCCTCAACTTGCCGGAGCCTTTCTTCTCTACTGGTACAATGTTAGAAATCCACTCGGCATACCTGCAAGGTCTAATAAAATTAGCTTTAAGCAAACGACTGATCTCTTCCTTGATCCGGTCATATGTTTTTGGGTTAAACTTTCTGGCCGATTGTTTGTACGGTCTAAAACCAGCCTTTATAGGTAACCGATGCTCCACTAGCTCTCGGTTTAAACCTGGCATCTCATGATATTCCCATGCAAAGCAACAAACATATTCTTTCAATAGCTCGATCAACTTAGCTTTATGATCGGCTCTTAAATTTTTGTTTACAAATGTCGGCCTAGGAATTGAACCATCTTCTATGTCTATCTCTTCTAATGGATCGGCCGACGTAAAACCTTGTCCTAATTTATCCATATCATCTAACTCCTCTATAGACTCATACATATCGTTCTCATTGGACCGATATTCAACAAGACGCTTTTGCAACCAATCTGAGTTAGAATCCATTTAAATACATCATACCTTGGAGCCGATTACCACCAACCGGCTTTAAAGAAACGGGCACGAAACCACTTTTTGTGGCGCTAAGAAAATCAAATTCTGATAAGTCGCGCCCCGTCAAGCAAGTAGCATTGGGATGTTGCCAATCCACTGATGCATCGGCCAAAGCAACACAAGCCGAATTATCCGCATGAATGACTTCTACTTCATCATCAACCCATTGAATTAAAAACTGGTGCATAGTAGATGGCACGCATTGGTTTGCATGAACCCAATCGCGGCCTAATATCACATTGTAGTTACCTTGCACCTCGGCGACAAAGAATGTGGTAGCCAAAGTTTTGCTTCCCACCGTAAGCTCCACATACATTACACCTTTGGCTTCAGTTTTCTCTTTGCCTTCAAATCCATTAAGCACCATGTTGGTCTTTATTAACTCTTCATCACGCAGCCCCAACTTTTTGAAAACCGAATATGGCATAAGATTCACCACAGCACCACCGTCGACAAGCATTCTAGCCAGCGGCGATCCATTAATATGACCTTTAAGGAACAATGGCTTCAAGTGCGTCACCGGTTCTTTTGGCTTTTCGAATATAGCATTTTTAGGACCAAAATCTAGCTGAGCCACTTCCCCTTCTTCATCTATAGCATGAAATTCAGCGGGTAAGTAATACACCATATTAATATCCATACCTTCATGAACCGGTGTAGACTCATAATCAAGCATTTCATCTCCTTCCGCAAGCATGTCCACTGACTCCGAAATATCTCCAAGGGAAGAGGAAGCAGCAGGCAAAGCGGATGATGCAATAGTAGCTGCATTGTCCTCCGTTGGTGGTGTAGGTGTTGCTATGATCAATGCAGAAGCTGCTATGTTTTCCTTTTGCTTTGGCCTCCACACTTGTTTTGGGGGTACCATGGGCCGAATGTCTTTGAACAATTTATCTCTTTGCTTCTCGGCCTCCTATTCTGCCATCTCTTGACTCCTCATGCGCTGCAATCTCCTTTTTTGTGCCTTGGTCAGACCGGAAGGACACCACTTAGGCTGAGTATATTTTGGATCCCTCGACTTGGCCTTGCTTGTGCTAGCTTCATGATCATTAGCCATGGGACCCTGCTGGACAACAGCCACATCTTTACTGGAACCAGCCGGTTTTTCAACAATAATCGACTCTTTGATTGTCAATTCTTTAGTGCCTATCATAATAGTTTCAGCACTAGTATTCTTCTCCTTTTGCTTGCTAGGCTCTGAAATTTCTGCACTTGGTGATTTAGAACGCCACACTTGCTTGCCAACCCTTTTTTGATTATCTTGCATTGGCCGATTGACACCATTGTTCAAACGGCCTCGTGTGGGATAAGAAAGTCCCTCATGAACGGGCCTCCTTGGTTCTGCCCAACCCGAATGAAAAGCATAAGGGGCCATTGGGGGCTGCCACCATCCTCCATTGAAGTCTCCCATGTAGTATGGCGCATAGGGGGGTGGAGGCATCCATGGTCCCGGTGCCCACGACCCATATGTCCTTGTATGATGCTGAAATTCTTCCCGAGGAGGTGACCTTGAGCGCTTCAAATTTTATGATCGGTTAGAGCTAGAACCGGCCGCTTGACTGGCATATTTGGACAACAACATATCAAAAGTTGGCTTGATCTTCTTGCGCTGCACTTTAGCTTCATTCGTCTTCCACTTGCCAACCTCTGGACTCTTGGGCTTAACGAATTTAACACGAGTATTTTCTTGCACTTGCGGTTGCCCCCCGAGTACAGGATTCTTGATGGTGATCTTGATTATTTCCTTGCCACCGGGTTGCTTGTCAAGCATGACTTGTCTCCCCAAGACCTTGTCGCTCTCCTTATCTTTCCTGGGCTGACCAACAATGACATTAGCTTTATTAGCAGATTCGGCTACCTCTGGCCGAATGAGCAGCTTCTTCCCTTCCAAATCCATGGTATTCATTGGAAAGGGCTTTTTATCAACTTGCATCTCAGAAAAGTTCAATCGTCCATCATTAAAGGCCGATTGTATCTGTCGTCGAAAAACATTGCAATCGTTAGTAGCATGAGAAAAAGAATTATGATACTTGCAATAAGCGCGCCGTTTCAGCTCTTCAAACGGCGGTAAAGTATGAGATATTCTAATAATTTTGGCTTGCAGCAAAGCATCAAATATTTTATCACACTTGGCAATGTTAAAAGTAAACTTCATCTCTACATCACGATTCTTATGAATCGGTTTCAGATCATTGCAAGTGAAGGGTTTGGCCTTAGATGGCCAAACAAATTCAGTAGCATAAATATCACCCTCATCGTCCGAGTGATCACTATCATATTCAACCATGTTCATCTTAGGACGACCAGCTTTATATCTATGCACTTCTTTGAGCTCTTTGCTTCGGCTTTCTTGAGCCAAAGCCCTTTGTAAGACTTGGTTGACATTTAAAAACTCATATCCCTCTAGCTTTTCTCTAATGGGAATTTTCAAACCACTAAGCACAAGATCAGCCAAATCTCTCTCGGTTATCACCAAACTATAGCACCGGTTTTTTGTATCTCTAAATCTTTTGACGTAATCGAAGACCGATTCATCATGCTTTTGTCTAACTGATGTAAGATGTGATAACTTAAGCTCGTTATCGCCGCTATAAAAGTGATCATGAAACTTCTGCTCTAGCTGCGACCAAACTCGAATGGAACCATGTGGTAAAGAAGAAAACCATGAAAATGCGGTACCAGTTAATGATAAAGGAAATAAACGCACTTTCAATTCATTTAGTGAGCCTGCTTCACCTAATTGTGCCAAGTATTGACTAACATGCTCCCATGTGGTTTTTGTACCCTCTCCATTAAACTTAACAAAATCTGGAATTTTATATCTCGGAGGGCATTGAATGGCATCAAAGTATTCTGGATATGGCTTTTGGTAAATACGGTTCCTTGGCAACTCAACTCCAAAATTCTCTCCGAGCATCTTCGCCATCTCCTCTCTAAGATTAGCTAGAGCATCGTCTGTAGTAGACGATGAAGCTTGTTGCAGTGGCATAGGAGCAGTATGACTACTAGCTGTAGGTAGGAATTGTGGCATGTACGCCAAACCATAGTTCGGTAGTGGCCGAGTGGTTGTACCTGTAGGTAGGGTTTGGTTCGGTGTTGCCACCGAACCTAGCATGTTCATGATAGGATTAATGGGCGCAGCCACAATCTGATTGGTTTGGGTAGGATAATAAGTCATCGGCACGGGAGGCGCCGATGAAATAGGTAAAGCCAGATTAGGGTTTTGCACATTAGCAGCTATACCACCAATACCACTAGATGATTGAGATATATTCTTCTGAGCATTAGTATTTTCTAGGAAAGTTTGATAAACCAGATTGTTACCATCAGCAATACGACTCTCAATCTCAGCCCACTGCTCAGGAGAAAAGGCAGTACTTACAGAGGATTTAACCTGCTCGGCTTGAAGAGGAGGGAACTTGATTTCTTCAATCAGAGTGATGTTGCCTTGGCGATCCTTCTTGAACTTTGCAAGGAATTCCTACAAGTCCTTCTCCTCGCGTGCCTTCTTGTACTCCTCATAGACTTGGCGATGATCGGCCGATATCTCATCAAGACTGGGCTTAATGATGTTATCGGCGTCTACCTCAGATGGCTTGGGAAGATCGGACATGGTGGATGATGATGATTGATCTTCGTCCCCAGCGGAGTCGCCAAAAAGTGTGTTGACACACGAACACGTCACGTGTACCCTCGACGCCGGGGGTGATGCACCGCAGCTCACGTCGAAGGAGACCCGACCGACAGCGCGATACGCAGGACAGTCGGCGGGCGCTTTTGGAGACCCGAAACCCCACACGTCCGGGAGGGACCCCGTCAGGGCGCGCGGCGGCAATGGGCTACCCTAGGTCGATTCGCTCGCCCCTAGAGCCTCGGGATTCACAGCTCTCAAACTCGAGGAACAGCGAAGAACGAGGAAGAAAAACGATGGAGAGATAAAACGTAGATAAAAAGTAGTCTATTGATTTGTTCGATTGTGTGTTGTTCAATCGGCCGTCACCCCCAACATATATAAGAGGCGGATGGACTTCTCGTACAAGCAAAGGATTCAATCTAGGCTTTCCTTACAGGAAAATTACATCAATTCATGTCCTAGAGTCCTAGTTCTGGTCCCACTCGGATCCATCCCGAATCTGGTCCAATCTTCTGTCTTCCTTGCGTGGGCCGTGAAATCTGCATATGACTTCCGATGGAGATGGTCCAAATATCAATTTTGTGAGTTTCGACGAGGCCGACAATCCGTATGTTGATCACTTTCCCAAATAAGGCCATCTTGAATACTCCACGGGGTCATCTTTAATTTTGGGTCGGACTCGTTCATGTAGCTGACTGGACCGCCTGACTCTTGTAGCGTCTCTGCAGGTTGTATACTATGTCGGATGATGATGACTCCAAAAGCAAAGTTGACCGTTTCGACGTTACGAACAACTTTAATGTTGAACACTTTTTCATCCGAGGCCATCTAGATAAGTATTTAAGCCCATCTTCAGCATATGGCCGGATTGGCCTTGACAGTTTCTACTGTTCCCGGCAAGATTTCTCCGGCAAGGTTTCCATCCTGGCAGTTTTCTCACCCCGACAGGGTTACTGTTCCCGGCAAGATTTCCCCGGCAAGGTTTCCATCCCGTCAAGTTTTCTCACCTCGGCAAGGTTACTGTTTCCGGCAAGATTTCCCCGGCAAGGTTTCCATCCCGTCAAGTTTTCTCACCCCAGTAAGGTTACTGTTCTCGGCAAGATTTCTCCAGCAAGGTTTCCATCCCGTCAAGTTTTCTCACCCCGGCAAGGTTACTGTTCCCGGCAAGATTTCTCCGGCAAGGTTTCCATCCCGGCAAGTTTTCTGGCTGCACCTTGCGGGTCTTTTTTGAGGAGGTAAATGACCTCGGATGAAAATGTGCCCAAAAGCAAAGTTGACCGTTTCGTCAAGACGAACAACTTTTATGTTGAACGTTTTTTGATCAGAGGTCATCTTGAGGGTCAAATCACTCGCGCAAAATAGGCTATTATTCGCGCTACCCATCAGACAAGGTGTCTGGTGGGGTGCGCCATATTTTGCTCCTGACAGGGCTGTATTCTGATGGCTCTAACTTTTGCATACGAACTCGGATTGGGACGGTTTTTATATCAAAATCAACCGTTTCGATGAGACGCATAACTTTCATGTTGAAACTTTTTCCATTTGAAGCCATATTAATTGGATTTCAAGCCATTCTTTAATCTGGTGTCAACATGAGCATCTCCGAACTTGTCATAACTTTTGCATCCGAGCTCCGTTTTAGAACACCTTCATATCCATATTGATCTTCTAGAAGAAAACCATCCCATGGTGACTTCCAATCATAAGTTTGAATTAATCTTGACATAGCTTAAAGCAACTTTTACGATTGTGCCACTTTTGAGCGTCAACAGATTGTATTACCGAGGCAGAGCAGTGGGCGATGCCATGTTCGCTCAAGAGGCTCTTCGCGACAATCATGGTGCATTGTGAGCTAGGCGACGTGCGTGGTTTATGGAATAGGCACTTCGAGCCTATGTCTGATGACTATCATCGATCACACACGTGCCCGAATGAGGTGGAGCAGATGGTGTTGCTTGACATCAGGGGTATGTTGCAGTCCATGGGCAAAGACATAGTTGGTTTCGCTCTTCCGAGCATCGACGATACGTTCGACCCGACCGGGGTCATCGAGGAATCCACGGCCGAGTTCGACGTGAACGACACTAAATTGGCATCATCGCTAAACTTTGAGCAGAGGGTTGCATACGACGAGATACTAGTGGCAGTCCACCGTGGTTATGGGGTGTATTCTTTGTTGATGGTCTGAGAGGTACAGGGAAGACCTCCCTGTACAGGGCGCTTCTTGATACATCCATTTTGCATCATGCTTTTTTGTTGATATTTATCGCATTATGGGCTGTTATTTCACATTATGGTACAATACTTATGCCTTTTCTCTCTTATTTTACAAGATTTACATGAAGAGGGAGAATGCCAACAGCTAGAATTCTGGACCGGAAAGGAGCAAATCTAAGATACCTATTCTGCACAACTCCAAATGTCCTGAAACTTTACGGAGAATTATTTTGGAATATATAAAAAATATTGGGCGAAGAAACTATAGAGGGGGACCCACTAGGTGGCCACAAGCCTGGGGGCGCGCCCTCTTGTGGGCCCCCTGACCATTGTCTGGTGCCCATCTTCTGCTATATGAAGGGTTTTGACCTAGAAAAAATAAGAAGGAAGCTTTCGGGATGAAGCGCCGCCGTCTCGAGGCGGAACCTGGGCAGAAGCAATCTAGGGCTTCGGCGGAGCTATTCTACCGGGGAAACTTCCCTCTAGGAGGGGGAAATCGAAGCCATCGTCATCACCAATGATCCTCTTTTCGAGGGAGGGTCAATCTTCATCAACATCTTCACCAGCACCATCTCCTCTCAAACCCTAGTTCATCTCTTGTATTCAATCTTTTTCCCAAAACTTCAGATTGGTACCTGTGGGTTGCTAGTAGTGTTGATTACTCTTCGTAGTTGATGCTAGTTGGTATATTTGGTGGAAGATCATATGTTCAGATCCTTAATGATATTCAATACCCCTCTGATCTTGAACATGAGCATGCTTTGTGAGTAGTTACATTTGTTCCTGAGGCATGGGAGAAGTCTTGTTATAAGTAATCATGTGAATTTGGAATTCGTTCGATATTTTGATGAGATGTATGTTGTCGTTCCTCTAGTGGTGTTATGTGAACATCGACTACATGACACTTCACCATGATTTGAGCCTTGGGGAAGGCATTGGGAAGTGATACGTCTCCAACGTATCTATAATTTTTGCTTGTTCCATGCTGTTATATTATCATTCTTGGATGTTTTACAATCATTTTATAGCAACTATATATCATTTTTTGGGACTAACCTATTGACATAGTGCCCAGTGCCAGTTGTTGTTTTTTGCTTGTTTTTTACTTCACAGAAAATCAATACCAAACGGAGTCCAAACACAATGAAACTTTTTGGAGATTTTTTCTGGACCAGAAGACACCTGTTGGGCCAAAGAAGTACCAGAGGGGGGCTCCGAGGGGAGCACAACCCACTTGGGCACGCCTGGGGGCCCAGGCGCACCCTGGTGGGTTGTGCCCACCACGACCGCCTGCCGCACCACCTCTTTGCTCTATAAATAGCCCGAAAATCCAAAAACCCTAGGGGAGTCGACGAAACACAATTCCAGCCGCCGCAAGTTCTAGAACCACGAGATCCAATATAGACACCATCACGGAGGGGTTCATCATCCTCATTGGTGCCTCTCTGATGATGCGTGAGTAGTTCATTCTAGACCTACGGGTCCATAGTTAGTAGCTAGATGGCTTCCTCTCTCTCTTTTGATTCTCAATACAATGGTCTGTTGGAGATCTATTTGATGTAACTCTTTTTGCGGTGTGTTTGTTGGGATCCGATGAACTTTGAGTTTATGATCAGATCAATTTATCCATGAAAGTTATTTGAGTTTCTTTGATCTCTTATATGCATGATTACTTATAGCCTCATATTTCTTCTTTGAATATTTGGTTTAGTTAGGCTAACTAGATTGATTTTTCTTGCCATCGGAAGAGGTGCTTTGTGATGGGTTCGGTCGTGCGGTGTTCTTTCCCAGTGACAGAAGGGGCAGTAAGACACGTATTGATCGTTGCTATTAAGGATAACAAGATGGGGTCTATTCCTACATGAATAGATCTTGTCTACATCATGTCATTGTTCTTATTGCATTACTCCATTTTTCCATGAACTCAATACACTAGATGCATGCTGGATAGCGGTCGATGTGTGGAGTAATAGTAGTAAATGCGGGCAGGAGTCGGTCTACTAATCTTGGATGTGATGCCTATATAATGATCATTGCCTGGATATCATCATAATTATTTGAAGTTCTATCAATTGCCCAACAGTAATTTGTTTACCCGCCGTATGCTATTTTATCGAGAGAAGCCACTAGTGAAATCTACGGCCCCCGGGTCTATTCTTTATCATATTTGCTTTGAGATCTATTTTTTATTTGCTTTTGTTTTCAGATCTATTATTCTAAAAATCCAAAAATACCTTCCTGCACTTTATTTTATTTTATTTTGTTTTATTGCGAGATCTATTTATCCAAAATCAAACAAACCAATCTATCTTTTACCCGAGAGGGATTGACAACCCCTCTTACGCGTCGGGTTGCAAGTATTTGTTCTTTGTGTGCAGGTACCGTTTACATAGTGTTGCTTGGTTCTCCTACTGGTTCGATAACCTTGGTTTCATAACTGAGGAAAATACCTACCGAAGCTGTACTGCATCATCCCTTCCTCTTCAGGGAAATACTGACGCGGATACGAGCCATCAAGAAAGGATTTCTGGCGCCGTTGCCGAGGAGACATCATCAACATCTATGAGGTTCCTAATCACAAATCTCATCTCCTTGCAATTTATATTATTTGCCATTTGCCTGTCGTTTTCATCTCCCCCACTTCACAAAAATTTGCCGTTTTATTCGCCCTCTTTTTTGTTCATGTCGTGGGAAAACACGGCCACCTATGGGGCCATCGGCCCCTTGTGGTTCGGCGGGGGGAAGGGCGCATTGCACAAAGAGCGGAGGGCGCGGAGCAGCACGACAGCGATCACACGGGCATTTTTTACCCAGGTTCGGGCTGCCATGAGGCGTAAAACCCTACTCCTGCTTTGGTGGATTGATGAGAGGACCGTGGTGGAGATGCAGCGCTCTAGCCCGGCAAGGTCGCCTCGGGGCGAGAGCAGCTACGCGCGTATGAGTGTACAAGGGCCCAAATCGTTTCTAAGGTTGCCATGGCCCTCCTGTTATAGATCAAGGGGTCACCACAATGGCAAATCAGTCATTGCGTACTGATTAGATAGAAAACAGTGCTATCATACCTAACTTTGCAGACTGGACAGAGCGCATTAAATGCACCGCTTGGTGTCACATCGTAGCGTAGCCCAGCAAGCCTTGTTGTGCCGTTCGGCCACCTTCTCACCTGCCTGCGTGACACGTCCCTGGACGGGTGTCATTTGGAGGTGATTTCCTCTGGAAGCGGCTGCCACGTTCGAAATAACGTCCACTTAGTCACTTGGGGGCTGGACACCTCACCGATCGGTGACTTGCGCTGCCGTGAGGTGGAGCAGTGGAGCCTTGGCGGGGTAATCCGCCCTCGGCGTCCCCGGCAAGCCTGCCGGGGCAATCTTGAGACTTGTCTTCAGGGCAACCTCGTCCCCGCCAGGCTCGCCTGCCTGGCAAGGGAGGTTTTTCCTTAGTGGTATCTTGCTCCTTTCGTTGGTCTTGGTCTTCTTGATCCGCCCTTTGATTTCTCGAAGAGCTGATCTCTTCTGCTTGGTCTTGTCTTGGATGCTGCAACCTTGTTCTCGAGCCTGTGTACAGTCTAGTCAACACACCTGGGGTTTGTTGCACCGACAGGAGCCCCCGGGCCTGGCCTGAACGTGCTGCCGAGCGTCGTCGGGGTAGGCCCTGTCCAGTACACAGGCAGGGAGGCTGCGGTAGCTCACCCTTTGAGATCTTCTTTGCTTCTTCATTAATCTGAGCTTGAGTTAGTTTCCGGTTTTCCCACGCGTCGTGCAAGACGTTGTGGGGGAGATTATGAGCTACGATCCATGGGCTACCCACGTCCCACGTTCAGGGGGTGGTAATTGCCATTCCACTATCTTTCCCACTTGCAGCGCTTCCGCCGTGTGTATCACATGCATTGCGCGGGCTTGGTGGCGAATGCGGAGGGCGTGGAAATGCGTGCCATGGCAGAAACCCAGATGCCATGGATTGGTGCTGATGGTCGGCCTTGATTCCACGACCCGTTGGTGGCGCGGGGAAACCGGATTGGAGGAGTAGGGCAGTTGCCTTCAGGGAGAGGAGCCAGCCCCCTGCCCCGTCCGCCTATAAAAAGGAATGTAGGGCAGGGTGCTTCTCCACGCATCTCGCCCCTTCCTTCTCCTTAGCAGCTCTCGTCCACCATGGTGAGGGGCCGAGGGCGTGGTGGTTCTCCGGCGGTGGCGACGAGGGCTTCTACTCGACAGCGCCTCCCTCCTCCTATTGAAAACACAGGGGTGAAGCCGGCCACAGGAGGAGGTGGGAGGGGGCGAAGTCACGGCCGCCGTGGTGCCCGGGGTCGAGGAGGACGGGGTGGTGCTCTGATTGCACCTCCGCCGGCCGCTCATCCCCCAATGGAAGGCCACGTCGGAGATCAATCGCTGGAGTTCATCATCAGGATGTATAAGCCCCCGCGCGGCCGCCTCCGCCTCCCTACTCCATTTGCGATGGTGATGGAGCTTGAACAACCGCGCGCACTGAAGCTCACATGAGGGGTTGCTGTAATGGCAGCATGCGGGTGGATGTGGATTTCCCCGCCCCTCATGTCACGCTCTTCCGACGCGGCTGGAAGACTTTTGCCCGCGCCCACAGCTTGTCGGAGGGGCACGTCCTCCATTCTAAATTAATGGATGCCGAGCTGCTCTCCGTCAAGGTCTTCGGATGCTCGGGAGCTCGCTTAGGGTGCTGTGCGGAGAGCTCGACCGACGATGAAAGCTCCTCCTTGAGCGATAGCGACGAGGAGGGCAGTGACGACGACGACGACGGCGCCGATGGGGAGGACGACAGCTCCGACTCTGGCTGAACGCCAGCCGCACCATCACCGTTAGGTGGCGGCACCATCATCTGCACCTACATCTCACTCCCGGTATGGCGATTTGCAGGGGAGTTGGATGCAGAGGTGGGGATGATGTCTTCGGCTCCCCCAGCAACCTTCCAGCTGGGCCCCGACAGGCTTCCTCGCTGGCCGGGGCTTCGTTCGCCCTGCCGCGCCCTGCTGGCCTTGGTGGCGGTGGTCAGGGGGATCCTTCCGCCGCTCTCTTCGCCATCTCTTTCGCCCGTGCCCTCCCAATCTTGTCGGGCTCCCTGTCATGGGGCCCGACGGGGTCAGGCTGGGCTTCTGCCCAGGCACCCCTTTTGCCCTCTTCTCTTCCCACCGTAGTGCCTAGGAGGAGAGGGACAAGAAAGGGATTACGGGGCACTTATCTTTTTTCAGTTAAAAATGTGTAGGCATTGGCCAAACTTTAGTCTAAATTATGTAAACTTCCTTATTCATGTGTGTGTTCTGTAAGATCTGTACTTGCTTATCAGCATATTTAATGAAAAATACAAGCTTGGCCGGGTACTTGTGCATGTATCATATCCATGCAGAGGTGAAATGCCTCTATACATTCAAGTAAACAAGTTTCCCCGACAGGCTATCCTGCCGGTGCCCTCAGTTTGTTGCCGCGGGGCTAGGCCTGCCGGGCACAAAACCATAAGAAGGGACCAGCCCCCTGCCGAACCTTTTCCGTCAAAGGCCACTGTGACCACCCTGACCGAAGCAGCGTTCGAGTCAAAGGGTAGGAGGACCTATGTTTCGAAGGTGGCGGGGTTTTCATATGCGCAAGTTTTCAAATTACAGAACATGTATGGATAAGAAGGAACTTATCTGTTTGGTCTGCCGGGGATCGTCACGTAGACTCGTCTTCATTTCTTCTCTTCAGGATCAAGTCCACGGCAAGTACCCTGCAACTTAGTGCAAATGAAAACAATGCCACATGCGACCTTATCTACATGATCATGCTATGCTCATGATATGCTTATGCATGCATGCAAGTTTCGGGGGGCCCCCGGCGCTTCGTTTATTTCTCTGTTGCTCAGGGTCTGCGCCTAACTTTGTACAAAGGGTTACATGCAACTTCGGCAAAGCTTGTACAAAAGGGTGGCTACCGGGCAGGGCCCGACAGCCGCGCCTTACGGGTAGAACTTACGGAGATGCTCAATGTTCCATGAGTTTTGCAATTGAATGCCATCTCCGGTCTCCAGACGGACTGCGCCAGGTCTGGTGACTCGTACTACCCAGTAAGGGCCTTCCCACTTCGACGTCAACTTGTTTACACCCTTGGCGGACTGAACACGCCTAAGGACAAGGTCGCCTTCCTCAAAGCTCCGGGCATGAACCCTGCGGCTGTGATAGCGACGCAGGGCTTGCTGGTAGCATGCAGCACGCGTAGCAGCCCGGAGACGGTTCTCCTCAAGTAGCACAGCGTCGTCACGCCGGTGTTGTTCCTGCGCTACTTCATCATAGGCAAGCACTCGAGGAGACCCGAATATGAGTTCCGTGGGGATAACCGCTTCTGCCCCATAGACTAGGGAGAAGGGAGTCTGCCTGGTAGCTCATTTTGGTGTCGTATGGAGGGACCAAAGAACCACCGGCAGCTTGTCGATCCATCGCCTGTTGCACTTCTGCAGCTTACCAAAGGTTCTTGTCTTGAGACCTCGCAGCACTTCAGCGTTCGCCCTCTCAGCTTGCCCGTTGCTTCTGGGATGGGCCACAGAGGCAAATGAGACCTTGCTTTCGAGGGCATGAACGTATTGCATGAAGGCACAACTTGTGAATTGGGTGCCATTGTCGGTGATGATTCAGGCAGGTACCCTGAAGCGGCACACCAATCCTTTCAAGAACTTGATAGCTGACTGTGCGGTTACCTTTCTCACGGGCTCTACTTCCGGCCACTTTGTAAACTTGTCGATTGCGACGAACAAGAATTCAAAGCCCCCGGTAGCACGGGGGAAGGGGCCTAAGATGTCGAGCCACCAGACTGAAAATGGCCATGACAAAGGGATTGTTTGGAGAGCTTGAGCAGGCTGATGGATATTCTTGGAGTGGAACTGGCAGGCTTCACACTTGGTGACTAGCTCAATTGCGTCTTGGAGGGCTGTGGGCCAGTAGAAACCTTGCCGGAAAGCTTTCTCGACCAAGGCCCTTGATCCGATGTGGGAGCCACACATACCCTTGTGTATCTCTGCCAGCAGTTCCTTTCCTTCTTCCCGGTAAATGCACTTCAATTTCACACCGTTGGGCCTTCTTCTGTATAGCGTGTCATCAATGAACTGATACATACTGGCCCTCCGGGCTAATCTTTCAGCTTCTTCTTGTTATTCGGGAAGTTCTCCTATTTGGAGGAAATGAACAATGTGCCGCGCCCAAGTTGGAGCCTGGGGCTCGGCAACAAGGACTAGTGGCACCTCGTCGATGGGAGCGCATGCCTCGACCGCAAAGACTGGTAGTTCAGCGGGGGGGGGGGGGTGTAGCTCACTGATCGAAGGGGAGTTGTTCCCGCCAAGCTCTCTGCCAGGGCTTCGGGAAGCTCTGCCGGGAGAGGCTTGCCGGAGTTCAATTTCCTCCTCTTGCCGGCCATTGTTGCTGGGGATACGGAGGGTTGGGTCAGAAGGAGAACAAAAGTCCCTGGTTCCACATGGAGTTTTTGCGCAGTGCACTTTGATAGATGATCAGCAATGCTATTTTCCGCACGGGGCACGTGCTCTGTTTGCAATTCGTCAAAGCGCTCCTCCAACTTGCTCACTTCCTCAACGTATGCCTCCATCAATGGGCTTTGATAATCCTTGTTGACTTGCCTCACCACAAGTTGTGAGTCTCCACGGATGATCAGCTTCTTGATTCCCAGTTCTGTTGCAATTATGAGCCCAGCAAGGAGCCCTTCATACTCTACAGTATTGTTGGTAGCCTTCTCCCGGGGGAAATGCATTTGAATGACGTACTTAAGGTGCTCCCCAATAGGAGCAACGAGAAGCACGCCAGCTCCTGCACCTTGTAGGGAGAAGGCACCATCAAAATACATAATCCATTCTTGGGGCGCTTCCTTGCCGGGGATGACTGTCTCCAGTACTTCTTCATCAGAGGTTGGCGTCCACTCCGCAATGAACTCTGCTAGTGCTCTGCTTTGAACAGTTGATGTGCTTTCAAACTTCAAACCAAAGTTGGATAACTCCAAAGCCCATTCCACGATTCTGCCGGTGGCCTCGGGGTTTCGGAGTATGCGTTGCAAGGGGAAGCGGGTGACAACCGTGATCTCGTGGGCTTGGAAGTAGTGGCGCAGTTTCCTTGAGGCCATGATGAGGCCAAAAATCAACTTTTGCATGCCAGAGTACCTCGACCTAGCCCCCTGCAGCAGGGAGCTGACGAAGTACACTGGGCATTGACCACCTTCTTCCTTGCCGTGACCTTGGAACTGTCTCCGCTGCCTTGCTCTTCCTTGTCTTGAACTGCATCTGACTTTGCCGGGACGGTTCACTTTCCTCACAAGAGGGGACGGTGGTGGCGGCTGCTGCTTCATCTACCTCCCGCTGTGCCACCAGTGCTGCGCTAACCACTTGATTGGTCGCTGCTAAATATAGTAGCAACGGCTCTTGTGGTTTAGGAGCGAGTAAGGTGGGAACAGAGGAAAGGTAGGTCTTGAAATCTTGTAGCGTAGCGTCTGCCTCCGGGGTCCACTCCACGGGCCTGCCTTCTTCAAGATTTTGAAGAACGACAAGGCGCGCTCGACGGACTTGGAAATGAACCTGCTCAGTGCGGCAATACATCCAGTCAAACGCCTCACGTCTTTAACTGTCTTGGGTGCTCGTATCTGCTTGATAGCCTTGATCTTGTTGGGGTTGGCCTCTATCCCCCGATGTGACACGAAGAAGCCAAGTAGCTTGCCGGAAGGAATGCCAAACACACACTTCTTCGGGTTCAGCTTCAAGTTGATCCTTCGCAGATTTGCAAAGGTCTCTTCCAAATCCTGAATGAGAGTCATTCTGTCCTTGGTTCTGACCACTATATCATCCATGTAGGCTTCAATATTTCTGTGCAGCTGGGACTCAATGCCAACCTGTACTGCTCCTATAAAAGTGGATCCAGCACTCTTCAACCTGAAGGGCATCCGTACAAAACAGTACGTGCCACATGGGGTTATGAATGCGGTCTTCTCTTCGTCTTCCTTGGACATGAAGATCTGGTGGTATCCAGAGTAGGCATCCAGGAAGGAAAGCAGGTCACACCCGGAGGTGGAATCCACAATTTGTTCGATGCGCAGCAAGGGGAATGGGTCCTTCGAGCATGCTTTGTTCAGATCTGTGAAATCTATGCAAAGCCTCCATTTCCCATTCTCCTTGCGCACGACCACTGGATTTGCTAACTACGTTGGATGCAATACTCCTCTGACCAAACCAGCTGCCTCGAGTTTCTTGATCTCCTCAGCAATAAACTACTGCCGCTCCAAAGCTTGCTTCCGGACCTTCTACTTGATGGGCCGGGCATGTGGGCAGACAGCAAGGTGGTGCTCGATTATCTCCCTGGGAACACCGGGGATGTCAGATGGTTGCCAAGCAAACACATCGACATTCGCCCGCAGGAAGGCATTGTAACACCCCCAGTGGTTAGCTACAGTAATCACCCCTTTGATTGTGCCATGTCATCATGTTAAACAGTGCTTAATCATTATTTGGCTCATATCTCATTTCTAATTCAAATTCAAATTGGAAATTCAAACTCAAAGTGAGAATAAAAGTTGTTCAAATTTGAAAACTAAAATGTTCGTTAAATAGCAAATAATTCAGAGGCAATTATAAAATTGTAAGCAACTTTAACTGGATTATTTAAATAACTCAAATAACAAGAAATAGTAGCAAAAACCAATATTTAAATGCTTTTATAATTAATAAAATACTAAACTAGATGGTTTTGGGGTAAAACTTTTGTGGCAGTGGGTTTTGTGTTATTACTAATTTAGGGACCATTTTGAATATTAAGTAAAAACAAAACAGAAAGAAAGTAAAATAAAAACAAACAAAAGAATAAATAAAAAGAAGAGGCAAAAACAAAAATAGAAGTAAAAGGACCCCCCCTCGCTGGGCCGAACGGCCCAGCCGGCTAGCCCAACAGGCCCAGGCCGGCCCCCACTCCCCTATAACCCCGCCCGAAACCCTAGCCGCTACCCCTCTCCTCCCCACTCTCCCCTCGTCTCCCCTTCTCTCGATCTGGATCGGGGCGCTCGGGCCCCGACCTCGCGCCGTCGTCGTTCGCCGAACCGGGCACCCCACCGCTGCCGCCCCTCGCCGGATCGACCTCACCGTGGCCTCCTCGTCTCCTCCCCAAGCCGCTCGCCTACGCCATTGCTACCTCGACCCCGTGTCATCTGTCGCCGCACATCGTCCCCGTCTCCTCCTCGCCGGCCTCGTCAAGCCTCGCCGCCCCTCGTCTCGGCAAATGCGGTGAGCACCCGTCCGTCCCTGTCGAGATCACGCTCGCCCCGCCGCTTCCCACGCATAGCCGCTGCCCTCGCCGGCCATGAGCCCGCTGCTGCTCGTCTCCCTCCGCAGGCGCCGTCCGCGCCCTGCCTCCCCGCTCCCTGCACCCCTGCGTCGCTCCGGCCCCGCTCCGCTACCACTGCAGCCTGGCGCCATTGCCGCCTGCTCGCGCCCTCCTCCTCCGCCTAGTGCTCACAGGAACAGCTCACCGCGCCCGGCAAACCCCGCGGCGCCCCGCCCGCGCCTCGGCACCCGCTTGCGTGCCCGCGCGTGCGTGCTCGCACCCGCGCCTACCGCCGCAGCCGCTCGCCCCACCTGCTGCGCGCGAGCCCTGCCCTGTCCTCCGCTGCACCTCGTCCCGCCGGCAGGGGCTACCGGCTCCGCCCGCCGTGGCCCTCGCGCCCCACTGCGGCAAGCCCCGCCGTGGCCGAGACCTCGTCCCGCCCGGGCAAGCTACGGGCGCCCGCCGCCCGTTATGCTCGTCGCCCGCTAAGGCCTTGTGGGCCGCTGGCCACAGGGGCCCACGCCCCTGTCCAAAAAAAAGGTTTTAAAAAATATAAAAAATATATAACAATAATTAATTAATTAACTAAATAATTAATTAACTTAATTAACTCTGTTAGTTTAAACTAATTAAATTAGTTAACCTAATTAGCTAGTTAGTAGCTAATATGATAGTTAGGTCAGACTAGTCAATGACAGGTGGGACCCACTGGTCAGTTTGATCAGTCAACGGTCAAAGTTGACTGCTGATGTCAGCATGACATCAGGCTGATGTAATAATGATTTTTCTGAATTAAAACAATTCCAAATGATTAATAAAACTTTAGAAAATCATATAAAATAATCCGTAGCCCAGATCGAAAAACTTTGTACATGAAAGTTGCTCAGAACGACGAGACGAATCCGAATACGCAGTTCGTTCGTCCGTCACACGCCCCTAGCATAGCGAACATGGAACCGTTCCCCTCCGGTCATCTGTCCGACATTTGTCCGGAACCGGGAATACTTTCCCGGATGAATTCCTCCTTCGCCAGTATCACCCGGCCCTGCGTTAGATCACCTCTGTCACCACGTATTGCCATGTTATGCTTTGTGCTGCACTTGTTTGCTCTGTATTTATTGTTTCCTCCCCCCTCTTCTCTCTCGTTAGACCCCGACGCAGTTCCCCGAGACTGATGCAGCTCCGGAGCCCGAAGACACCATTGACAACCTTGCCCTTGCCGCCGAGCAACCAGGCAAGCCCCCCCTTGAGCATACCGATATCGCCCATTCTATTTTCTCATGCTTGCATTAGAATTGCTGCTGCTGCTGCTTTACCTATTCTGATGCATGGCCTGTTTATTGTAACCTGCTATTGATAATTACCTGCATATCCTAAACTGCTTAGTTTAGGCTGGGTAGAGACCTTTCAGTGACCCCACTTATCCCGATTGCCCCGCTGGATTATCAGAAGACCCGATCAACGAGATTGAAGACCAGGCCCCGGCACCGCACTTCACCCCCTTAGTTGTAACGAAACTGCAGCGTTACTATCCAGTGCCGAGGGTGATACCTCGTGTAGCACTTCAGATGTTAACCCTGTAGACTAGCTTTTTGGTCATGGTCATCGAGGGTGATTCCTCCTTCACCACTTCCGATAACGACGCTGTCGTGCAACACATCAAGTGTGAACCCATCGAGGGTGAATCCTCCTACATTCACCTTGACAGTTACATCGAGTGGGTATCCGTCGAGGGTGATACCTCGGATTCCTTTGATGTTATGGACACACGGCTACTGTGACTTTACCCCTGCACCCTGTTAGAAATGGGTCGGCCCCGAGGGCGACCCGAGGGAGTTAATTTAACTACAGGACTGGAGGGACTGGCGGTACCGCCTATTAGAGGTGGACCTGAGTTCCCGACAGTCTTTTGTGAGACGGGTTGACCTGGATGGTGCCCGAGTGAGAATACGAGGCGTGGCCGGGCATTCTTGGCCCTTGCCGCAAGTCCTCGAGACGGGGCGACGGGGTCACATCGATCGTGAGTCTCTGCTCGTTACCGCACCCCCAAGGTACTAACGATTTGGATATTTGATTCAAGTGGGCCTCTGGCCCGATAGCACTAACCATCACGTGGGCATAGTATGGGCGTTCTGCATCGTATGCATCAGCCAAAAGCTCTGTCAGACGTCCAGTTCAGCATGGCGGCACGGCGCCTTCCTGTAGTGTTGGTGCCTGGCTTCACCGTGTGCGCAACGACCCGGAGGGCGAGGGGCGACGGCCAAGACCCCCTTGCGCTTAGGATGTAGACCGGCGGGGACCTCTCTGCTAAGCCGTAGGTAGGGTTGAGGTGTGTCATTTGGCCGAGGCCGGGCATGACCCGGAAAAGTGTGTCCGGCCAGAGTTAAGCGAGCGTGGTGGGTAAGTTGGTGCACCCCTGCAGGGAAGAACTAATCTATGCATAGCCGGATCCTCGGTAACGAACACTCGGAGTTGTATCCTGATTGATATAATTAGAACTGGATACTTGGATACTATGGCTCTGGGATTGCTTCTCACAGGGAGTCAAGAAGGGATCTTAGGACGAGGTTGATGACTGTATGGCTCTGGGATTGCTTTCTCGCAGGGAGTCGAGAAAGGATCTCTGGGTGAGGTTGAGACTTAATGATACTACTACATTATATTGAACTGTTCTACTCTCTTCTATTGCTGAAAGACCTCTGAAGATGCTAGTCTTCGATAGGACTAGGCCTTCCCTCTATTCTGGCTTTTCTGCAGCCCAGTCCACATATACAGCCTCCCTTTGAAAATGTTGCATATGTAGTGTAGATCCTTGCTTGCTGAGTACTTCTGAGTACTCACGGTTGCTTTGTTTTCCTTTTCTCCCCATATCAGTTTGTCGTGACCAGAGGACGGAGCCCCCTGAGACAGATGCCCCGTTGATCGACTACTACTACTACCCAGAGGATGGTTACTACTTCGAGCTTGCCATCGACCAGGAGTAGGTTCGGAGGGTCCCAGGCAGGAGGCATGCGCCTTTCGATCGTAGTGTTTTCTTTTGCCCCGCCTTTCTAAAGGCCTTTCTGTGTTTTCTTTTATATCTGTACTCAGATATCTGATGCTTTCGCTGACGCTTGTATGCAAGCTTATGTATTCGAGCCCTCGAGGCCCCTGGCTTGTAATATAAAGCTTGTATGACTTTATTTATGTTTTAGAGTTGTGTTGTGATATCTTCCCGTGAGTCCTTAGGCTTGATCGTGTGCATTTGTGTGTATGATTAGTGCACGATTAAGCCGGGGGCATCACAAGTTGGTATCAGAGCCGACTGCTTGTAGGAACCCCCCTTTCCAACTCCTTGGCCGAAGTTGAGTCTAGACATCAAAAAACTAATTTACTAACATGGCTGTGTGGCTTATGGGCCCACGTCGCCAATTGTGTGGTATTAGTATCTTTTACTCCTCGACCTTTACTCTGGGACTCTGTTCTCTCTTCTATTCGGGTTAAATTTTTTACTAACTCCAACATTAGGTTCTTGTGATCACATCCACGCGGTGTTCTGAAATTCCCCCCCCCCCTTCCTTCAAGATTGCGGGCCAGGTTCTGCTAGCAGGATCCTTTTATCGAGGGCACCCTATGTTGTAACTTGCAGATTCCTCGCCCCAACAGTTTTCTCCGACGTTGATGTAGCCTTTGCTATGTCTCGTTGTGTACTTCCTTGCCGCGTGCCTGCGCGCCGCCTAGTTGTCTAGCCTTCCCCTTTCAGCTATCGTAATGCCGGATTCTAACCAAGGCTATGAGGGCTCTGAATGTCTGGTGCGAACATGATGAAGTATCGATTGCACTTCCTTCTGTTGTGCGTGTTACTTCGTGAATTATTCCATACACCTGCAGTTCTTCTTGCTAAACTGCCCCTGTTGATTTGGCAGGATGGCTGACGATCCTCCACCTCCACCTTATATTGCCGCAATGATGCAGCAATTTGAACTGAACCGTCAGGTTATGACCGGGATATTGGCTCAGTTCCCAAACCAGAATACTCAGCAACAGTCTGCTCCAATAACTCTGCCGGAATTCATGCGCCTCAATCCGTCCATTTTTCGCAGCTCGACTGATCCAATGGATGCTGATGATTGGCTCTGTGACATTGCCTTCTAGATGAAGTCGGCCAATGTTATCCCTAACAGTTACGTCACCTATGCGACGTATCACCTGAGGGGCCCAGCTGCTCAATGGTGGGAAAACCACAAGGGTATGTTGCCTGCTGAAACAATAACCACTTGGCAGGAATTTTAGTCAGCTTTTCGTGCACGGTACATTCCTCAAGGTCTGATGGACCAGAAGAAGCAGGAGTTCCGCAAACTCTCACAGGGCACAATGACTGTGGATGAATATCAGACGAAATTCCTTGAACTATCCCGCTATGCCGAAGATGATGTCTGCACTGACGCACGCAAGCAGGAGAAATTCCGTGAAGGACCGCGTACCGATATAAACCTTGCACTTGCTGCCCATGATTGCAACGACTTCGCAACGTTTGTCAGCAAATCTTTCCAAGTTGAAACAGCTCTGACTGAGTACCAGGAGTCGCTCAAGCGTAATCGAGATGTCGGCTCGTCTTCCGGTCGACCTACTCAGAAATGTCGAGTCTGGATCCCACACAATGTTCATCATCGACCTGCTCCAACGCCGAGGCCGTCTTATGTTGCACCTCGTCTGCCTCCGCCGCCAAGACAGATAACGATTCAGGGTGGACAATCCAATATTGGTGTTTCTCCCCATAATGATGGTTTGTGCCACCAGTGTGGACAGCCAGGGCACCGTGCTTTCAACTGTCATCAGGGTCAGCCTCAGAATGCATCACATCATCCTGTTGTTCGTAGGAAGGGCCATCGGACCCATCATTCCAGGAATCGTAATGCCAGACTACCTGCTAATCAGCTTGTTCATGTCAACCAAGTCAACATGGAAGAAGCTCGACAGGACCCCAAAATTGTGATGGGCACCCTTCTAGTGAATTCAATCCCAGCTTCAGTCCTCTTTTATTCTGGAGCATCGCACTCCTTCATGTCCGAAAGTTTTGCGCGAAGCCATGATATACCTTTCGAGGAGATGTCCACCCCATTAGTAATCCAGTCACCTGGGGCTAATTGGCAAACTACCATGGTAAGCCACGGTAACCACATTGTGATCGAAGGATTGATGTTCCCCGTTTCACTCATTGCTCTCAAGACCTCCAACATAGACATTATTCTGGGTATGGACTGGTTGAAGCCTCATAAAGCTTTGATTGACTGTGCCACTGAAACAGTCCGCCTCACTCACCCTTCTGGCCAGACAGTCAAATACTCAGCCCAAATAGCTCAGGATGCTGAGACTCAAATATATGTTCTGAATGCATTGAATGCTTCACCTCTTGAAGGCATCGAGAGCGTTCCAGTTGTTCGTGAATTTCAAGATGTCTTTCCAGAAGAACTTCCAGGAATACCCCCTGCTAGAGCTGTCGAATTTGTCATCGACCTGAAGCCAGGCACGACACCTATTGCGAAGCGTCCTTATAAGATGCCTCCGCATCATCTTCTCGAACTTAAGGAAGAAATCGACATGTCACTTAAGAAAGGTTTCATCCGTCCCAGTTCCTCTGCTTGGGGAGCACCTTCGCTCTTCGTTAAGAAGAAGGATGGAACTAACCGATTGGTTCAGGATTATCGGCCCATTAACCAAGCCACAATTCAGAATAAATATCCGCTTCCTCAGATCAATGACTTGTATGATCAGCTTGCTGGATCATCGGTGTTTTCTAAACTCGACTTGAGGTTGGGTTATCATCAGATCCGTGTTCGTGAAGAGGATATTCCGAAGACAGCATTCGTTACTCGCTATGGCTCTTATGAGTACACTGTAATGTCATTTGGCTTAACAAACGCTCCAGCCACATTCTCCCGTCTGATGAATTATATCTTCATGGATTACCTCGACAAGTTCGTCGTGGTATATCTGGATGATATTCTGGTATATTCAAAGAATAAGGAAGAACATGCTGAACACCTCCGTCTTGTACTGGAAAGGCTCCGAGAACACCAGTTGTATGCCAAGTACTCCAAATGTGAATTCTGGCTTTCTGAAGTAACTTACCTTGGTCATGTGATTTCCAAGGATGGAATTGCTGTTAACCCGGAACGAGTTCAGGCTATTCTGGATTGGACTCCTCCGAAGAACGTCAAGCAAGTGAGAAGTTTTCTCGGCCTTGCAAGCTATTGCCGTCGATTTGTCGAGAATTTTTCTAAGATTGCTAAGCCTTTGACTGATCTGCTTCACAAGGGCGTTAAGTTTGAATGGACAGACAAATGCCAGGAAAGTTTTCAAACACTCAAAGACAAGCTAACATCTGCCCCAGTACTATCTCCTCCAGATACCCGCAAAGACTTTGTGATTTATTGTGACGCATCCCGTGAAGGATTAGGCTATGTCCTAATGCAAGAGCGTAAAGTGATTGCTTATGGCTCTCATCAGTTGCGCCCACATGAAGAGAATTATCCGGTACATGATCTAGAACTAGCTGCTGTCATCTATGCACTGCAGTTGTGGCGACATTACCTCCTCGGTAATCGTTGCGAGATCTACACGGATCATAAAAGTCTGAAGTACTTGTTCACTCAGCCATCTCTAAACCTCCGTCAGCAAAGATGGATGGAGGCCATCGCGGACTATGATTTGGGTATTTCTTATACCCCTGGCAAGGCTAACGTGATGGCTGATGCCTTAAGCTGCAAGTCCTATTGCGACAACCTCATGGTTAGGCGAGCTCAACCTCGTCTTTTTGAAGAACTGCGCAAGCTGAATCTACGTATTGTTCCACAGGGTTCTCTTAATAACCTTTTGATACAACCAGATCTCGAAAAAGCTATTAAGGATGCGCAAGCTAAAGATGCTGAAATTGATCTGATGAAGAAAGACCTTCACCTAGAAAAGTACAGGGATTTCTCGCTGTCTGAAGATGGAACTTTGTATTTCAGAAACTGCATTGTCGTACCTCGCTTCAAACTCATGACTGATAAGGTCATGAAGGAGGCACATGATACCCCATTGTCTATTCATCCGGGTAGCACCAAGATGTATCGTGATCTCCGTCAAAGGTACTGGTGGTCTAGAATGAAGGAGGACATTGCTCGCAATGTTGCTGAATGTGATGTGTGTCGTCGCGTTAAAGTAGAACATCAGAAGCCTGCTGGAATTCTGCAACCGTTACTTATTCCTCTATGGAAATGGGATAAGGTTCAGATGGATTTCATTACAGGACTTCCTAGGTCACAGAAGGGTCATGATGCTATTCTTGTCGTCGTCGACCAACTCTCTAAAGTTGCACACTTTCTGCCCATCAAGGAAACTATCACTGCTAGTCAGTTAGCAGAGTTGTATATCTCCAGAATTGTTTCACTCCACGGTATTCCGAAGGAGATCATTTCGGACCGTGGCGGTCTTTTCACCTCAAGGTTTTGGGAAAGTTTCCAAACAGCTATGGGAACTCATATTACCTGGAGTTCAGCTTATCATCCACAATCCCAAGGCCAAGTCGAACGAGTCAATCAAGTGCTTGAAGACATGCTTCGGGCTTGTGTTATTTCTTTCGGCAAGAAGTGGGAAGAATCTCTCCCGTATGCTGAGTTCTCTTATAACAACAGCTATCAAGCCAGCTTGAAAATGGCCCCCTTCGAAGTTCTATATGGACGTAAGTGTCGAACCCCTCTGAATTGGTCAAAAACTGGGGAACGACCGCTCGTGGGTCCGGATATTATTCAACACGCCGAAGAACAAGTCCGTATCGTCCGTGAGAATCTCAAGGCGGCTTAGGAACGCCAGAAGAGCAACTATGATCGCAAACGATGGGGTTTGACTTATCAACCTGGTGATCAGGCTTATCTGCGAGTCACTCCTATGAAGGGCACTCATCGTTTTGGAATCAAGGGCAAGCTAGCTCCACGCTACATTGGTCCTTTCCGCATAATTGCTAGACGTGGTCAGGTGGCGTATAAATTGGAGTTGCCGCCGCAATTCTCTCATATCCACGACGTATTCCATGTGTCGCAACTTCGTAAATGCTTCAAGGAAAATCCGCACCGAGCTGTGGATCACGAGATGCTCGAATTGCAAGATGATGTATCTTATAAGGAGCATCCGATCCGCATTCTCGATGAAGCTGAACGTCGGACCCGTCAGAAGGTTACCAAGTTCCTCAAAGTGCAGTGGTCAAATCATACTGAAGATGAAGCCACTTGGGAACGCGAGGATAATCTTCGTGCCGAATACCCCGAACTTTTTCTTTCTACCTCTTAATTCTCGGGACGAGAATTCTTGTTAGTGGAGGAGACTTGTAACACCCCCAGTGGTTAGCTACAGTAATCACCCCTTTGATTGTGCCATGTCATCATGTTAAACAGTGCTTAATCATTATTTGGCTCATATCTCATTTCTAATTCAAATTCAAATTGGAAATTCAAACTCAAAGTGAGAATAAAAGTTGTTCAAATTTGAAAACTAAAATGTTCGTTAAATAGCAAATAATTCAGAGGCAATTATAAAATTGTAAGCAACTTTAACTGGATTATTTAAATAACTCAAATAACAAGAAACAGTAGCAAAAACCAATATTTAAATGCTTTTATAAATAATAAAATAATAAACTAGATGGTTTTGGGGTAAAACTTTTGTGGCAGTGGTTTTTGTGTTATTACTAATTTAGGGACCATTTTGAATATTAAGTAAAAACAAAACAGAAAGAAAGTAAAATAAAAACAAACAAAAGAATAAATAAAAAGAAGAGGCAAAAACAAAAATAGAGTAAAATGGAACCCCCCCCCAGACGGGCCCAGGCCGGCCCCCACCCCACCCACCACTCCTATAACCCCCGCCCCCGAAACCCTAGCCGCTACCCCTCTCCTCCCCACTCTCCCCTCGTCTCCCCTTCTCTCGATCTGGATCGGGGAGCTCGGGCCACGACATCGCGCCGTCGTCGTTCGCCAACCGGGCGCCCCACCGCTGCCGCCCCTCGCCGGATCGACCTCACCATGGCCTCCTCGTCTCCTCCCCAAGCCGCTCGCCTACGCCGTTGCTACCTCGACCCCGTGTCATCCGTCGCCGCACCTTGTCCCCGTCTCCTCCTCGCCGGCCTCGTCAAGCCTCGCTGCCCCTCGTCTCGGCAACGGCGGTGAGGACCCGTCCGTCCCTGTCGAGATCGCGCTCGCCCCGCCGCTTCCCACGCATAGCCGCTGCCCTCGCCGGCCACGAGCCCGCTGCTGCTCGTCTCCCTCCGCCGGCGCCGTCCGCGCCCTGCCTCCCCGCTCCCCGCACCCCTGCGCCGCTCCGGCCCTGCTCCGCAACCGCTGCAGCCTGGCGCCATTGCCGCCTGCTCGCGCCCTCCTCCTCCGCCTAGCGCTCGCCAGAATAGCTCGCCGCGCCCGGCCAACCCCGCGGCGCCCCGCCCACGCCTCGTTACCCGCTTGCGTGCCCGCGTGTGCGTGCTCGCACCCGCGCCTACCGCCGCTGCCGCTCGCCCCGCCTGCCGCGCGCGAGCCTCGCCCTGCCCTCCGCTGCGCCTCGTCCCGCCGGCCGGGGCTACCGGCTCCGCCCGCCGTGGCCCTCGCGCCCCGCTGCGGCAAGCCCCGCCATGGTCACGACCTCGTCCCGCCCGGGCAAGCTACGGGCGCCCGCCGCCCGTTACGCTCGTCGCCCGCTAAGGCCTTGTGGGCCGCTGACCACAGGGGCCCACGCCCCTGTCAAAAAAAAAGTTTTAAAAGAATATAAAAAATATATAACAATAATTAATTAATTAACTAAATAATTAATTAACTTAATTAACTATGTTAGTTTAAACTAATTTAATTAGTTAACCTAATTAGCTAGTTAGTAGCTAATATGATAGTTAGGTCAGACTAGTCAATGACAGGAGGGACCCACTGGTCAGTTTGACCAGTCAACGGTCAAAGTTGACTGCTGATGTTAGCATGACATCAGGCTGATGTAATAATGATTTTTCTGAATTAAAACAATTCCAAATGATTAATAAAACTTCAGAAAATCATATAAAACAATCCGTAGCGTAGATCGAAAAACTTTGTACATGAAAGTTGCTCAGAACGACGAGACGAATCCGAATACGCAGTCCGTTTGTCCGTCACACGCCCCTAGCATAGCAAACATGGAACCGTTCCCCTCCGGTCATCTGTACGACATTTGTCCGGAACCGGGAATACTTTCCCGGATGAATTCCCCTTCGCCAGTGTCACCCGGTCGTGCGTTAGATCACCTCTGTCACCACGTATTGCCATGTTATGCTTTGTGGTGCACTTGTTTGCTCTGTATTTATTGTTTCCTCCCCCTCTTCTCTCTCATTAGACCCCGACGCAGTTCCCCGAGACCGACGCAGCTCCGGAGCCCAAAGACACCATTGACAACCTTGTCCTTGCCGCTGAGCAACCAGGCAAGCCCCCCCCCCCCTTGAGCATACCGATATCGCCCATTCTATTTTCTCATGCTTGCATTAGAATTGCTGCTGCTGCTGCTTTACCTATTCTGATGCATAGCCTGTTTATTGTAACCTGCTGTTGATAATTACCTGCATATCCTAAACTGCTTAGTTTAGGCTAGGTAGAGACCTATCAGTGACCCCACTTATCCCGATTGCCCCGCTGGATTACCAGAAGACCCGATCAACGGGATTGAAGACCAGGCCCCGGCACCGCACTTCACCCCCTTAGTTGTAACGACACTGCAGCGTTACTATCGAGTGCCGAGGGTGATACCTCGTGTAGCACTTCAGATGTTAACCCTGTAGAGTAGCTTTTTGGTCGTGGTCATCGAGGGTGATTCCTCCTTCACCACTTCCGATAACGACGCGGTCGTGCAACACATCAAGTGTGAACCCATCGAGGGTGAATCCTCCTATGTTCACCTTGACAGTTACATCGAGTGGGTATCCGTCGAGGGTGATACCTCGGATTCCTTTGATGTTATGGACACACGACTACTGTGACTTTACCCCTGCACCCTGTTAGAAACGGGTCGGGCCCGAGGGCGACCCGAGGGAGTTAATTTAACTACAGGACTGGAGGGACTGGCGGTACCGCCCAGTAGAGGTGGACCTGAGTTCCCGATAGTCTCTTGGCCCTTGCCGCAAGTCCTCGAGACGGGGCGACGGGGTCACATCGATCGTGAGTCTCTGCTCGTTACCGCACCCCCAAGGTACTAACGATTTGGATATTTGATTCAAGTGGGCCTCTGGCCCGATAGCACTAACCATCACGTGGGCATAGTATGGGCGTTCTGCATCGTATGCGTCAGCCGAAAGCTCTGTCAGACGTCCAGTTCAGCATGGCGGCACGGACGGACCGGCGCCTTCCTGTAGTGTTGGTGCCTGGCTTCACCGTGTGCGCAACGACCCGGAGGGCAAGGGGCGATGTCCAAGACCCCCTTGCGCTTAGGATGTAGACCGGCGGGGACCTCTCTGCTGAGCCATAGGTAGGGTTGCGGTGTGTTGTTTGGCCGAGGCCGGGCATGACCTGGAAAAGTGTGTCCGGCCGGAGTTAAGCGAGCGTGGTGGGTAAGTTGGTGCACCCCTGCAGGGAAGAACTAATCTATGCATAGCCGGATCCTCGGTAACGGACACTCGGAGTTGTATCCTGATTGATATAATTAGAACTGGATACTTGCATACTATGGCTCTGGGATTGCTTCTCGCAGGGAGTCGAGAAGGGATCTCAGGACGAGGTTGATGACTGTATGGCTCTGGGATTGCTTTCTCGCAGGGAGTCGAGAAAGGATCTCTGGGTGAGGTTGAGACTTAATGATACTACTACATTATATTGAACTGTTCTACTCTCTTCTATTGCTGAAAGACCTTTGAAGATGCTAGTCTTCGATAGGACTAGGCCTTCCCTCTATTCTGGCTTTTCTGTAGCCCAGTCCACATATACAGCCTCCCTTTGAAAATGTTGCATATGTAGTGTAGATCCTTGCTTGCTGAGTACTTCTGAGTACTCACGGTTGCTTTGTTTTCCTTTTCTCCCCATATCAGTTTGTCGTGACCAGAGGACGGAGCCCCCTGAGACAGATGCCCCGTCGATCGACTACTACTACTACCCAGAGGATGGTTACTACTTCGAGCTTGCCATCGACCAGGAGTAGGTTCGGAGGGTCCCAGGCAGGAGGCATGCGTCTTTCGATCATAGTGTTTTCTTTTGCCCCGCCTTTCTAAAGGCCTTTCTGTGTTTTCTTTTATATCTATACTCAGATATCTGATGCTTCCGTTGACGCTTGTACGCAAGCTTATGTATTCGAGCCCTCGAGGCCTCTGGCTTGTAATATAAAGCTTGTATGACTTTATTTATGTTTTAGAGTTGTGTTGTGATATCTCCCCGTGAGTCCTTAGGCTTGATCATGTGCATTTGCGTGTATGATTAGTGCACGATTAAGCCGGGGGCGTCACAGGCAACGAGCGCGCTTTCCTATTTGTCGTCGAGGGTGGCACTGATGGTAAACGTACCATCAGCACCAGCCAGCCCTGCCGGGACCTTCTTCACAGCGGGTGCAACAGCCTTGGATCTCTTGCTATTGGAACTCTCCGGCAAGTCATCAACAGGCGCAGCACACTTCGAAGAGGTATGCTTCCTGGATTCCTTGTTGGCTTTCTACTTTTTCTTGCTTTCCTTGGTGGGAGCAGTGGCTTCCGCGGCCTCTGCAGCAACTGCTTCCCGGTACATCTTGTCCACGCATATGATTGCATCTTTCTTGTCTGATGGAATGGAAATGACGCCCATTGGCCCTGGCATCTTCAAAGTGTTGTAGGCATAGTGGGATGCCGCCATGAATTTGGCCAGAGCAGGGCGACCAAGGATTCCATTGTACAGCAGGGGGAGGTCAACCACATCAAACACGATCTTCTCAGTCCGGTAGTTTAACTCCCCCCCCCTGAATGTTACCAGCAGTGTGATCTTCCCCTTAGGACGACTCCTGCCGGGGTTGATCCCTTGGAACGTACCAGTAACCTTGAGCTCTTCATCTGCTATCTGGAGTTTGCTGAGGACCTTCGGAGAAATCAGATTCAACCCGGCCCCGCCGTCAACCAACATCTTTGTGACCTTGAGGTTGTGAATTGTTGGTGAAACCAACAACGGCAAACACCCTACCGCGGTAGTGCGGTCAGGGTGATCCTCCTCATCAAAGATGATGGGCGTGCGGTACCACTTGAGCAGCTTTCGAGAATCTGCCGCTGGCTCCACGGCATTGACCTCATGCGCCCACTTTTTAAGTTGGCGGTGAGAGGAGTGCAAAGATGCACCCCCATCAATGCATAGGGCGTTAGTGGCTTTCTGTAACTCCTGATCGCTGGTTTCCTCTTCATCTCCTTCGTCACTCTCGTCCTCGCAATCCTTCCTCTCACAGCCTTTGGCGGGTTTCCCCTGATACTGAGGAGCCTTGCCGGGGCGACCTGTTCTGCCGCCTCGGCCCTTCCCGCCAGTGCCATCTTGGTCTTTCTCCTTATCACGCTTCTCGTACTCAGCCCTCTGCTTCTTAACGAGTTGCTCAACCTGATGACACTCCTGAAGATCATGGCCCTTGGTCCGATGGATCTTGCAGTACGGCCCATCACCCTTCCCAGCCTTCTCGACAGCCGCGGCTTCCCGGCAATCAGTGCACACGGCAGCTTCCTTGACGGGGACCTCGGTCTTGGCCTTCTTGCCGGTACTAGGTGCACTCGACCCTTCAACGGTCATCACCGCTTTATCCTTGCGCTTCTTGTTGCGCTTCTTGTTCTTCTTCTTCTGGTTGGTGGCGTCGTCGTCGTCCTCTGAGTCGATGTCGATGCCATCTTCTTCACTAGGGAGTCATCTCCCCTCTTCTACTCGGGCACACTTATCCACCAGAGTGTATAGCTCATTCATAGTCTTGGGCAACCGAACGTTCATTTTAGAACGTATCCGACGGTTGCGCACGTTGGACTGGAATGCGGCTATCACAGCTGCCGGGTGGATGTCTGGAATATTCCTGTGCACCTGGCTGAACCTCTGCATGTACTTCTGCAGACTCTCTCCTTCCTTCTGCGGAAGGAGCTGCAAGTCACTGGGCCGCCCTGGTTCTTGATGGCCGCCCGTGAAGGCGCCAACAAACTCATGGCACAGGTCAGCCCAGGCCGAGATGGAATTCTCTGGCAAGTGCATCAGCCAAGACCTCACATTTGGCTTGAGTGCCAAAGGGAAGTAGTTGGCGAACACCTTCTCGTCTCTTCCCCCGGCAGCTTGAACAACGATGGTGTAGATGCTCAAGAACTCTGCCAGGTTCAATCTTCCATCGTACTTCTCTGGTATTTCTGGCTTGAACGTGCGAGCAGATGGGCAACGGACTTGCTGCAGCTCGCGAGTGAAGGCAGGGCACCCAACCTCGAAAGGTAGGTACCCACCTTCACCGGGCATGGGCTCGCCGACGTCGGGGCTGAAAGAACATGCGGTGCCCCCATGTTTGGTTTTGGTAATTGATGACAATCTCTATGGACTAATGGTTGCCTTGAGTTATATTTGAAGGGTTTGTCCATAGGCTTTTCTTGGAGTCCATTTGTTGGTTTCAAGGAGAGTTTGTGATGACCAAGGTGCTATTAAGGAATTATCCAAAGATTGGTCATGTGAGTGTTGAGCTTATTGCAAGCATGTCTTGAAGAAGAAGAGTGTGTGATCATTCATGTTTACCTTCAAGACATCATCCAAATGAAGAGAGTTGGAAAGATTCAAGTTGATCAACACACAAAGTGTAGAAGATGTACCGAGAGGGATCAAGTGATCCCATGGTATGGTAAGCATTGTCCATTACGCTTTGTGTACTAACCCATGGTCTACGTGAGAGTTCTATGTGGGGTTAGGTATGTTTCCATGGACTTGCGTCAAGAGGAAGATATTATACAACCCATGGAGGATGACATCAAGTGGTGATCATCATCAAGATTGCGGTGTGCAAGTTCAAGTGGAGCATCACGAAGAGATCAAGTGCTTGAAGCTTGCCATCCATTGTGGTGTCAATGGACTTGTGAAGATGTGCCGAAGAGTGGCTCACGCATAGTGGAGTATGGGGGAGCAATCTACTAGTCTTCACCGAGCCAACGCAATCAAGAAAGGTGGTCCAACTTGAGGAAGTCAAGATCGTCATCATCTAGCTTAAGTGGACTTTGTGATAGGTTTTCTATTTTACCGGTCTCATGGTGGTAGTTGGGAGACCGGGTTATAGGATCGATTGCCATACTATCAAGGGGGGCTCTTGATGAGTAGCTTGATCGCATCGTTCTTAGAGAGCTCAAACCATTGCATCCTTGCATCATCTTTATTGGTTCTTGTTTGGTTCTTCTCCTTGTGAGATTTGGAGCTTATGGTCATTTTTATGACAAGCTCGAGTTCATCGAAAACGGAATTCACATGCATCTTCTATGATGTTTTCGATGTTGGAGGTTATGCTAGTTTTTCTCTGTTGGAGGTTTCATTCCTCTATATCTTAGGCATACCTCCCCTGCCTCTTCTTACTATAATCAGTCGCGGTTGGATGCTACTCGTCGTCATCTATCCAACAAGCTTGAGTTTGCTCAATTCGGAGCTCATTTGCAGAAGTTATGGCAGTTCTGGTTTTATTGTATCCTTCTGTTGTCTTTCGCTGCGATATGAAGGCAGTCAAGTGCTAAAGCCTCTGTGGCGTGCGGTAGTACTGCTCAAGGGAGCGGTAGTACCGCAGGGGCCAGCGGTAGTACCGCTACTGGTGAGCGGTAGTACCACTGCCTTCAGCCCTGACGCTGAAGCATGCGGAAGTAGGTGCGGATGTAATTTTTTACATCCGCCCTACGCGATAGTACCGCTCCCTGTGAGCGGTAGTACCGTGCCGGATTTTTGCACCGCTCCAACCTCAGCGGAAGTAGTCACAGAAGTAATTTTTACGTCTGTGTATTTCCAATGCCAGTTGATACCTGCCTTACGGTAGTACCGTAGGGGTGCGCGGTAGTACCGCTCCGGCAGTTCTACCGCTCGTTGCACTGTGCAACAGGCCCTCATCTGGTCACTACCGCGCAAGCGGTAGTACCGCACCCTGCAGCGAAAGTACCGCAACCCTGTGCGGTAGTACCGCGGTCGTGTGCGGTAGTACCGCGTCGCGCGGGCTGAGTGAGGGGATAACGGTTGGATTTTTCCCTCCTATAAAAGGGGGTCTTCTTCCCCAATGAACCTTATCCTTTGAGCTCGTGTTCTTCCCCCATTGTTGACGTTCTTCAAGCTTGCTATCTCTCAATCCCTCCATGGATTCTTGCTAGTTTTTGGGGGGAAAGAGAGAGGAGATCTAGATCCACATTTCCACCAATCACTTTCTCCCCTATGTGAGGGGAACCCTTTGGATCTAGATCTTGGAGTTCTTGGTGATCTCCTTCTTGTTCTTCCTCTCATTTTCCTCCCTAGCATTAGTTGCTTTGGTGGGATTTGGGAGAGAATGACTTGGCCACTCCGTGTGCCCTTGCCATTGCATTTGGTGCATCAGTTTGTGTTCTCCACGATGATACGTGGAAGTTACAAGTTGAGAAGCTTATTACTCTTGGGTGCTTGGTACCCTTGAGCTTGTTCCTCTTGGGTGCTTGGGCGCCCTAGACGGTTGGTGGTGTTTGGAGCTCAATCATTATGGTGTAAAGCTCCTGGCAAGCATCGGGGTCTCCAATTAGGTTGTGGAGATCACCCCGAGCAATTTGACGGGTTCCGGTGACCGCCCCCAAGGGTTGCCAAAGTGTACGGGTTCGGTGACCGCCCCCAAGGGTTGCCATTTGTACGGGTTCGGTGACTGCCCTCAAGGGTCCCTTAGTGGAATCACGGCATCTTGCATTGTGCGAGGGCGTGAGGAGATTACGGTGGCCCTAGTGGCTTCTTGGGGAGCATTGTGCCTCCACACCGCTCCAAACGGAGATTAGCATCCGCAAGGGTGTGAACTTCGGGATACATCATCGTCTCAGTGTGCCTCGGTTATCTCTTACCCGAGCCCTTTACTTATGCACTTTACTTTGTGATAGCCATATTGTTTCTTGTCATATATCTTGCTATCACTTAGTTGTTTATCTTGCTTAGCATAAGTTGTTGGTGCACATAGGTGAGCCTACTTGTTGTAGGTTTTGTGCTTGACAAATTAACCGCTAGGTTTATTCCGCATTTGTTCAAGCCTAAACCGTAATTATTTTAAAGCGCCTATTCACCCCCCCTCTAGGTGACATCCTCGATCTTTCAGGGGCCATTGCGCCTATCAGACTGGCGTTGGGTTTCGCGGTGTCGTTCGATGGTGACGCGCGCGTCTTCCCTTCGCCTGTCTTCCAAGACTCGCCGCTGGTCTCGTCGTGCTCGAGGATTGAACGAAGCCATCGATACATCGTCGGGTTCTTGGTCGCATGGCTCTGGCTGCGGCCCCTGCGCTGGCTGCCCCGGAGGGGATTGCACCGTGGAGGTGGCCCCTTCGGTACGGCCAGCGGCTCGGGCCATTGTCGCCGCCTGCGGAGGCCGTGACGGGCCCACTCGCTGTGATCCTCCCGCCTCGGCGAAATCAATCAGGCTCTGAATGGTGGCTCTCCACTCATCCATCTGATCGGCCGCCGGCGGAAATCTCAACAGGAGTTGGGCCCGCGCCATGGCCTCCGAAGTAGTGCTCAGCATAGACGATGACGTAGACCGCAACATCGCCTGGCTTCTGACGGTGCCGGTAGTGGTAGCGCCATGCTCTCGTCGCCGTGAGCCAGTCGCCGGGGTGGCGTGGTGACGAGGTGGATGTGCTTGGGGATCGGCGGCTCCGTTCGGTGCATCGGCTTGGCTAGCCCGTCTCGGGGGTGGCGCGTGCCCTGCGGCCGCACCTGCAGCGGGGGCGGCCGGAGGGTTGCGGTTCGCTCCAGGGCGAGCTCCACCGCTGTGGCTACATCCTTCGGTGGGGTGGAGAGGCGCGGATGGGATGATCTCCCCTCCTACACTTTGTGGAGTGTGGCCGCTGGGATATTGTTGGCGCTGTCCTTCTCCGGTGCCTCCTGCTCCCATTTCGGCCATAGGGGAGGTGGTGACGACGCCGCCTGCGTCGGCCACGTCCCCCACAGCGTCCACGTCACCATGCGCCCCCGTAGCCCCCACGGTGTCGGCGGCCGCGTGTGAAGGGGCCTTCGAGGTGGACGGGTGAGCTGCGGCACCGGGTTTCTTCTTGGGCGCCATGGATGATGAAGCCGTCGATGAAGAGAACGATGGTGAAGATGACGCGCTGCTTGTACTCTTGGGTTCGCGCAAGCGCTTCCCCCTACCTGGCGCGCCAAAGATGTCGTGGGAAAACACGGCCACCTATGGGGCCATCGGCCCCTTGTGGTTCGGCAAGGGGAAGGGCGCATTGCACAAAGAGCGGAGGGCGCGGAGCAGCACGACAGCGATCACACGGGTAGTTTTTACCCAGGTTCGGGCCGCCATGAGGCATAAAACCCTACTCCTGCTTTGGTGGATTGATGAGAGGACCGTGGTGGAGACGCAACGCTCTAGCCCGGCAAGGTCGCCTCGGGGCAAGAGTAGCTACGTGCGTATGAGTGTACAAGGGCCCGAATCCTTTCTAAGGTTGCCATGGCCCTCCTTTTATAAATCAAGGGGTCACCACAATGGCAAATCAGTCATTGCGTACTGATTAGATAGCAAACAGTGCTATCATACCTAACTCTGCAGACAGGACAGAGCGCATTAAATGCACTGCTTGGTGTCACATCGTAGCGTAGCCCGACAAGCCTTGCCGTGCCGTTCGGCCACCTTCTCACCTGCATGCGTGACACGTCCCTGGACGGGTGTCATTTGGAGGTGATTTCCACTGGAAGTGGCTGCCACGTGCCAAATAATGGCCACTTAGTCACTTGGGGGCTCGACACCTCACCGATCGGTAACTTGCGCTGCCGTGAGGTGGAGCGGTGGAGCCTTGGCGGGGTAATCCGCCCTCGGCGTCCCCGGCAAGCCTGCCGGGGCAATCTTGAGACTTGTCTTTAGGGCAACCTCGTCCCCGCCAGGCTCGCCTGCCCGGCAAGGGAGGTTTTTCCTTAGTGGTATCTTGCTCCTTTGGTTGGTCTTGGTCTTCTTGATCCGCCCTTCGATTTCTCAAAGAGCTGATCTCTTCTGGTTGGTCTTGTCTTGGATGCTGCAACCTTGTTCTCGAGCCTGTGTACAGTCTGGTCAACACACCTGGGGTTTGTTGCACCGACAGTTCGCCTTTTTCTTGTTTGATCTTTTGTTTGCTTGTGTTGCCATGTGCCTTATATATGCTTGCATCTTCGCTTGCTAAAAATCTATTGTTATGGATCCCCATCCACTTGCTAATCTTTTTAAATGATCCAATCATGATGAACCAATTGCTAGTGAGTTGAGTTCACTAGATTATCTTTATGAAGTTTTGCTTGAGATTCGTGAATCTGAAAATTGTAATGAAGAAATTTATGAAGTGATTCATGATAGCTCCTTGAATGAAAAGCATGATTGCAATGATTTTACTATAAATTCTATTAATGTCAATTGTGCTAATAATATGCAAAACCCCAAGCTTGGGGATGCTAATTTTTCTATGTCCACTACTTATTGCAATGATCATGATTGGGGTGATTCTTTTCATGATCTTGAAAATTTATTTAAGCCTCATGATGAATATGATATTGATAATAATGTTTGCAATAATATTGAAAGTGGGTTTGGAGGAGCGCCAACTTAAGGTTAAAATAATCCCACATAGTTGGAGAGTGTTCAATATTACAATTTTTTTTATGAAAGTGGGTTTGGAGAGGTCATGACTTTAGTTGATGTTAATCCCACTATCTTGGAAGATTATAAAACTTTTATGCATGTGGATCATGAAGAGAAAATTTTATATGATAGACATATTGTTGAATTTGATTATGATCTTACATGTAATTATTATGCGAGAGGAAAATATGGTTGTAGAAATTTTTATGCTACTAATTTACCTCTCGTTATGTTGAGATTGCTATTGTTTATTTCTTCTTCCTTGCATATGCTATATATTTCTTGTCTTGATAATTTGTTTGCTTATAAAATCCCTATGCATCGGAAGTATGTTAGACTTAAATGTGTTTGTCATATGTTTTATGATGCTCTCTTTGTGTTTCAATTATTATCTTTCATGTGAGCATCATTAAAATCTTATGCCTAGCTAGGGGCATAAAACGATAGCGCTTGTTGGGAGGCAACCCAATGAATAAAATTTATTTTTCCCTTTTTCTTTCTGTTCTTGTGTGTTTGCGCAATTATGACTCTGTTATGATTGTGTTTTTTATGTTTAATTAGTCTTTGTGCCAAGTAAAGCCTTTGGGATAGCTTTGGTGATAGTTGATTTGATCCTGTTGAAAAACAGAAACTTTTGCGTCCAGTAAAATAATTTTATAGATTCACAGATGCGATGAAAAAATCTGAATTTTTTACAATAGATTGATATGCAAATTTCCTTTATTGTACCAAATTTTCAGAATTTTTGAAGTTACATAAGTATGATAACAATTCACATCTTTACAGACTGTTCTGTTTTTGACAGATTCTGTTTTCTTTGCATTGTGTGCTTATTTTGATGATTCTATGGTTTGTATCAGGGGGTATAAGCCATGGCAAAGTTACAATACATTAGATATAATGCAATAACAAAATTTGAATGGGTTTTCTACAGTACTTAAAGTAAAGATTGGTTTTCTTATACTAACAGATCTCACAAAGGTTTTGTTAAGTTTTGTGTGATTGAAGTTTTCAAGTTTTGGGTGAGATCACGATGGATGAAGGAATAAGGAGTAAGAAGATCCTAAGCTTGGGGATGCCCATGGCACCCCAAGGTAATATTCAAGGAGAAACAAGCAACTAAGCTTGGAACTATATTTTTATTCGTCATATATCATGAGTTTTGCTTGGAGCGTCTTGTATTATATGAGTCTTTACTTGTTTTCCTTTTTGTTTTGTGTCAAGTATCCTTGCTGAACACACCTATTTGAGAGAGCCAAAATTATGCTATGATTTGTTAGAATTGCTCTTTATGCTTCACTTAAAGTTTTTGAGCTATGGAATTGCTCTAGTGCTTCACTTATATCTTTTTGAGCACAGTGTGCTTTAATATTTTTGAAGACATGCTCTCATGCTTCAATTAGATTTATTTGAGAGTTAGTAAATTTTGAAGAAATCCTCTCATACTTCACTTATATTATTTTGAGAGACACATTTTTTTATGCTCACGTTCTTCACTTAAATTTATTTTAGCTATCAAAAGCAACATATGAAACTAGTCCCAAAGTGATAGATATTCATGAGGGATATAATAAAAACTTTCATGAAGATCATTGGACAAAATAAACTTGATTCTTTGTAATAGTTTTGCGATATGATGATACTGATATGTGAGTCATGTTGGTAAGTAATTGTGCTTTAGTAAGAATATTGGTGTTAAGGTTTGTGATTCCCTATGCAAGCATGAAAGTCAATAGTTATGCAATGAAATTACATCCTACTTGTGGTGCATTATTCGGTGTTAGTTATGCTTAATGCTCGCTTATGTGATTTTTTGTTTGTTGGTTGGATGCTTCTCAATCTTTTTGTTAGCCTTCACTTGTACTAAGTAGGAATACTACTTGTGCATCCAAAATCCTTAAACCCAGTTTTGCCATATGAGTCCACTATACCTACCTATATGCGATATTTCCGTGCCGTTCTAAGCAAATTTGTATGTGCCATCTCTAATTTTCAAAATAATTTTCCTTTTTGTGTGCTCGTACCGCTCATGAAACGGTAGGGGGTGGCTGATATTTTTCCATGCTAGATGTGTTATTCTCAAGATGAGTGTTTATTCACTTGTCATTGCACGAGAGTACGGCAAAGGTATTAGGGATGCCCAGTCCTGAAATGAAATATGAATTTACTTTATGTTGTCAAATAATAAATTCCTTGGAAAGTGTTGGTATGGACGGCACCCATGGATACGGCTAGCCGTGGAATGTGAAAGTATGGTGGAAAAAGGAATACACTTTATTTTCTGTTTGGGAACCGCCTATGATATATCTAGCATGGAAAGTATTGGGAACTACTCGATCGTTTTCGTTGACAGGAAAAGCATGCCACCCAAAATCTTTTATCTCTATCTTTTTCGCTTTGAGCTCTGGCACCTCTACAAATCCCCACTTCCCTCTGTGAAGGGCCTTTCTATTTACTTTATGCAATTTTTATTTTTATTTGAGTCTCCATCTTCTCTTATAAAGCACCAACTAGGGGGCACTATGATGTACTTGAGCATTGGATGTAGCTGATACGTCTCCAACGTATCTATAAATTATGAATTATTCATGATGTTATACTATCATTCTTGGATGTTTTTCAATCATTTTATAGCAACTTTATATCATTTTTTGGGATTAACCTATTGACATAGTGCCTAGTGCCAGTTGCTATTTTTGCTTGTTTTTTACTTCGCAGGAAATCAATATCAAACGGAGTCCAAACGCAGCGAAAATTTTTGGACAATTTTTTTGGACCAGAAGACCCGGGATAGGCTAAAAAAGTACCAGAGGGGAGGCCCGAGATGGGCACAACCCACCTGGGCGTGTCCAGGAGCCCAGGCGCGCCCAGGGGGGTTGTGCCCCCCTCGGTGACCTCCCGCACCGCCTCTTCGCCCTATAAATTGCCAAATATTCCAAAAACCCTCGGGGTAAACCTAGATCAAAAGTTCCACCGCTGCAAGCCTCTGTAGCCACGAAAAACCAATCTAGACCCCGTTCCGGCACCCTGCCGGAGGGGGAAATCATCACCGGTGGCCATCTTCATCATCCCGGCGGCCACCATGATGAGGAGGGAGTAGTCCACCCTCGGGGCTGAGGGTTTGTACCAGTAGCTATGTGTTTAATCTCTCTCTCTCTCTCTCTCTCGTGTTCTTGAGATGGCACGATCTTGATGTATCGCGGGCTTTGTTAATATAGTTGGATCATATGGTGTTTCTCCCTCTCTATCTTGTTGTGATGAATTGAGTTTCCCCTTTGAGATTTCGTTCTTATCGAATTGAATATTTTTATGGATTTGAGAGCACTTGATATATGTCTTGCTATGAATACCCGTGGTGACAATGGGATATCATATTGATTCACTTGATATATCTTTTGGCACTCAACTCGCGGATTCCCGAGGTGACATTGGGGTAATCTATGCATAGGGGTTGATGCACATTCTTGTCTTTGTTTCTCTGGTAGAAATCTTGGGGCACTCTTTGAAGTTCTTTGTGTTGGATTGAGTACTATGAATCTGAAATTGTTTGATGCATATCGTATAATCAACTCACGGATACTTGCGGTGACATTGGAGTATCTAGGTGACATTAGTGTTGGTTGATGTGTATCATATGGTGTTATTTTAGTATGAACTCTTTGTTAGATCGATCGAAAAGAATAGCTTGGTGTTATTTTAGTACGAACTCTAGGATAGATTGATCAGAAAGAATAGCTTTGAGGTGGTTTCGTACCCTACAAACAATTTCTTCTTATGTTCTCTGCTAGATAGGAACTTTGGAGTGATTCTTCATCGCACGTTGAGGGATGGTTATATGACCCAATTATATTAGCATTGTTGAGAGATTGCACTAGCGAAAGTACGGACCCTAGGCCTCATTTTCAAGCATTGCAATACCGTTTGTGCTCACTTTTGTTACTTGCTACCTTGCTGATTTTTATTGTCACTATTACAAAAATCAATATCTACTATCCATATTACACTTGTATCACCATCTCTTCCCCGAACTAGTGCACCTATACAATTTACCATTGTATTTGGTGTGTTGGGGACACAAGAGACTCTTTGTTATTTGGTTGCAGGGTTGTTTAAGAGAGACCATCTTCATCCTACTCCTCCCACGGATTGATAAACCTTAGGTCATCCACTTGAGAGAAATTTGCTACTATCCTACAAAACTCTGCGCTTGGAGGCCCAACACGAGTCTACAAGAATAAAGTTGCATAGTAGACATCAAGCTCTTTTCTAGCGTCGTTGCCGGGGAGGTGAGTGCATGAAGGTATATCTTTAGATCTTGCAATCGAATCTTTTAGTTTCTTGTTTTATCACTAGTTTGGTTTATAAAAGAAAACTACAAAAAAATAGAATTGAGCTTGCATCATATTGTTCATCTTTATAATGTCTTTCGTGAAAATGATGGAAAGGAAAATTGTGCTCAATTGATAGAAGAAGAATTCTATAAAATGTTTGACAAAAAATCTTTGAATGATGAGCATGATTGCAATGTTGTTGGTATGAACTCTTTGAATATCCATGATGCTAATGATATGCAAAACCGTAATCTTGGGGATGCTATGTTTGATGAAGATGATATTTTTAGTCCCCCAAGTTTTGATGAAAAAAATTATTATGTTGAAAGCATGCCTCCTATTTATGATGATTATATTGATGAAAGTGGATTTGGAGAGGTCATGACTTTATTTAGTGATGAATCCACTATTTTGGATGAGGTTTCAATTGATTATGATGAGAAAAATTTTGCTATCTATGATGATTATTGTGATGACATGTATGGTATAAGGAATTATGATAACCATGAAACTTGTCATCATGATTTTAATTTTCAATCTCATGATAGTTATTTTGTTGAGTTTTCTCCCACTACTATTCATGAGAATAAATTTGCTTATGTGGAGAGTAATAAAATTTCTATGCTTGTGGATCATGAAAAGAATGCTTTATGTGATAGCTATATTGTTGAATTCATTCATGATGCTACTGAAAATTACTATTAGGGAGGAACTTATGCTTCTACATATCTCAATAATATCAAGTTTCCTCTCTATGTGTTGAAAGTTTTGAAGTTGCACTTGTTTTGCCTTCCTAAGCTAGTTGATTCTTGTTCCCATAACTTGTTTGCTCACAAAATACCTATGCATAGGAAGTGGGTTAGGCTTAAATGTGCTAGTCATATGCTTCATGATGCTCTCTTTGTGTTTCAATTCTTATCTTTTATGCGAGCATCATTGAAATCATCATGCCTAGCTAAAAAGGCATTAAAGAAAAGCGCTTGTTGGGAGACAACCCAACATTTACCCCTACTGTTTTTGTGTGTTAACATTATTAAGCTACTGTAGTAATCATGTTTTATAGCTTTTGTTTCAATAAAGTGCCAAGTAAAGCCTGTGCAAAAACTTTATATCATTCTTGGATGTTTTAGAATCATTTTATAGCAACTTTATATCATTTTTTGGGACTAACCTACTGACATAATGCCCAGTGGCAGTTGCTATTTTTTGCTTTTTTTTACTTCGCAAGAAATCAATATCAAACGGAGTCCAAATGCAGCGAAAAATTTTGGAGAATTTTTTTGGACCAGAAGACCCAGGATAGGCTAAAAAAGTACCAGAGGGGAGGCCCGAGGTGGGCACAACCCACCTGGACGCACCCAGGAGCCCAAGCGCGCCCAGGGGGGTTGTGCCCCCCTCGGTGACCTCCTGCACCGCCTCTTCACCCTATAAATTGCCAAATATTCCAAAAACCCTCGGGGTAACCCTAGATCAGAAGTTCCGCCACTGCAAGCCTCTGTAGCCATGAAAAACCAATCTAGACCCCGTTCCGGCACTCTGCCGGAGGGGGAAATCATCACCGGTGGCCATCTTCATCATCCCGGCGGCCACCATGATGAGGAGGGAGTAGTCCACCCTCGGGGCTGAGGGTTTGTACCAGTAGCTATGTGTTTAATCTCTCTCTCTCATGTTCTTGAGATGGCACAATCTTGATGTATCGCGGGCTTTGTTAATATAGTTGGATCATATGGTGTTTCTCCCTCTCTATCTTGTTGTGATGAACTGAGTTTTCCCTTTGAGTTTTCGTTCTTATCGGATTGAATATTTTTATGGATTTGAGAGCACTTGATATATGTCTTGCTATGAATACCCGTGGTGACAATGGGGTATCATATTGATTCACTTGATATATGTTTTGGCACTCAACTCGCGGATTCCCAAGGTGACATTGGGGTAATCTACGCATAGGGGATGATGCACGTTCTTGTCTTTGTTTCTCCGGTAGAAATCTTGGGGCACTCTTTGAAGTTCTTTGTGTTGGATTGAGTATTTTGAATCTGAAATTGTTTGATGCATATCGTATAATCAACTCACGGATACTCGCGATGACATTAGGGTTGGTTGATGTGTATCATATGGTGTTATTTTAGTACGAACTCTTGGTTAGATCGATCAGAAAGAATAGCTTGGTGTTATTTTAGTACGAACTCTAGGATAGATTGATCGGAAAGAATAGCTTTGAGGTGGTTTCGTACCCTACAAACAATTTCTTCTTATGTTCTCCGCTAGATAGGAACTTTGGAGTGATTCTTCATCGCACGTTGAGGGATGGTTATATGATCCAATTATATTAGCATTGTTGAGAGATTGCACTAGTGAATGTACGGGCCCTAGGCCTCATTTTCAAGCTTTGCAATACCGTTTGTGCTCACTTTTGTTACTTGCTACCTTGCTGTTTTTTATTGTCACTATTACAAAAATCAACATCTACTATCCATATTACACTTGTATCACCATCTCTTCGCCGAACTAGTGCACCTATACAATTTACCATTGTATTTGGTGTGTTGGGGACACAAGAGACTCTTTGTTATTTGGTTGTAGGGTTGTTTGAGAGAGACCATCTTCATCCTACGCCTCCCACAGATTGATAAACCTTAGGTCATCCACTTGAGGGAAAATTGCTACTGTCCTACAAAACTCTGCGCTTGGAGACCCAACACGAGTCTACAAGAATAAAGTTGCGTAGTAGACATCAGTAGCTAATATGCGAGTGTGTTTCATGAATGGATCAATGATTGAGCATGATGGGCTAGGAATAACTTGCTTTAGTGTTGATATTTTGAAAGACATAGTTGCTTGTTGATATGCTTGAGTATTGAAATCTTCATGTCAAAACTAGACTATTGCTTTGAACCATATAAAAGTCCAAATTTCCATTCTACAAAAGAAAAGAATATGTGATGAACATGTTAGGCAGCATTCCACATCAAAAATTCTGTTTTTTTTATCATTTACCTACTCGAGGCGAGTAGGAATTAAGCTTGGGGATGCTGATACGTCTCCAATGTATCTATAATTTTTGCTTGTTCCATGTTGTTATATTATCATTCTTGGATGTTTTACAATCATTTTATAGCAACTTTATATCATATTTTGGGACTAACCTATTGACATAGTGCCCAGTGCCAGTTGCTGTTTTTTACTTCGCAGAAAATCAATACCAAACGGAGTCAAAACACAGCGAAACTTTTTAGAGATTTTTTTCTGGACCAGAAGACACCTGTTGGGCCAAAGAAGTACCAGAGGGGGGCTCCGAGGGGAGCACAACCCACCTGGGCGCGCCTGGGGGCCCAGGCGCGCCCTGGTGGGTTGTGCCCACCTCGGCCGCCTCCCGCACCGCCTCTTTGCTCTATAAATACCCTGAAAATCCAAAAACCCTAGGGGAGTCGACGAAACACAATTCCAGCCGCCGCAAGTTCCAGAACCACGAGATCCAATCTAGACACCATCACGGAGGGGTTCATCATCCTCATTGGTGCCTCTCCGATGATGCGTGAGTAGTTCATTGTAGACCTACGGGTCCGTAGTTAGTAGCTAGATGCCTTCCTCTCTCTCTTTTGATTCTCAATACAATGGTCTCTTGGAGATCTATTTGATGTAACTCTTTTTGCGGTGTGTTTGTTGGGATCCGATGAACTTTGAGTTTATGATCAGATCAATTTATCGATGAAAGTTATTTGAGTTTCTTTGATCTCTTATATGCATGATTACTTATAGCCTCGTATTTCTTCTTCGAATCTTTGGTTTAGTTAGGCCGACTAGATAGATTTTTCTTGCCATGGCAAGAGGTGCTTTGTGATGGGTTCGGTCGTGTGGTGTTCTTTCCCAGCGACAGAAGGGGCAGCAAGACACGTATTGATCGTTGCTATTAAGGATAACAAGATGGGGTCTATTCCTACATGAATAGATCTTGTCTACATCATGTCATCGTTCTTATTACATTACTCCGTTTTCCATGAACTTAATACACTAGATGCATGCTGGATAGCGGTCGATGTGTGGAGTAATAGTAGTAGATGCAGGCAGGAGTCGGTCTACTAATCTTGGACGTGATGCCTATATAATGATCATTGCCTGGATATCGTCATAATTATTTGAAGTTCTATCAATTGCCCAACAGTAATTTGTTTACCCGCCGTATGCTATTTTCTCGAGAGAAGCCACTAGTGAAATCTACGGCCCCCGGGTCTATTCTTTATCATATTTGCTTTGAGATCTATTTTTTATTTGCTTTTGTTTTCAGATCTATTATTCTAAAAATCCAAAAATACCTTGTTGCACTTTTTATTTATTTTATTTTGTTTTATTTTATTGCGAGATCTATTTATCCAAAATCATACAAACCAATCTATCTTTTACCCGAGAGGGATTGACAACCCCTCTTACGCGTTGGGTTGCAAGCATTTGTTCTTTGTGTGCAGGTACCATTTACATAGTGTTGCTTGGTTCTCCTACTGGTTCGATAACCTTGGTTTCATAACTGAGGGAAATACCTACCGAAGTTGTACTGCATCATCCCTTCCTCTTCGGAGAAATACTGACGCGGATACGAGACATCAGGAAGTAATAAGTAGATGATGGGTTGCTAGAGTGATAGAAACTTAAACCCTAGTTTATGCGTTGCTTCGTAAGGGGCTGATTTGGATCCATATGTTTCATGCTATGGTTAGATTTATCTTAATTCTTCTTTCATAGTTGCGGATGCTTGCGAGAGGGGTTAATCATAAGTGGGAGGCTTGTCCAAGTAAGGACAACACCCAAGCACCGGTCCACCCACATATCAAATTATCAAAGTAACAAACGCGAATCATATGAGCATGATGAAAACTAACTGATGGTAATTCCCATGTGTCCTCGGGAGCGCTTTGCTTTATATAAGAGTTCTTCCAGGCTTATCCTTTGCTATAAAAAGGATTGGGCCACCTTGCTGCACCTTTGCTACACTTGCTACTTGTTACCTGTTACAAATTATCTTATCACCAAACTATCTGTTACCGATAATTTCAGTGCTTGCAGAAAATACCTTGCTGAGAACCGCTTGTCATTTCCTTCTCCTCCTCGTTGGGTTCGACACTCTTACTTATCGAAAGGACTACGATTGATCCCCTATACTTGTGGGTCATCAAGACTCTTTGAAATACTTAAGAAAGCCTTAATTTCTGCACCTATTGTTCAACCATCTGATTGGAACCTACCCTTTGAAATTATGTGTGATGCTAGTGATTATGCTGTTGGTGTTGTTCTAGGACAAAGAGTTGATAAGAAATTAAATGTTATCCATTATGCAAGTAAAACTCTAGACAATGCTCATAGAAATTATGCTACTACTGAAAAATAATTTTTAGCAGTGGTGTTTGCTTGTGATAAATTCAGATCTTATATTATTCATTCTAAAGTAATTGTTCACACTGATCATGCTGCTATTAAATACCTGATGGAAAAGAAAGATGCTAAACCTAGACTCATTAGGTGGGTTCTCTTGCTACAAGAATTTGATTTACATATTACTGATAGAAAGGGAGCGGAGAACCCCGTAGCAGACAACTTCTCTAGGTTAGAAAATATTCTTGATGACCCACTACCTATTGATGATAGCTTTCCTCATGAACAATTAGCTGTTATAAATACTTCTCGTAGTACTCCATGGTATGCAGACTATGCTAATTTTATTGTTGCTAAATTTATACCACCTAGTTTCACATACCAACAAAAGAAAAAGGTTTTCTATGATTTAAGACATTACTTCTGGGATGACCCACACCTTTATAAAGGAGTAGATTGTGTTATTAGACGTTGTGTACCTGAGCATGAATAGGAACAAATCCTACGCAAGTGTCACTCTGAGGCTTACGGAGGACACCATACTGGAGACAGAACTGCACACAAGGTATTACAAGCTGGTTTTTATTAGCCTACTCTTTTCAAGGATGCTCGTAAGTTTGTCTTGTGATGAATGTCAAAGAATTGGTAACATTAGTAGACATCAGGAAATGCCTATGAATTATTCACTTGTTATTGAACCATTTGATGTGTGGGGATTTGATTATATGGGACCTTTTCCTTCCTCCAATGGGTATACACATATTTTAGTTGCTGTTGATTACGTTACTAAGTGGGTAGAAGCTATTCCAACTAGTAGTGCTGGTCACAACACTTCTATTAAAATGCTTAAAGAAGTTATTTTCCCGAGGTTTGGAGTCCCGAGATATTTAATGACTGATGGTGGTTCACATTTTATTCATGGTGCTTTCCATAAATTGCTTGCTAAGTATGATGTTAACCATAGAATTGCATCTCCATATCATCCTGAGTCTACTAGTCAAGTAGAATTAAGTAATAGAGAAATAAAATTGATCTTGCAAAAGACTGTTAATAGATCTAGGAAGAATTGGTCTAAGAAACTTGATGATGCATTATGGGCTTATAGAACTGCTTATAAAAATCCTATGGGTATGTCTCCATATAAAATGGTATATGCAAAAAGCATGTCACTTACCTCTCGAACTAGAACATAAAGCTTATTGGTCAATTAAAGAACTCAACTATGATTTCAAACTTACCGGTGAGAAGAGGTTATTTGACATTAGCTCACTCGATGAATGGAGAACCCAAGCCTATGAAAATGCCAAATTATTTAAAGAAAAGGTTAAAAGATGGCATGACAAAAGAATACAAAAGCGGGAATTTAATGTAGGTGACTATGTCTTGCTATACAATTCTCGTTTAAGATTTTTTGCAGGAAAACTTCTCTCCAAATGGGAAGGTCCTTAGATAATCGAAGAAGTTTATCGTTCCGGTGCCATCAAGATCAACAATGCCGAAGGCAATAACCCGAAGGTGGTGAATGGGCAAAGAATCAAACATTATATCTCAGGTACGCCCATAAATGTGAAAACTAATATTATTCATACCATAACACCGGAGGAGTACATAAGGGAAACTTTACAGAACGCTCCAGAACCCTGAAAGGGAATAGGTATGTGACACGGTACGTAAACCGACTCCAAAACTTCCCCAAAAGCAATTTTACTCTGCTTTGGAATATTTAAAAAATTAGGAAAATAAGAAGTAGTCCGAATAGCACATAAGGAGGCGACAAGCCGTGGGGGTGCGCCCTACCCCCCTTGTGTGCGCCTCCCAGGCTTGTGGCCACCTCGTGTGCCCTTCGGACTCCGTTTTCTCCCAGAATACTTGTTTTGCACGGTAAAAATTCATTATATAATCTCCCAAAGGTTTTTACCACCGTATCACGGCAATATCCTGTGTTCTTGTTTCGTGCTGTTTTTCTGTCAGGTCTGAAAATATGTCATCTCAAGATTCGGAGGGAGAGAGCTATGTCGTTGATTATATCACAAACCCAAAGGTCTATGAGGAGGTGGATCATTACGGTTGGACCACAGATGAGGAGGAAGATTTCGACATGGAGAAAACAAGGGACGACGGCTCTGATGAAGATGAAGATCCACTACCTCAACCTGGAGATATGCATGTGGAATTCAAGAAGTCAAGCCTTCCTAACAAAGGAGGAAATCTAAGGTTCAATTCATCCCATCCCGCTTTCTGCAGGAAAGCAAGGCGGCATTATGCAAAAGGGTATTAAAGCTTGAGTTAGAGAATGATGATCTAAGGGAGGAAAATTTTAGCCTTAGACGCAAGCTGGAGAAGAAGAATACTACCACACCAGCATCACCACCATTTCCAAAGAAAGAGACTTGAGTACATGGGTATGGGCACTTCCCTTGACTTATGCCAAGCTTGGGGGAGGTGCCCCGGTATCGTATCACCATCACATCTTTACTTTCACCGTTTTATCGTAGTTCGGTCCTTTTGGTTATATCTTGATTTAGTAGAATAAAAGTTTTAGTATGATCTAGTCTTTGAGTTTTGCTTTGTGTTCCATCTATGTAATCGAGTATGAGAGTTATATAATAAAGAGTAGTTTTGAGTTGAGGGCTTTGCTTTCTTGCTTTGATCGTAAAAAAGAAAGAAAATAAAAGAAATAAAAATATTATATAATGATCTTATGGAGAGTGATGACTTCACATATAAGAAGTATGTCGCATGAAATTTGTTGAGAGTTGACAAACATAGTTTTGGTCATTGTTGCAATTAATAGGAAGTAATAAAGAAAGAGAAGTCTCTCATATAAATACACTATCTTGGACATCCTTTATGATTGTGAGCACTCATTAAAATATTACTCCCTCCGTTCCTTTATATAAGGTGTATTTGTTTTTTCATAAAATTTCGGAATGTGAGGTGCATTTCTTCTAATTCCTCATAATTCCCTTGTTAGCCCTCCAGAATTAAGGAAAGCATCTCTCTCCTGATTGTCTATGTCTCTCCTTGTAGCAAAAGAAGGAAACTATCTCTCTGTCGATTGCACGTATCTCTTATTTTCCTGGAGTTACTGATTTACTTGCCACTAACCAATAAATTGGTCAAGGGTAATTTCGTCCTAACATGTCTACAATTATGTGCCTTGATCACCGTGCCGAAAATAATACATCTTACATAAAGGAACGGAGGGAGTATATGCTAATAAGTTGATGTTGGACAAGGAAGACAACATAATGGGTTATGTTTTCTTATATCCAAATAGAAGTTATATTGTCATGGATCCTCCAACATGTTGAGCTTGCTCCTCATCCTATGCTAGCCAAATCTTTTGCACCAAGTAGAGATACTACTTGTGCATCCAAAATCCATCAACCTAGTTTTGCCATGAGAGTCCACCATATCTACCTATGGATTGAGTAAGATCCTTCAAGTAAGTTGTCATTGGTGCAAGCAATAAAAATTTCTCTGTAAATATATATGATCTTTTAGTGTGAGGAAAACAAGCTTTATACGAACTTGTAATATGGAAGAAATAAAAGCGACAGATTGCATAATAAAGTTCTTTATCACAAGCGGCACAACAAAGTGATGTTCTTTTGCATTAAGATTTTGTGCATCCAACCATAAAACCGCATGACAACCTCTGCTTCCCTCTGCGAAGGGCCTATCTTTTATTTTTACTTTCTACCTTTATACAAGAGTCATGGTGATCTTCACCCTTCCTTTTATATTTTCTCTTTTTGGCAAGCACTATGTGTTGGGGAAAGATCCAGACATACATATCCACTCGGATGTAGGTGATCATAAACTATTATTGTTGACGTTACCCTTGAGGTAAATGGTTGGGAGGTGAAACTATAAGCCCCTATCTTCCTATGTGTTTGATTGAAACTTTGATCTCATAATTATCGCGTGAGTGTTAGCAATTATGAAAGATTAAATGATGGCTGAGTATGTGAACTTGCTAAATAAAAGCTCTTACATTGACTCTTTCTGATGTTATGATAAATTGCAATAGCCTCAATGACCGAGATCATAGTTTGTTAGTTTTCAATAAAGTTTTTGATTCATACTTTACCTTGTGAATGAATTATCACTTTAGCATAAGAAGTTATATGACAATGTATTGCTGTTTTGAAAAGATGATCATGATGCCCTCATGTCCTTATTTTATTTTATCGACACCTCTATCTCTAAACATGTGGACATGATTATCGATTTTGGCTTTTGCTTGAGCACAAGCTAGGTCTAAGCTTGGGGGATTTGATACGTCCATTTTGCATCATGTTTTTATGTTGATATTTATCACATTATAGGATGTTATTTCACATTATGGTACAATACTTATGACTTTTCTCTCTAATTTTACAAGATTTACATGAAGAGCGAGAATGCCGGCAGCTGGAATTCTGGACCGGAAAGGAGCAAATCTGAGATACCTATCCTGCACAACTCCAAATGTCCTGAAACTTTACGGAGAATTATTCTGGAATATATAAAAAATATTGGCGAAGAAACTACAGAGGGGGACCCACCAAGTGGCCACAAGCCTGGGGGGCGCACCCTACCCACCAGGGCGCACCCCCAGGGCTTGTGGGCCCCTTGGCCATCGGCCGGTGCCCATCTTCTACTATATGGAGGGTTTTGACCTAGAAAAAATAAGAAGGAAGCTTTCGGGATGAAGCGCCGCTGTCTCGAGGCGGAACCTGGGCAGAAGCAATCTAGGGCTCCGGCGGAGCTATTCTGCCAGGGAAACTTCCCTCCGGGAGGGGAAAATCGAAGTCATCATCATCACCAATGATCCTCTCATCGAGGGAGGGTCAATCTTCATCAACATCTTCACCAGCACCATCTCCTCTCAAACCCTAGTTCACCTCTTGTATTCAATCTTTGTCCCAAAACCTCAGATTGGTACCTGTGGGTTGCTAGTAGTGTTGATTACTCTTCGTAGTTGATGCTAGTTGGTTTATTTGGTGGAAGATCATATGTTCAGATCCTTAATGATATTCAATACCCCTCTAATCTTGAACATGAGCATGCTTTGTGAGTAGTTACGTTTGCTCCCGAGGACATGGGAGAAGTCTTGTTATAAGTAATCATGTGAATTTGGTATTCGTTCGATATTTTGATGAGATGTATGTTGTCTTTCCTCTAGTGGTGTTATGTGAACGTCGACTACATGACACTTCACCATGATTTGGGCCTTGGGGAAGGCATTGGGAAGTAATAAGTAGATGATGGGTTGCTAGAGTGACAGAAGCTTAAACCCTAGTTTATGCGTTGCTTCGTAAGGGGCTGATTTGGATCCACATGTTTTATGCTATGGTTAGATTTATCTTAATTCTTCTTTAGTAGTTGCGGATGCTTGCGAGAGGGGTTAATCATAAGTGGGAGGCTTGTCCAAGTAAGGACAACACCCAAGCACCGGTCCACCCATATATCAAATTATCAAAGTAACGAACGCGAATCATATGAGCATGATGAAAACTAACTTGACGGTAATTCCCATGTGTCCTCGGGAGCGCTTTGCTTTATATAAGAGTTCGTCGAGGCTTATCCTTTGCTATAAAAAGGATTGGGCCACCTTGCTGTACCTTTGCTACACTTGCTACTTGTTACCCATTACAAATTATCTTATCACCAAACTATCTGTTACCGATAATTTCAGTGCTTGCAGAAAATACCTTGCTAAAAACCGCTTGTCATTTCCTTCTGCTCCTCGTTGGGTTCGACACTCTTACTTATCGAAAGGACTACGATTGATCCCCTATACTTGTGGGTCATCACTGCTCACCAGGGTTCAGAGCGAGGGCAACATCGCTATCGCTACCGCAACATCGGGCGTCGCCGCTTCTATCATGCCTGGAGGCAGGACTGCCCACTCGAGGTTCAAGATCCCGTTGAGCTGCAACGATGGTGACTCATGCAGCTTCACCAAGCAGAGTGGGACCGCCAAGGTACTAAGGATGACCTCATTGATACTATGGGACGAGGCCACCATGACTAAGCGACAGGCCGTCGAGGCACTGGACAATAGCATGCGTGACATCATGGGAAAACGTGACTGGCCCTTTGGAGGAAAGAATGTTGTTTTTGGCAGGGACTTCAGGCAGGTGCTTCCGGTCGTCAGGAGGGGATCCCGGGGTCAGATAATCGATGCAACCCTCCGAAGTTGTCATCTCTGGAAGGGTATGCGCCAACTAAAGCTCATCACCAACATGAGGGCTCATAATGACACGTGGTTTGCATAATACTTGCTAAGGGTAGGCAATGGCACCGAGGAAGCTGACGATCAAGGCAACATACGACTCTGTGATGATATTTGTGTGCCGTCTACTGGCAAGGTTGACGACTTGGAGAAGCTGATTGACCATGTATTTCCGAGTCTAGATGACAACATGTCTGATCCGAATTACATGACTTCTCGCGCAATCCTATCCACGACGAACGACAACATCGACAAGATAAACATACACATGATAGAGTGTTTTCAGTGAGAAGAAGTAATCTACCATAGCTTTGACAGTGCAGAGGACGACCATATGGCTACTACGCTCCCGAGTTCCTGAACGGATTGACTCCCAACGGTCTGCCTCCGCATGCACTCAAACTGAAGCTGAACTGCCCTGTCATACTTCTAAGGAACATTGATCCGGCTAAAAGACTGTGTAACGGGACGAGGCTTGTGATCCGAGGTTTTGAGAGGAACGTCGTTGACGCAGAAATCGTGATTGGACAACACGCGGGTAGGAGGGTCTTCTTTCCGCGAATACCCCTATGCCCGTCTGAGAACGACATGTTTCCATTCAAGTTCAAGATGAAGCAATTTCCTATGAGGCTTAGCTTTGCTATGACGATTAACAAGGCTCGAGGGCAGACCATCTCGATTGTTGGCGTGTACCTACCTAATCCGGTATTCTCTCATGGTCAACTCTATGTCGCGTTGTCTCAAGCCACCGCGAAGAGAAACATAAAGATCCTCATTGAGAAGGAGAAGGAGAAGGGCAAGAAAGAAAAAAGTAAATCAAAGAAGCGAAAAATACCTACCATGTCCTTGCATACCTCGATGAAGCACATCGTCTATAAGGAAGTCCTTACAGGCTGAAGTCCGCACTTACGAAACTGGCGGGATTTGAATATGACAGAGCATTTACTCTTATTCTACAGAGAATTTGCTGCTCTGGAGTGCTTTTGTACAAATGTTTATCTTTGTTTTTTATTTGACTAAAATCTTTATCTTTGGTTGTTAGCAACTGAGCTTTATTGTGTTTATACAAAAAGTCAAATATTAATAATATTGCCTCGGAGTTGTGACTTTGCAAATTGCCAATTTTTCCTGTATGTGACAAATCTGGTACCTGCATCCTATGTGTTTAAACGTGCGCGACCACTATCTTTTCCTGCGCAAATATAGTGTCACTCCGAAGCTATGAAACTAGACTCTGCTGGAGTGTTCTACTTTAGAGAAATATAATGATGCGGCCCCAAAGCAGACACATACAATGTTGCCAAAACAAAATTTGCGGTATAGTTGTTTCTTAGTATCATTTATTTTGTGTCTGTTTGCTCCTTTTATCTTCTTTTAGGTAGCTGGAGCTAGACTCCAATTATGTGAACTCCTAACTAATGTTTAAGAAATGGAAGTAGTAGCAGCAGCATCGGTGTTGAGGTTTTCTATTTCCTCCTTGTTTCTGGCATAGCCATGGTCAACTCGTGGTACGAAGTATTACTTGTAGTTTAGATTATTTTTCCTTTTGGTAGATTGCTTATGTATATTATTCATTTGCTGTTTTGTAATCAATCATCTACTACATCTAAGTAAAACGTTGTTGCGTACATGTAACACACTCCAGCATTCATTCTTTGCTTAACATTAGCAGACCATGTAAAATAACCAAGCTCACAGCATTCTGAAGCGATCTATTAGCTACTTCAACAGACAACAGAAAAAGAGAAGGAAGCAATATTTGATCTGCTCATACCAGTGGAGCAGCGAATTCTGCCCAAAGTTTCTCACAGCACCTGTGGTCGGGGGCGAGGATGTGCACCCACACCCGCTCCTTATTGTTGGCCTCTGCGTCCTCCTCCCTCGACGCGGGTCAATGCGGGGAGTTGATCTAGAAAATCCTATTGTTAGATATAACAAATAGGTGACAAGAAATAAACCCCCACTATATAGTACAATATATGTGTCACAAAGTATACTTTGAAATGTGTAACATGAGATCCTGATATAATGGTTGGACACACCTTGAACATGCACTGAAAACTGTTGTGGGTATATCAAAACTATAGGTGCAAAGCATGCATGATATATGCCAATGTCCTAATACATTTCATACAGTGAAGTACAAGAACAAATGTAGGCTCTAAAGGGTCAAAGTATGCATGCTCCTGAGAAGGAGAAGTTCTTTATTATCTTGCATGTACTTTCACCAGAATGATTGTTTTGGTTATACCTTACTGACCAATGATAAAAGATGTTGAACATTGCAGTATTGTATTTTCCTTCTCCCTTACTGACCAGAACGATTGTTTTGGTTATAATATGTTCATGGACATAATTTTGAAGATTATAAGATGGTATTTTTTCCATAATTCCACAATACTCAGCCCATCTTATTTTTGCATAAGATTGCATTATTTCAACGTTGTGGTCTACTATATCAAGTTTTGTTATTGCCTTTCCAGCCAGATACTTTGTTTTCCACTATGATCTAGAGTTTGCCACAAGCAGTGCGAGTGTCTAATATTTGGTTTCCTCCATTCAGCTTGATACACTGTTAGTATATATACTCGTGTGTGTGTTCTGCTGCAGATTGATACAATAAAGCAGCATAATTGAATTCAGGCCTTTCTTGCTGTAACTTCACATATCCTGATTTCGGAGAATTCACTAACATAATGCCTTCTCTTACGGAAGCGTTGTATTTTTCTGTAGAATAATGCCATCAACACGAATGCTAGGCCCAGTTTCACTCATAAAGTGACACAAGTACACTTGCTTTCAATCGAACAAGTACTCACATGACTTGACATCTATAGTTAGGTCGAATTGTCGAACCTATTTGGTGAACTATATAAGTGGTCTTCTCCTTGGGAATTTGAGTGCAGTTCTCTACCGGGCATTAGGTTTATATATGCGGTAGTAGTTATTAGAAAGGGCATTCCTATCTCCTGCTGAAGGCAAGTCCATCCATTGGGTTGGAATATATTTCAGTTTTCTCTAAAAAAATATAGTTAATTTACAAGTTCTATAAATTTCATTTCCTGGTGTAAGGTTCAGGCATTGTGAAGTATATGGCATTAACGAAAACATTATTGTGTTCAATCATGTAGGAATTTAAAAGGAAAAGTTGCCATACAAGATTATTAGCAGAGCAAGTTGTTATTTGTATTTCATAAAAGATTTAATTCAATCGAACAAGTACCCACATGTCCTTGTGATCAACCTGTTCATGCAATGAAGACAATCGTCCATGCTCGTAATGTGGTAAAGGGTAGTGTAACAATGGATACAATAGCAGTCTTAATATGCTGACCAGACAATGAAAACCGAACCATACCATAGTATAAGCGTCATGCGAGAGGATCAATAAAACATTACTGTTGAAATGAGTAGAGATGTTTTACCTGTAGATTGTAGACTGTATTTGTACACTGCATATGATCCGACCCCGGCAAATAGGAGTCCAAATAAAATAACCCACATGAAGCTCCAGCCGACTGAGGAGGCAACATGTTTGGCTGCAAGGATTTTATAAACAGCATTAGGCTAGCACTGAAGTGTGATATCAAATGAAACTGTGACATAGTTTCAGTTGCTAGATGATGACATTATCAAAAGGTGTATGATTATTAGATTGGTAACAACCAAATTCTTTATCTTGGAATGTTCCATTGATTTCAAAAGCCCGTGGCAACGCACGGACATTCTACTGATAAACTATGGGAGCAAAGAATATTACATTTTTGTACCACCAATCCGCGCTGAAGTTTGCTTGTATAGTGGCACGCCACAGGAACAGCAGCATATTGTTCCGTTCGGACGTAGGGTGCCACTCAGATGGCTACTCAGTACTATGTCTACTTAATTTACAGAGAATGAAAGAAGAAGTTTTAATCATAAGTGAAACCCATCCATGTGATGATCGCGTGGATCACATTACGGAGCAGCCTCCGGTGTTCTCGTCGCTGAAGTAATCGGTGGCCCTGGTGCCGCCGACGACGGCTGAGTTGGCGCCGTACAGGCGCGAGTCATCGTAGCCGTGCTGGTAGTAGTTGTACGAGGACGTGGGCCCCGAGGTGTGGGTCGCGTACATCTGGGCCCCGTCCGGGTGGTACTGGTGCTGCTGCGCGAGGAGGTTGACGGCGCCGCCGGCGCCCGCGCCGGCGATGAACGGGGTCGGCCACAGCACCGCGCGCTTTCCCGTCCTCCTCACCGTCTTGAGCACCTTCTTCTGGTCCACGTCCCCGTTCACCGTCACCTTCTGCATCTCCATGTCGATCTCCACCGCGTCCACTCCTGTAAACCGGACCAGAACCAGATCGATGTCATCTGAATGCGTTCAGCACATATCTATTCATGATCTCAGATAGAAAGCTACTGGGTACGTACCTTCCAACCTCTCGACTGCCTTCCTTATCTTCTTCTCGCACCCGGCGCAACACATATGCACGCACATCTCCACGATCTGGCAGGTGATGGACCAAGGCAGCAGCAGCATCAGACACAGAATGGCCAAATGAAAGACCGGCAATGCCAGGAATGGTGCTAGACCCCAGACCACTCGTGAGAGGGGAGATTAGCTTCTGCTTACTTACCGTCATATTGCTCGGCAAGCTCTGCGTCCGGTCCCTCGATGGCTTGGGGAGTTCTTTGACGTTCGGGTAAACCCGGCCGTGAGACGTTGACAAATGTACAACGGGAGCTAGCTGCTTGTCAACTGCCAAGTTGCGTATCCCCTGTCCCACTATATATGCACGCGCGCCGTCCGCATGTGGTCTGCCCGTGAAGCATGGGCACGGCGGTCGAGCTGCGAGGTCGGCAGGGAGGGAGGGGCATAGACTTCGCTTGACGAACTACTTCACGTGCAAACTGCACCGACTACTTCGTTCTCCCTCCACATTACGCGCTATAGAAAACGCCATTCGAAGCCGGCGGAGATGGGAGCCGCAAGCAACGCCTCACTGGCGTGTGGTATCCCGAGGCTCTCCTCTCGGTGCCGCGTTTCGTCCGAGTGAAGAACGGCGGGAAAGGAGGCGGGCCGCGTGATCCGCAGGCCTGATTGATTGGCCATTAAGCAAATCAGCTCAACGCCCCCTGGATCGACGGCATGCGGAGGCAGCACGTCTCGCTAGTGAGAGCTGTGGCTCGGTGGCGCCGACGGCGGTGGGTGGATACTGTCTCCTCCTTCGATGCCAACGACAGGAGATTCTGGGGCCTTTCTAAAACAAGAAAAAGTTGTGCCGTTGACTCTATTACTCCCTCCGTCCTAGTCTTAAAAATATGTGTGTCTATGAGGTATTTGACTTAATGGGAATTAGGCATCTCATTCATAGGCAAGAGCAGTCCGGCCTGAAGGCATGAACTGAAGGCAGGCAAGAAGGCATTAAATGGCTTTGAAGGATGCGGTGTAAAGATGCAGACTACAGTATCTTTCTTTCTATAAAAATATATGGAATCCGCGATCCTATCCTATTTTTGAAGTCATTTTTGCATTCGAAATTATTTATTATATTATGGGATGGAGGGAGTAAATACCAAACACGTCAAAGTTTTAGGGAGCTCTTATCTGCCGCTTGCTGCCACAAATTCTGTTCTATACGTCCTTTTTTTATTTTTCTAATTAAAAATAATTTAAATTTTTAGAAATATTTGGATATTCGAAAATTATGTTTTCAAATTTTATTCTTGTTTTTCAAAAAATTATTGAAATGTAAAAAAAGTTTGAAATGTAAAAAATTGTTCACCACTTGTTCCAGATTCAAACACTGTTGGTGATGTTGAATTTTTGTTCCAAGCACATATTGTATTTCGCGTGAACATTTTTTGGAATTGTGAAAAAAATTAAATCCACGGAAATTTTCTGAATTGAAGACCATTTTCAAATTCATAAACTTTTTTTGAATTCATGAATCCTTTTTGAATTTGTGAAGTTTTTTTAAATTTGCAAAAAAAATGAATTTCACGACATTTCATTAAATTAGAAACCAACATAGGAAAAAAATGATCGTGGGCCGGTCCATTAGCGGGAGGCTGTGAGCGCTGACCGCATGCCTCGGGTGACGCGAGTGCTTATCATCACTATAAGTGATACATGGCATTGCCCTCCTGCTGCGGCAAATAGTACATATTGAGGATTCGACGACAAAACTGGCCTCTTAGCAACGGGGCCGCTCGTTGTTGTGCTAGCAGATGTATTATAGCGCTCGATTGTTTTTCTAGCTTGTTTTTGCTCTGTTTTATATATTAGAAGATTTTTTTCAAAAATTCAAACATATTTCAGAATTTATGATCATTTTCCATTTTTTGTAGGTTTTTTTGGAATTTTTTCAAACATTTTTAGAAAGTTCCAAACAAATGTAAACAGATGTGCTTTTTAAAAACATAAATACTTTGAAAATTGAACACTTTATTAATTGTCAACAATTTTTGAGAATCTGATCAATTTTCGAAATTCCAATATAACACAACATTTTTTGAAAACATAAATAATTTCTGAAATAATAAAATAATTGAAAATGGGAATATTTTTCCAAAACATTCTGAACATTTCCTGAATTTGTGAACATGTTTTTGAAAACGAACATTTTTCACAATTCCAAACAATTTTTTAAAACAAGATTTTTTTTAAAAAAAGATAAATATTTTTATGAATTCTAAACAATTCTAGAAAAATTGAAAAAAAATCCATAAAAATAAAAACAAGAAAATAAAAAAAATCCAGAGAAGATTGAAACAAGAAACAAAAAAGGGCCCTGAACTGGACCAAAACCCTATAGAAGTTTCCTAAAACCGGAAAAAAAACAAAGTCGGAACATTCTCTAAACAAATACTCCCTCCGTTTCTAAATATAAGTACTTTTAGATATTTTAATATAAACTATATATGGATGTATAGAGTGTAGATTCACTTATTTTGCTCTGTATGTAGTCCACATTGAAATCTCTAAAAGGACTTATAATTAGGAACAGAGGGAGTATTTGCTAATTGGGTTGGCCCATCTCCTTCTTAGGCGCTCCTTGCCCTTGCTATTGGTCGACATTTCGCCGCAGCGAGCGACAAATAGGAAACATCAAAGTTTTTACGCATCTTTTGTCCGAAAGACACCTTTTTTTGTGAGGGATCCCATACTTTATTAATTTGGAACAATAATCAAAGGGATACAAAGGGGGTCATGGCGGGATATAAGCCACAAGGGGTGACCCTGTGGAAGCGAGGCAGAAAATTTTACAAGATTGTGAGCCTCCTGATTCGAAGCACGACTTCGAACATAAAATCACAACTAGCAAAATCTGTTTTTTCTATTATTTATCTCCTTGACGACCGTGATATGAGGGCCCCTACCCCTTTTATGATGTCATCCACAATCAGTTTGCAGTCACCAGCAATTATCAAGTGATCCAAAGATAGATCAACCGCAAGTGCTAAAGCCTCACGGCAAGCAATGGTCTATAAAACTGTCGGATTAATAACACCGGGTAGAACAACTGAGGACCCAAGGAACTGACCATGTTCATCCCTGCATACTGCCGCCGCAGCTCCAAAACGCCCATCATAGGACAAACCCCCATCTACATAGATTTTAACGTGTCCATTTGGAGGGGGTTTCCAACAGCTTCGCATTGGTATTACAAGTGCACGCCCTGTTGAAGTGGAAGTCCTATCAATGTTGAGGCCATCCAACTCTGTGATGAAGCTCTCAACAAAGCGGTGGGTCGACATTGGGCTTTCGAAGATAGAGTATTGCTTTTCGACGCGTGGTCCATACTGCCCAAAGAGTGACGGCCATCTTCACAAACTCCACATGTGATAATGAATCCATCATGTTAAAAAGCCAGTTTTTAGCATTGGGTTCATGAGACTCAACAATTTGATCAGTTAATTCCTCGTCACCTAAAGCCCAGACACACCTTGAAGTTGTGCAATCAATCAACGAGTGCCTCCAGGAATTGGCAGCTCCACAGAGTTGGCAAGAATCTGTGTCGCACATAATTCTGTGGTGGCGCACGTCCTCCGACGGCAAAGAATGTCTTGCCAGCCTCCAAAGGAAAGTTCTGATTTTTTCAGGGACTTTGGTGTTCCAAAGAGATGACCAGCTCTTCTCCTCTGCCTCACTGATGCGGCTTGAACTACGTCGGTATTTCCCCAAAGAGGAAGGGACGATGCAGCATAGCTACGGTAGGTATTTCCCTCAGTGATGAGACCAAGGTTATCGAACCAGTAGGAGAACCACGCAACACTATCTAAACGGTACCTGCACACAAAGAATAAATACTTGCAACCCGACGTGTAAGAGGGGTTGTCAATCCCTCCTGGGTAAAAAGATAGATAAATTTGTAGTAGATTGGATAAATAGATCTCGCGGGAACTTGAAATAAAATAAATAATAAAAAATTACAGCAAGGTATTTTTGGGTTTTTGGATTAATAGATCTAAAAATAAAAGCAAATAAAAATAGATCTCGAAGGTAAATATGATAAGGAAGAGACCCGGAGGCCGTAGATTTCACTAGTGGCTTCTCTCGAGAAACATAGCATACGACGGGTAAACAAATTACTGTTGGGCAATTGATAGAACTTCAAATAATCATGACGATATCCAGGCAATGATCATTATATAGGCATCACGTCCAAGATTAGTAGACCGACTCCTGCTTGCATCTACTACTATTACTCCACACATCGACCGCTATCCAGCATGCATCTAGTGTATTAAGTTCATGGAAAAACGAAGTAATGCAATAAGAACGATGACATGATGTAGACAAGATCTATTCATGTAGAAATAGACCCCATCTTGTTATCCTTAATAGCAACGATACATACGTGTCATGTCCCCTTCTGTCACTGGGATTGAGCACCGTAAGATCGAACCCATCACAAAGCACCTCTTCCCATGGCAAGAAAAATCTATCTAGTCGGCCTAACTAAACCAAAGATTCGAAGAAGAAATACGAGCCTATAAGTAATCATGCATATAAGAGATCAAAGAAACTCAAATAATTTTCATGGATAAAAATATAGATCTGATCATAAACTCAAAGTTCATCGGATCCCAACAAACACACCACAAAAAGAGTTACATCAAATAGATCTCCAAGAGACCATTGTATTGAGAATCAAAAGAGAGGGAGGAAGCCATCTAGCTACTAACTACGGACCCGTAGGTCTACAATGAACTACTCACGCATCATCGGAGAGGCACCAATGAGGATGATGAACCACTCCGTGATGGTGTCTAGATTGGATCTGTGGTTTCTGGAACTTGTGGCGGCTGGAATTGTGTTTCGTCGACTCCCCTAGGGTTTTTGGATTTTCGGGGTATTTATAGAGCAAAGAGGTGGTGCGGGAGGCGGCCGAGGTGGGCACAACCCACCAGGGCGCGCCTGGGCCCCCAGGCGCGCCCAGGTGGGTTGTGCCCCCCTCGGGGCACCCCTCTGGTACTTCTTCGGCCCAAGTTGTTCCTTCTGGTCCAGAAAAAATCTTCAAAAAGTTTCGTTGCGTTTGGACTCCGTTTGGTATTGATTTTCTGCGAAGTAAAAAAAAAGCAAAAAAACAGCAACTGGCACTAGGCACTATGTCAATAGGTTAGTCCCAAAAAATGATATAAAGTTGCTATAAAATGATTGTAAAACATCGAAGAATGATAATATAACAGCATGGAACAATCAAAAATTATAGATACGTTGGAGACGTATTAGCATCCCCAAGCTTAATTCCTGCTCGTCCTCGAGTAGGTAAATGACAAAAACAGAATTTTTGATGTGGAATGCTGCCTACCATGTTCATCACATATTCTTTTCTTTTGTAGCATGGAAATTTGGACTTTTATATGATTCAAAGCAATAGTCTAGTTTTGACATGAAGATTTCAATACTCAAGCATATCAACAAGCAAACATGTCTTTCAAAATATCAACACTAAAGCAAGTTATCCCTATCCTATTATGCTCAATGATTGATCCATTCATGAAACACACTCGCATATTAGCTACACCCAATGCTCAAGTACGATCATAGTGCCCCTTAGTTGGTGCTTTATAAGAGAAGATGGAGACTCAAATAAAAATAAAAATTGCATAAAGTAAATAGAAAGGCCCTTCGCAGAGGCAAGTAGGGATTTGTAGAGGTGCCAGAGCTCAAAGCGGAAAAAGATAGAGATAAAACATTTTGGGTGGCATGCCTTTCCTGTCAACGAAAACGATCGAGTAGTTCCCAATACTTTCCATGCTAGATATATCATATGCGGTTCCCAAACAGAAAATAAAGTTTATTCCTTTTTTCACCATACTTTCACATTCCACGGCTAGCCGTATCCACGGGTACCGTCCATACCAACAATTTTCAAGGAATTTATTATTTGACAACATAAAGTAAATTCATTTTTCATTTCGGGACTGGGCATCCCTAATACCTTTGCCGTACTCTCGTGCAATGACAAGTGAATAAACACTCATCTTGAGAATAACACATCTAGCATGAAAAAATATCAGCCACCCCTTACCGTTTCATGAGCGGTACGAGGACACAAAAAGGAAATTTATTTTGAAAATTAGAAATGGCACATACAAATTTGCTTAGAACTGCACGAAAATACCATATATAGGTAGGTATAGTGGACTCATATGGCAAAACTGGGTTTGATGATTTTGGATGCACAAGTAGTATTCCTACTTAGTACAAGTTAAGGCTAGCAAAAGATTGAGAATCATCCAACTGAGAAACGAAAAATCTCATAAGCGAGCATTAAGCATAACTAACACCGAATAATGCACCACAAGTAGGATGTAATTTCATTGCATAACTATTGACTTTCGTGCTTGCATAGGGAATCACAAACCTTAACACCAATATTCTTACTAAAGCACAATTACTCATCAACATGACTCACATATTATATCATCATATCGCAAAACTATTACAAAGAATCAAGTTTATTTTGTCCAATGATCTTCATGAAAGTTTTTATTATATCCCTCTTGAATATCTATCACTTTGGGACTAATTTCATATGTTACTTTTGATAGCTCAAACAAATCTAAGTGAAGAACATGAGCATAAAATTTTCTTCTTTCAAAATAATATAAGTGAAGCATGAGAGAATTTCTTCAAAATCACTAACTCTCAAATAAATCTAAGTGAAGCATGAGAGCATTTCTTCAAAAATACTAAAGCACACAGTGCTCAAAAAGATATAAGTGAAGCACTAGAGCAATTCCATAGCTCAAAGAATTTAAGTGAAGCACATAGAGCAATTCTAACAAATCATATCATAATTTTGGCTCTCTCAAATAGGTGTGTCCAGCAAGGATAGATGACACAAATTAAAAAAGAAAAACAAGCAAAGACTCATATAACACAAGACGCTCCAAGCAAAACTCATGATATGTGATGAATAAAAATATAGTTCCAAGTAAAATACCGATGGTCGTTAGAAGAAAGAGGGGATGCCACTCGGGGGCATCCCCAAGTTTAGTTGCTTGTTCCTCTTTGGATAATAACTTGGGGTGCCATGGGGCATCCCCAAGCTTAGGCTCTTCTTACTCCTTATTTCTTCATCCATCGTGATCTCACCCAAAACTTGAAAACTTCAATCACACAAAACTCAACAAAACCTTCCTGAGATCCGTTAGTATAAGAAAACCAATCTTTACTTTAAGTACTGTAGGAAACCCATTAAAATTTTGTTATTGCATTATATATACTGTATTCTAACTTTACCATGGCTTATACCCCCCGATACAAACCATAGATTCATCAAAATAAGCACACAATGCAAAGAAAACAGAATCTGTCAAAAACAGAACAGTCTGTAAAGATGCGAATTGTTATCATACTTCTGTAACTCCAAAAATTCTGAAAAATTAGGACAACAGAGGAAATTTGTATATCAATCTTGTGTAAACAATTAAGAATTTTTCATCGCTTCTGTGATTTTAAACAATTATTTTACTGGACGCAAAAGTTTCTGTTTTCCAACAAGATCAAATCAACTATCACCAAAGCTATCCCAAAGGCTTTACTTGGCACAAACACTAATTAAAACATAAAAACACAATTATAACAGTAGCATAATTGTGCAAACACTCAAGAACAGAAAGAAAAAGACAAAAATAAATTTTATTCATTGGGTTGCCTCCCAACAAGCGCTATCGTTTTACGCCCCTAGCTAGGCATAAAGCATAGATTCAAGTATTGTCATTCGTGGTTTGGGCAACTTTTGTAAGGGCTTTCTCAAACCCGGGAGGCTCTTTACGCTTCCCTAAATTCTCAGAAAAGGAAACCATCTTGAGATCTAAACTATCCAACCGCTTATTACAAAGAGTAATCAAAGTATTCATGCGATTGAGGTTTCCACTAATGTGTTTAAGAGGTTCATTATATTTTTGCAACTCGACCATATGTTTATGCAAATCACTCAACTTGTCTAAAATTTGGAACCCTTCTTGAGTAAAAGAAATCCCTTTCTTGATCGGTGGAATTCCCAAGATTCCCTTTAGGATCTCATAAGCAGCATTAGCATCAAGTTCGATAAAATTCCCTTTAGCGGCAAAATCCAAAAGTTGTCGATGGTGCAAAGCTAATCCTATATAAAAATTTCGAAGCAAAATCCTTGCATCTCCTTTAAGGTTGCTAGTGCGGTAAAATTCCATTAATCTATACCAAGCATCTTTCAAATTTTCTCCTTGTTTTTGTTTGAAGTATAGAACTTCAAAATCTGGTGACAAAGGAGGGGTAGTTAAGCTAGCCATGAAGACAAAGTAGGAAAGCAAGGTTGCACTCATAAATAGATCTGACGAGAAAACGGCGAACAAAAAAGAAGGCGAATAAAACGGCAAATTTTTGTGAATTGTGGGAGATGAAAACGATAGGCAAATGGCAAATAATGTAAATTGCAAGGAGATGAGATTTGTGATTAGGAACCTGATAGATGTTGATGATGTCTCCCCAGCAACGGCGCTAGAAATTGGCGCGTGGACGAGAGACTGTTTGATCCTCCCCGGCAACGGCGCCAGAAATTCCTTTTGATGCGGTTTGAACTACGTCGGTATTTCCCCAAAGAGGAAGGGATGATGCAGCACAGCTACGGTAGGTATTTCCCTCAGTGATGAGACCAAGGTTATAGAACCAATAGGAGAACCACGCAACACTATGTAAATGGTACCTACACACAAAGAACAAATACTTGCACCCGACGTGTAAGAGGGGTTGTCAATCCCTCCTGGGTAAAAAGATAGATAAATTTGTAGTAGATTAGATAAATAGATCTCGCGGGAACGCGAAATAAAATAAATAATAAAAAATTGCAGCAAGGTATTTTTGGGTTTTTGGATTAATAGATCTGAAAATAAAAGCAAATAAAAAGAGATCTCAAAGGCAAATATGATAAGGAAGAGACTCGGGGCCGTAGATTTCACTAGTGGCTTCTCTCGAGAAAAATAGCATACGGCGGGTAAACAAATTACTATTGGGCAATTGATAAAACTTCAAATAATCATGACAATATCCAGGCGATGATCATTATATAGGCATCACGTCCAAGATTAGTAGACCGACTCCTGCCTGCATCTACTACTATTACTCCACACATCGACCGCTATCCAGCATGCATCTAGTGTATTAAGTTCATGGAAAAATGGAGTAATGCAATAAGAACGATGACATGATGTAGACAAGATCTATTCATGTAGGAATAAACCCCATCTTGTTATCCTTAATAGCAACAATACATACGTGTCATGTCCCCTTCTGTCACTCGGATTGAGCACCGTAAGATCGAACCCATCACAAAGCACCTCTTCCCATGGCAAGAAAAATCGATCTAGTCGGCCTAACTAAACCAAAGATTCGAAGAAGAAATACGAGACTATAAGTAATCATGCATATAAGAGATCAAAGAAACTCAAATAACTTTCAAGGATAAAAATATAGATTTGATCATAAACTCAAAGTTCATCGGATCCCAACAAACACACCGCAAAAAGAGTTACATCAAATAGATCTCCAAGAGACCATTGTATTGAGAATCAAAAGAGAGAGAGGAAGCCATCTAGCTACTAACTACGGACCCGTAGGTCTACAATGAACTACTCACGCATCATCGGAGAGGCACCAATGAGGATGATGAATCCCTTCGTGATGGTGTCTAGATTGGATCTGTGGTTTCTGGAACTTGCGGCGGGTGGAATTGTGTTTCGTCGACTCCCCTAGGGTTTTTGGATTTTCAGGGTATTTATAGAGTAAAGAGGCGGTGCGGGAGGTGGCCGAGATGGGCACAACCCACCAGGGCGTGCCTGGGCCCCCAGGCGCGCCCAGGTGGGTTATGCCCCCCTCGAGGCACCCCTCTGGTACTTCTTCGGCCCAAGTTGTTCCTTCTGTTCCAGAAAAAATCTTCCAAAAGTTTCGCTGCGTTTGTACTCCGTTTGATATTGGTTTTCTGCGAAGTAAAAAAAAGCAAAAAACAACAACTGGCACTGGGCACTATGTCAATAGGTTAGTCCCAAAAAATGATATAAAGTTGCTATAAAATGATTGTAAAACATCCAAGAATGATAATATAACAGCATGGAACAATAAAAAATTATAGATACGTTGGAGACGTATCCTCACCATTGGACGTAGCTCCTCTCTTATCAAGAAAGTTATCCCCTGTGTTTCTTAGGTTCAGTAATATGAAGTATGATGACCTGACAGAAAATGCACATTTCTTTTTGAATTGCCATGCCTAGAAATCTGTCATTGGGGTTGTGCAGAGAGGTATGTTCTTTATTGCTTCAATATCAGATAGAAGAAAAAACTGCCGCAACTTATCATCTCTCCATGATGCCGAGGTATCGTCAATCAACTCACTAACAAATGTAGGGGTTCGCTAGCCAGGCAAGCTACTGGCCTCATCGACGAGTCTCTTGGTATCCAATTATCTGCCCCGACTCGGGTCGTAGCACCATTCGCAATACGCCTAATGATGCCCATGCGAGAGCACGTCTCTACCTTCCAGGATCGATCTCCAAACCTAAGATGGGTGAGGTCCCAGCTCGACAGTCGAAATATCATTGTTTGCGTAGTAGACAGATTTAAGCAACCGTGCACAAAGAGAGTCAGGAACTGTAAGCAGGCGCCATGATTGTCGGGTAAATAAAGCTAGGTTGAAGAGCTCGATGTTCCTGAATCCCAATCCACCACACTTCTTTGGTTGAGTCATAACTCTCCAAGAAACCCAATGTGGTTTTCGTTGCCCCTCTTTGCTGCCCTAGAAAAACTGGCGAATGAGCTTATTCAGCTTTCCACATAAACCTCTTGGCAATTTAAAACAAGACATTGAGAAAACCGGGACGGCCTGTGCAACTGATTTGATAAGAATTTCTTTGCCTGGTGCAGAGATCGTTTTCACAATCCAACCTTTCACCTTAGCCCATAACCTGTCTTTTAGGTACTTAAAAGCACCCATCTTGGAAGAACCAATATTAGAGGGCATACCCAAATATTTCTCATTGAGAGTTTCAGTATGGACATTGAGAACACCTTTTACCTTTTGTCTGATGTTGTCTGGTGTTCCCTTGCTGAAATAAACTGAAGACTTGTCTGTGTTGATTCTTTGCCCCAAAGCTTGGCAATAGAAGTTCAACATGTTTGACACTTCCGTAGCCCTGAACCATTTGCCTTGAAAAACAGTAGGCTATCGTTAGCAAATAACAAGTGGTTAACCTGTGGAGCTAAAGGAGCCACATGAATCCCACTCAAATGCAAAGACTGCTCTCTTTTGAGGAGGCTTGAAGGCCCTCTGCTGCTAATAGGAATAGGTGAGGTGATATTGGGTCTCCCTGCCGAATACCTCTCGAAGGTTTGAAATCGTCAAGTTTCTTGCCATTGAATAGAACTTAGTATGAGACTAATTTAACCATGTTCATGACAATAGAAACCCATCTCTCAGAAAAGCCAAGCTTAAGCATTACAGCCTCCAGGTATGTCCATTCTACCCTATCAGATGCCTTCATCATGTCTAGCTTCAGGGCATAGTGACGATGTTTCAGGGCTTTGTTTCTTTTCATAAAATGCAAGCACTCATAAGCGACAATGATGTTATCAATAATAAGCCTCCCTGGGACAAAGGCAGACTGCTCTACAGAAATAATTTCTGGAAGGATCTCTTTCAGTCGGTTAGCAATGACTTTAGAAGCAATCTTATATAAAACATTGCATAGGCTGATTGGACGAAACTGGGTCAATGAAGAGAGCTTCCTTACCTTTGGGATCAAAACGAGGTAAGTATTGTTGTTGCACTCCGCACTCTCCTCGCCTTCCACAATTTGCAGTACCGCTTTAGTTACTTCATCTCCACATATATCCCAGTGTTTCTAGAAGAAGTGAGCCAGGTAGCCATCCGGGCCCGGAGCCTTCATAGGAAACATTTGAAATAGAGATGTTTTTACCTCACCAGTAGAGTATGTGGCATTAAGAGAAGCGGTACTGGGGTATTGATCTTCTTTTAGCTTGTGGTCTTGTGGTAGAAGATCATCTTGAGCTTGTGTTCCCTCAAAAGAAGTGGGGTCATACTTCTCTTGTTGGGAAACAAACTTCGTCTTGGGGTATTGATCTTCTTCCCATTCAACTCCATTGGCAGTGAACTTTTGTTCAAAACCAACACCTTGATTCTTCCGGTGCCTTCCTTGCTTGTGTACAATTTCCTCAAATTGCTTACTCCCGGCAAGGCTCTTGTAAACACATTTCTCTATAATTCCCTACAATAAGCTATTTTCTTGCTCAAGTGTAACTTGGCAAAGAGAATCACTAGTGCACTGGTACAGCGAGGTGCTATACAAACGGTTTTTAACCCCTTTCCGCGACGGCATTCTGAACCGTCGCCGAGTGAGTGTGTGCGATAGGGGAATCCTTCCCACACGACCCAGAAACCGTCGTGGATAGGCCCTCCGGTCACACATGCTCAGCAAAATGAGGTCGTGTGCGACGGGCGAGCGATCAAATACGATTATACGTACAGTTGTGCTAAAAAATACAATTATACAGGCCAAATCATTTCGAGTCGTAAGTACATCCCACACAGTCAGTCCCGGCTAAACGTGTCCGTTCGTATGTACATTCCACACAGTCAATCCAAGGAATACGTTTTCGTTAGTATGTACATCCCACACAGTTAATCCAAGAAGTACGTTTCCGTTCATATATACATCCCACACAGTCACTCCATGGAAAACGTTTCCGTTCGCAGGTACATCACACACAATTTTCCCCATTAAATCGTATGTGATAGCGTTGTCATTGTTGACGATATTAACAATTTTATCGTTTGCGTTATTGAATGCATCACACACGGTGCGTAGAAGAAACTGTGTGGCATAGACTGTCCATCACACACACTTTTTATGTGTAAACGTTTGCGCAAGGTGGCCTAACGCAAACAGTTTTCAAGAGGAAGACGTGTGTGATTACCTCTCAAACCACCTGTATGGTCAGGAGGTGAGGAAGGTATTCATACAACACCCACGGTTCAATATTGAAGTGTTCTTGAAGAGGACAAAAGATGGATGGTCAATCATCCACAGGCACTGGCCTAAAGTTGCAAAGACCTTCAACATCAATGAAGGCTCAATATTCGCCTTCCGCTTCAGCAGTTTTCCAATGAGATTCATCTGTCTATGTACCGTCTATGATGCTAATTTCGAAAGGTTATAGATGTTGCATGTGAAATTTGGTGCTCGTGCAGTCGTGTAATGGGGTAGCTGAGTGCTGAAGCTATATGATGTTGTACTCTGATGTATTTCAATTATGAAATCCTGCTTCCTTAATACGAAAATGAAATATATTGTGTGCTTAATATGAAATGTCAGTTAATAAATGGATTATTAATAATAGGACAATTAGCCTGCTAATGGCCAATTAGCCTGCTAATTGGGGTTTTTCTATTGCAAACGGTTATTGAGAAAACACCGTCGGTGATGACCTCAGACAACGCACACAGTTTCTAGGAATAAAACATGTTGGATCAATGAACAATCATCAGTGAACTGCTTTGGAAAAGCCTGAAAATAAGGATATACATAAATATCTTCTCTAGATTTGAAATGGCGCAAAGGAATAAAAAAGACAAGGTATAATAGTTAGTACCATCCTGCAGTGCACTGATGTCTTCTTCATTGTGCAGACAAAGATCTTATTTTTTGTCGCTATTTTTTTTATCCTAACAATCTTTCTGAGTTTCTTGACTTGACTGATATTCATGGACAACTCATTTCCCCATATGCAAAAAGGGTCGAACAGTGGGTCAAAACCTCTGACAGCAGGACCTACATGTGCAAGACCAAATTGTTAAAAACCTAAATATTAGAATGGTTCCTGCAATTGCACAATAATATGCTATTAGACAAAGGATCATGCATGTGCGAACCTCGATTGTAAACCTTAGTGCTTCCCATTGTTTCCTTGCAACACATATAAGGTAGTTAGTGATCAGGTTAAGTGAGGGTTCGCATGCTATCAGTAAAATATGTTGATGAAAAATAAGCACATTGCAGATTCATCAGATTAATTTGAGCCACATGAAAAACCCATTTATCCAAAACAAGCATGCTTAAGAACTAGGAAATATAGCAATTGTATATGTTTCTCATGTATTAAGTGCAGGAAAATTTGATTTATTCCTCACATGCACAATAATACAAAATTCTACCCACGACAATTGGACATCGCATTGCAGAATTGAACCAAGCAGTTAACTAAACACCACAACAAATGAACCAAACATTAACTGAGCATCACATTGCACAATATAACATACTCCTAATAGAAGATCAGACAGTTAACCAAACCAAGCATGCTTAACAACTTGAAAATATAGCAATTGTATTTGTTTCTCATGTATTTAGTACAGCCAAATTCGATTTATTTCTCACATGGTATACAATAACAAAATGCACCCACAACAATTGAACATTGCATTGCAGAATTGAACCAAACAGTTAACTAAACACCACAACAAATGAACCAAACGTTAACTGAGCACCACATTGCATAATATATAACATACTAGAAGATCAGACAGTTAACCAAACCAAGCATGCTTGCCAATTTAGAAATATAGCAATTGTATTTGTTTCTCATGTATTTTGTACAGATAAATTCGATTTATTTCCCACATGAAAGACAATACAAAATTCCACCCTGAAGAATTGAACATCACATTTACAGAATTGAACCAAACAGTTAACTGAACACGACAACTAATTAACCAAACAGTAATAAGTGAGCACCACATTGCACGACATATAGAACATATACACTAGAGCAACAGATTGCATGGTAAAAGTAGATAGGACAATTTACTATAATTTGTTAAGGAAAGGCAGGAGCAGCACATGCAACGGGTAAACCAAGCATGCTTAACCGGCGTAGCTAGCAAACTGAACATAAGTCCCTATAGTGAGCTAATAAGACAAGCTACTCCTCATCGTCGGAGATATCGATGATGATTGGCTCCTTGGACATGGAAGAGGGCGAGGCCTCCACATCGTGGGTGCCCTCGTCATAGTAGTGAGTTGCCTGAGCCACTCCGAGCACCAACCTGCTAGCTCTTGAGTTGAGGTAAGCACGGACACACTGAGAAAACACCTCGTAGTCTTCATCGAAGGCATCGACGGTGGCCTCGAGAAAACGCCACGAACTGTCGTTTAAAGCAGCCAACCGCGTCGCGGCGTCGGCGCGCGAGGTGTCGATGGTGGCCTCGACGGCGAGGTGATCCTCCAAGATCTGGGGGTCGGCATGAATGGCAACCATCGCGACCTTATCCGCGCGTGCGGCCGCGATTTGCTTTTCCGCTGCCAAATGCTCCTTGAGCTCCTGGCTATATTGCGTGCACCATGGCTTAGGGCGGCGCTTATTTGGGGGAGGGGTCGGTGATTTGGGTGGAAGGTGTCATGCCGGCGGTCGGGGCATGTGGAATGTCGAAGGAGGAGGAGGATGGGGGGTCGGGTGTGGATTACCTGCCTGGATCGACGAGGCCGAGCAGCGTGAAGGAGGGTCGCCAGCGAGGAGGCGACGCTGCAAGCAAGGAGTGAAGGTTTCAACTTGGAAAGGAAGGCGGAAACAGGGGAAATGTGGCTTTTGGTAAGGGGGAGGGGGCGGGGAGGTAGATATTTCCGCGGAAGCCGAAAATTTTGGATCGGTGCAGCGAAAAAACTGGTGCGCAAAGTGTCATCAGACACGGTCCCTTATTCAGCACTGTGTACGACATGTGAACATCACAAACGATTCATATAGCTTACCCCGTGTGTGATGAGTTTTAACGTGCAAATTTTGGTCCAAATTTCCCTGGTTACAGTGGTCATCCACGTCATTGCATAATTTGGGTACACAAAGGAGACTACAGCACACCACACTTCTTAATCGAGCAAGTTCAGCAATTAAATAGAGCAAGCTGACCTAAACATTACTCTAACAAATTAAAGACCGACGCTCTTAATTAAACAAAACAAAGAGTACTACTCCAGTTGGTGTTCGTCGATCTCCGCCGCCTCCTCCATGTCCAGCTCGCGCCCGACGATGTCTTGGGGAAGGGGCTCCATGGCATCCATCGCACCATACTCGGCAAGCATCTCGCCATCCGCGTCCGCCACCTATTTGGGAAAGGATGCCACGAGCTGGGCTTGGACGGGCTCCGTCGTGGCAAGGTATGCCACGGAGGAATGGACGGTTGCTCGAATGCTTTCGGCGATTGCCAATTCTTCGGCCGTGGGTTGCCGACCGTTGTGGGAGAAGTTTTGTTCGATTTATGCGGTGACCGCCAGGAGCTGGGCGTGGGCGGCCTCGACATGGTCATGGGCGGCCTCCATCAGGGCTAAGGCCACCACTGCGGAATGGACTGTTGTTGTGCTGCTCTCGCCAGTTGCTATCCCCGAGGCAGATGTTGTTGCCGCCACCTGAGAAGTAACAGCGGCCGTTTGGGCTACCTTGGCTGCCCGGTCACAGATTGTGGCCGCGCTCACGTGGCTTGTTAGCACGCGCATGGCGGCTGCGGCCGCGCTCTCACTGGAGTGGGCCGCCGAAGTTGCCCTCACGACACGGGTCCACGTCCCCATCTTTCACCGGCGATGATTGAACAGTGAAATGATATTTGGGGAGCGAACTAGTGTGCTTGACACGCCGGCTGTGAACTGTAGCTAACGCATCTTCTCGCGTAAGCCATATGCGTACTATACTCCGACGGTGCTCCAAGATATTTTGTACTGCATCTCACACGGTTGGTGGTAATAAACTGTGTATGATCTACTTGATTTTTTGTCTTGATTTGAATTACATAATGGGGTCACAGCGGCAAAGGAGGGTGTTTGAATTGCTAGAACTCTTATCTACAGTGAACATGCAACTATAGGTGTGTCGTCAAAAAAATTGGAATTATTCAGGGTTCGTTTGGACATTTTTATACATTAACTTGGTTTTCTAGGCATTTCAGGTGCACAATTCAAAATTAAATTACATGCACATGCTCCGGTGCACCAAAATGGGTTGTAAAATCATACATGTGTCCATGGGTTGATGCTTATGTCCCATGCAAGAAATGGGGATGAATTTCAAACACCATAGCACCATGGCTCTCCGGCAAACATTGAGATACATGGTTTTAAAATTTTAGTAAATTGAAAACACGTCTGAAATTCATGAAACTTGACATGATATCATTGAACGACATCAATATGCCGTGGTAAAAATATTGTCCCATTTGGGGCAGGTTTGGGTATAAGCTTCTCACAAACCAGAGCTTCTCACAACAAGCCTGATGGTTTCGGTAGGGAATGTGCCACCTTTGTGGACGAAATAATATCCGTTGCCTCTTCTTGCTTTCAAAATTTTTCTAGTGTCAACATAGAACAACAGGAGTGTTGTGTCAATTTTTGGGATTTTTCAGGGTTCGCTTGGACATTTTTATACATTAACTGAGTTTTCTATGCATTTATGTGCATAATTCAAAATTAAACTACATGCATATGCTCCAGTGCATATAAATGGGTTCAAAATTCAAATGTGTGTCCTTGGTTGCATGCTTAGGTCCCATGCAAGAAATGAGAATGAATGTCAAACACCTTGCCACAGTCGCTCGACCGCTAACATTGAGATACATGGCTTTTAAATTCTAGTAAATCAAAAATGCATCTGAAATTTATGAAACTTGACATGCTATCATGGAACGGAATCAACATGCCATGGTAAAAATATTGTCCCATTTGGGGCAGGTTGGGGGTATAAGCTTCTCACAAACCAGAGCTTCTCACAACAAGCCTTATGGTTACGGTAGGGAACATTTCACCTTTCTGGACGAAACGACATCCGTTGCCTCTTCTTGATTTCAATTTTTTTCTAGTGTCAACATATAACAACAGGAGTGTTGTGTTAAATTTTGGAATTTTTTGGGGTTCATTTGGACATTTTTATACATTAACTGAGTTTTCTATGCATTTATGTGCATAATTCAAATTTGAACTATATGCACATGCTCGAGTGCATATAAATTGGTTGAAAAATCAAATCTGTGTCCTTGGTTGCATGCTTAGGTCCCATGCAAGAAATGGGAGTGAATGTCAAACACCTTGCCACCGTCGCTAGGCCGCAAACATTGAGATACATGGTTTTTAAATTCTAGTAAATCCAAAACTCGTCTGAAATTCATGAAACTTGGCATGCTATCATGGAACGGCATCAACACGCTGTGGTATAAATTTTATCACATTTGGAGCAGGTTTGGGTATAAGCTTCTCACATACCAGAGCTTCTGACAACAAGCCTCATGGTTCCGGTAGGGAATGTGCCTCCTTGGTGGATGAAACGATATTCGTTGCCTCTTCCTATTTTTAATTTTTTTTTCCTAGTGGCAACATAGAGCAACATGAGTGTCGTGTTAAAATTTGCAATTTCAGGGATCGTTTGGACATTTTTATACATTAACTGAGTTTTCTAGGCATTTTATGTGCATAATTCAAAGTTGAACTACATACACATGCTCCAGTGCAGAAAAATGGGTTGACATATGAAATGTGTGTCCTTGGGTGCATGCTTAGGTCCCATGCAAGAAATGAGAATAAATTTCAAACACCAGGGCACTATTGATTACCGGCAAAACATTGAGATACTTTGTTTTTAAATTCTAGTAAATTCAAAATTCATCTGAAATTCATGAAACTTGGCATGCTATCATGGAATGGCACCCGACATGCTGTGGTATTTTTCGTGTCCATTTTGAGAGAAGGCGTACTCGAATAACAGCAAACAAAGGCATTTTGAAACAAATAGCTGCCACTTTAACATCTCAAACGTTTCTATAATTTAAATCGTGTGCGTTCTGTTAACCATTCACGTGACGCCACACGTCACACAACTGCTTGACTGAACGGGAGGCGTGTGAGCGCAGTCCACTGCGCAGGCTGACCGAGAGGCGTGCAAGCTGTCCTCCAATGCACGGGCTCACCGGAAAGCGTGCGAGCTGTACGTTGCGTAGCCTCACTGGGAAGCGAGCCCTTTGACTTCCATGGCCGCCCGCCTTGCTCGCATCCTCTCCATTAATGGCGCCCGAGCCGCTGTTTAATACGGGTGGCCTTACTGTTCGCCTCGCATTCCCCTCCCGCAGACCTCCACCAACACCATGGCGCAGAAGGATCATCTGCCACTAGTCTTCCAGTTTGGTGAAGTCGACTGCGAGCCGGACGAGATAGAAAATAAGGAGGAATGGGGCCTCATGGACATGGCCCTGAACGAGCTGGCCGCGGTGGTTGCTGCCCCCGCGCCCGTCCCAGCTCCCATCCCCGCGCCCGCGCAACCGACCATCCCCGTAGCATTGACGGGCTGGTCGCCGAGCACAATCGCAGAGCTGGAAGCCGATGGCGTCAGCGAGGTCTCCGTGGACCCGCGTGAGCTCGTGTACATGCCAGCGCCAGCGCCCGTGCCCATGCCCGTGCGCGCCCCTGCACCCACCGCGGCGCTGGTCCCCGTGCGTTTGCCTGCACCCGCCGCACTCGTGCCCGTGCGCGCGCACCCCTCAGCGGCATGGGACGCCGCCGTCGACCGCTACCTCGCAGCGCCGCGAGTTGCCGTCCTCCCGTGCCCCGCCCGTCGATCGCGCGACGACATGATGTTTGATTTCCAAGTGAAAAACATTCTGTGCTGCCTTGAAGACTTCGACAACGGTGTCCCGGAGGACGACAACGACAACGCCGGCGCGGCACGCTGCCTCCGCCGCCGCCGGAATTTATTTTTTGGGGGGTTTAATACTGTATCTCGATCATATGAATATAAATTCGCAGTGTGACTGAATGAAAGATATGGTTTGAACGAACTTGCGTTTTTCTCTCTGAATGTACAGACTTATCAAACGATTTTATTTTAAAAAATGTAAATGGTTTTTAAATATAAAACACTCATCGCAAACGTTTTAGATAGAACACCCGTATGCAAACCGACAGCTTCCCCAGAAAGGCAAGGAAAAATGTGCCGAGCAGGATTTGTGTAGCTCTTGATCGCAAAAGTTTTAGATAGAACACCCGTATGCAAACCGACAACTTCCCCAGTAAGCCAAGGGAAAATGTGCCGAGCAGGATTTGTGCAGCTCTTCCTCGCAAACATTTTAGATAGAACACCCGTATGCAAAGTGAGAGCTATGGTCTTCCCCAGTAAGCCAAGGGAAAATTCGCCGCGCAGGATTTGTGCATCTCTTCAACGCAAACGGTTCAGATTGAACGGTATGCAAAGCGAGACTTCGGCGCTAAGCCAAGAGAAAATGTGGCATGCAAGATTTGTACATCCCTTCAACGTAAACGGTTTTTTTCGGATGACCTGTGCGCAACCACGTACAGACAATTTGGTAAGATTTGCATCTGTCATATTGGGTATATTGCCATTTGTCAAACTGGAAAGATTGACATTTGTTGATTTAGTAACATTGCCCTTTGTCAACCTTGTAACACTGCCATTTGTCAACATATGCAGCTAAAAATCACTAGCACTATCTAATTTGTGCAACTAAAATTCAGTAATTAAGCATAGATTTTATTCATAGATTAAGCAGTCGTTCTTTATACAAACAGTTCAACTCGACAGCTGAACCGACCAAACTTTTCCCCAATTGTTGCCAACCACTTACTAAATAGCTAGTTCAACTATATATACTAGCTAATTTTAAGTACGTTGTACAGATCAACCACATCTATAGTCAGATGAACTGAATAAAATAGCCCCTAAATACTACTACTAGGGAGGGGCTTTGTACTACTTCTGGCAGCCTCTTCTCTGCCGAGCGCGCTCAGTAAGAGGCAGAGGAGGAGGAGCCTACCGACGAGCTGGACAACTGCAATACGGTGCCTGCCGCTGCCGTACCTTCAGCGACGCTCACCTTGAACGCCCTCTGCCGCTCCAGACGACCCCTCTCGAAGCGGCGGGACTCCTCGTAGATCTCCTGATTCCTCGCCTCTGCGGCGGCGTGTGTTGCAGCCACGGCGGCGGTAAGGCTCTTTGCGTGCTCGACGAGGCGCTCCTCCTCCTCCCGCGGGAACTCGATGTAGCGCGCAAGGTCGCTGACGCACGTGCGGGCCACCACCTCTACTTCTCGCCTTCGGGCGGCGGTGGCGGAGCGGGTGATGACCGCGGCGGTCGACGATGGGCTGGCGGCCACGGCGGTCGACGATGGGGTGGTGGCCACGACCACCACCTCCCGCCTTCGAGCCGCGGTGGCGGAGTGGGTGATGGCCACGGTGGCCAACAGTGGGGTGGCGGCCACGACGACCACCTCCCGCCTTCGGGCCGCGGCGGCAGGGCGGGCGATGGTCCTGACTTTCGACGGTGGTGTGGTGGCCATGACGGCAGACGGTGGGGTCGCGGCAACGGCGGCCAGCAACAACTGCGGACAGGCAGCGGCGGTGGAGCGTGTGGTGGGTGTTCCACGCACACCCAACAGGGACGCCACGCGGACTATACTACACCGGGGACTGCGCCGCCGCCGCGGTGTAGCCTCCCAGCTGGAGCTGTCCTCTGATGACGGCGGAGTGGCTGAGCGACGACGACGAACCGGTGCCATTGGCGATTGTGGGAGAAGCAGACGAGATAAGCTACAGGGAGGGAGGGGAAAATGCGACCCAGGACTCGCCGGCCGTGAGGGTTTATATAGCAGGCCAGTAAGCATTGGGATTTTGGGGTATTTCACCGAGTCGGGCGGGAAGCTTGCGCGGGAACCTGCGCAGTTGCGCGGGAACGGGCTCACAGACGATTCATTGGCGCCACTTCGAGCCACCGTTTGGCCAAAATAACGCCCCCGCGCGCTGCGCAAGCTTGCGCTCGAAGCCGTTTGCGGCAGCGGGGTGACAAGACGTGTGAGAAGAGGACGAAAGAACACGTACACATACGGTTAATAAAAAAACATTTGCAATTTAATTACGTACTACCCCCGTCCTGGTTTATAAGTTGTCTTTGTATTTTTGTGCCAAATTTTGACTAGAGATTTAACTAATAAAATACGAATGCATGTCGCCAAACATTATATCGTTGGATTCGTATTCGAACATAGTTTCCAATTATATAATTTTTATAACATGCATTAACATTTTGTTAGTTAAATTTAAAGTCAAAATATGGCACAAATATAAAGGGAACTAATAGACCAAGACGGAGGTATTAGCACACGGCCGCTCTCTACGCAGCGTCGCAACTGCCGGCCGGCTTGTAGACGTCCATTCCCTACATGTTCAACTGCTCTATGCGTGTGGTTGTTCGCGGTTGAGGCGGCCACGACGCACTCTGCTCTCGCGTCCCTCCGGGCGCTCTGCCCTCGTCCCTCCACGCGCGCTGCTAGTGTTTGGGGCTGGCGCACGATCACGTACGTTCGTGCTGCCATTATGTATGCGGTTGCGCCAGGCGCGGCGCCACGATGTAGTTACCCGCTGCAAAAACTGCCATGCGGACGTGCCGAGAATGCAGGCCGCCCGGCCCCCTTTTATTCCTGCGGCCATTTACCTTCATTTCTCGCGCCACACAACACAATAAAGCACACCCACGACGACACATACAGAGAGGACATCCAGCGGTTCCAATGGTGCTCCCCATGGCTCTAATGGCGCTCCCAGCGGCCAACGACGACAACGGGGGGCAGTTCACCACGCATCACATAGTGGACACCCACATGAGGGAGAAGGCCCTCTCAGTGGTGTACACGAACGAGCCGGTCTCGGCGGAGAGCTACATCCAAACTATGGAGCAGTTGCTTGTTGAGGACAAGTACCAAGTGGTCGGATTCGACCTCGAGTTCACCAGCGGTCGTGCCGGGCACAATCAGAAGGTTGCCGTCGCCCAGTTGTGCGTGCAATGTGACGTCCTCGTCTACCACTACCACCTGGCCACAAGGCCTTGCGAGCGTTTCTCCAGGTTTATCAACAGCTCCGACTACAGTTTCGCTACGGTGGACACCACCAACGATCCAAAAGCGCTCAAGGTTTCGGGCTTGATCTGCCAGAATCTTGTCAACATCCGTGACCACTACAAGGTCTGGGGCAGCGACGACAACAAACAGAACTCCCTAGTTGACCTCGCCTCGGCCATCATCGACCCCTACTATATGAAGATGAAGCATGAGAGCAAGGAGGACAAGAATGCCTGGCACAGTGTCTGGCATCAGAGACTGGATGAAGGACACATCAAGTACGCGACCAAGGACGCGTACACAAGCTACGAGATGTACAGGCGGATCATTGACGTGAGGAAGTGTCTTCTTCCTGACCCAGACAAGGGATCGAGCCACGGAGTAGTGGCGGGAGCGTCACAAGAAGTAGATGACTAGACGATCGTTTCTCCTAGTTTAGAATGCGTGCAATTGTTTATTAAGGTGTGTGCGAATGATCTGTATGGTCACTTATGTAATTGGATGTTTATTTCAGTTATATATATATATATATATATATATATATATATATGTTATTCTTCTGTAGACAGAGCAAATCACACGGCTTATTAGCAGCAATCGTCTGTGTTATTATTGGTCTTCGCGCACATTTCTAATTGCGGACCTGTTTGTCGCGTATCACACACATCTTGTTCAGTTGAACTATTTCTGTTGTCTTGGCTCATCGCAAACAGTTCATCCGAGTGAACTGTATGCCCTCCATCGCACACACCTTGATCTGGCAGACCGTTTCTATTGTGTTGCCTAATCACACACAGTTCATCCTAGTGAACTGTATGCCGTATATCGCACACACCCTCATCTGGCTGCCCGTTTCTGTTGTTCTGCCTCATCGCAAACAGTTCTGCTGGATTAACCGTTTGCCATGCATCGCACACGCAACTCTAATCTGAATCGTGTTTGATGTCAATGCCATCGCAAACGTTTTGTATATTTTTTGACGGTTTTATTACATCACCGTTTGTGATTAATGCATCACACACAGTTTTGTCGAAGGGTCTCTGATTGGACTGTCGCGTTTGGACCAACCTGCAGTAGTGGTGGAATCAAGAGAACTACTAGAAGCAACAATATTAGATTTAGCATGATTATTGTTACTACTATAAGAAGAATCTTTCTTGCCATTGTTGCTAGATTTTACTTGAGGCATATAAGTAGACAAGAGGAGACGTTTGGCAATGTAAGAAGAACTCTTCTTTCGAAGGTCATCATTGATAGCTTTTAGAAACTCATGCTCTTGCTCTTAATTTAGCTTCTCGAAGCGGAGCTTCTCATGAGTTCTTAGGAGCTCTCTATGATCCTCTTGAGTTGTTTCATCATCTAACATAAGAGTTTTTAGTTCTTTAGTTAGACGCTCAATCTCCTTCTTATCATTGTCATTCGTTTCATCTTGATTAGCATGATTACTAGCAAGTTCATCATTGTTTTCACTAGTTTTGTCAACAAGTAAATCATCATCACCTAGCAAATCATCTTCATCACTATTGAAATCAAAGTACTCGGGGTGCGATACCTTGGGGCCTTTAGCCATGAAGCATCTTCCAATTCCTTCATTTGGTGAATCAAATATGTCATGGGAGTTGGATGATACTAGAGCAAGTCTGGCAACACCTTCATCTTGAGTATAATCGGAGTCGGAGTGATAGCTTCTCTCGGAGTAGTTGTCGGAGTCGGAACCGGAAACCCAGTCACCAACACAAGCTTGATGTCTTCGTCTTGTATAGCTCTTTGATGACTTGTGTTTCCTTTCCGAATCTTTGCTTCTTCGAGAGGGTCTTCGTTCATAATGATCATCTCTACTCCTTGTCTCTCTTGGAGGTGATTCATCCCTTCTACTTCTCCTTTTTGGTGAGTATTCTCTTTTCTTGTAGGGAGTCGTACACTCATTGGAGTAGTGTCCGGGTCTTCCACAATTGTAGCAATTACGGTCACGACTAGAAGATCTTTTCTCATTGTAGGACCTTGACTTGGAGCTTCTATCTTTACTTCGACTCTTGTAGAATTTGTTGAAGTTCTTCACCATTAGACTTATTTCCTCATTGGAGACTAGCTTGTCACTTGAAGTTGTAGGAGCATCACTTAAAGCTTTGTATGCACCACTTGAGTTATTGTGGAGCTCTTCCTTATCCTTGAGTGACATCTCATGAGCAACAATTCTACCAATGGCTTCCGTTGGCTTGAGATCTTTGTAGTTGGGCATCATTTGGATCAATATGCACATGGTATCATATTTTTCCATCCAAGGCTCTAAGGATCTTCTTGATGATGAATTTGTCGGTCATCTCTTCACTTCCTAAGCCGGCAATCTCATTTGTGATGAGAGCAAGCCTAGAGTACATTTCGGTGACTACTTCACCATCCTTCATCTTGAACTTGTCAAGTTGACTTAGGAGCACATCCAACTTGGATTCCTTGACGGACTCGGTACCTTTGTGCATATCAACCAAAGTATCACAAATTTCCTTTGCATTCTCAAGGCGGCTAATTTTGTTGAATTCTTTGGGACACAATCCATTGAAGAGAATATCACAAGCTTGAGCGTTGTATTGCAACATCTTCAATTCATCCGTGGACGCTTCACGATCCGGTTATTTTCCATCTTCAAAGTATTCACCTTGCAAGCCAATACGAACAACATCCCAAACGGCGGGGTTATAACCAAGAATATGCATTTTCATCTTATGCTTCCAACTAGCAAAAATTGTACCATCAAAGTAAGGACCTCTACGGTGTTAATTACCCTCACTAGACGCCATACTGTCCTAGGTTGTGAAACCAAGGCTCTGATCACCAAAGCTATGGAAATCAAGGCAAATGGAGACCAAAGCTCTGATACCACTTGTAGGATCGAAAGTATGTCTAGAGGGGGATGATTAGACTACTTGACCAATTAAAAATCTATCATTTTCCGAATTTTTGTTGTTGGCAGATTTTAGCAATTATGACAAATCAAGCAATCAACCTACACATGCAATTCTAAGAGTATAGCAGCGGAAAATAAAACATTGCATATGAAGGTAAAGGGAGGGGTTTGGAGAAGGCAAACGCAATGGAGACACGAAGATTTATGGCGTGGTTCCAATAGGTGGTGCTATCGTACGTCCACGCTGATGAAGACTTCAACCCACGAAGGGTAACGATTGCGTGAGTCCACAGAGGGCTCCACCCACGAAGGGTCCACGAAGAAGCAACCTTGTCTATCCCACCATGACCATCGCCCACGAAGGACTTACCTCACTCGGTAGATCTTCACGAAGTAGGCGATCTCCTTGCCCTTACAAACTTCTTGGTTAAACTCCACATCATGTCGGAGGCTCACAAGCGACACCTAACCAATCTAGGAGACACCACTCTCCAAAAGGTAATAGACGGTGTGTTGATGATGAACTCCTTGCTCTTGTGCTTCAAATGATAGTCTCCCCAGCACTCAACTCTTTCTCACAGATTTGGCAATGGTGGAAGAAGGATTTGAGTGAAAAGCAACTTGGGGAAGGCTAGAAATCAAGGTTCAAATGGTTGGAATGGAATCTCTTGATCTTAACACATGAGTAGGTGGTTCTCTCTCAGAAAATGGATGGTGGAAGTGTAGGCACGTTCTGATGCCTATCTTACAAAGGAAGAGGGGGTGGAGGGGTATATATAGCCTCCACACAAAATCCAATCGTTACACACTTTTGGTCCATCTCGGTGGCACCAATTGTGAAACTCGGTGGCACCGATCAGTACAAAAATATGAACGTTAGGAATCTTGGTGGGACCGACTGGAACAACTCGAGGGGACCGATGTGCTAGGGCTTAGGGCAAACTTCATCTCGATGGTGCCGATTACATCAACTCGGTGGGACCGAAATGAAGCAATAAGCAACAGAGAATCTATCAAGCCAACTCAGTGAGACCGATTGCAACATCTTGGTGAGACCAAAATAATTACAACAAGTCACAGGGAGTTTGCAATGCCATCTCGGTGAGACCGAGATCCGTATCGGTGTGACCGAATTGTTAGGGTTTCTGGTAGTGGCTATGTCAATATGAACTCGATGGCTCTGGTTAGAAAGAATCGGTGGGGCCAAGTTTGGAATTTAGGTTTGGACATATTTGGAAGGAGAAAGTGGCTGAGGGTTTGGAGCAATATCACTAAGCATTTTGAGCAAGTAGACCATTAGGCAACACCTCATCCCCTTTTAATAGTACTGGCTTTCCTATGGAATCAATGTGATCTTGAATCGCTAAAATAGAAATGAAGAGTCTTGAGCTTTTGCCAATCTTTGTCCTTATCATTTTGAGGGGTCCACATCTCTAGTCCGTGCCATGCCAGTCATTGAACATCCTGAAATATTTATCTTGAATGGATATTAGTTCAATGAGCTATATGTTGTTATGAATTACCAAAACCACCCGGGGATTAGTTGCACTTTCAGCAGGAATCCTTTGTCCCTGCACATAGACAACGTGGATCGGAGCCGAACTCCATCCCAGACCACGAGGATGAACTAGGTCACCGTCGCCAGATACGCCCTAGTCGCGGCAGGTGCGACTAGACGTCAGCCGATCGCAGAGAAGCGAAAACGCCCACCAACACAGAGACGATCGTGCACATGGCGGCCAGATCGATCGAGAAGTAACCCCTATCCGGAGGACACCTACATGAATCAAACGATGGATTGGGGCCCGGTTAAGTTTCTTTTAGATGAGGCCTAGTTAGGTTTTGTGGCTACCTTAAGGGCGTGTTTGGTTGCCTGCATTAGGCCCAACTAGGCCCGCGCGGGAAGAAACTGAGCTGTTTGGTTGCCTGTGTTCACTATTAAGCCTGCATAGCACGAAACTCGAAGCACATCTGGGCTTGTCTCGTTGGGAACGCTCAGATCGGCAGTTTCCAGCGAGCCAGGCCGTGTTGAGCCTCATCGAGGGCACATGGGTGGGCCTCTTGCACGAGAGAAGGCTGGAGGGATGCGAGCACGTACACAGCCTGTACCTTTTATCTTCTTCTACCTCCACTAAGCTCCTCCCTAATCTTCTTTCTTCCTTCTCCCTTCTAATCTACACAACGGTGGTTCGATTCGAGATAAGCTCTATACGAAAAAGATGCACATTGATGTTACAGTTCCATTTTTGCAATCGGTTCGTAGTTTCATCGACCATAAATGCTCAATTCTGTGTTCACGTTTGGAGTTATTTTGGACGAATTTTGTCAAATTCGTTGCGCATGATCGACCGTTCAAAATTTCCTTTGACTAGTAGCCTAATCTCGCAGTTCCACACGACATTCGTGCTGCAAGTTTTCTGTTTTGACGATCGTAAACGAGAAGATTTACAACTTCCTCGTTATTGTACATATGCATATGTGTGTTGTGATTTAAGACACTGCTTAATCATTCCTCTAGGCCAGTGTAGTTTCTCTCGATCTCCTCTCTCACGTCTTGCTGCAGTGGCGTCATCGTCGGCATCGTTCATCTCGGCCTTCTCTCCATGATCCTACTGCACTGACGCCGCCATGGCGCGCACACTGTATTTCTTCTCCTCTGTCCTCTGCCTCAGAGCCCTCCTATTCCTCCCTCTAGACGCCGGCGTCGTTCCTCTTGACCTCCTTGCCATTGTCCTACTACACTGGAGTCGTTTCCGGCGTCGGTCATCTCGGCCTCCTCTCTCTCGTCCTACTGCACTGACGCTGCCATGGCGCGAGCACTGCATTTCTCCTTCTCTGTCCACTGTCTTTGTGCGGACTTTCTCTGCGGCGACGAGGCTAGCAACTAGTTCGCCGTGCCGCCGACAGAGTCGCTTGCGCACGACTCTGTGGTCATCGTTTCGAGTGCGGCGCCACGATCATCGTCCATAGTAGTCGCCATGCATGGTCCGACACGCACTGCATTTCTCCTCCCCCGCCCTCTGCCTCAGCGCTCCTCCGCACAGACTTTCTCTACGGCGGCGACGCTAGCAACTTGTTCGCCGCGGCGCCGGCAGGAAAGCTCGCCCGAGATTCCGTGCTCGTTGTGTCGGACGCGGTGCCGCGGTCAGCGTCCATCGCAGTCGCGAGGCACAGTGTAACGGTGTGTGTTAAGTGTAAGTGTTGGCTCTTAATAATATCCCGCGTATGCAACCAAACACCGTGTAGTTGCACGAGCCGAGCCAATGCGGGCAACCAAACGCTATGCCAAAATTTCCCCCCTAATGCAAGAGGCCTAGATGTGGGCCACCAAACAAAGTGCAGATGTTAGTTTTCTGCCTGTTTTACCTCAGCCAGGCTCCACGGGCCAGGCTCGCTCGGGAAGGCTACCAAAAACGCCCTAAGCAAAGAGTGGGCATATTGCCCCGGAAGTGATTATGTGGGCCAGCCCATGTAGGTTTTTGTCCCTTTTAAAAAATTGAAAATTTTACAATAAAGAAAAAGGGTCTATTTGAAAAGATATTCACAAATTTCTAAATTCTAAAAAGTGCAGTTGCCCTTTGTAGAGCTCCCGAGCGCACACTCTTCCACGTTGTCGAGGCCAAAACAAAGGAATTCACCCACCCATTTCTTTGCCCCGTGCGGGCGTGCCCCATGACCTATTCCTCCCTCTCTCCCAACGAACTCACCTTCTCCCCCCAAGGCGAGATCTGTTGCGCTCGGCTCCATCGACCTGGCCCTCGTGCTGGCCTGCCTCCATCATGCCGAATCCTGCGCCGGAGTTCTTCCTTCCCAAGCCTCCCAGTGTCATCATGCGGCTCGCTGTCCAAAGTATTATATAGAGATAGTATCATAGTACATGGTTGTATTTATTAGCTCATAGACTCAATCTTTTTCATGAAAACGCTTATAGACAGAATAAGTTACCATCACCACTACTTTCCTCATTTAATAGTATGACATGTCATCAATATGACTAATTGGCATTGCATGAGTATGCATGTTACGCCCGCTATGGCTAGCCAAAAACACAACAACGAACCGCTTGTCCACTTCCAGTATGAAAACTATAGTGGAGTCTCCGCAGAAACATCGTAGTTTGTGGAATGATATAGTCTGTCCATCAGCAAATGAACAAAGTGCTAATACATCACCAAGCTATCATCTAATACGTTATGCTCCTTAATATTTGAGACCTCCCGTTCAATTAAGGTGTTCAATTTTGGATCATGATGATTTGACTGGGTGAATGATTTTTTAAGGAGAGCTCTCAATTTGTTAAAGTATTCAACTTTAATTTTGGTTCATGATTTTGACTAGATCATCGATTTCTCAAATTAATCGACGACAACCAGCGTAAAAACACATCAATCGCACGCCTCGTCTCACCACCTAGAAAAAGAAATGCCAACATGTGACATTAGGAGGCTGTTTGGTTTGAGACTAAGTTTGCCTAAGATTGCCATATCTAAGGTTAGGCAAGTTTGACCAACTTAGGTGGGGATTTGCTTAAGACACACCTTAGTCAAGCCATAATAGGGTCGCACATTTCATACACTCAAAAAGTGTGGCATGATTCTCTTAGACTTGCCAACTTGCGGCTCTTGTTTTGAAAAACTAACCTTAGACGAGTTTGGCAATATTGTATGGCAAAGTGTGGCATTACTAGGCCTAAAACCAAACAAACCCTTCATCATCAATATAATACATGCGGTCACCAGTGAAAAAAACTTCTCCAAATAAATATGAGTCGATTAGAAGATAACTCCAAATCACACTTTCATGAAAGCCTACCAAAACACCGCATTATAAAAAAAAAGTACATACCATCTTTCCTACACGCCTAACCAAATAACAAACGAAAATCAACCCTTCTATTATTTGGCTGATTAGTCTTTCATTTTACACTTGTGATGAAACTGTGGACAACACCTAGGACAGATTTTTTTGTGCTACACATCATATACATATATATATATATATATATATATATATAAAATAATTGATTTCTACTGACTCTAATTCTTTTAACATGCAACTATACCAACTCACCGTGCTCCTGCCATTCTCCAAGAATGAACCTCATCAAGTATGACAACCATGAATTAATTTGGACTCGGGAGTTGTGAGCGTCCGCTGAAGCCGGCGATTGTCATCAGGCTGCGGTGACGCACACCAGGACACCACGGGGCTTCAAAGTTCAAACATTAAACAGCTCCTTCTCTTCTTCTCTTTTTGACCGCCACCAGTACCGCCCTGTATGCTTTCCAGCTTTTAGGTGTCAGACTCTGATCCAGTTTGACGTCTGCCTACCCCTAGACCCATACGGCGCTCCTTTGCCTCCTCGCTTACTCAAACGGAAACTCCATGTAGTAGTACCGATGGATACAACGTATACTGTATTCCCAGTCCCACCCATAAAGCTACGACTGTTGGAAACGTACGTAGAATAAAGCACAAGGATAAAGCTACTGCCTTGTGGGCGAAGCTAGTCCGAATTTATCAAATATAATCTAGGCAAGCAGAAAGATGGCTTGTCGAATAAGAATGATGCTACTAGAGTACAAGCAATTTCTTCGGTAGTTTCGAGCTACCTTCCAAAAGGGCCGGGGGAAAGTGAAACCTCTCGTGCGTGTATGTGTATTGGTGATAGGTACATCTTTCCGGTCTTAACTTATGCTTTTGCTATCTTCTTTTGAGTTCCATGGCTGATCCCCTTGCCGGCCGGCCGTCGGGTGAAAATTGACAAAACTGGCATTTTTTCGAAAGTTCAACATAAAATGGTCCCATTTTGAAAATATTTCATAAAATGGCCCTTTTGCATGATGCCCGGGCCTAGATAGCATGACGCCCTGGGCTAGGGCGTCATGCTATTTGGCATGACACCCTAGCCCGGGACGCCATGCTACATGTCACAACCATGAAGCCTTAGCCCAGGGTGCCATGCTCATGGCGCCCTAGCCCTGGACGTCATGCAAAAGAGGATCATTTTATGAAATATTCTTAGATCGAGACCATTTTGTGTTAAACTTTTGAAAAATGGTCAGTTTTGTCCATTTTCACGGCCGTCGGTACCAGTTGAAAGAAACACGAAGCTTTATTATATCCGGTGCTATGTCCTTCGTGCTCTACTAAACATCCAAGACCACAAGGTACTAGATCCAGTGAGCGGTGATACTACCACCTGACCTCAATCAAACAAATAAAGATAAAGTACTCCTACTAGTAGCAAAATCTCGCTAGCCACAAGTGAATAAAACTCTTGGACATTTCGACGGCAGGCTCCATCCCAACCCATCCCATCGCACGCACGATGAGTTCAACGTCACATCCACAATTAACGCATGTAGTCGCTAAACGACGGTAGTATCTTAGTTGGCCAAAGAGAAATTGAAACCTGATGTTACCTGAGGGACACGCATCAATGTAACTGTAACCGGACGTAGCCATCGGCGCCACCATGGCTTTCCTGAAACCTACGTGCATCCTCTTTTCGGGCTCCTTCTGGCCAACTTAATTGCGGAGGGGAAGGCAACCCCGGCATGGCCCCCGGCCGGGTTAGCTCGCTGTCACTGCGCCTGATTAATGAACAACGATCGCCATTGATTCCTCATAGTATCCGCTCTAATTACCGCTGGAGCGAGCAGCAAGCAAAAGCGACGCGTGGCTCCGTGTCACGGGCGGGCACCGCGCCGCGCCGGCGTACATGCATGCCGGCCGACGGCGAAACCCGCCCGGAGGACGCAACCGGCTCGGTCTGCTTCGCTTGTTTCTTTTGGTTGGGTCGCCGATGAGAAACGAAAAGGATAAGGCCTCCTTTGGTTCATAGGTAGGTAAATCATAGGAATAAAAAAGTCATAGAAACTGAGATGACATGCATCTCAAATCCTATGAGTAAGAATAAAAAAAGAGATGTCATTTGATTCACATCATATAATTTTTCCATCGAGTCTAGACTAATGTTTATTTTCCTATGAAATGTGAGGGATAGGAAGAATTCCTTCATAGGAATAGAATTATATTCCTACAAACCAAAGGGCACTAAAGGAATTTTTTCTATAGAAATCCTATCCTATGAAATTCCTATAAAATTCCTCTAAACCAAAGAGGCATAAACATGCTGCATGGTCTACACTTTGTCAGAGACGCTGGCCATTGGGCGTTGCCAGTGACTTTAGTCCCACCTCGGATATGGGAAGGGGCTAGGACCACTTTATAAGGAGGAGTGCCACACTCCCTTCAGACTAGTCTTTTGGGATGTGATGGGCTCTTTTGCTTGTAGTGGTGTGTCCAATGCGCACCGGAAACGTCCGAACATATGCCGGAGGTTGGGAGCTGGGTCTGGGACGCTAACAATTGGTATCAGAGCTGGGCCCCGGTCCGCCCTGTTTAGGAGGATGGGGTGTCAGAGACGCTGGCCATTGGGCGTTGCCAGTGACTTTAGTCCCACCTCGGATATGGGAGGGGGCTAGGACCACTTTATAAGGAGGAGTGCCACACTCTCTTCAGGCTAGTCTTTTGAGATGTGGTGGACTCTTTGCTTGTAGTGGTGTGTCCGATGCGCACAGAAAACGTCTGAACATATGCCGGAGGTTAGGAGCTGGGCCTGGGACGCTAACACACTTCCCGAGCTGACGGTTTGTTTTTTTTGTTTTTTGAGAGGAAGCTGACGGTTTGCTGGGCGGGCGCGGAGGATATGTTGGATTGTTGGGCCGGTGAAGTTCACCGGCCGCTTCGCCAACCTTTCTGCAGGCCCTTTACTGCGGGGAGGAAAGAAGAAAAGCGCAGTTGCTGATGCTGCTGGTGCACTTTTGGGTTGGCTGCGACCTTTTCGCAGCGCGGCAGAGCACGTGTAGTTAGCAGGATCATCGCTCCTTTGCTTGCTGTTTCGCTTCCTTTTTTTTCTTTTCTTATTAAACGATGCACTGGACCAAGTATCCTCATACTCTGTTCCTTTTCGTCTTTCTCCGGTCTTTGCTGTGGCGTGGCTCAACCCGGCAATTTGACCCATGGGTATGGCCGCCCATGGGCACCCGACCCGAATGGGTAGGGTATGGGTCTTCATCTTCGCCCATGGGTAAAACCCATGGGCAACCCGATTAGTCATGGGTAGGGTATGGATCTTCATCTATGCCCATGGGTAACCCGATGGGCTACCCGATTAATATTCATAATCATAAATTCTAATAGATATAATCAAGATATGGTGCATATTCTAGCTATATAGAACCCCAAACACACGCATCAGACAGGTAGGAGTACTTTGTTTTAGCGGTAGACAAGTAGTAGTACTTGAACGCAGTAGTTTTTCTCTCGGCGGTCCAACAATGCAGCTATTGGGCCAGGAAAACACAAGAGAAGCGTCCGGCCAATCGTCACATAATCGGCAGGCCACTGGCTGTCGCTAGCCTGCTAGGTCTACGATGCTAGTAGCAGCGAAGGTAACGTCCTGGGTATTAGTACCACCTCGAAAGTGGAAGCGCGGTGAGAAATGATGGACGCCTATATAAGAACCACCTCGGTGCAGAGCTTGCTCGTGCGTTCTAGTCTGGTGACTTTTAAAAGAAATATTGTTTGCGCCTTCCTGTTGGAAAGGAACGAAATTAGTATATTTGAACACACTGAGAAAGTGTGAAATTATTTCAATTTAATAATAACTTGGACCCGATGGGTACCCGAGTGGGTCGGGTTACCCGATGGGTTCGGGCATGGGTCTGAACTTTAACCCATGGGCAGGGTCGTGGGCGGGCGACGGACCCGATAAGGGATTCGGGCATGGGTCCGGGAGTGGTCGACCCGACCAAACCCGACCCGACTGCCAGGTTGAGGCGTGGCAGTGGCAGGCATCTATTTTTTCCTTCAAGTACCAATAACCTTTTTACAGTGTGTGCGACTAGTACTACATGTGACCACAACTTAATACTGTTACTCAACTATTACAGTAGCGCTAGTGCTACCGCTACCGCTGGGTACGGGTGTTGGGGCGGGCCAGTAGTTGTCGTGTCGCACGTATGGCTCGCTCCATGTCACCGTTCAGCTTTTCTTTTCGCGGGAGATAGGCGCGTCGCAATTTATTCGTGGGAGGAAACATCATGATGGTCTGCTCCAAAACCATACCATTCCATTGATTAGCCGCTCTTATTATGAAGCTGAAAGCCCAGAGGCAGAGGCAGAGAGAGGTCCCTCTGTTGTGGTTAGGTTAGCCATCTATGTATGAATATGATACACTACACACGTCAGTAGCACTGCCACTGCAGCAGCAGCAGCAGCGAAAAGGTCCCAACCCCCAACCGTTCCAATGCTGACGACCGAGCAACGCGAGAAGTGAGTGAAAAAACGGAGCCGAACGCCTTTGCGAGCGCCTACATAAAGTAACTTTGCAAGCAATTAAAGGCAGTTGCGAAAGCGGGGTCGGGGCTGCTGTTCAAAGGCCCTCATTGACCCTGACAAGCTGACAGTTGGAAAAATTATCATCTCCGGCTCCGGCTCCCGGTCCTTTTAGGAAATGGTTCCTTTATCTTTTTTCCAGTGCATTGATGAGGACTTGTAATAAGTCACCAGTCAGGTGCCTGTCCACGCCCCTTTCTCTTTCCCTTTGTGACGAAACTTCCCAAAAGGATGGTGGTGAAAAGTGCCTGCCCAGTTTACCGAAATGTAAATGTGGGAGCACCCACTTTTGTCCTCCGCCAGAATCAGGCTACAGCACAACCCACTACCGGAGCGCATGCATGGGGATTAATTAAACAAGCTTCACAAGTACGGTGATTAATTAATTGATCCATAGCATAGTACTATAGTCTACTTGCGCGAGCTAGCAACAGGTTCTTGCTGTACGGCTTCCATCCAGTTAATACTCCTACCAGGCAGCAGGCAGCACAATATGACGGCATCCGTGGGACGATAATGTAAAAGAGTACAGGGGTGGTTGAATACGGAGTATATTTTTGCAAGTACAATCACCATAGATTTACTACTACTACTCCTCATCAATCACTTTCACCTCCTCCACCACCATCATCCTTTGGGGCTTTGGGCGATGAGAGGTGATGATGATTGATGAGCGCTCACTTCCAAGAGAGAGATGGATGCGGACAAGCATGGCATGGGATCGCATCACCCTCATCGGAGTCATGAAAGCTTACGCATGCTCGTCATTCATACACAATGGGAATGGGACATGTTTTTCCAGAGACTTCGCAACTTGCCGCTACTACCGCGCAACCTGATCTGTTCCATTTTACATTACACAGGCGACGCAAACCCCACAGACCAAACCAAGAAGAAACAAGTGCAAACAAACTGCTAGGAATACTACTACAGTAGCAAGGAATTAACAGGAGGGAAGCTATAGCATAGCAAAGGGAAGAAGGAAAAGAAAAGTGAAGGGACATTCGAATTCTCCTCCTTTTTCCATGCCTTGTGTGAGTGAGCCTTCACGTACAAGCTAGCCAGCCTTCCCGTCTCATCTCATCAGGATTCTGCGGGTCAAACCAAACTCTATCCAAACCCTCGCCTTCCGGGCGGCCGGTTTGGCCGGAGACGAATGGATCAATGGTTGTGTCGGTGGGATCAGAACCGGCGATCCGGGCCGAGCTGCCACCGGTCGGCGTACACCGGCGGGGGAGAGGTGGGCGAGGAGGAGGGGCTGGGGAAGCCGAGGACGAAGCCGGCGGCGGCGCGTTGGTGGTGGTGGCCGGCGACGGTGGCGATGGGGCCGAGCGGGCGGTTCTTGCGGCGGCCGGCGCCGATGGGCACGTTGCGGAGCGCGCCGCCGGCCGTCCAGTAGCGGTGGCAGGCCTTGCAGAAGTGGCGCGGCTGGTTCACGTTGTAGTTGTTGAAGTAGCAGAACTTGGTCTCCCGGCTCCGGCACCGCGGGCACGGCAGCGGCGCCGCGGCCGCGCGCGCCTCCGCCGACTCCTGCAGCTGCGTCCGCCGGGACGCCTCCGCACCCTGCTGCTGCTGCTTTTGCGACGAGTCTATGTCCGCCGCCTCCCGCTTGACCGCCGTCGTCGTCCGGTCCGTCTTGCCGTGCAGCCGCCGCTCCTCGTCCTGCGCGGCGAACACGGGCGACGGCGACGGCGACGCCTGGGTCCCCTCGACGCACTGCGTGATGACCTTGCCGAAGAGCTTGAAGCCGCCGCCGGCCCCGGCGGGTGCCATCTCGACGTGGGAGAGCATGCGACGGGAGAAAGCGGGGAATGGAGAGTGGGAGACGGGGAGAGAGGGGGCAGCAGAGGCAGAGCGATGGGGAAGAAGGGGGTCGGTCGCTGCTCCTTAAATGCATCCCAGCAGCTGATGGATGGATGGATATGTCACTCATCACACCACCAGAGAGTGAGTAAAGCGCGAATCAATACATGGTTGGATGGTTAGATAGATTGGTATTCTCATCAGGATTTAAATCCTGATACTTGCATTTATTTCTGGATTTTTTTCAGGATTTTCGACGATGCGCATTCAGTGGGAGAAGATGTTTCCGTCGACGACGAAATGCCTACGATGACTTCGTAAATCTCAGATGATATGCCGGCTCAGTCTTTCGAAGATGCTCATAAAAATAAGGTATGCGTGTGTGCGTTTATAGAGGTAAGTGTATGCGTGTGTATATAAGCGCTCGTGTCTGTACTGATGTTAAAAAAAAAAGTGAGTAAAGGGTAGCGTACCTGGGTTGGACCGCAGGAGCGAAAGGCCAAATATGTTACGCGCACAGCACACACGCACGCACATCGGGTTCTCTCGCGTTCGTACGCTTTTACGCCGGCCGGCTGGGTTTTTGCTTTGCTTGCGGCTGCGTGGGTTTGCGGATGGGCTGATTTTGATTTGATTTGATTTGCATGTGGAGTTTGTGGTTCGAGGGGAACCTCCGGGTTATATAAATCCTGGAGAGCCTTGTTGTTTGTTGTTGTAGCGGGATATGGGATTGGGAGGTCAGCTCTCCGTGGCATGGTGGGGTGGACATGGGAGTTTTGTTGCGGGAAAACGAAGGGATGGGGGCGCTCCCTCCGAGTGCGTGGCCGCCTTGGTTTCTTGCGCGGTGTGGATTCGCGTGTATTTTGCGCTTAGGCCAACTCCAGCGCGTGATTCTATCAGGACGTCCGTTTTGCTCGGATTCTGTTCGTTTGGGTAGCGCTACGGGATCGTGTCCGGGCCTTTTTTGGGATGCGGTGGCCATGCGTCTAACGCGCGGACGCATGCTTTGGCCCTATCCTGTCCGCCACGGCCAATATGTTCATATATTCATATTTTAAACAAGTTTGCACGTCTTAATTGTCTCAAATAGAAACAGTTTTACAACCAAATCGAAATTGTCTCGAATAAAATAGTTTTACGATCAAATTAAAATTGTCTTGAATAAACATAACGAACCAATACATCTATTGGTTGCCAATGTGATTCCATACGTGCTCAACCAAGTCATTTTGAAGATCCAAATGAGTGTGCCAATCACGCATTTCACGATGGAATTGAGTAAACTGTTCAAACGTGGCCGGTTCTTGGTGCAGGGGCTCAACATTTTCACCTTGAAAATCAAATCCTTGGTCGAAGATGTTGTTATCACGCTCGTCCTCGACGATCATGTTGTGCATGATCACACAAGCAGTCATCACCTCCCAAAGCTTCCCTTCATCCCATGTCAGTGCAAGGTGTCGAACGATACCCCATCGGGATTGAAGCACACCAAAAGCACGCTCCACATCCTTTCTAGCACTCTCTTGCATTTGGGCAGATCTCTGTCTCTTCTCACCTTGGGGTTTCGAGATTGTCTTCACAAAAGTTGACCACTGAGGATATATACCATCAGCTAGGTAGTATCTCTTGTTGTAGTGGTGGCCATTGATCTCAAAGTTGACTGGTGGGGAGTGGCCTTCTGCAAGCCTTGCGAAGACTGGAGAATGCTGCAGCACGTTGATATCATTGTGAGAACCTGCTATGCTGAAGAAAGAATGCCATATCCAAAGATCTTGTGAAGCCACCGCTTCTAATATGACTGTGCACGATTTAACATGCCCCTTGTACTGGCCCTGCCAAGCAAATGGACAGTTCTTCCACTCCCAGTGCATACAATCTATGCTGCCAAGCATGCCTGGAAAGCCTCTATCAGCGTTGATCGCCAACAGCCTTTCTGTATCAGCGGCATTTGGCTGCCTCAAGTACTCAGGGCCAAACACTGCCACCACGGCCTTGCAGAAGCTGTACAGTGACAGCAGACATGTGGACTCACTCATGCGCACGTACTCATCCACCAGATCGCCTGGAATTCCATATGCAAGCATGCGGATGGCCGTGGTGCATTTCTGATAAGAGGAGAATCTAAGCTTGCCAAGGGCATCCGTTTTGCACTCGAAGTATGGGTCATGAGCAACCACTCCCTCTCGGATACGATTGAACACATGCCTTGCCATACGAAAACAGCGACGGAATTTATCCGGTTTGAAGAGCGGGGTATTCGCAAAGTAATCGGCATAGAGCAGGGCGTGGCCTCTCTCTCTGTTGCGGTTCAGGTTGGGAGCACGGTCAGGGATTGAACCCCTGTACCGAGGAAGCTGCCGTTGAACGTGGTCGTGAACGACCAGTGCAGCCACCACAAGATCTTCGTCATCCGAGGACGAATCGTCCGATGAATAAATGAAGTGGTTGAAGAAAAATTCATCTCCACTGTCCATACCTTTGTGGGCAAAGTGTCAAACACCTTGCAGTCGTGGTGGCTAAGAGGCCGCGATGATCACCTCGATGCAGCAGGGGTGGTTGGCGGCCGGCTACAGGCCGCTCTCGAGCACCCGACGGAAGCTGCCGTGGTCCATAGCCGTCGACGGCGGTCGTATCCCCTCTGGCACCGGCTACGACGGCGACGGCCAAAACTCCTCCAACCGACGGCCAAAACTCCTACAAACGCGCGGGCGTGGTGGCGGCCATGTCGAGACGTGGTTTGGTATGGACGTCCGGGGGGTGAGCAGTGAGGAGGCGGCCGGAGAATAGTGGCGGCGCCAACGGCGGGGTGGGGCGGGGGAGAGCGGGTGGAGGGGTTAGAGGCGAATGGAGTGCTAGAGTCCCTGACAGGTGGGCCACGGGGAGGAAAAGGGCGTGCGTCCAGCCCGTCCACGCAATGTCCGTTTCACCCCAAACGCGGCGCAAGTTTGGGCCGGGAATGGGTCGAAAACGGACGAAAACCGGACATTTGTCCGTTTGGGGCCGCGCGTTGGGCCGCGCTATTCGTCCGTTCTACCCCAAACGGACTAGGACGGACGGGATGGGGTCGTGCGCTGGAGTTGGCCTTATGCTCTGTGTTCCCCTGCTGGCCCATGCATCCCTGCTGCAAGAACCGATGATGGATCTAGAGCAGCTTTAGTAGAGTTGTCATATCGTGTTGATCGGCTGATATGAGATTTTAGCCGAAAAGAACACTCTAATAGCGTCGTCACGATTAATTTACTTATGGAGGGCGCTTCATATTCCGTCAGCGAGTCTTCTATTTCGAGGCTGGGGGCGTTGGTTCGGAGGGCGTACCACTCTTCGGCCTCTAACACGGCCTATCTTCTATTACCGCCAATGGCGCATCTGGCCATGGCACCAAGAAGTGTGCCAATTAATGACAGTTGCAACTTGCCAACTGCTTGCGGCTACTCCCGCCATGTTTTCTACCATGTTTTTCTGTCGTCTGCTGCTATAAAATGTTTGTCATCATGTCTTCGCTTTCCTCGCCATCGTCGCACGCAGCCACCACTTTCATCATCGCCGCCCAAGCCTCCACTTTCCTCACCGCCACCCACATCCTTCATTCTCTTCACCGCCGCCTACAGCCTACACTTCCCTCCCCATCGCCATGTCGCTTGGCCTGCGACTGGACTAGGTGTCGCTCTCGCAGGAGGAGAAGCAGATCATGGACGAGGAGGAAGCGAAGGATGAGGCTGCTCTCAATGCATTTGAAGAAGTGGCATCGTTTGTGACGCGATGGAGGGTGCGCGGGAGGATCCTCCCTTGACGAGTGCCTGGATTGAGATCCCAAAACGCACTTCGTTCAGTGGGATATTCAACACAACCACGTGCAGATCTCGTATAGGCATGCGAGAGCTCCCTCACTCATCTCATGGAGGCCAACTAGTGCTCTTTGTTGCCTCACTGTTAAAGAGGCATGGGATGAGCTCTACGCCGTTATCGCCTCGGTCATCCGCCCCAGTGAAATCTTCAAGACCACCGCACATTCAACATTAACATGGTGTCATTAACCAAGACAAACCACACTACATTGGGGCTTGCCCTTCTTGAAAAAGCCGCCCCTGACCTCGACGATCGCCGGTAGGAGTGGGACGAAGACGAGGTCACCTGAACTTCACACCGCCGCATGTAGAGGATGAGTGGACTTGTCACATATGCATGTGCCCTATGCACTGCATTCACCATCATCGTGGTGGGGAGCAATTAGTGCTTTCAAGAGGTAAAAGGTCATTTCTCTAGTACAAAAATGTCATTAATCAACTTTTCTACCCTACATAACAATTTTGTAATGAAATGTTATAAGTTAGTGTTTTAATCTCTCAAATTGAGTGTGTGGATTTTTGTTAGTACATGCAAGAGAAGAAAACAAAAGATATGGAGGCCGCATATGGCGACACTGTGTCTACCACAGTTGTCACAACCTCCATATCCATATGGAGCACGCTCCATATGCGATATGGCGACTTGCGATGTGGCGACTCTGGTAGAGTTGCCCTTAGAGCATATCCAACCAGACACATTACTCTTTTGTGTGGGCGAACAGGTTGAACAAGGTATGGACAAAAAACTTTTCAACCGGACCTTTCATTTTTTAGTTCATACGTTCAGGTTGTCCGACACCCTCAAACCCATCTCTAATGCGTGTTGGAGTTCAGGTTGCCTAGACTCGTTCGCCAAGGAGGAGGAGTACGGCTTATATAGAGTGCCTGCAGCTCCACCGCTCCCACGTCGTCAGGGCACTTAATGTTGGGAAACGTTGCATGGAAAACAAAAAAAATTCTGCGCACACGCAAGATCTACCCATGGAGATGCATAGCTACGAGAAGGGGAGAGCATCTACATACCCGTGTAGATCGCTAAGCGGAAGCGTTTATCAACGCGGTTGATGTAGTCGTACACCTTCACGATCCGTTCCGATCAAGCATCGAACATACGGTACCTCCGCATTCAGCACACGTTCAGCTCTATGACGTCCTCGCCTTCTTGATCCAGCAAGAGGGGCAAAGTAGTAGATGAGTTCCGGCAGCACGACGACGTGGTGATGGTGGTGGTCAAACTATTTCCGCAGGGCTTCACCGAGCACAACAGATTTAGAGCGGAGGATGAACTAGAGGGAGAGGGGGCGCCGGCACACGGCTTGGTGAATCGTGGTGTGTGGCGCCCCCTCCCCTCCTCCCATATATATAGGTGGAGGGGGAGGGGAGGCAGCATAGGGCGCGCCCCAAGGGGGGCCAGCGGCTGCCCTAGGGTGCCTGCCAAGGCGCCCCCCTTCTATACTTGGCGCGTGGGGGGAAGGAAAGGGGGGCCGGCGGCCCCTAGGGCGCCTCCCCTTCCTTCTTCCTTGCGTGGAGAAAGGCAGGAGGGGGCTAGCCCCTCCTCCTTCCTTCCTAGGGCCGGCGGCCAGGAGGTGGGACGCGCCAGCCCCCTGGTGGGCTGGTGTGCTCCCCTCCTTTTGGCCTGTTAGGCCCAACAACTCCCTGTGGCCTTCCGGAACCCCTTCCGGTTATCTGATAATTATCCGGTGTATTCCGAAACCCTTCCGGAGACCGAATACTATCATCCTATATATCAATCTTTACCTTCGGACCATTCTGGAGCTCCTCTTCATGTTCGTGATCTCATCTGGGACTTCGAACAACATTCGGTCACCAACATACATCACTCATATAGTACTATATCATCAACGAACGTTAAGCATGCGAACCCTACGGGTTTGAGAATGATGTAGACATGACCGAGACGCTTCTTCGGTCAATAACCAATAGTGGGACATGGATGCCCTTATTGGTTCCTACATATTCTACGAAGATCTTTATCGGTCGAACCTTTATGACAACATACGTAGTTCCCTTTGTCCGTCGGTATGTTACTTACCCGAGATTCGATTGTCGGTATCTCCATACCTAGTTCAATCTCGTTACCGGCAAGTCTCTTTACTCGTTCCGTATGAAAGGATTGATATAGTTGACTAGAGGGGGGGGGGGGGTGAATAGGCAACTAACAATTTTTAGCTTTTCTTTACCAAATTAAACTTTGCATCAAAGTAGGTTGTCTAGATATGCAACTAGGTGAGCAACCTATATGATGCAACAACAACAAGCACACAAGCAAGCAAGGGATACAACGCAATATAAGCTTGCACAAGTAAAGGTAAGAGATAACCAAAAGTGGAGCCGGTGGAGACGAGGATGTGTTACCGAAGTTCCTTCCCTTTGAGAGGAAGTACGTCTCCGTTGGAGCGGTGTGGAGGCACAATGCTCCCCAAGAAGCCACTAGGGCCACCGTATTCTCCTCACACCCTCACACAATGCGAGATGCCGTGATTCCACTATTGGTGCCCTTGGAGGCGGCGACCGAACCTTTACAAACAAGGTTGGGGCAATCTCCACAACTTAATCGGAGGCTCCCAACGACACCACGAAGCTTCACCACAATGGAATATGGCTCCGCGGTGACCTCAACCGTCTAGGGTGCTCAAACACCCAAGAGTAACAAGATCCGCAAGGGATTAGTGGGGGGGGGGGAATCAAATTTCTCTTGGTGGAAGTGTAGATCGGGGCCTTCTCAACCAATCCCTAGAAAATCAACAAGTTTGATTGGCTAGGGAGAGAGATCGGGCGAAAATGGAGCTTTGATCAACAATGGAGCTTGGGGAGGGAAGAGATAGTCTTCTTGGGGAAGAAGACCCCCTTTATATAGTGGGGGAAAAGATCCAACCGTTACCCACTTACTCAGCCCGTGACACGCGGTACTACCGCACACATCCGCGGTACTACCTCAAGGAGTTGCGGTACTACTGCTAGCCGGTGCGGTACTACCGCTCGGGCGGCAGTGACCAGACGAGGCCCTGTTGCGTATAGCAACGAGCGGTAGAACCGCCGGAGCGGTACTACCACGCGCCCTTGCGGTACTACCGCAAGGCAGGGCTCAACTGGGCTGGAAAGGCACGGACTAAATAAATTACGTCCGTGGCTACTTCCGCTGAGTTTAGGACTGTGCAAAAATCCGGCACGGTACTACCGCTGGCAGGAAGCGGTACTACCGCGTGGGTGCAGAAGTAAAAAATTACTTCCGCGCCTACTTTCGCACGCGCCAGTGTCAGGGCCAGAGCTAGCGGTACTACCGCTCACCAGGAGCGGTACTACCGCTGGACCCTGCGGTACTACGGCTCCATTGAGCGGTACTACCGCAAGGCCCTGCGGTACTACTGCTCCCTTGAGCAGTACTACCGCATGCCACAGACACTCAAGCATTTGAAAGCCTTCATTTTGCAGAGCTAAGGGTAAACGACCGGTGCTCCAAAGAAGCGAAGGAAAGGTGGTGCAAAGGAACAGATGTGTACATGTTGATTCCACCCTAACCTTTCCGAAGCGGACCCCCTCTTAATAGTACGGCTTTCCTACGACTCAAATCCACCGAAAAGAAACATAGAAAACCGCCGTCTTCGATAGGCTCCGAGGGGCACCGAATTGTCTTGTGCCTAAACATGAGATATCTGAAATGCTCAATGCACTCGATTAGTCCGCAAATGCATTGTCATCTATCACCAAAACCACATAAGGAGAAATATGCCCTTACACCATAATACATCATCTTGTAACTAACTCCTTAGTCACTTTGCTTGTAAGCTTCTTGTGATGCTGTATTACCGAGAGGGCCCAGAGATACCTTTCCGTCATACGGAATGACAAATCCCAATCTCGATCCATGCCAACTCAACAGACACACCTTCGGAGATACCTGTAGAGCACCTTTATGATCACTCAGTTATGAAGTGACGTTTGATACACACAAGGCATTCCTCCGGAGTCCGGGAGTTGCATGATCTCATGTTTGAAGGAACATGTATTTAACATTGAGAAAGCAGTAGCAATAAACTGAACGATCATATGCTATGCTAACGGATGGGTCTTGTCCATCACATCATTCACATAATGACGTGATCCCGTTATCAAACGGCAACTCATGTCTATGGTCAGGAAACCTTAACCATCTTTTGATCAATGAGCTGGTCTAGTAGAGGCTTACTAGGGACTTGCTATTTGTTTATGTATTCACACATGTATTCCAATTTCCGATCAATACAATTATAGCATGAATAATAAACCTTTATCATGATTAAGGAAATATAATAATAACCACTTTATTGCCCCTAGGGAATATTTCCAACAGTCTCCCACTTGCACTAGAGTCAATAATCTAGATTACATTGTAATGAATCTAAGGGTAAACGACTGGTGCTCCAAAGAAGCGAAGGAAAGGTGGTGCAAAGGAACAAATGTGTACGTGTTGATTCCATCCTAACCTTTCCGAAGCGGACCCCCTCTTAATAGTACGTCTTTCCTACGACTCAAATCCACCGAAAAGAAACGTAGAAAACCGCCGTCTCCGATAGGCTCCGAGGGGCACTGAATTGTCTTGTGCCTAAACATGAGGTGTCTGAAATGCTCAATGCACACGATTAGTCCGCAAATGCATTGTCATCAATCACCAAAACCACATAGGGAGAAATATGCCCTTATAATCTCCCCCTTTTTGGTGGATTAATGACAATACGGGATTTGCACATAAGGATATAAAATGAACATAAGCAAACCCAACATCTATAAAATATAGACAGGCTCCCCCTAGATGTGTGCACTCTATAGATATGCTTTGGACTGCACGGCACACATACTAGGATCAACACTCCCCCTATATTTTATAGACAAGGCAAAACTTGCAGCAATATAAGTGACACTAAGCATGGAGGCAGTGTAAAGTAGGTGAGCATGAAGTAACAGGGCACAAGATAACATAAGCTCACAATCTACTAAGCATACTAGACAATAAGATAAGCTTGAGGGCATATATCTCACACCATATGATAGTCTCCTGGTCTCACACACGCACACCAACACAAACCAACAAACCAAGGCAACGAAGGTTCAATGAAACGAAAGCAAAGAGACACAAGACTCGCAAATCCTACACTCTCTCCCCCTTTGGCATCGAGACACCAAAATGGCAGAGAGGACACCTACAACACAGGTGGCAGCTCCCACTGACGTGATCACCCATCAAGCTCCTCGTCTGTCTCAGCCGCAGGAATGTACTCCCCCTCTGACTCAGTCCACTGATAGCCGTGCTTCGCCATCCGAGTAGCCTCAGGAGTGATGGTCTTCTCTGACCCGCTCGACACTTGCTCGCCAAGCTTCCTTAAGATCCTCTTGTCGCGCTGGCGACTCTCCTTCTGAGCAACATGGGACTTGTACTGCCCCTTGGCCTTCATGCAGAAAAGAGCCTTCATCTTGGCCTTGAGATTCTTAGCCCAAGATGGCTCAGCAGAGGGAGGAGCGTACCCCTTAGAACTGTCCTCAGCCTCCTCCTCCTCAAACTCATCCTCATCAACATCCATCCGTGCAGCCTCAGCCTCAGCCCGGGTCGTGGTATTAGCCCACTTGCTCTTGATGCGCAACTTGATAGGCTCATGGCGAATCCAGTTGGGAGCAAGAAACTCTTCACCCAGAAAGAGCTTCTCCCAAGTCTTCGAGATCAAGAAGAACAAGTAAGGTCCATAGATGGGCACCTTACGATGGAACACAGCAAACTGCAGCTCACTCCACATGATATGAGAGACATCCAGTGGTTCAGGTTGTTGATGACGGGTTTCCTCACACATGAGCATCATGTCCACGAGATAGGAGTGCACCTTGTCCTTGTCGCCTATGCGAGGAAACAGAGAGTTGCGGAGTTCATGATCCGGTGCATGATGTCAAGAAACGGGTTCAGCACAAACGACTTCTTGCCATTTGGGAGTGTCTTCTCAACAAGAAAGGGTTGAAGCTTGTTCTTGTTAGCAGACTCAACGTTGGCATGTGGGCGGGCACCAACGGGCACATCAAGCCCCTCATCACGAACGTGCAGCAGAGTCATGAACTCCTTCCACTCAGCAGTCATCCTCTTCCCATTGGTCATCCAAGTCATGGTCCGCTTCTCATCCGTGTGGAAGTGGACAGAAGCAAAGAACTGGGCCACAATCTCTGGGTCAAAGTCCATGTGAAATGTGAGTAACTCCTCAATGCCAAACTGTTCCACCAGATCCAGAGTCTCACCAAAATATCCCCGGTTCTTCTTCAGATGATCCATGTCAATCCACTGAACTGGCACATAGGTGTTCTGCTTGGCCTTGATCACATCTAGGAAGATGAGATTTTGTTGCTTGGTCCAAAACAAGTCATTTCCCCTTGTGATCTCCCTAGGCTTGACGTACGGGTTGAGCTTCCTTCGAATGAGAAACTCCGCTTGAGGCATCTCATCCATGCCAACATTTGGCTCCTTGATCTTGGTAGCTGTGGTCTTGACGTTGCGTGGTGGGGCACTCGACCCTTCAGGAGCGTCTTGGTTGCGAAGCCGCTTGGAGCTCGTGTCACGGTTGGGATTCGAGCGCCTGACATTGGAACCAGAGCCACCACCTATGACACAAAGCACAAACACACGAGAAAAGCGAGAAGGATTATTGCAAAGACCAAGGCCAAAACCAAATGAAACAAGTAGACATGAGATTGGGTGGACAAAACAAGGTAATTCTTAACTCAACGGTAGTACCAGGCCAGGATGCAGACGTAAAAATTTACATCCGCTCTAGCCGCGGTAGTACTGCGCCGGGTTGGCACGGTAGTACCGCACCTGGAACGGAAGTAAAATTTTACTTCTGCGCGCCGGGCGGTAGTACCACTCCAGCGGAGCGGTAGTACCGCAAGGGGCGGTTCTCGCACGAGCGGGCGGTAGTACCGCTCCAGGAGGAGCGGTAGTACCGCGCGGAACTGCATCTCGCAAGAACGGATCTAGAAACATCCGTAAATATAGATCGGTACTACCGTTGATCAAAACTACATAGTTGCATCACACCAAATAGCATATCTACTGCACTAGCACTCTCCAACAATCTCCTCTTGCAAAGATTGAGCCAAAAATCACAAGAACTACACATGCATCTCCCAAAAACTAGAAGCACGGGGCAAAGAGAGAGGGACTAAGGGAGATACCGGGTTCCATGGCAAGAGGGCGAGGTGGGGATCGATCCCACCGGTCGGAATGCGAGGAGAGCGGCCGGAGACGGAGATCCGGCGAGGTCCTCCGGCGCCGTTCTTGGGCATGAGAGAGAGAGAGACGAAGTGAGGGGAAGAGATGAATGGGTATGGGGGAGTTGGAACTCCCCCTGCCCGCTCTTAACCCCCACGCGCTCTCGACGGCGCGGTAGTACCGCGGGTCATCGCGGTAGTACTGCCCGGGCAGAAGTACCACACTCAGGGCGGTAGTACTGCTCTTCCAGCGGCAATAAAAAATTACTGCCGTGCTGGAAGCGGTAGTACCATGCCGAGGTTGCAGCTGCGCAAGCACAGATGCCACCCACCTCCTGCGGTACTACCGTGGCTAGCCACGGTAGTACCGTACACCCAAGAAAGTGAAAGTTTTGACAACAACAGAAAAACACGGCCTTTGCAATGCAAACTTCAAGCACTCGGACACGCAAACGAGCACACACAAAGCAAAACAAACACAACCATGGCTCACAAGAAGGCAAAAGACCACAAGGACCAAACACGAACCAAAACCTCTCAAAGAGAGAGGGCGGTGGCCGGAGCCACCTATGTTTGAGTCAATTGGTATGGCACCGCGAAGAATTATCCTTGGGCCCATGACCAAAACTCGTCTTTGAAGCACAAGTACCATCAAAAATGGCTAATGTGAAAGAGTTGATCAATTTATGCATAATGGGGGGAGGGAGAGTTCAATGAGAGAACAACACTCCCCCTATGTCCATGCCTACACCTAAACAAGACATCAAGATGAGTATGGTGGGGTGTGCAAAGGTTCAAGCCACATTGCTCAAATCAATGATATTTAGCTCATGCCTTAACTCGCGAAATCTTGCTTCATCCAGGGGCTTCGTGAAGATATTTGCAAGGTTATCATGAGTGTTGACATAGTTGAGCTCGATCTCCCCTCGCCTAATATGATCCCGGATGAAGTGATACCGAATCTCAATATGCTTCGTCTTGAAGTGTTGCACCGGGTTGAGAGAAATCTTGATGGCACTCTCATTGTCACACCAAGGAGGCACTTTGTCACAAATGACACCGTAATCCTTTAAAGTTTGCCTCATCCATAGAAGTTGAGCACAACAACTACCGGCGGCCACATACTCCACTTCGGTGGACGAGAGAGACACACAACTTTGCTTCTTAGAAGACCAACTCACCAAAGAGCAACCAAGAAATTGGCACCCTCCGGAAGTTGACTTCCTATCCACTTTGTCTCCCGCCCAATCCGAGTCTGAAAAGCCCACAAGGTTGAAGTTTGCTCCTCTTGGGTACCATAAGCCAAAGTTTGGGGTATGAGCCAAATATCGAAAGATTCGCTTGACCGCAACATAGTGGCTTTCCTTAGGTGCGGCTTGAAACCGTGCACAAATTCCCACACTCAACATGATATCCGGTCTAGATGCACAAAGGTAAAACAAGGAGCCAATCATGGAACGATATACCTTTTGATCCACCACTTTACCATTGGGATCTATGTCAAGTTGGCATTTGACGGGCATTGGAGTGAAAGCCGGCTTGACATCACTTAGCTTGAATCTCTTGAGCATGTCTTGAGTGTATTTGGCTTGGTTGATGAAGGTTCCTTCTCTTCTTTGTTTGATTTCGAACCCGAGAAAGAACTTCAACTCTGCCATCATGGACATCTTGAACTTCGAGGTCATGAGAGCGGCAAACTCCTCATTGAAAGCTTTGTTAGGAGAACCAAAGATAATATCATCAACATATAGTTGGCATACAAACAACTCCCCTTTGACCTTCTTAGTAAAAAGAGTGGGGTCAATTTTCCCAATTTCAAACCCACGATCTTGCAACAACTCGGTAAGGTGCTCATACCACGCACGTGGGGCTTGTTTAAGGCCATAGAGTGCCTTATCGAGTTGGTACACATGATTGGGGAACTCGGGATCCTCAAACCTCGGGGGTTGTTTGACATACACCAATTCATTAATAGGACCATTAAGAAAAGCACTCTTCACATCCATTTGTTGCAACTTGAAGTTATGATGAGAAGCATAAGCAATCAACAAACGAATAGATTCAAGGCGAGCAACGGGAGCAAAGGTTTCACCGTAGTCGATACCCTCGACTTGGGAGTAGCCTTGTGCTACCAAACGAGCCTTGTTGCGAACAATAATCCCATGAGCATCTTGCTTGTTCTTGAATATCCACTTGGTTCCAATAACATTATGGTTCTCCTTTGGCCTTGGCACCAATCTCCACACCTTGTTGTGCTCGAAGTTGTTGAGTTCTTCATGCATGGCATTAAGCCACTCCGGATCCTCGAGCGCCTCATAGACCTTTTGGGGTTCAACACAAGAAACAAACGCGTGATGTTCACAATAGTTTGCTAATTGTCTACGAGTGCTTACCCCCTTTCTTAAGCTTCCAAGCACATTCGTCATGAGATGATCTTTGGTAGTGAGCTTGGATGCAATTTTGGCGGCACAACGCTCCAATTCCTCCTCGGGAGAGAGTTGAGGAGCGGTAACTTGATCATCTTGAGCGTCGTCTTGATCTTGTTCTTGATCTTGAGCTTGCCCTTTATCTTGAGCTTGCTCTTATTCTTGAACTTGCTCGGTGGTAAGAACTTGACCTTGGGCATCACTTGGTGGTTCACCACCATCTTGAGGTTGATCTTGCCCTTGATCTTGTTCATGAGGTTGAGGGCCTTCACTTTGTTCTTCGGAAGCGTGTGGGTCTTGGGTTGGTGATGGTTCCACTTGAGTGGAACATTGTCCTTCTCCTTTGGCCACAAGGGGTTCCTCAATGGGTAGGATATGACCAACACCCATTCTTCTTATGGCTTGGGGAGAAATTTCATCACCTACATCACAAGTACCACTTTGCTCCACTTGGGAGCCGTTATTCTCATCAAACTCCACGTTACACGTCTCCTCAATAAGTTCCGTGGACTTATTGAGGACACGGTAAGCATGAGAGTTTGTAGCATAACCAACAAATATGCCCTCATGAGCTCTAGCCTCAAATTTAGACAAACGAACACCTTTCTTGAGAATGAAACACTTACACCCGAACACCCGGAAGTACTTGAGGTTGGGCTTGTTGCCGGTGAGTATCTCATATGGAGTCTTGTTCAAACCTTTGCGGAGATAGAGCCGATTGGATGCATGACAAGCGGTGTTGATGGCTTCGGCCCAAAAGTTGTATGGAGACTTGAACTCCGCCATCATGGTCCTTGTCGCGTCCATCAATGTCCGGTTCTTCCTCTCCGCTACTCCATTTTGTTGAGGGGTGTAAGGTGCAGAATATTGATGCTTGATCCCCTCATCACTAAGAAACTCATCCAAGGTGTAGTTCTTGAACTCGGTGCCGTTGTCACTTCTTATCGTCAAGATCTTTGCATTGTGTTGATGTTGAGCTTCATTTGCAAAGTCGATGACGGTTTGTTGGGTCTCACTCTTCCTCTTGAAGAAATATACCCAAGTGTATCTTGAATAATCATCCACAATCACCAAGCAATACTTTCTACCCCCAAGACTATCAAAGGATGGAGGCCCAAAGAGATCCAAGTGAAGGAGCTCCAAGGCCCTCTTTGAGTAGATGATAGTCGTGGGAGGGTGAGCCTTCTCATATAGCTTTCCTTCGATACAAGCACTGCAAGCACGATCTTTGGCAAAACTGACATTTGTTAGTCCACGGACATGGTCCCCCTTGAGAAGACTTTGCAAAGATCTCATATTGACGTGGGCTAAACGGCGATGCCAAAGCCATCCCACGTCAACTTTAGCCATTAGGCATGTCGCGGTCATAGTGGGTCGCTCCGAAAAGTTAATCACATAAAGACCGTTCTCGACATGCCCAACAAAGGCTACTTTAAGAGTCTTGCTCCACAAGAGGGCCGCGGTATCAATATCAAAGAAAGTGGCAAAGCCCATGAGTGCAAGTTGACGAATGGAAACTAAGTTGTATGCAAGGGACTCAACAAGCATGACTTTCTCGATCGTGAGATCATGAGAAATGACAACCTTGCCAAGACCCAATACATTAGAAGATGAAGCATCACCCCACTCGACATTGGTGGGCATAGATGAAACCTTGTGCACGTCCACCACCAAGTCCTTGCTTCCGGTCATATGATTTGTGGCTCCACTATCGAGCAACCATGATCCCCCACCGGAAGCAAACACCTACAAGAGATCAATGCTTGGTTTTAGGTACCCATTTTTGTAATGGGTCCTTTGATGTTAGTAACAAGGGTCTTAGGAACCCAAATAGACCATTCAATGTACTCATAAGGAGAACCAACAAATTTGGCATAAACATGCCCATCACTAGCACGGCATAACACATAAGAAGGGTTAAAGTCGCCGGCTTTGTTGGAAGGGGTGGCATTGCCCTTCTTGACACCACCACCCTTCACATTGTTCTTCTTCTCCTTAGAAGCATCCTCTCCCTCCTTCACAAAAGTTTGCTTGAGAGGAGGAGGTTGTTTGGCCTTGTCATTCTTCTTCTTGTTCTTGGACTTGGGTGCAAACCCAATTCCCTCCTTGCCCACAACTTCCTTTTGATTGCTCAAAAGGTCGTTGAGGTTCTTCTCACCTTGTATGCAAGACACAAGGCCTTTCTCAAGTTGCTCCTTCAACTTGGCATTCTCCTCCACAAGACGCACATGCTCACAACACGGGTTAGTAGCATTTGCATTATCAATTAAAACCATATGAGGAAATGTGGCTTTCTCCTTGGTTAGCTTCACTTGGAGTTGATCATGAGACTCTTTGAGGCTAGCATGAGCACCCTTCAAGGCCTTGTGAGCCTTGTCAAGTATATCAGACTCCTCTTTGAGTCTAGCATGGTCAACCCCAAGTTTGGCCTTCTCAGAATTTAGCACACGAGATACAACAAGAGCATGATCAAGATCTTTCTTTAATTTAGCATGATCATCGTTGTGTGACTCCTCAAGAGCCAAACGATGACCACGCTCTTCCTCAAGCGCATTAGAGAGATCCGATATCTCATCGGCATAGTCACGACTATACCCTTCCATCTTAGAGATGGTTTCTTCGTGAGCCTCAATCATGTCATTGGCTTCACCAAGTTGTTCCAAGAGAGCAACAAAGTGCTTCTTGGATTTACCCTTGAGTTTACTCATGAAAGACTCAAATTCATTTTCCTCCTCCTTTGTCCCCTCACTTTCATTAATGCAATCCGTCAAGGAAGGATTAGTAATGATGGTGGTTTTGATGTTGGGGGTTACCTTGTTAGTGGCTTTAGCCATGAGGCACTTAGCAGTGATGTTCTCGTTGGGTGAATCGAAGAGGGACACCCGTGGAGTTGTTGCAATGGCAACAGAGGCCATGGCAACCGTCTCACCGTCTTCATCATCATCCTCATTGTACTCTTCTTGTGCCACCAACCCCTTGGGAGGAGTCTTCTTGGTGAAGTTGTTCTTGTTGGGGAAGGACTTGGCCTTGTCTTTTCGGATAAGCTTGCCACCATTGTCTTCCCTCTTCTCGTATGGGCACTCCACAACAAAGTGGCTTACATTGCCACAATTGTAGCATGTCCTCACACGTTGCTTGCCCTTGGCGCCACTTGAGTTGTTCTTGTTGAAGTTGGGCCTTGAGTTCTTCTTGCTCCAAAATTGCCGAGAGGCGAGAGCCATGTGCTCATGATAAGCATATTTTGTATCTTCGGGGCAACACTCTTCTTCTTCCTCTTCACCCTCTTTTTCCACACTAGCCTTGGCCTTCAAGGCGAGGTTGGGCTTCTTTGCTCGTTGAGAACGCAACACCGCATTTGTTGGGGATATAACTATTGAGTATAAACCGCCCAGGAGGGGCCGGGTTATGCTCATAGTGATTTACCTGTATTGAAGCCCATGAAGACATAGAAGATGGCGACTTACGAAGGAGACTTAATAAGAAGGCCCAAAGCCCAAAGGCGAGTTAGGGCCCATAGATGTAAACCGCCATAAGTATATGACTTGTATTGTAAGATAGGAAAGAGTGGATACCGAGCCGGACATGTTTATGAGCCGGTCGGGATTCTGTGAACCGCCGGGCGTCAACCTGTGTATATAAAGGGACGACCCGGCGGCGGTTTAGGGACAAGAAAGAACAGATCAAGAGCCAGGTTAAGTGTATTTGCTCCCTGGTCGTCGAAACCCTAGCAATACCACCTCAAACTGGATTAGGCCTTCACCTTCACCGCAAGGAGCCGAACCAGTATAAACTCCCCGTGTCCTTTGTCCTGATTAACCCCTTTAAACTAACCTCATTGCGATGGCTCCACGACTAAGTCCTCACACTAGGACATCTGCCGTGACTATTCCATGACAGTTGGCGCCCACCGTGTGGCAATCGCACGGTGGTTTCGAGTTCTTGAAGGGCAACTTCGAAGGGATCAAGGGATACGCTGTGGGCCGGATGACCAAGAGTCATCGCGGCAAGCTCTACATCGACAACGAAGGCTGGGGCCCCGAGGCCGACTCAATTGAGTACGGGTACCGGGTCCCATTCGGTGGAATTCACGTCTTCATTGGCAAGATCGGCGAACCGGGCCCTGAGCCGGACACCTGCACCGACATCATCGAGATGGCTCAGCATGCAAAACCCGCCCGAGTTCAGCCCGCCATGAGTCGTGCCTTCATGGGATTCATCAATGGTGCAGAATCTGAGGATAAATCGGTATCTGACGGTGAGACAGTTGTCTATTCTGATGGCGAGTCATCCACCGGTGAAACCGAGTCATTGTACCAACTGCAAGACGGTCGGCTTGGGGGCTGTTCCGATGGCGATAGTATTCCGGACCCCTACGAGCCGCCGAACCGGGTTGCAATCTTCATGGCCGGTACACAGCCAGTGCAGCACTCTTCAACTGCAGTGGCATTGATTTTCGGGTCAGCAGCGGCGACGGCAGCCGGGGCAGGAGGCCCTGCGCGCCCGCCGGCTCAAGTCTTGTCCGGTTTACTAGACGCCTTGGCAACACTGCTGACGATGGAGGTTAACCCGGATAATTAAGATCAGCGTAACGCGGAAGTCGTGAAATTGCGAGATCAGATAGCTCAAGCTAAGGAAGACCTGGCAGCTGAAGATGCCAGGATGGCTGCGGAGCGGGTTATGTTGGATGCTCAAGCGCAGCGGATTCAGTCGGAGTCTTACCGGCTCATGCTAGATCAGAACGCTTCAAACGAAGTCATGAGGAGGAGGCATCAGTCTCGCCTGCCACCGGTTTACGAGGCGAGGAACCTCTTTAACATGCTAGGAGCGGGAACCAGTAACCCGCCAGCGGCGGACCGGGTTGAAGCGCCTGGGACAGGAGCGCCGGTTCAGCCGCGCACCACGGATCCGCCTCGTCAGAACAATATCCCGCCGCAACACATGCCAACACCACCGAGTCATTACTCTAACCCTTTGGATAACATGATCGCTGCGGCGTCACGATTGGCGGCTATCCCGGTTGAAGGCGAGTCTCCAACGGCGGTTGAGATGCGGAGGGCTAGAGAGCTCCTTCAGACAGCATTGGTTCAGCAGCAGGCTTATTTCTTACAGTCGAAGCCGGATTCATTCCACCCCTCGCCCAAGCCGGAGTTACAGTAGGCATATTGATGAACCAGCTGTGTCAAGCAGTGGGCGGAACCATAACCTGCCTCGTGGACATAACCCGGCGGGCGGTGGTGCTGATGCTCAGAACATGCTGGATCAAGGTAGAGCATGTCGAGAGGCCGAGCTGGCGGCGCAATATGCGGCCCATCAACCTTCTCCGGTTCGTCCGACAACTTCGGTGGAGCCAGGTGTAACCTTTAGGAATTTGGGCATGCCATGTTTAGTGCCGGCCATACGTAATGATCGTCTGCCCAAGGATTTTAAGGGTCCTCGGAAGGTGCCTAACTATACAGCCGATTTACCTCCTGAAGCATGGATCGAGAGTTATGAGATGGCCATGGAATTGCTAGATGTTAGCGATGCGGCATGTGCTAAATATTTCCCCCTGATGTTGGATGGAACGGCTCGCACTTGGTTGAAGGGACTCCCTGCCAACTCCATTGGGTCATGGGCCGAGTTAAAGGCCCGGTTTATCCAGAATTTCAAAGATACGTGCAAGCAGCCTATGTCAATTGTGGATCTGGATGCCTATATCCAAGAAGAGGGTGAGTCCACAACCCATTGGGTGCGCCGGGTTTCGACCATCTTACATTCATCGGATCGCATCAATGCCGGTTCAGCGGTCATAATGTTGGAGAAGAATTGCCGGTTTACGCCTCTTAAGCAAAAGTTGGGTTGGCTCAAGCGCCACTGCAATGACATGGGAGAGCTGATGGCGGCTCTGGTTAAGTACGCTGACTCTGATGGTACCAAGGACCCCGAGTCTGATGATGACAAGCCGAGAAAGGGAAAGAAGAGCAGCAGCACCAGAGGACAGCAGCATAATCCGGCGAATCAGGGAGGCAATGGTAAGCGCAAAGCTGATAATAGTTTGGACTTTGTGGCTAACACCAACGCACAGAATAATGGCCAGCGTCGTAAAGGTAAACCGCCCCCACGGGCCGGAGGGTCAGGCTTTAATCTTGAGCAGATGCTAAATCAGCCCTGCCCAAGGCATGGGACACGAGAAAGACCGTCTGGCCACCTCTGGAAGGATTGCTACATCATGAAGGAGTATAAAAATTCCAATCTTTTTCAAGACAATCATGGACCGGGTGGTGGTTCAGGGTTCGGCTCTCATGGGCCGGGTTACGGCGGTGGCGGTTCTAGTTCTGGATTCCAAGGTAATCAGGGCAATCAAGGCAATCAGGGTGGCTACCATCAACAGCCAGGTCAGGGGAATCAGCAGCAGCAATCTGGGTATCAGAGTAACCCAAAGTAGTTGAATAGTGGGCAGTACCACGTCTTCACCACAAATTTATGCAAACGGGATCAGAAGCTTCATAAAAGGGCAGTGAACGCCGTTGAATCGGCGGTTCCCCGTTACTTGCGCTGGTCTGAGCAGCCCATCGTGTGGAGTCGTGAAGATCACCCGCCCCGGGTTGATAATCCGGGTCACCTAGCATTGGTGGTTGCACCCCAGGTTGGAGGGTATAAGTTTACCAAGGTACTCATGGATGGAGGGAGCAGCATCAATATCCTTTATTACGAAACTTTCCATCGCATGGGGTTGACGGATAAAAATCTTAAACCGTCGAATACAGTTTTCCATGGTGTGGTGCCTGGTAAGTCGGCGTACCCTGTTGGTAAGATAGCTCTGGAAGTTGCCTTTGGAGATGATCATGACTCTAGGTCAGAGACATTGACCTTTGAAGTATTCAAGATTCACAGCCCGTATCACGCTCTGTTTGGACGGCCGGCTTATGCCAAGTTCATGGCACGGCCTTGTTATGTTTATCTGCAGCTCAAGATGCCGGGTTACAAGGGGACCATCACAGTACATGGGAGCCGAAAGATAGCCTTGGAATGTGAAGAAGGTGATGCGGCTTATGCTGAGTCGGTTTGTGCAACGGAGGAGTTAAAATTTTACAAGGACAATGTTGATCCGGCGGATATGACGTCTTTGAGAAAGCCAACTACAGAGCATGATCCGGTTTTGAAGTTTAAATCGGCAGATGACACTAAGATGGTTGATTTTGTTCCTGGCGATTCATCCAAGCAGTTCAGCATCAGTGCTAATATGGATCCGAAATAGGAAAGCGCGCTCATCGAGTTCATCTGTGAGAACCGGGACATCTTTGCATGGAAACCTTCTGACATGCCAGGTGTACCGAGGAAACTCGCTGAGCACACTCTTAATATTGATCCCAAGTTTAAACCGGTCAAGCAGTTTCTTCGTCGTTTCAATGAAGAAAGGCGTAAGGCCATTGGTGAGGAGGTAGCCCGGCTCTTGGCGGCTGGGTTTATTGTTGAAGTTTTTCATCCTGAGTGGTTGGCTAACCCGGTGCTGGTACTTAAGAAGAATGGCACTTGGCGCATGTGTGTGGACTACACGGATTTAAACAAGGCTTGCCCAGATGATCCTTTTGCTCTCCCTCGTATTGATCAGATTATTGACGCTACGGCGGGTTGCGAGCGTTTGAGTTTTTTGGATGCTTATTCTGGTTATCATCAGATCAAGATGGCAGTTAAGGACCAGGAGAAGACAGCTTTCATAACTCCCTTTGGAGCCTTCTGCTATGTGTCTATGCCTTTTGGGCTCAAGAGTGCCCAGGCGACTTACAAGCGATGTGTGCAGAATTGTCTTCATAATCAGATTGGATGCAATGTTCATGCTTATGTGGATGATATTATGGTGAAATCCAGAAAGAAGGAGACATTGATAGACGACTTGAAGGAAACCTTTGATAATCTCCGAGTTTATAAGATGATGCTTAATCCGGCCAAGTGTGTTTTTGGTGTGCCGGCGGGCAAGCTTTTGGGCTTTCTGGTGTCTAACAGGGGCATTGAAGCTAATCCGGAGAAGATCAAAGCCGTTACTTCTCTGGCTAAACCGGCGTGTATCAATGATGTTCAACGTCTGGCGGGTCGTATTGCGGCGCTAAGCCGGTTCATAAGCCGCCTCGGTGAGAAGGCCATCCCTTTGTATCAGATGATGAAAAAGACAGATGACTTCATCTAGAGTGACGCTGCTAATGAGGCATTTGAGGCGCTTAAGAAGCAGCTGGCTGAGCCGCCGGTCCTAGCTGCGCCCGTTGATAAGGAGCCGCTGTTGTTATATGTGGCTGCTAATAGCCGGGCTGTCAGTGTGGCTATTGTGGTTGAAAGGAAAGAGGCAGGCAAGGAATATCTAGTTCAACGGCCGGTTTATTATATCAGCGAAGTGCTTATTGAATCCAAGCAGAGATACCCACATTGGCAGAAGCTTGTATATGGGGTTTTCATGGCAAGCCGGAAGCTTAAGCAATATTTTCAAGGTCACCCCATTACTGTGGTTAGCTCTGCTCCTTTAGGAGATATCATCCAAAACAGGGAAGTAACAGGCCGGGTTGCCAAATGGGCCATTGAACTTGGGCCTCATGGTTTGAAGTATATGCCTCGCACGGCCATCAAGTCTCAAGCACTGGTGGATTTCATCAATGACTGGACAGAGCTGCAGATGCCTGAGGAAAAACTAGATAACACGTATTGGACTATTCACTTTGATGGGTCCAGGCAATTGGAGGGCTCGGGGGCTGGAGTTGTGCTAGCTTCCCCTCGAGGTGATAAATTTTGTTATGTTCTCCGTTTGATGTTCCCTTGCACTAACAATGCAGCTGAATATGAGGCCTTGCTCCACGGTCTTCGGATGGCTAAGGAGATGAACTTAAGCCGGGTAAGGTGCTTTGGTGACTCAGATTTGGTGGCTCAACAAGTCTCTGGTACTTGGGATTCTAAGGATCCCCTCATGGCGGCTTATCGACGAGAGGTGGATATTATTGCTGGTCACTTCAAGGGTTATCAAGTTGAGCATGTTGATCGGAGGAAAAATGAAGCGGCTTATGCCTTAAGCCGGTTGGGTTCTCAACGTAAACCGGTGCCACCTAATGTCTTTCTTGACGTTTTGCATAACCCGTCGGTCAAGTTACCTACAGAGGAGGATTTGGCTATTCCTGACCCGGAAGCTCAGTTGGTGGAGGCTCTTCATGTTATTCCTGATTGGACAGTTCCATATTTGGCATACTTGACCCGGGGCGAGTTACCTGAGGATGAAACCTTGGCCAGGCAAATAACCCGACGGTCCAAGTCAATGACAATTGTCAATGGAGAGCTGCACCATTGCAGTGTTACCGGGGCGTTTCAGCGTTGTGTTTCTCCTGAAGAAGGCTGTGAGATTCTGCGTGAGATCCATGAAGGAGATTGTGGTCATCACGCCGGCTCTAAATCTCTTGTAGCCAAGGCTTTTCGTCACGGTTTTTATTGGCTGACGGCTCATGCTGATGCTGAGGACTTGGTCAAAAAATGTGACGGTTGTCATAAGTTTTCACGTCGAGATCATGTTCCGGCTCAAGAGTTGAGAATGATTCCAATCACTTGGCCGTTTGCAGTTTGGGGGCTTGATATGGTTGGACCTTTTAAGAGGTCCAAGGTTAAGAAGACCCACCTCTTGGTGGCGGTTGATAAATTCACTAAGTGGGTAGAGGCAGAGCCAGTCAGTAAGTGTGATGCAGCAACGGCGGTTCAATTCATGAAGAAGATGATCTTCCGTTTTGGCTTTCCACACAGCATTGTAACAGACAATGGCACTAATCTCTCCAAGGGTGCTATGAAAGAATTTTGTCAACGTGAGCATATCCGGCTTGATGTATCGTCAGTGGCTCACCCCCAATCTAATGGTCAAGCTGAGAGAGCCAATCAAGAGATCCTGAGAGGCATCAAGCCCCGGCTTATGGTTCCCTTACAGAGGACGCCGGGTTGTTGGGTAGAGGAGTTACCCTCGGTGCTATGGAGCATCAACACAACGCCCAACAGATCTACGGGTTACACGCCTTTTTTCATGGTTTATGGAGCAGAGGCGGTTCTCCCCAGTGACATCCGTCATGACTCACCCCGTGTGGCGGCTTACGTTGAAGCTGATAATGAAAAGGCACGTCAGGATGCACTTGACCTGTTAGACGAGGCGCGTGATCTCGCAGCGGCTCGTTCGGCGATTTACCAGCAAGATCTACGTCGTTATCACAGCCGCCGGGTCAAGACCAGAACCTTTCAAGAAGGCGACTTAGTGCTCCGGCTTATCCAGGATCAGACTGATATGCACAAGTTATCCCCACCTTGGGAAGGACCCTTTGTGGTCGGCAAGAATCTGAACAACGGGTCATACTACCTTATTGATGTTCGAGACCACAAGGACTCACGCACGTCGGAGGAAGAGACTCGCCGGCCGTGGAATATTGCTCATCTTCGGCCGTACTACACCTGAGCCATTGGCTCTTCTGATGTACATATTTTTGACAATGTATATATTGTGATCAATATAATAAACCGGCACCCCTGCTAAAGCCGGGCCTCTGTCGTTTTTTTTCTTAATGAGTCTTTGGTTACTTGGGGACTTCCGGCTTATGAGCGAAGTTATGATTACCCTTTGAACCGGCTTATAAGCCAATTGAAAAAAAAACTTGGGGGCTTGCTACCCAGGTTAAAGGTACCAAAGAGAGTCTGTTGCAAAATCACAGCTCAAACATAGGTGCCCCTTGAGCACAGCTCAAAAATATTACTTGGGGGCTCCTTGATTCTAAAGAACAAAGAGTTTGTATAACCCTTGTAATAGGCTTAAAAGCCAGGCTTGGAAGCCAGGTGTATTCACCTAAAACCCCGGGTTATCCTGCCTTTTTAAGTAAGCCACTCTGCCCAGGTATTCCTGGAATGACCCGCCGAACAATTGACAAGTCAATCTTATACAGACCCTGAACTTGTCAAAGTTAAAACGACGGTTGGTTATGTGAGGTCCATCTTATAAGGTTTGTATATATGTTTAACTCAGTGGCTGTGCGGCCCGTGAAAGCACTTGATTTTTGGCCTGGCAGCCCATGAAAAGACTCATTTTTTCGTTTGTTTTATTCCATAGTTTTTTTTTAGGTTTATTTGATGAGGCTTATAATGCTTTATGATCATAATTCATTCGATGTTTATTAACCCGGCCTGGCTTTTGACTATAAGTCGCCAGTATGAGATAAGATAATATCCGGTGTTTATTAACCCGGCCTGGTTTTGTTCATAAGCCAAGCAATCTATGATAATTACCAGTGCTCAAAGTTTGGGTTCTCCCCCTTACTACACCGGTTTGGTAAACCAACAGTGTGATCAAATATCATAGGTATGATATATTTCAAATTTGGTTATTCTTAAAGTTCAGCCTTGGGTATAAGCTATGTTAGTTTCCATGGTTTTATATTGGGCGTTATGACCCGTCCAGCGGTAAACCACCAGGACACTTTTAATCCATTGCATGCAGGAGCAGATTCCACCTTGTTAATATTATAAGCATAAGTGGCATATCTTAACATGGTGGATTAGCAGTGTCATGCAAAGTAAATATGCACGATGGCATAGCAGAACAAGAGTTTAAGCTAGCCTATTACAAGGCATTTGGAGCCCAAAAGAATAATTGTTTTAACAAGTCTTAAAGAAAGCAGCTGCTAAACCGGCCCCCGGTTTACGAGTCCTGGCCTGGCTGACTTGAAGGTTGCGGATCGTCCAGCGCCGGTTCATCTTCCTCCTCTCTATCCAGTGGCTGGAAGTCAATGGTGGTCCAATCGATCCCAGTTAAGGCCTTGAATACAACTTCATCACTTATAAGTATGGAGGGGTCAACATCAGGGGCATAGGTATGCTTACGGATTGGAGGAATAAGATTTGGAGCATCATAAGTTGGCGCGTTAACTCTCTTGTTGTTGGCATCATAAATCGACTGATAATGTGAAAGATCGGTTTCTTCAGCCAATTTGCTAGCCAATGGGCGCATTTCCCTCGTCAAGGCTCTGAGGTCATCGTTATTAAACTCTGACCCGTCCTCCTTTATGCTCGGGTAGCCGTTTCCCACATCGGCCAGATCAAGATCAGATATCCAAGCTTTGGCCCGAGTCAGTGCAGTAAGAGCACCCGCCCTGGCAGCTGACTTCTTTAGCTCTTCAAACCGTGCAGGCATCATCGCCAGCCTTTCCAATGTCTCCTTGATCAAGGTTGGGGGCGGTTTATTATGGGAAGCTGTGCAGATAACCCGTTGTACGCCGGTATATAATTGCTCTACAAGTGTATAGGCGGCTTTCAGTTTTTGCCGCATATCTGAGCCAAGATGAGCAATGCGAGTTCCTGCATCATCAAAAACATCGGTAAACCGGCAGTCTCTTACATAATACATGTTCAAAGCTTATGAAGAAGTTATTTACCAAATACGGCAGCGGTCATGGCATTTATTTGTTGTTTCAAGCCAGTCAGCTCCTCAGCTACCGGATTAAGGGCAGCCTCAGCATCCTCAACCCTCTTCAGCAGAGTTGACTTTTCTGTATCCCAACCTGCCCGCTCGTTCTTGAAGCTCTCCTTCAGTTTTTCCATTGCTGTTAAGGCACTGGTCAGTTCCTCCTTGGCTTTGGAGGTCTCGGCTTGTTGCGACTTGATATTTTCTTGAAGGTCGGCGATTTGAGATTCCTTCTTGCTAAGATCAGCCTGCAAGAGACATGTAATTAATTAGATAGCAGTGCATATTCAAAGTCCCAAGCACATAACAAGTAATATACTTGGCACTTGGGGGCTAATGTCTATTGCTTCTTATCAAAAAAAAATTACAAGTCCCAAGCACATAACAACTATCAGCTTGATGGTCAACCGGATTATAAAGGTCCTAAGTAAGAATTTTGAGCCTTACAGCATAATTAGTCTCAACTTAACATATTTGTTAAGTCGACCCTTGGGGGCTACACAGGCGAAATTGAAGAGTTATTATTCTAAAGTCCCGGTTCATATTGACATTATAAACCGGCCCTTGCGGGCTAGTGGAGTTGATCTATATGGTTCTTGAAAGTTTGCAGAACATTCTATTCTTTTATGTCCAGTAAACTTGGCGGCTAAGAGAAGAATATTTATGCAGAGTTAACAGCATTTACCTCATATCGCTCCTTCATCATGTTCAGTAAACCGGCTTCATAATCACGGCTTGTGTGCAAATGGTTTGAAAACCCAGAATGAATATCTTTGGCGCTGAGGTGGGCATAGCTTTCCAAGTCCACCTTCCACTTGCCCTTGTCAACAGCAGAAAATTCTTCTTTGGCACTATGTTTTGACAGAGCAGTGGGGTTGCCTGGGGCTGTATACCCGACACTGGTAACTACAACATCATCAGCTTTATCATCAGCAGCCTTAGTTGGGCTTGGCGGTTTATCAGCATGACCCATCGGATCAATTTCCATCTGTTCAACAAAGGTTTCATGATCTTGCGGTGGCGGATCATCAAGAATAGCTTCAGTATTTGGTTCAAACTATTCCGGGTTCTTTTCCGGATCAGTTGGCGCGCTGTCATCAGCCGGTTTGTTCAATTTGGCCTTTTTACTGGGTCTGGCCTTGGCTCTGACAGAGACGCAAATAACAGGTTAGTATAATGATCAAGCATAAGGTATAAGGGGTTAGTTAAAAATGCTCACCCAGGAACAGTTTTGAGGGTTGGAATTTGTGTCCCTGTGGACTCGCCAGAGGATGAATGGGAAGTTCCCTGATAGTTTGAATCAGACGGATTAAGAGGTTGTCGGAAATAACCCGCCTTAGGATAAGATGTGTCAGAAATAGAAGAGACCTCTGGGCGGCGTTTACAAACTGGCGAGTTCGGTAAACTGGAAGAAGTGACCACATGGCCGCTATGCCGGGTTGTGCGGCGAGCTTTGTGTTGCTGCTTCTTCAAAAGAAAGTTTGGATCCAAGTAAGCTAGGGGGTGAGAAAATCTTACTTTCCGGCTTGCTTGTCGGGTTTTCTGTGTGGGCAGAGGTTCTGAACCGGATGAGAGAATAGTTACCTCTACGTCATTTGCGCGGCTAGCTTCTGCGTCGTCCTGATAAAAATCATTGTCAATGAGATGTATGAAAAAAGAGCCAAGTGAATCAAGTTCTACCTCTGACTCCGGATTATCATCGTCAATGTTTAACTCGGTAGGCTCGGTGTTTTTCTTCTTAGCGGGCTTCTTGTTGACCTTGGTCTTGACACGAGGTGTTTTGGCCGGTTTATCCTGCGGTTTCTTCTTCCAGAATGGATCATCACCCTGTTTAAAGATTGAAAAGATCATAAGGGAGTATTAAGAATATGGATTAAAGCAGGAGTGAGGCAATTCTTACAGCTGGCGGTTTATTTGAAGCGCAGAAAGGACTAAGTCCTATTTTGCTACAGTCGGTCACCGGCTCATCCAACATCTTCTTGACAGATTCGGTAATTTCAGCATCAGCCAGCTGAATGTCAGTGTGGCGTTGAGGGTCTTTCACATCCCCTGTGTACTCACACATTAAACCGGAGCGACGGCTTAAAGGCAAAATGCTCCAAGATACCCAGCAACGGACAAAATCAATGCCTGTCAAACCGTTTGCCACAAAGGCTCTGAGCTTTGAAAGCTGTGGTGCATATTTGGACCGTTCCTTTGCATTGAGTCTTTGGGGGAATGGATGTGCATCGGTAAGCCGGTGAGCACGGTAACCCGGCAGAGGATTCTCGCCAGCTGGAGATGTATCTTGGCAATAGAACCAAGTTTGATTCCAATCTTTGGGATGGCTATGATGCTTAGCGTGAGGGAAGCTGACGTCTTTTCTCTTCTGAATTGAAACCCCGCCAAGTTCAGTATTGGGCCCATTCGTAAATTCAGTACGGCGGTTTAAATAGAAGAAATCTCTGAACAGGTCGACTGTGGGCTCTTCTTGCAGGTAGGCTTCACAAAACACTTGAAAATTGCAAATATTGGACACGGAGTTAGGCCCAATATCTTGAGGGTGAAGTTGGAAGAAGTGAAGCACGTCACGGAAATTTTTTGATCCGGGAGGGCTGAACCCTCGACTCAGATGATCAACAAAAACGATCACTTCCCCATCCTTGGGCTCAGGAGCATTTTCTGGACCGGGGGCTCTCCAGTGGATGTCTTCCTTTTTCGCTAAAGCGCCGGTTGCAACACACCCGTTCAGTTCTTCTTCTGTAACCCGGGATTGAACCCAGTTACAGGAATAAAAGGATTTGGCCATTTATACGATAACCTGGAAAAGATTTGTGTCGGTTTAAGGTTCATGGTTAACAGGCAGAAAGTGTTGAAGCATGCATAAATGTTAAACCGGACAGTGACGTTATCAAATTACAAAGACGAGCACTTGGCGGTTTAAGAGGGGACTAATGGTACCTGGCAGGTTATTATTTTCTGAGGTTAAACCGCCTACACGGATATTGAAAGTATAGATCTGAAGTTGGAAAATGGCTAAGTGATGAAAAACAGGTTTCACAGATTGGTATTGCAATTTTGGATCTACCGCGTGTCAGAAAATGAAAATATATTCAGACCTAAAATACTGGTACTTGAGCAGTTTATGAAGGTCCAGATCAGATTTTTTTCTACCTAAAAGAGATGCTCTGATGAGGAAAAAGGGACTAGGATTATTGCCGCACAGGATAAATATCAAGCTTGAATCAAACCTCATGCTACAGCGAAGAACAGGTGAAGAACAGTGCCGAACCTCCATGAATTCGTTCGAACCCTAATGGGATCTACGGAGGGGGAAGGAGGAAGAACTGGCCAAGGCTGTGGAACGGCGGAGGCGCGTGAGCAAAATCTGGACCAAGTCAGGTTGATGCAACGGCCAATGGTGATGCAGAGGAGAGGGTCGATGGCGGCGGCTGGACTCGAGAGCAGCGCATCGCGAGGAAGACGATGAAGACGAAGAGGCCAAGGGGGGAAAGTGAAAAGGACCCCTGGCCCTATTTATAAGGTGAATGGATAAGTGGCATGCGCAGGAATCGAGGAGCTCCAAATTGGATATGTGACAGGGCTGACGCCTCAATTTTCGGAGGTTCATTAAAAAGGAGATGCATATATGATTTCTGGATGTTTATAAAATTAATGACAGGTGACATCATGGCGGGTTATCATGATCTCGGAAGATGACGTCACGACGAGTTACAAATTTTTGCGAAGGTAATGAAGAAGGAATTTTCCTAAGTGTTGAAGATTGACATGAACAAGTTCAAATCAACCTGGGGCCTAATGTTGGGGATATAACTATTGAGTATAAACCGCCCAGGAGGGGCCGGGTTATGCTCGTAGTGATTTACCTGTATTGAAGCCCATGAAGACATAGAAGATGGCGACTTACGAAGGAGACTTAATAAGAAGGACCAAAGCCCAAAGGTGAGTTAGGGCCCATAGATGTAAACCGCCATAAGTATATGACTTGTATTGTAAGATAGGAAAGAGTGGATACCGAGCCGGACACGTTTATGAGCCGGCCGGGATTCTGTGAACCGCCGGGCGTCAACCTGTGTATATAAAGGGACGACCCGGCGGCGGTTTAGGGACAAGAAAGAACAGATCGAGAGCTAGGTTCAGCGTATTCGCTCCCTGGTCGTCGAAACCCTAGCAATACCACCTCAAACTGGATTAGGCCTTCACCTTCACCGCAAGGAGCCGAACCAGTATAAACTCCCCGTGTCCTTTGTCCTGATTAACCCCTTTAAACTAACCTCATTGCGATGGCTCCATGACTAAGTCCTCACACTAGGACATCTGCCATGACTATTCCATGACAACATTGTCGGCGGTCTTGTCCAAGATCCTCATTGCAACAAACTCATCCAACACTTCACTTGAGGACAAGGCGGGAAAGTCCGGCCTTTGACGGATGACGGAGGACATGGCCTTATGGTAAGGCATCATGGCCTTGAGAAACTTGCGCTTGATCCAATTGTCATCCGTATCCTTGCTCCCATGATCTTGGAGTGAGACCGCGAGAGTGGTTAATCTCCGGTAAAGCTCTCGAGGTTCTTCATCTTCATTCATTGCAAACTCATCGGCTTCATCTTGCACCACTTCAAAGTTTGAGTGTTGAATGCTTGCGCTTCCCTTGTAGATGGACACAACATGTTGCCATGCTTCCTTGACCACGGTGAAAGGTCGGAGATGCGCAATATCTTCGGGTGGAATTGCTTCTTGGAGAATGAAGAGAGCGGACTCGTTGAATTGATGATCCGTGGCTTCTCTAGGAGTGAAGTTGCTTGGGTCGTGCGGGTAGAAACCTTGCTCAATAATTCTCCAAAGATTAGTAGAACTATGATTTAAATGACATTTAAAGCGATAGACCCAAGAGGCGAAATCCTCATTTTTCACAAGCTTAGGAGGAGGACCAACATGATTCATATGCGTGGAGGGAACTGGTCCTCCATAAGTAATTGGAGGTTCAACATGGGCAAAGATGCCATTTCCACTTCTACCAGTAGGCAAAGGAACTTGTTCACTAGTAGCTTCCCCCTTATTGGAGTTGGCATCTGTCACCTTGTTAGCGGGTTCAACCACTTTCATCGGTGCAGTGGATAATTTAAGGCCTTCTGAAAACTTATTGAACATGCCTTCAACCTCGGTCATCATGGAGGTTTTCAATGTGTCCAAAGCCGCATTGAACTCCTCACGAGAGACCGAGGATCCCCCATTGGCCATAGACGAGAACGGATTCACACCGGAGTGCTCCTTCCCACCGTTTACGGTGTCAACCATACTCTTCGGACGACAAAGTCCTTAATAAAGAGACGAGGCTCTGATACCAATTGAAAGGATCGATATAGTTGACTAGAGGGGGGGGGTGAATAGGCAACTAACAATTTTTAGCTTTTCTTTACCAAATTAAACTTTGCATCAAAGTAGGTTGTCTAGATATGCAACTAGGTGAGCAAGCTATATGATGCAACAACAACAAGCACACAAGCAAGCAAGGGATACAACACAATATAAGCTTGCACAAGTAAAGGTAAGAGATAACCAAAAGTGGAGCCGGTGGAGACGAGGATGTGTTACCGAAGTTCCTTCCCTTTGAGAGGAAGTACGTCTCCGTTGGAGCGGTGTGGAGGCACAATGCTCCCCAAGAAGCCACTAGGGCCACCGTATTCTCCTCACACCCTCACATAATGCGAGATGCCGTGATTCCACTATTGGTGCCCTTGGAGGCGGCGACCGAACCTTTACAAACAAGGTTGGGGCAATCTCCACAACTTAATCGGAGGCTCCCAACGACACCACGAAGCTTCACCACAATGGAATATGGCTCCGCGGTGACCTCAACCGTCTAGGGTGCTCAAACACCCAAGAGTAACAAGATCCGCAAGGGATTAGTGGGGGGGGGAATCAAATTTCTCTTGGTGGAAGTGTAGATCGGGGCCTTCTCAACCAATCCCTAGAAAATCAACAAGTTTGATTGGCTAGGGAGAGAGATCGGGCGAAAATGGAGCTTTGATCAACAATGGAGCTTGGGGACGGAAGAGATAGTCTTCTTGGGGAAGAAGACCCCCTTTATATAGTGGGGGAAAAGATCCAACCGTTACCCACTTACTCAGCCCGCGACACGCGGTACTACCGCACACATCCGCGGTACTACCGCAAGGAGTTGCGGTACTACTGCTAGCCGGTGCGGTACTACCGCTCGGGCGGCAGTGACCAGACGAGGCCCTGTTGCGTATAGCAACGAGCGGTAGAACCGCCGGAGCGGTACTACCACGCGCCCTTGCGGTACTACCGCAAGGCAGGGCTCAACTAGGCTGGAAAGGCACGGACTAAATAAATTACGTCCGTGGCTACTTCCGCTGAGTTTAGGACTGTGCAAAAATCCAGCACGGTACTACCGCTGGCAGGAAGCGGTACTACCGCGTGGGCGCAGAAGTAAAAAATTACTTCCGCGCCTACTTTCGCACGCGCCAGTGTCAGGGCCAGAGCTAGCGGTACTACCGCTCACCAGGAGCGGTACTACCGCTGGACCCTGCGGTACTACGGCTCCATTGAGCGGTACTACCGCAAGGCCCTGCGGTACTACTGCTCCCTTGAGCAGTACTACCGCATGCCACAGACACTCAAGCATTTGAAAGCCTTCATTTTGCAGAGCTAAGGGTAAACGACCGGTGCTCCAAAGAAGCGAAGGAAAGGTGGTGCAAAGGAACAGATGTGTACATGTTGATTCCACCCTAACCTTTCCGAAGCGGACCCCCTCTTAATAGTACGGCTTTCCTACGACTCAAATCCACCGAAAAGAAACATAGAAAACCGCCATCTTCGATAGGCTCCGAGGGGCACCGAATTGTCTTGTGCCTAAACATGAGATATCTGAAATGCTCAATGCACTCGATTAGTCCGCAAATGCATTGTCATCTATCACCAAAACCACATAAGGAGAAATATGCCCTTACACCGTAATACATCATCTTGTAACTAACTCCTTAGTCACTTTGCTTGTAAGCTTCTTGTGATGCTGTATTACCGAGAGGGCCCAGAGATACCTTTCCGTCATACGGAATGACAAATCCCAATCTTGATCCATGCCAACTCAACAGACACACCTTCGGAGATACCTGTAGAGCACCTTTATGATCACTCAGTTATGAAGTGACGTTTGATACACACAAGGCATTCCTCTGGAGTCCGGGAGTTGCATGATCTCATGTTTGAAGGAACATGTATTTAACATTGAGAAAGCAGTAGCAATAAACTGAACGATCATATGCTATGCTAACGGATGGGTCTTGTCCATCACATCATTCACATAATGACGTGATCCCGTTATCAAACGACAACTCTTGTCTATGGTCAGGAAACCTTAACCATCTTTTGATCAATGAGCTCGTCTAGTAGAGGCTTACTAGGGACTTGCTATTTGTTTATGTATTCACACATGTATTCCAATTTCCGATCAATACAATGATAGCATGAATAATAAACCTTTATCATGATTAAGGAAATATAATAATAACCACTTTATTGCCCCTAGGGAATATTTCCAACAGTCTCCCACTTGCACTAGAGTCAATAATCTAGATTACATTGTAATGAATCTAACACCCATGGAGTCTTGGTGCTGATCATGTTTTGCCCGTGGAAGAGGTTTAGTCAATGGGTCTGCCACGTTCAGATTCGTATGTACTTTGCAAATTTCTATGTCTCCATCGCTGACCTTTTCACGAATGGAGTTGAAGCGTCGCTTGATGTGTTTGGTTCTCTTGTGAAACCCGGGCTCCTTGGCTATGGCAATTGCTCCAGTGTTGTCACAAAAGATTGTCATTGGACCCGATGCACTGGGTATTACACCCATATCGGATATGAATGCCTTCATCCAGACTCCTTCATGTGCTGCTTCTGAAGCAGCTATGTACTCCGCTTCACATGTAGATCCTGCCACAACGCTCTGCTTAGAACTGCACCAACTGACAGCTGCACCATTCAATATAAATATGTATCCGGTTTGTGACTTAGAGTCATCCGGATCATTGTCGAAGCTAGCATCAACATAACCCTTTACGACGAGCTCTTCGTCACCTCCATAAACGAGAAACATATCCTTGGTCCTTTTCAGGTACTTCAGGATATTCTTGACCGCTGTCTAGTGATCCACTCCTGGATTACTTTGGTACCTCCATGCCAAACTTATGGCAAGGTACACATCAGGTCTGGTACATAGCATGTCATACATTATAGAACCTATGGCTGAGGCATAGGGAATGACTTGCATTCTCTCTCTATCTTCTGCCGTGGTCAGACTTTGAGTCTGACTCAATTTCACACCTTGCAACACAGGCAAGAACCCTTTCTTTGACTGGTCCGTTTTTAACTTCTTTAGAACTTTGTCAAGGTATGTGCTTTATGAAAATCCTATTAAGCGTCTCGATCTATCCGTATAGATCTTGATACCCAATATTTAAGAAGCTTCACCGAGGTCTTTCATTGAAAAATTCTTATTTAAATATCCTTTTATGGTATCCAAAAATTCTATATCATTTCCAATCAGCAATATGTCATCCACATATAATATCAGAAATGCTATAGAGCTCCCACTCACTTTCTTGTAAATACATGCTTCATCGTAAGTCTGTATAAAACCAAATGCTTTGATCACCTCATCAAAGCATATATTCCAACTCTGAGATGCTTGCACCAGTCCATAGATGGATCGCTGGAGCTTGCACACTTTGTTAGCACCATTAGGATCTATAAAACCTTCTGGTTGCATCATATACAACTCTTCTTTAAGAAACCCGTTAAGGAATGCAGTTTTGAAGTCCATTTGCCAAATTTCATAATCATAAAATGCGGCAATTGCTAACATGATTCTGACAGACTTAAGCATCGCTACGGGTGAGAAAGTCTCATCGTAGTCAACCCCTTGAACTTCTCGAAAACCTTTTGTGACAAGTCGAGCTTTGTAGACAGTGATATTACCATCAGCGTCCGTCTTCTTATTGAAGATCCATTTATTCTCAATGGCTTGCCGATCATCGGGCAAGTCCACCAAAGTCCACACTTTGTTCTCATACATGGATCCTATCTCAGATTTCATGGCCTCAAGCCATTTTTCGGAATCTGGGCTCATCATAGCTTCTTCATAGTTCGTAGGTTCACCATTGTCTAACAACATTACTTCCAGGACAGGATTACCGTACCACTCTGGTGCGGTACGTGTTTTGGTCAACCTACGAGGTTTAATAGTAACTTGATCCGAAGTTTCATGATCATCATTTGCTTCCTCTTTGGTTGGTGTAGGCATCACGGGAACAGTTTTCTCTGATGTGCTACTTTCCAATTCGAGAGAAGGTACACCTACCTCATCAAGTTCTACATTCCTCCCACTCACTTCTTTTGAGAGAAACTCCTTCTCTAGAAATGATCCATTCTTAGCAACAAAGATCTTGCCTTTGGATCTGTGGTAGAAGGTATACCCAATAGTTTCTTTAGGGTATCCTATGAAGACGCACTTCTCCGCTTTGGGTTCGAGCTTATCAGGCTGAAGCCTTTTGACATAAGCATCGCATCCCCAAACTTTAAGAAACGACAGCTTAGGTTTCTTGCCAAACCATAGTTCATACGGTGTCGTCTCAGCGGATTTAGATGGTGCCCTATGTAACGTAAATGCGACTATCTCTAATGCATAACCCCAAAACGATAGCGGCAAATCGGTAAGAGACATCATAGAACGCACCATATCTGATAAAGTACGGTTAAGATGTTCGGACACACCATTACGTTGTGGTGTTCCAGGTGGCGTGAGTTGTGAAAGAATTCCACATTGTCTTAAATGAAGGCCAACTCGTAACTCAAATATTCACCTCCGCGATCAGATCGTAGAAACTTTATTTTCTTGTTACGATGATTCTCCACTTCACTCTGAAATTCTTTGAACTTTTCAAATGTTTCAGACTTGTCTTTCATCAAGTAGATATACCCATACCTACTCAAATCATCTGTGAAGGTTAGAAGATAACGATACCCGCCGTGTGCTTCAATACTCATTGGAACGCATACATCGGTATGTATTATTTCTAATAAGTCATTAGCCTGCTCCATTGTTACGGAGAACGGAGTTTTATTCATCTTACCCACGAGGCATGGTTCGCAAGTATCAAATGATTCATAATAAAGTGATTCCAAAATTCCACCCGCATGGAGTTTCTTCATGCGCTTTATACCAATATGACCTAAACGGTAGTGCCACAAGTATGTTGCACTATCATTATCAACTTTGCATCTTTTGGCATCAATATTATGAATATGTGTATCACTACGATCGAGATTTAACAAGAATAGACCATTCACTAAGGGTGCATGACCATAAAAGATGTTACTCATAAAAATAGAACAACCATTATTCTCTGACTTAAATGAATAACCGTCTCGCAATAAATAAGATCCAGATATAATGTTCATGCTCAAAGCTGGCACCAAATAATAATTATTGAGGTCTAAAACTAATCCCGAAGGTAGATGTAGAGGTAGCATGCCGACGGCGATCACATCAACCTTGGAACCTTGACGCGCATCGTCACATCGTCCTTAGCCACTCTTCGTTTATTCCGTAGCTCCTGTTTCGAGTTACAAATATGAGCAACCGAACCAGTATCAAATACCCAGGTGCTACTACGAGCACTAGTAAGGAACACATCAATAACATGTGTATCAAATATACCTTTGTTCACTTTGACATCCTTCTTATCTGCCAAGTACTTGGGGCAGTTCTGCTTCTAGTGACCATTTCCCTTTTAGTAGAAGCACTCAGTTTCCGGCTTGGGTCCAGCTTTGGGCTTCTTCATGGGAGCGGCAACTTGCTTGCCGGTCTTCTTGAAGTTCCCTTTCTTGCCCTTGCCCTTTTTCTTGAAATTGGTGGTCTTCTTAACCATCAACAGTTGATGCTCTTTCTTGATTTCTACCTCCGCTGATTTCAGCATCTCGAAGAGCTCGGGAATCATTTTCGTCATCCCTTGCATATTATAGTTCATCGCGAAGCCTTTGTAGCTTGGTGGTAGTGACTGAAGAACTCTATCAATAACACTCTCAACTGGAAGACCAATTTCCAGCTGAGTCAAGTGGTTGTGGTACCCAAACATTTTGAGTATGTGTTCACTGACATAACTATTCTCCTCCATTTTACAGCTAAAGAACTTGTTGGAGACTTCATATCTCTTAATCCGGGCATTAGCTTGAAATATCAACACTTGGAACATCTCATATGCTCAGTGGCGTTCAAAACGCTTTTGAAGTCCCGGTTCCAAGTCGTAAAGCATGGCACACTGAACTATCGAGTAGTCATCAGATCGAGCCTGCCAGACGTTCATAATGTCTGCATCAGCTATTGCAGCAGGTCTGTTACCTATCGGTGCATCAAGGACATAATTCTTCTGTGCAGCAATAAGGATAATCCTCAAGTTACGGACACAGTCCGTGTAGTTGCTACCATCATCTTTCAACTTAGCTTTCTCTAGGAACGCGTTAAAATTTAAGGGAACGGTAGCACGTGCCATTGGTCTACAACATCGATTTGCAAAGACTATTAGGACTAAGTTCATGATAAAATTTAGTTCAAAAAATCAAATTACTAATGAACTCCCACTTAAATCAACATCCCTCAAGTTGTCTAAGTGATACATGATCCAAATCAACTAACCCATGTCTGATCATCATGGGAGATGGGGTAGTCTTCAATGGTGAACATCGCATGTTGATAATATCTACTATATCATGTTCGACCTTTCGGTCTCTAGTGTTCCGAGACCATTTCTGTACATGCTAGACTCGTCAAGTTTAACCCAAGTATTCTGCATGTGCAAAACTGGCTTACACCCGTTGTATGTGAACGTAGAGTCTATCACTCGATCATCATGAGGTGCTTTGAAACGACGAACTTTAGCAACGGTGCATACTCGGGGAGAACACTTTTATCTTGAAATTAAGTGAAGGGATCATCTTATAATGCTACCGTCGTTCTAAGAAAAATAAGATGCATAAAGGATAAACATCACATGCAATCAAAATATGTGACATGATATGGCCAACATCATCTTATGCTTTTGATCTCCATCTCCAAAGCAACGGCATGATCTTCATCGTCACTGGTGTGACACCTTGATCTCCATCGTTGCATCGGGGTTGTCTTGCCAACTATTGCTTCTACAACTATTGCCAACGCATAGCGATAAAGTAAAGCAATTACATGGCGCTTAGTGATTGACACGCTGGTCATACAATAATTAAAGACAACCCTAAGGCTCCTGCCAGTTATCGTACTCATCAACATGCAAGTTGTGAACTTATTACAAAACATGATCATCTCATACATCAACATATATCATATCACGTCTTGGTCATATCACATCACAACATACCCTACAAAAACAAGTTAGACGTCCTCTACTTTGTTGTTGCAAGTTTTACGTGGCTGTGTAACATCCCAAATTTTCAATTTGGAATGTTATACATAGGTCATCATATGCATATCATATTTTATTTGCATTTCGTTTGTGATCCTAGAAATCTTAAGCAACTCAAGGACCCGCGGAGAGAGTTGGGGATTTCGTTTATTTTCATATTTGAATTTTCTCAAATATTGAAAAGAGGATCATTTTGGTTTTATTTATTTTTCTCTCCGAAATATTTCATATTAAAAATAAATGAGAGGAGATAATATGACTTCTCCAAAATAAAAGAAATATTGGAGCAAAAATGTTAAAATCAAATAAATAATTTTATTTGGATTTTATCGCTATTTTATTTGAATTAGAAAAATATGCGTTTTTCAAAATTGCATTAGAGTCCCAGATAAATGTTTACCTTGTCCGGTAGATTTTTAGAGGACGGGGAAAATTTATTTCAGGATTTTTGGAGTCCGTTTAGTATTTCTTTTCTTTGTTTTTCTGTGCGGAATTATTAAAAAAAAAAACTCCGCGGACCGAACTGGACCGAAGCCCAGCCGGCCCGGCACCGCCGCCGCCTCCGCTCGCGCGCGCCCCGTGCCCGAGCCGGACTCCGCCGGAGTCCGGGACGCCCCGCCGCCGCGGCTTGCCCCCTCCCCAAGCCAGCCGCCGCGGCCCCTCCTTAAATACCGCCCCGCCCCCCCTCGTCCCCACACCCGCCGCCGCCGCAGCCCCACAAGCCGCAGCCCCGCCGCCCGCCGCTGCTGCGCCGCCGCCCACGCCAGCCGCCGTCGCCGCCCGCGCCGCAGCCCCGCCGTCCCGCGCAGCCCCTCAGCGCCTCGCCTCGCCGGAGCCGCCGCCTCGCCGCCGCCGTCGGATCTCGTCGCCCCTTTTTTTTCGGTTTAGGTAAAAACCGATCGGTTTTTTTAGAAACCCTAGATCCCGTTTTTTCTTCCGGTTTAGTTATTTAGCGAACGCCCGTTCGTACGTTCGTTTTAACGAACGCTGTTCACCCGTTAGTCACAGACAGCGAACGTTCGTTAGTTAGCCTGTTCATCAGTTTTTCTTTTTCCAGGGTTTTTCGCGATTATTTTCGTTCGTGATTTCTGACCCAATTTTTGTTTTAGTTTATCTTTTCGCTCGTTTGTCGGAATCAGGCGATTCAAGCGCCTAGAGTTTCGTCTCAAAGCCCTCTTTCTGTTTAATCAACTTAAACAAGTTTTTGCTACTGTAAAAATTTGACTTTAGTCCAGATTAGTAATCGAAGCTTGTTTCTTTGCCAGTTTGAGTTTCGTTGCTTCGTTTGATTTGATTCTTTTTGCAAACCGGAGTTCTTAAGTTGAACTTTCTGGTTAGATCTCTTATTTGAGTTTTACCCGTGCTTCTAGTTGAGTGCTTATTGTATGCTTGTTTGTTTGCGATAGAGTACCCGGAGTGCGAAGCGTGCTACTACGAGTCTCTAGGATTTGCAGATCGTCAGCAAGGCAAGTAACACATTGATCATACTTCTTTCATACCCAGTTTTTATGCATTAGTTTCAATCCTCAAACACTGCATGATTAGGATGTGATTAACTTGTGGGTATTGGGAAGTAGATGATGAGGTAGAACCTATTGCCCTTTATTATCAAACCCTTGGGAGTTACTTCTACGTTATGCTTATATTGCCATGCTATGCTCATAGACGTGGATTGGTTTTTGAGTGTATCCGTGACAGATGTGAGATTGTTAATTAATGGTTAACTTAAGGTGGCTACTTAAACACACATCTGGGTGGATTGGTTGCGGACACCTGGGGATATACCAGTGTTGTCCTAGGAGATCCCGGGGATATACCGTGTGATCATCCTATGGTTCGCCACCCAAGCTCAAAGGGATCATAAGATTATTCATGCTAGAAACTTCCGTGTGCAGCCACAAGCTATTATGGGCTCTAGCATAGTTGAGTGTGTTGCATGACCTCTTCCAGTGGTAGGCTAGCAGATGTAGGGGATGTAGGTTGGTACTGTCTACCCAGGGTTAGAGTTAATGCTTCTGAAAGACTGTGTCTCGGTCATCCATTTCTCAAACACCATGTAGTGTGAGAAATCCAACGGAGGAGATCGAGTCTTGTGGGGAAAAGTGCACAAACCTCTGCAGAGTGTACAAACTAATCATGGTTAGCCGTGTCCCCGGTTATGGACATCTTGAGTATCTGGTATTTGAATTATTGATTTGATGTCATCACTCTAAATTAATTTGTTGGGTTTAATGATTACTTTTAATTGGGATTGAGAGGGGGATTTACCTTCTCAATGTTTTCAACAAACTCAGTAGTAAATAAAAATTTATTCCTTTGTTGTAGGGAAAAATTTGCTTTTCGCAAAACAATATAACCCTAGAGCCTTCCACCAGCCATATATGCATGTAGTGATAGCAATTTTCTGTTCCTTGCTCTACTGTGTTATATTGCCAGCATATTCCATGTGCTGACCCGTTTCGGGCTGCAACATATCATGTTGCAGACTTTTCAGACGAAGAGTAAGGTGCGCTAGGTCGTTGTCATGCACTCAGCTATGCCGTTCGAGTTGATGGACTCACTTTATCTTCCAAGCCTTCCGCTGTTATCTTATTTAGATGGCCTTACACCATATTTATTGTAATAAGTTCTCTTTTGAGACATTCGATGTAATAAGTGTGTGATTGCACTCTGTTATAAATCCTTCGAGTACTGTGTGTGTCAGCATTACCGATCCAGGGATGACACTTATTGACAGAGACTTCGATCCATTCGGGTCGGGTCGCTACAGGCTGCCATGGGCAACTAGCAAGAACCGTTCTTACCTAAGCAAAACCACAACAGTGATTATCAAGTTGCTATTTAACCTTCTGCAAGGACCGTCGTAGTCAAATTAGATTCAACTAAAGTGGGAGAAACAGACACCCGCCAGCCACCTTTATGCAAAACAAGTTGCATGTTAGTCGGTGGAACCGGTCTCATGTATGTGGACATGTAAGGTTGGTCCGAGCCGCTTCATCTCACAATACCACCGAATCAAAATAAGACATAGGTGCTAAACAATATGAACATCACCGCCCACAACTCCTTTGTGTTCTACTCGTGCATATCATCTACGCATAGACCTGGCTCATGATTCCACTGTTGGGAAACGTTGCATGGAAAACAAAAAAAATCAACGCACACGCAAGATCTATCCATGGAGAAGCATAGCTACGGCAAGGGGAGAGCATCTACATACCCTTGTAGATCACTAAGCGGAAGCGTTTATCAACGCGGTTGATGTAGTCATACACCTTCACGATCCGTTCCGATCAAGCACGGAACATACGGTACCTCTGCGTTTAGCACACGTTCAGCTCGATGACATCCTCGCCTTCTTGATCCAGCAAGAGGGGCAAAGTAGTAGATGAGTTCCAGTAGCACGACGGCGTGGTGACGGTGGTGGTGAAACTATTTCCGCAGGGCTTCGCCGAGCACAACAGATTTAGAGCAAAGGATGAACTAGAGGGAGAGGGGGCGCCGACACACGGCTTGGTGAATCGTGGTGTGTGGCGCCCCCTCCCCTCCTCTCATATATATAGGTGGAGGGGGAGGGGAGGCAGCCTAGGGCGCGCCCCAAGAGGGGCCGGTGGCTGCCCTAGTGCACCTGCCAAGGCGCGCCCCCTTCCATACTTGGCGCGTGGGGGAAGGGAGGAAAGGGGCGCCGGCGGCCCCTAGGGCGCCTCCCTTTCCTTCTTCCTTGCGTGGAGAAAGGCAGGAGGGGGCTAGCCCCTCCTCCTTCCTTCCTAGGGCTGGCGGCCAGGAGGTGGGGCGCGCCAGCCCCCTTGTGGGCTGTTGTGCTCCCCTCCTTTTGGCCTGTTTGGCCCAACAACTCCCCGTGGCCTTCCAGAACCGCTTCCGGTGATCCGATAATTATCCGGTGTATTCCGAAACCCTTCCGGAGACTGAATACTATCATCCTATATATCAATCTTTACCTCCGGACCATTCCATAGCTCCTCGTCACATCCATGATCTCATCCAGGACTCCGAACAACATTCGGTCACCAACATACATAACTCATATAGTACTATATCGTCAATGAACATTAAGCGTGCGGACCCTACGGGTTCAAGAATGATGTAGACATGACTGAGACGCTTCTTTGGTCAATAACCAATAGTAGGACCTGGATGCCCTTATTGGTTCCTACATATTCTACGACGATCTTTATCGGTCGAACCTTTATGACAACATACGTAGTTCCCATTGTCCGTCGGTATGTTACTTGCCCGAGATTCGATCGTCGGTATCTCCATAGCTAGTTCAATCTCGTTACCAGCAATTCTCTTTACTCTTTCCGTAATACATCATCTTGTAACTAACTCCTTAGTCACTTTGCTTGCAAGCTTCTTGTGATGTTGTATTACTGAGAGGGCCCAGAGATACCTATCCGTCATACGGAATGACCAATCCCAATCTCGATCCATGCCAACTCAATAGACACCTTCGGAGATACCTGTAGAGAACCTTTATGATTACCCTATTACGAAGTGACGTTTGATACACACAAGGCATTCCTCCAGAGTCCGGGAGTTGCATGATCTCATGGTCGAAGGAACATGTATTTGACATTAAGAAAGCAGTAGCAATAAACTGAACGATCATATGCTATGCTAACGGATGGGTCTTGTCCATCACATCATTCTCATAATGATGTGATCCCGTTATCAAACAACAACTCATGTCTATGTTCAGGAAACCTTAACCATCTTTTGATCAACGAGCTAGTCTAGTAGAGGCTTGCTGGGGACTTGGTATTTGTTTTTGTATTCACACATGTATTTAAATTTCCGATCAATACGAAGATAGCATGAATAATAAACCTTTATCATGATTAAGGAAATATAATAATAACCACTTTATTATTACCTCTAGGGCATATTTCCAACACCTAATGCTCATAACTACGATAGTTACAGGTATAAAGTGTCACAACTACAACAATTACAGGTAACGGTAGCCATGACTATACTTTAAGGGTGACTTAGGATTCCTCGACCGTTGCAGCTCCCACATCGCCTCTCCACCTCCCTTGTTCGAGTGATGATGGCCGTGCCGACTGGAGAGTGTTCGCCGAGTGATGTCGAGGTGTCTGTGTGGACTTCTTGGGGCACGCATCCGAATGCGAGTGTGATCCTGAGACCAACTAACGATGGTGTGGGGCCTTAGGTGGACCCCATATGACGGGTCCTTGACCCTACCTGTAGTAGGTGACCTCATCATTAGCCCCCGAATCATTTGACATTTCGTAGAGCACATGGACCAAACCTTCGGTTAGTTCTGAGTGCTTCAGGGTCACTCAAAATATGTTTCTGAATCGTGGTTCGTTGCTCCTTAGAAGAAAACACAACGGATTCTGGACTATAAGTTCTCCCGGATGACCGAGTGTCGTTTGACCGCCGAGAAAAATCTGGTGGCATTTGTTTGTCGCTCGGAGGAGATAGACTTGAGGCCCGAATGAGGGCATGCCATTATAACCTGAGTGGTAAAGCCAGCGCGTGGTCTGATTCTCCGGAGAAACGCCACTCCTTATCCCAGGGGAACGCTAGCGCAGGGTGTTCTACGAGTCCAGATTTATGAGTCGTGCACCTTGGAGCCTAATGAAAGGGCCAAGTCAACCCGTGGAGGGGCGTCAAGCTCGTCTCATAGCAGTCCTGAAGAAGACTTTAGTTGAGTGTTTAGCATGGCCGAGTGCACGGATCCCCGCGGAGGGTGGTCAGTCGGACTGACGGACGTCCCTTAGGAAAGGGACTGCGGGCAATCGAGAAATCTTGGGATTTAAATTTATGCATGCGCATGCAAAAGCGGTAACGACATGGGCTAGTGGGGAAAGTGGGGGCATCATGCCTCAATTTTCGCCCATGAAATCCGCCATGTGTCGCGGTCCCTCTGCGCGATGTCTCGCTGCATGCGCCGTTGATCTAGAGATCTACGGCGTGAGATGCGGCGTGCGATTTTGTCTAAGATATAAAAGGATTGGGGGCTGGGGTTAGTTCTCCAGATCCCCTTTTCTCCCTTGACTCCTCCGCTTATTTTCCTCACTCGAGCGCCTCAGAGCACCCGAATCCATGGCGAAGGACTCCACGGCTACGGCGGAGAAGGCCACTTCCTCGAGCTCCGGTGGCCCAGCCGGCGGCGTGTCAGGGGATTGGGTCGCTTCGCGTGTCTCAGCCAGGTAGCTGGAGGACCTCTCTGCGGAGGGGCTCATCCCGTAGGAGGAATGGAGGCGTCCGAAGGCGGGGGAGATCGAGCCAGCGCCGAAGGAGGACGAGCGCGTACTCCTGGTGACCCACATCGAGAGAGGTTTCTCTATGCCTCTGCACCCTTTCTTTCAGGCTTTCTTTGATTACTTCGGGGCGCAGCTCCACCATCTCCCTCCAAATGCTGTCATCTACCTTTCTGCATTCATTTCTCTTTATGGAAACTTCCTTGGTTGTCATCCCCATTGGGGCCTCTTCAAGCACATCTTCACTTGTCGGTTAATGACCGTGAAAAAGGATTCGCCGACTGGTGAAAAGACCCATGTCACCCAGCTATGCGGGGGTCTAGGTATCCAGCTCAGGGGTGGCAGCGCCTTCCGCAAGATGTGTTTTCCTGACTCAGTCAAGGGGTGACAGGGAACCTGGTTCTACTGCTGGGACGTCCCCAGAGGCAACAACCAGTCGGATCTTCCCCCGTACTCGGCAGAGAGGGTGCGGTCTCCCGCGCCTCTTTCAGTGATGAAGTAGGAGAAGACGGTGGTCAGCATCTTGGCCACTGCCCTTGTTGGGGTTGTGAATGCTGGCGTGAATGGAATGGACTTGCTGGAGACTTTCCTCACTTGGCGGATCCAGCCGCTGCAAGCCCGAGCCCACCCCATGTGGATGTATGAGGGGCCGAGTGATCCCACTTGATTGTGAGAAGGACGTGGGGGCCAAGATCAGAGCCATCACCTGTGCCTGCGACAACCCACGGGGGGCCCGAATGGTGCCTCCATACTCCAAGGATTTGTCGCCGGTCGAGGTAAACTTCCTTTGTGCAGTCGTACCACCCATGTGTTACTTCTAGTGTATCTGATTCTTGTGTTGCGGTGTTTTTGTCTATCCAGAGCTTTTAGTAGTTGATTTCTGACGTTCCCGCGGTCGATCGGTCACCCGAGGATGTGGCGAGTGACACCGAGCGCCAGTACTCGGAGGAGGAGGACGACGATGATGAGAGTGACGAGGACAAGAGCTCTGAGGAGCGGGAGGAAGCCGAGTCCTCATCGTTGTATAAGCTCCCCAAGGAGCCTCGCTCCAAAGCACTGCATGATCCGAGTGGCAAAGCAAGGGGAGTTCAGCAGGAGACTGCCTCGGGGCGGGCGACTCGTAGCTCAAAGTGCGAACGCGCCGAGGCGGAGAGCTTAGCTGAGAAGCAACCCAAGCTCCCTAAGCAATTCACCTCCAAGCCTCGGAAGGCCGCTGTGCCTCGGATCAAGGTGATAGTGTCGGTGGCCTTGACATAAGTGCTCTTGCCAATCTTTCATTCATTGTTGTCTTGACTCGGCCGATGACCGAGTGTTGTTAGTCTTCGCAGCAATGAGACCTCAACAACGTCGCTGGATCCGAATGCTCCCAAGCAGGACCAAGGTGAGGTTGACACGGCGGATGCCGCCACTTCTAAAGGTGTTCTCGTGCCGACTGATTGGGACACCCAGGTTTTCACCCGAGTGATTTTCATTGATGTCTTTGACTAGTTTGTTTGTGCATTGCCACCTGAGATCATTCAGGTGGACGCTGACGATAAGGCCGATCCTCCCAATCTGGAGGCCGACAAGGGAAGGGCGACCGGAGATGACGTGATCATGCAGGAGGCCTCTCCTCACTGATTGTCGCGTGTCTCGCCGAGCAAGACTGTCTCAAAGCCTAGTGGTCCGAGTCCTTCGGCTCAAAATAGTTCCGCGCCTGCGACCACTATGGTTCCGACCTCGAGGCCTACGCCAGCACCTCCGTCGACTCCCACCACCATCTACCCCCTATACCATGTCCTAGAGGATCAAGTGGGGGTGAGCAAGGAGGCCCTGATTCAGGTAGGGCTGATGTGCAGCCGGCTGAAGGACGCATACGACGCCAGCGAGGCGCTACAGACCAACATCCGAGTAAGTACCACTGTGAGTAAGATTTTCGGTCGAAGCTTCCAGATTTCCAATTTGTTTCCTCTTGGTAGAATTTCCATTAGTGGGTTTGCGTAGGGCACACCCACTGGGTGTTTTCGATCCATTGGGGGCACGCTGAGTGCACCCACTGGGTGTAGTCCCCGAGGCACCCATTGACTGGAAGCCGTCGGCGGGAGTCTTAGAACATATGTTTTTTTGTTGAGATCGTTTCCACTCAGGTGTAGCCGGGGCGTTCCCTAGCGTTTTTGATGCAGTGGGGGCACGTTGAGTGCACCCACTGGGTAATCCCTGAGACTACCGCTGACTAGAAGCGTTCGGCGGTAGTCTTAGAGTTTTTGGTGTCTTTGCCCTGGGGGTTAATTGCCATTTTTTTGTACACATATATCTCATCAACACGAATCACTTTCCAGTGGGGGCACGTTGAGTGCATCCACTGGGTGTAGTCCCCGGGACTGCTACTGATTGTGAGCAATTGGTTGCAGTCATTAGAACTATTCCCGCCGTGTGGCACTCGGAGTGCTCGACCGCACTCGGCTGACCGAGGGGGTGTTCTGATGAGATGCGGGATAAGATCTTCTTCATTGCTGACTCGGTGTTCAACCGAATGATAGTAGATCAGGGTGTTGTTGTCCTCGATCTTCTTCATCGCTGACTTGGAAGTCAATCGAGTGATTGTAGATCAGGGTGTCGTTGTCCTTGATCTTCTTCATGGCTGACTCGGAAGCCAGCCAAATGACTCTAGATCAGGGTGTTGTTGTCCTCGATCTTCTTCATCGCTGACTCGGAGTTCAGTCGAATGACTGTAGATCAGGGTGTTGTAATTGATGTTTATTTTATCCATGTCTTCCGACTGACTATTTCTTGTATGGTGCAGAGAGCCAGCGAGCTGGGATCACATTATGCCGACTTGGAGAAGGAGGTGATATTGAAAGTACAACTAATCCCCGGGTGGTTTTGGTAATTCATAACAACATATAGCTCATTGAACTAATATCCATTCAAGTTAAATGTTTCAAATAGTTCAATGAATGGCATGGCATGGACTAGAGATGTGGACCCTTCAAAATGCTAAGGACACACATTGGCAAAAGCTCAAGACTCTTCATTTTACTTTTAGTGATCCAAGATCACATTGAGTCCATAGGAAAGCCAATACTATTAAAAGGGGATGAGGTGTTGCTTAATGGTCTTCTTGCTCAAAGTGCTTAGTGATACTGCTCCAAACCCCTCAACCACTTTCTCAATTCCAAATATGTCCAAAACTCTAAGTCAAACTCGGCCCCACCAAAATCTTCGATCCAGCGCCACCGAGTTCATTTGACATAGCCACTGCCACAAACCCTAAAACTTTGGTCACATCGATACGGATCTCGGTCTCACCGAGATGGCCCTGCAAACTCTCTGTTTCCCTTTGTAACATTTCGGTCTCACCGATATGAGCGATCGGTCACACCAAGTTTGCTTGACCAACTCTCTGTTTGCTCTTTGCTGAAATCGGTCTCACCGAGTTCACACAATCGGCTTCACCGAGATGAGGTTTTGCCCTAGCCCTAGCACATCGGTCACACCGAGTTGTTCCAGTCGGTCCCACCGAGTTTCCGAACGTTCACATTTTGAACTGAATCGGTCTCACCGAGTTCTTCTATTCGGTCTGACCGAGTTGGGTCAAATGTGTGTAACGGTTGGAATTTGTGTGGAGGCTATATATACCCCTCCACCCCCTTCTCCATTTGTGAGAGAGCCATCAGAACGTGCCTACACTTCCACTACTCATTTTCTAAGAGAGAACCACCTACTCATGTGTTGAGACCAAGATATTCCAATCCTACCACAAGAATCTTGATCTCTAGCCTTCCCCAAGTTGCTTTCCACTCAAATCATCTTTCCACCATAGCCAAATATGTGAGGGAGAGTTGAGTGTTGGGGAGACTATCATTTGAAGCACAAGAGCAAGGAGTTCATCATCAACACACCATCTATTACCTTTTGAAGAGTGGTGTCTCCTAGATTGGTTAGGTGTCGCTTGGGAGCCTCCGACAAGATTGTGGAGTTGAACCAAGAAGTTTGTAAGGGCAAGGAGATCGCCTACTTCGTGAAGATCTACCCGAGTGAGGCAAGTCCTTCGTGGGCGATGGCCATGGTGGGATAGACAAGGTTGCTTCTTCGTGGACCCTTCGTGGGTGGAGCCTCCGTGGACTCGCGCAGCCGTTACCCTTCGTGGGTTGAAGTCTCCATCAACGTGGATGTATGATAGCATCACCTATCGGAACCACGCCAAAAATCTCCGTGTCTTCATTGCGTTTGCACTCTCCAACCCTTCCCTTTACCTTCATATGCAATGTTTTACATTCCGCTGCTATACTCTTAGCATTGCGTGTGTAGGTTGATTGCTTGACTTGTGCTAATTTGCTAAAATCTGCCCACAACTAAAATTGGGAAAAGGTTAGATTTTTATTTGGTCAAGTAGTCTAATCACCCCCCTCTAGACCTACTTTCGGTCCTATAAGTGGTATCAGAGCTTTGGTTTCCATTTTCCTTGATTTCCATAGCTTTGGTGATCATAGCCATGGTTTCACAACCTAGGAGAATATGGCGTCTAGCGAGGGAAATTATCACCGTAGAGGTCCTTACTTTGATGATACTAGTTTTGCTAGTTGGAAGCATAAGATGAAAATGCATATTCTTGGTCATAACCTCGCCGTTTAGGCTATTGTGCGTATTGGCTTGCAAGGTGATTTCTTTGAGGATGGAAAAGAATCGGATCGTGAAGCGTCCACGGAAGAGATGAAGATGTTGCAATACAACGCTCAAGCTTGCGATATTCTCTTCAACGGATTGTGCCCTGAAGAATTCAACAAAATCAGCCGCCTTGAGAATGCAAAGGAAATTTGGGATACTTTGGTTGGTATGCACGAAGGTACCGAGTCCGTCAAGGAATCCAAATTGGATGTGCTTCAAAGTCAACTTGACAAGTTCAAAATGAAGGATGTTGAAGGAGTCGCCGAAATGTACTCTAGGCTTGCTCTCATCACAAATGAGATTGCCTGCTTAGGAAGCGAAGAGATGATCAACAAATTCATCATCAAGAAGATCCGAAGAGCCTTGGATGGAAAATATGATACCGTGTGCACATTGATCCAAATGATGCCCAACTACAAAGATCTCAAGCCAACGGAAGTCATTGGTAGAATTTTTGCTCATGAGATGTCACAACAATTCAAGTGGTGCTTACAAAGCTTCATGTGATGCTCCTACAACATCTAGTGAGAAACAAGTCTTCAATGAAGAATTGAGCTTAATGGTGAAGAACTTCAACAAATTCTACAAGAATAGAAGCAAAGAGAGAAGTTCCAAGTCAAGGTCCTACAATGACAAAAGATCTTCTAGTCGTGATCGAAATTGCTACAATTGTGGAAGACCCAGACACTACTCCAATGAGTGTACAGCTCCCTACAAGAAAAGAGAAGATTCACCTAAGAGGAGAAGCAAAAGAGATGAGTCACGACCAAGAGAGAGAAGGAGTAGAGATGATCATTATGAACGAAGACCCTCTCGTAGAAGCAAGGATTCAGAAAGGAAGGACAAGTCATCAAAGAGCTACACAAGACGAAGACATCAAGCTCATGTTGGTGAATGGGTCTCGGGTTCCGACTCCGACAACTACTCCGAGAGATGCTATCACTCCGACTCCGAATATACTCAAGATGAAGGTGTTGCCGGTCTTGCACTTGTGTCAACCAACTCCTACGACATATTTGACTCACCAAATGAAGGAATTGGAAGATGCTTCATGGCTAAAGGTCCTAAGGTATCACACCCCGAGTATGTTGATTTCAATAGTGATGAAGATGATTTGCTAGGTGATGATGATTTACTTGTTGACAACACTAGTGATGAAAACTATGATGAAATTGCTATTAATCATGCTAATCAAGATGAAACGAATGACAATGATAAGAAGGAGATTGAGCGTCTAACTAAAGAACTAAACACTCTTAAGTTAGATCATGAAACAACTCTAGAGGATCATAGAGAGCTCCTAAGGACTCATGAGAAGCTACGCTTCGAGAAGCTAAATTTAGAGCAAGAGCATGGGTTCCTAAAAACAATCAATGATGATCTTCGAAAGAAGAGTTCTTCTTACATTGCCAAGCGTTTACTCTTGTCTACTTATATGCCACAAGTAAAATCTAGCAATAAGAGCAAGAAAGATTCTTCTTCTAGTAGTAACAATAATCATGTTAAATCCAATATTGTTGCTTCTAGTAGTTCTCTTGATTCCACTAATGATTCTCTTTGCCAAGTTACACTTGAGCAAGAAAATAGCTTATTGAAGGGAATTATAGAGAAAGGTGTTTACAAGAGCCTTGCCGGAAGTAAGCAATTCGAGGAAATTGTACGCAAGCAAGGAAGGCACCGGAAGAATCAAGGTGTTGGTTTTGATCGAAAGTTCAATGCCAATGGAGTTGAGTGGGAAGAAGATCAATACCCCAAGATGAAGTTTGTTCCTCAACAAGAGAAGTATGATCCCACTTCTTTTGTGGGAACACATGCTCAAGATGATCTTCCGCCACAAGACCACAAGCTAAAAGGCAAGGACAAGCTTCAAGAAGAGATTGATTCATTTGAAGAAGCTCCTAAGGCCATGGTCAAGTGGGTTCCCAAGACTACGACAAGTTCTACTTCATCAAGTATGACTACGACTCCAAGGATTCCCATCAAGTTGATGTGGATCCCAAAGAAGAAGAATTAGAGTGTTCTTGAGGGTGACTCCGCCAACACACTTCACTCATATTCATTTTGGCAAGGACATGTGCAACCAACTTTCATATCTTGCACTAGTTCATGGAGTCACAAACCCTCTTGTTGGTAAGAGAAGGGACAAGGTAACCTAACGCGTTCATGGACATCATCACATTTGAGTTTCACTCTATGTCTATGGATATTCTTGCATGTTCCTTGTGGGACTAGCCCATGTAGGTATTGAAAGTGGAACTCACTCCAATGGATTGCTCCAAATGATCTACATCAACATTGAGCATCCACATCTTCACTATCTACATGAAGTCATAATCGATAAAACCCAAGGTTAGTTCATCCCTCTAAGGGGGAATATCACATCTAGGGAGAGCTTAGCTCTAAGAATTGAGCTAAAGCAACTCTAATGGTGTGAACACAACAATGCTTTATGTAAAAGTGGTAACCCCACTTGTGCTTAAACGATGAGTATGACCTATGATCAAATGTTCTCATTTGACTCCTAAGTCAATATACTCATATATAGATGACCTAGTCATGGCGAATTGCTTGATAGATGCTAGAGTGTTTGTGCATGCTTTACCACATGTTTTATTTGCTATCTTATTGTGTGAGCATGTTGAATGCATAATTTTCCCCATTCGAGGACATCCATTTGTAGTTTTGCTTGTTTGTTTTTTCTTTGGCCAAATGGATGGACAAGAATGCCTAAGTACTCCCTCTAGCTATCTATGTTTTTTCTCGTCTCAAACTCTATTCATGCTACATCACAAAGTTTGAACAAGTCGCATTCGGACCCTCCGGGTGAGGAGCACTCGGAGCCACCGATCCGTCAAGGGCTTAACCTCCAAAACCTCTTATTGATTTTCGGTCAGACCAACATATCCACCTCGGTCTCACTGAAATCATTAAGTTGATCTAGATCTTATCTCGGTGCAACCCATTAGAACCATTCGGTCACACCGAGTTGCAGTAACTACTAGCAGTTTTGCATCTCGGTGCCACCAAGTCATTCCACTCGGTCACACCGATAGCGCCTGGGTATATATATTCCTTTCATACCCGTACAGTTGAAAATCACTTCAAACCGCATGAGCTCGCGCCCCAGCACTGCCGCCTTTGGTCTCCGGATCGTCGCCGTTGTTGCCAGTGAAACTCCGTCGCTGGTTTCCACCGCCATCAATGAAATCCTCACCACCGTTGCCGCCTTAGCAAGTCCGTCGCCAAGTTAGGGTACGGATTTGACCCTTTGTGCTTTCCATTGCTCCGATTCTTGCACAAAATACATTGCCATTGTTCTTCCCACGTATGATATTAGTCTATCCACTAAACAAAGTCCTTAGAATAGATTTGATGCAAAAACTTAGGGTTAGGTTTCCGCCGAACCCATCTCGGACCGACCGATCTGAAAGTTTCGGTCACACCGATTGGCATTAGCCATTACATAAGTACAACTCGGTCTGACCGAAGTGTACTGATCGGTGAGACTGAAATCACTTTCTCTGTGAAACCCTAGCATCTCGGAGTCATCGAACTACATTTCGGTCTGACCGAAATTGTATTTTTAGACTCTGTTCGTGCTTCGGTGTCACCGAATTTGTCAAATCGGTAGCTCCGAAATGCTTTCTGTAGAAAACTAAAATTGAGTTTTTGTCTCAATATTTTGCAGAACAAGCTGTATTTTGTGATGCTCATCTACTCTATCCACACCCAACTATTCACAGGGTCAGTTGCAGCTATGTCAGAGGGCAGTGATAGTCAGAATAGGTTTGAAGAGCAACTCAACCTCAGTGAGGGCACTAGTCCCTCTAGCAGCTATGATGATGGAAGCAGAAGCACTCCCAGCAATTTGCCTAAGGCAGCTACTAGGAAAAGGAAGAAAAGAACATCTGAATCTGAGGATAATGATTTTGTTGTTGAGGAGGAAGTGACCTCCAAGAAAAAGGTGCTCAAGAAAGAGTATGCTGCTGCTGCTGCCACAAAGCCTGTTTTTCAAAAGAAAGCTCCACCTAGGAGAGCTCCAATGCCCCAGGCCAGAGTCTCAACTCAAGAAACAACGGAGTTTACACTTGAGCCCAGAGAGGTAGAAGAAGCTTTTGTTGGAAAGAAGAGGAAGGAAAGGGTTAGGAAGACCATTGCTAGAGTGATTGGCAGACCATCCATGATGAGGGATGAGAAGGAAGAGCCCGCTGCACCTCCTGCCAAGACACAGAAGCTGATGGGGGATGCCATCAGAGCTGGGGCTGCTCCTTCTAAGCCCAAGTCTGCCCCCAAGGCTTCAGCTCAAGCTCAAGCCCCCAAGACAACTGCACCAAAGAGATCAACAAGGAATATTTCTTCTGCTGAAAAGAACAAGGCCCCAGTGCGTGAAGCTCAAGAATAAGAAGAGCCACTAGTGCTCAGGAAGCTCAAGCCCAAGATTCCAGACCACAATGATGCTCATCCTGTGGCAGAGAACATGAAGTTGAGAAAGGATGCTGGTCTGAGACTATGGAGACAGACTGATCCATATGCCACTAGGAGAAGAACTGCTGTGGACTACCTCTTTCACACCAAGGAACAACAGGACTTCTATGAGACTGTCCTATTGGACAAGAAACCCATTGTGAGTGACATGAAATGGGTTGACTGGAAATACATTGATGATAATGAAGATTACTTTCCCCATGTGCATGAGAGTTTCGGATTGAATGGTGTTGACACTTTTGTTGGTCAGAAGTTGACAAAGTGGAACAATGAGATGATCATGCAATTCTACTCTACAGCCCACTTCTATCCCGATGGAAAGATTGTGTGCATGACTGAAGGAACCAGATATCATTCAACAATCTCTTAATGGGCCAAGTTGATCAATGCTCCTGAAGAAAGATAAGATGATATTGATGTATATGGTAACCCTAGGAAGGATCACAACTCCATGGCTAACATGTACAAGCCTATTCCAGATAAAGCCTTGGAGACTCACAAGTTTGGTTCTATTTACTATCTGCTTGCTGGTTTGACCACCATCAACACTATCTTGAGGCATACTCTATTGCCCAATTCAGGAGATCGTAGGATGATTCGTGGTCACTCCATCAACTTGCTTCACTTATTTGATGTGCCACAGAAATTCAAGGTGATGAGCTTGATTGTAGAGACCGTGAAGAGAACAGCTGTTGACCAGAAGAGGTCTTGTGGATACGCCCCTCACATTCAGGTGTTGATCAACTCCAAGATGGGAACTGGGACATATCTATTGGACAAAGAGCATCTTCCCTTGAGGCCAGACTTTGAGGACAACGAGGTTGTCATGGATGCTTCACATCCTACTTGTGCACATGCCGAGGAGAAGATAGAGAAAGCAAAGGCTGAAAAGCAGCAAAGGCAGCAAGTGCCCCAGATGCTTCAGTTGCGAATCTCAAGACCAGGCAAGATCAACTCAGATATCTGCTTGAGGCCACCATGAGGATTGAGAAGAGCTTGGCCACTTTGACTCAAAATCATGAGAGTCTTGAGAGGATTATTGAGACTAAGCTTCATGACCTAGATGTGAAGGTCACTGAGATTCATACCACTTTGGAGAAGCTTCAAGAGGATGTTGAGGACAGGGATGATAGACGCACGACAGACACATTCCAGAGAGTGCCAAGGGCACAAAGATCATCAGCTGTGCCAGTTGCCAGAGACTCCAGGACTACCACTTCAGCACCTACAACCACTGCCATAGTTGCACCTCTAGTATCAACTCCTCCAGCTCCACAGACTTCTACCGAGGCATTTGCAGATGCCCTCCTCTCCACGCCGTCTACGCACACTGGGGCAACAAGTCAGAAGACCCCTTCAGGAGCTTCCGGAGATCGTGCCTAGACTACCGTGCAGCACTATATGTTTTCGAGCTTTTTGGTAACTTGTTGCCAAAGGGGAGAAAATGTATAGATCATAGGCTTCGAGAGAAAGAGAGAGAGTGCTTTGCTTTTGATTGGTTTCATTTGCTACTCTTGCTACTTTGGTCATTTGGTTGTTTGATTCCTATGCTACTTCTTGTGATATGCTCGTGAGATACTTATGTGATCATGTGTTTGATCATACTATGCTTGATGTGTGCTTGCATGTTTATCTCTATGATTATTTGTGTATGATCAATCACTTGTATCTTTGGTGATGAGTGCATGTTATTCAACTCTTATCATTTTGAGCGCCCCACCAAGATGTATGTGACATGGAAGAGTGACCCATGATCCTAATCGATTGTGCATTTGCATTCAAACGCAAATTTTAAAATAATGCACAAATTTAGGGGGAGCTCTTACTTATCACATACTTCTTAAAGCGATGGCGTATTTCATTCATATTATCATTTGTCGAAGCTTTGATCTATATGTTGTCATCAATTACCAAAAAGGGGGAGATTGAAAGTGCAACTAATCCCGGGTGGTTTTGGTCATTCATAAAAACATATAGCTCATTGAACTAATATCCATTCAAGTTAAATGTTTCAAAAAGTTCAATGAATGGCATGGCATGGACTAGAGATGTGGACCCTTCAAAATGCTAAGGACACACATTGGCAAAAGCTCAAGACTCTTCATTTTACTTTTAGTGATCCAAGATCACATTGAGTCCATAGGAAAGCCAATACTATTAAAAGGGGATGAGGTGTTTCTTAACGGTCTACTTGCTCAAAGTGCATAGTGATACTGCACCAAACCCCTCAACCACTTTCTCAATTGCAAATATGTCCAAAACTCTAAGTCAAACTCGGCCCCACTGAAATCTTCTATCTGGAGCCACCGAGTTCATTTGACATAGCCACTGCCAGAAACCCTAACACTCTGGTCACACCGATACGGATCTCGGTCTCACCGAGATGGCCCATTCAAACTCTCTGTTTCCCTTTGTAACATTTCGGTCTCACCGAGATGAGCGATCGGTCACACCGAGTTTGCTTGACCAACTCTCTGTTCGCTCTTTGCTGAAATCGGTCTCACCGAGTTCACACAATAGGCTTCACCGAGATGAGGTTTTGCCCTATCCCTAGCACATCGGTCACATTGAGTTGTTCCAGTCGGTCCCACCGAGTTTCCTAACATTCATATTTTGAACTGAATCGGTCTCACCGAGTTCTTCTATTCGGTCTGATCGAGTTGGGTCAAATGTGTGTAACGGTTGGAATTTGTGTGGTGGCTATATATACCCCTCCACCCCCTTTCCCATTTGTGAGAGAGCCATCAGAACGTGCCTACACTTCCACTACTCATTTTCTGAGAGAGAACCACCTACTCATGTGTTGAGACCAAGATATTCCAATCCTACCACAAGAATCTTGATCTCTAGCCTTCCCCAAGTTGCTTTCCACTCAAATCATCTTTCCACCATAGCCAAATCTGTGAGAGAGACTTGAGTGTTGGGGAGACTATCATTTGAAGCATAAGATCAAGGAGTTCATCATCAACACACCATCTATTACCTTTTGGAGAGTGGTGTCTCCTAGACTGGTTAGGTGTCGCTTGGGAGCCTCCGACAAGATTGTGGAGTTGAACCAAGAAGTTTGTAAGGGCAAGGAGATCGCCTACTTCGTGAAGATCTACCCGAGTGAGGCAAGTCCTTCGTGGGCGATGGCCATGGTGGGATAGACAAGGTTGCTTCTTCATGGACCCTTCGTGGGTGGAGCCCTCCGTGGACTCGTGCAGCCGTTACCCTGGACCCACCTGTCAGCAGCTGAGACCGCTGTTCATTGGAGTGCTTGCAACACTTTCAGGAATTTGATCCTGAGTTGCCCCTAGCCGTGGAGATAGCCTTGCTTTGCCAGTATCCCTCCCTGGGTGCACCAATTATCGGTACTCCCAACTCATTTCTATCCAACCAAAGGGTTAACAGCTAACCCAGAGGTTTTTCCCAGGGGTGAATATCATTCTTGCTATAACCCTAGGAATCTCGAGGACGAGATTCTCTTAAGGGGGGAAGGTTTGTAACAGCCCAAAAATTGGGTTATCAATTATTGCGCTGTTATTCTTCCTAGCATTCTTTTCAAAAAAATTCTTTGAAGCTTGCTCGATGGTCTTGAGGATCCAAGCAATTTTCAACCTTTCAAAACCTTGTCCATGTCTCTGATGATGGGCAAGACCTCATTTGCATCATCTCAAAATCCATTCAAACCCTAATTCCAAATTTTGGAATTTGGAATCCTACCTTTGTTATTACAAAGGAGCCCTCATTTCCTTTGCTCTATTGATCTTTCAAATATTCTCAGAGATCCTCCTACACCTGCAAACCTTGGATATGCAAAAATATTGCTAAGTCATATGCAATATTTTTCATCTAGGATTAATTCCTTCTTTTGTCTTTCTGAGGAATTAAATCCACAGGCATAGCTAGACACCTCTACATTTTATGAAAATTTGTGGAGATGATATTTATGCCTATTCCAATATCTGGCAAAAATATTGGCCATATTTAAATAAGTAAAATTTTCTTTTCCTATTTTAAGCCAATATTCCATTTCTGCCACTTTCCAAAGGAACTACCATTTTGGTAGCAAGGAAAATTCTCAAATAATTTGTGGAGCTTGTCCTTTGTATGTCTTCACCATTTCCATCCAAACCCATGCTTCACAATTCATAATTTTAGCACATGATCCAATGGAAGTTTCTGCCATGTCTAATTTTTTTGCAAAGGAAGTGCTTGATTCCTTAATCCTCTTGAGCTGAAATTTTTCAGGGTGGTTTATATTGATAAATCACTATTGCAAACCAAAAATAAGCTCAATCCATCTATCCTATCTTCCTCTACAATTTTCTCAAGTTTTTGACCAAATGATCACTTTGTGAAGGAAGTACCTTCATGGAGTATTCAAATGAGCTGAAATTTTTCCAGCTCATTATACATCTCAAATCATTGACCTCCACCAATTTTCAGCCATTTCTCTGTAGCCAATATTTCCCAGCACTCTCATTTCCATTTCTAGCCAGTTTGGTACTTTACACAGCAAGTACCTTCTAGCCTCATCCTCTTAGCCTGATATTTTGGCACAAGGGTCACCTTAGTGCTTGATCACTCCCCTCCAAATCTCAGGTCCAATGGATCTTTGAACTGACCAGTACCCTCATCAAACAATTGCCTGTTGGAAACTGTTCCAACAAGTTTCTCACTCAACAGTGCCTTCCAGCTGGTTCCAGTCTCACCTCTCATCTTCTGGAGAAGTGAGCCACCCTGTAGACATGAGTTGGCAATCAGGAGGAGGCCAGGACGCGCCTTGTCTGTGGTGACGACGGGTGGTGCCAGCCAAAATGGTGGTCTAGCCACTGTTTTCGCCGGCAAGCCTGCTCCGGCCAACCCTGGCTTGTCCAATCATGTCCAACAGTTCCCCCTCGATGTCCTCTTCCCTCTAGATCCCTCTCCCCCTCCGATTTCTTCCCCAACAAGCTGTCCCCATCACCGCACAGTACGCGCTCATGAGCACAGTCGTCTTCCTCCTCCATGTCCTCTTCCATCCCGTGCCCTTGGTGTTGTGCTGCTCCGTGACCTTCGTCTGCTCCCCCTCGTCGCATTCTCGTTCCCCCCGTGACCTCTGAGCACGGCAGAGCCTCGGCTGGACTCGCCCGGCGGCAACTGGCTCGGGTGCTCCTCGCCTCGGCTATATATAGCCCCTGAACCCTCCCCGAGCGGCGCCAGCCCTCTCATCGCCCTCCCTTGGATCCTGCGGAGCCGCCGCCGCCCTCAACTCTGGCGAGGGAGCCCTGCCAGCGCGACTCCCCGCTGAAGCTCTTCGTTCGCTGCGGTCCTCCATGGCCCCGGCGCTGCAGGCCATCCTGCGCGACCCTGCGGCCACCCACGGGCGCGACGTGGGACGGCGGAGCCCCTGCGCTCGCCGGCCTTCTCCCTTGGGCGGTGCAGCGTCTGCTCGATCGGCGACCGGCCCGCCTCTGTTGCCGGTGTCACGATGGAGAAGACGACTAGGAGGAGAGAGAGGAGATGAGGTGGGTCCCGCGCGTCAGCCTCTCAGGCGCTGACCAGGTGGACCCGCTGACTGGATTAAGTGTAAGCGCACTCGGGGTATATACGTCTTCATTTAATGAAAGCGTACTCCGCTGTTTCTTCTGTTCGGAATACGCTTTCAGTGTTATAAAGACGTATGCCTCAGAATGCGTTTTCTCTTTTTCAGCCCGACGCCGAATCCTTTAGATTGTGAACATTCACCCGTTAGCAGCAGAAATGGACAGATTTTTATTCGATTTCTGCCTAACAAACGAACGGCCACAACTTTGCAACCGTAACTCCGATTGAGGTGATTCCAGCGCCCATGTTCTCAGTTCATCGAGCCCTTTCCAATGGTATTATTTTCATGATGTTTCCACATTCCGAAGATACCCATTTTGCCCTTGGCCTATATCCAGCCCCTTTGTGAGGGAATCTTTTTCCGGCAAATTATTTCGCGAGGTGATCGCACTTCTTCCCGGAGTATTCATCGACCCCCAGGCAAGCCAACCTCTTATCATGAGCCCCGAACTTGCATGTTGACTTTGCTTGCACCCTGTGTGTGTATAGCTGCAGTATATTCTTATCATGTTTCCGTTCGCATTTATATCAGCTATGCTATATGTTGATATTGCTTGCCATGTCATGCCTTTACTTCATGATATCTTTTGCCATGTTAGCTAGAATGCTTTTATTGATAATATCATGTTGATACTTTGATTTAGTCTCATGCCATGTTTATCAATGCTAATATGATTATGTTACATCAGAACGCCGTTGGTCCACCCAAATGGGAGCACGAGGCCATGGGTTCTGTGGTGTGGGTACAGTGTGCTAACCTCTGCAGAGTGTGTATAATCTATCGATAGCCGCGTCCTCGGATATGGTCACAAGTTCGTACTAGGTCACACTATCGGGTCTTGGTCGAAATGGAGGACAAACCTAGTATAATGAATATGTGATAAGGAATGTGCTATAAAGAATGTGGTGACTTGGACTATGAGATAGTCGCAAGATGTCACAGAGTTGTTTCGGGCATGATCACGAGATGAGATCTTGGTGAGTCATGAGTTGGCCCAGAGGGGTAGTGGCAGAGTAAGTTATTGGTGAATAGTATATTGCTTTCATTCTCCACGGGGGGTAAATGGTAGTTTACTCTCCAGCATAGTTTCATGCATACATCCATGTCTTGTAGATACATCTATGCCATGCCATGTTATGTGATGAAATGCCATGATATGCCATGTTATGCTATTGCCATGCTATAATATGTCAATGCTTAGTTTGATCCATGTTCCTTGTTAATATCATGCCATGCTTAGTTATTGTTATGAGGCAAATTCTTGCATGCGCACGGTACTTGCTTTGTCATCTGCTTGTTTGGATGCTATGTATTTGGTTGTCTTGCGAGTACATTCAAAGTACTCACCTGGCCTTGCACATGGCCAGATTGCAGGAGGAGACTTGTCGCGCTAGGTCGTAATCTAGCCAGTCCTGTGAGTTGTGGAGCCCAGCCAGAGTCGTCGAGCCGCCAAACCAAGACTTCCACCGCCATTTAGATAGCCTTAGAGCTATGCCACTCATTTTATTCATCAATGATGTAATGCTCTATGTCATGTACATGATGAATATTTTGTACCTGGAATGCTGTATCATGTACCTGTCGTGCGTCAGGTGTTATTCTGGGCTGACGTGCGAAGGCCCCCTGCTCCATGCGGATCGGGGTGCCACACGAGATGGTATCAGAGCAGCCAAGCTGGCATAGGATTACCCTAGCATTAGACCACCACTAACATCAACCCATAATGACCTAATAGATTTGACCCATCCCTGGCATCCGGCATGGCCACTGTTGAACAACAGGTGGCGCAGTCAGAACAGACGTGTCCCTACCCAGCTGTCCCCCACCTAGTTTTATGTGGATTGGACCGCAACCCTATCCTTTTTGGTCGGCCGCATAACGTACACTTTGCCATTAAGGGAAAGGGGCCACGCCATGCGGGTGTGTCCCGGCATAGTTGACTATAAAACCCCGTCTTGCTAGCCGCAGCACTCCCAGTTCAGTAAGCCATGTCCCTGCGGAGAAACCTAGCCAGTAGCTCTAGATCGGAAGCCATGGCTAGCTCTCTCAAAGCACCCACCTTTTATAGCCGAACCTTCGCGGTCAATCATGCTGGCCTTCCGTCCCTCCTTACTGATATGCTCACCAAAGCCCTTGGATGTAATGTTAGCCCTGATTACCTGGTGTTCCAATCGGAACCCGTCCCTCACCTTCACCGATACCAGGCAAAAGTGCAGATCTGCCCAGGACCCATGGAAGATGGGCAGTCCTTGATTTTTCAGGGCAGACCCATGCCTACTACTGAGTTGGCCATTCAGGCCGCTGGTGTGGAGGCTATCATACACCTCCGATCCCAGTTCCCGCAAGTGGCGGAGAAGCGGGAGTTTTGCTTTTTTTCCGTTGCAGTAGAATTAGGATGTGGGCATCCCATCACTATCCAGGAAGACGACCCAGCAATCACTTGCCTAGTGCAATTTATTACTGCCCAGGGGATGATGATTGGTAAGATGATTGCCGAGTTTAGAGCCTTGGACCGTGATGCTACCCGGGTTGTCACGGAAGCATACCGTGAGGCTCGTCAAGTTGCATCCCATGCCACCGACCCCATGCCATCCAACCCAGTGCTACTCTCTTAGCCTGTGCCGTGGCTGAAGCCAGGCATCGTCCACCTCGACTCCATTAACAAGCCTATTTACCGTCTTCGCTGTCAAGGCATGCTTGGACCATTTCCCACTGCACCCCAAGCAATTGAGCCCCAACCTATAGAAGTGTCTGATGATGAAGGTGAAGATTGGCTCAGCCTGCGTCCCCCCTGGAGAGCCCCAACAAGACTAGGCATTTGTGTAACCCAATTGCACAGTCAGGCGATGCTGCGAGTAAGTCCAGTATGTCGGTTCATCTTTGATAGAAGAATAGAACCATGTATCCCGGAGTGAGTTGTTGCTTTTAGACGTGTAGCATGTTCGTGTTTGTTGTATGTTTGTACTGCTTGTTGTCTGTGTGTTGTGTTCATGTTCTATGTATGCTTCTTTGTTCTGTGGTTTGTTTTGTTTGTCTCTCTGTCAAGCAGAAATGTTTGACAGGGATGGCATTGTGTTTCTAAAAAGATTTTAATCAGTAGCGCACATACACCAACAACATTGACTCGCCCCGAGTCCCTAATAAAATGAGAGCTGGTGTAGGTATATGTATACCAAGAGTACATATACCCACTAGCATTAAAACACCTTAGTGTGGTTTGTTTGATGTGTTTTTCCTTTGCATGTGTGTTGCGTCTGTTTGCATGTTGGTTTAGAATGTACTGCATAATGCACGCATACCAAGTTCACCCATGAGTACGGTTGAGCAGTACTCGGGGGAATGCAAAGTCACATCCCTATCCCTATCTGTGCATACCCCATTTGCCAGATTTCCAGATCCAAAGCCTTGAAGAGGCGTTTCCATCTGATCTTTTTCCCAGCCCCAATTTCATTTCCAGTGGAACACCACCAACTTTATTTCATTTGAGCCAGTACAACTACCCAAATACAGATTCCAACTCTGATTCTACCTCGATGCCTACTTTTTGTGGATCCATCCGCGAAGTTTTTCCCCGTGGAGCCATCAGTGTGATTCCTGAGCTGGCGAAACCACCTCACCTGCACCCGGACCCAATGCCCCCACCGTCACTGCCTTGAGTGACGCCAGGCAAGTCGCCGTCCTGACCCACCCGCAGCACACGATTACTCCACCGGCGCGAAGCGGCGGAGGAGCAAGCGTGGCGGAGGACCACCCACCACACCATCTTCTTCTACATCCCGAGCCCCCACCCCTGGATGCGCGTTGCCTCGAGCCCGATCATTCTTGATGAGCAGCAGCAGGATGATCGATGAGCCAATCAGTGTGCCCAGCAGTGCAGCGAGGAAAAACCGTAGCCCCACTAAGAACACCGCCTCGCCGAAGGAGGTCAGCTTGATCTCGTCCAAACCGAAGAGGTAGTAGAGCGGCATGGTATGAGCTAGAGAAGAGCCACGCTGCTGTCTTTTATAGCCCAACCCCGGTGTACGGTGAGCGAGGTCCAGGAGGACCGCTCGTTGCTCGATCACCGGCGTCCAGGAGGTGAATCTGCGAGCAGTGCCGACAAGGTGCTGGACCGCGACGTGAGTGCTCTCTGCACCGGCACCATGCACGCCGCGCACTACGGTACTAGGGTGCTTAGTGCCCTAAGATCTAGATGTGTGCTGCACCAAGCCGCACACGGAGCAGTAGCGAAGAAGAAGTCGAGAGCTGGAGGTAGAAGAAGGAGGCTGCCAGTGGGCCCTGGAACCACCTGTCAGCAGCTGAGACCGATGTTCATTGGAGTGCTTGCAACATTTTCAGGAATTAGATCCTGAGTTGCCCCTAGCTGTCGAGATAGCCTTGCTTTGCCGTATCCCTCCCTGGGTGAACCAAATATCAGTACTCCCAACTCGTTTGTATCCAACCAAAGGGTTAACAGCTAACCCAGAGGTTTTTCCCAGTGGTGAATATCATTCTTGATATAACCCTAGGAATCTCGAGGACGAGATTCTCTTAAGGGGGGAAGGTTTGTAACAGCCCACAAATTGGGTTATCAATTTTTGTGCTGTTATTCTTCCTAGCGTTCTTTTCAAAATCTTTCTTTGAAGCTTGCTCGATGGTCTTGAGGATCCAGGCAATTTTCAACCTTTCAAAACCTTGTCCATGTCTCTAATGATGGGCAAGACCTCATTTGCATCATCTCAAAATCCATTCAAACCCTAATTCCAAATTTTGGAATTTGGAATCCTGCCTTTGTGATTACAAAGGAGCCCTCATTTCCTTTGCTCTATTGATCTTCCAAATATTCTCAGAGATTCTCCTACACCTGCAAACCTTGGATATGCAAAAATATTGCTAAGTCATATGCAATATTTTTCATCTAGGATTAATTCCTTCTTTTGTCTTTCTGAGGAATTAAATCCAGGGGCATAGCTAGACACCTCTACATTTTATGAAAATTTGTGGAGATGATATTTATGCCTATTCCAATATCTGGCAAAAATATTGGCCATATTTAAATAAGTAAAATTGTCTTTTCCTATTTTAAGCCAATATTCCATTTTTGCCACTTTCCAAAGGAACTACCATTTTGGTAGCAAGGAAAATTCCCAAATAATTTGTGGAGCTTGTCCTTGCTATGTATTCACCATTTCCATCCAAACCCATGCTTCACAATTCATAATTTTAGCACATGATCCAATGCAAGTTTCTGCCCTGTCTGAAATTTTTGCAAAGGAAGTGCTTGATTCCTTAATCCTCTTGAGCTGAAATTTTTCAGGGTGGTTTATATTGATAAATCACTACTGCTAACCAAAAATAAGCTCAATCCATATATCCTATCTTCCCCTACAATTTTCTCAAGTTTCTGACCAGATGGTCACTTTGTGAAGGAAGTACCTTCATGGAGTATCCAAATGAGCTGAAATTTTTCCAGCTCATTATAAATCTCAAATCATTGACCTCCACCAATTTTCAGCCATTTCTTTGTATCCAATATTTCACAGCACTCTCATTTCCATTTCTGGCAAGTTTGGTACTTTACACAGCAAGTATCTTCTAGCCTCATCCTCTTAGCCTAATATTTTGGTACAAGGGTCACCTTGGTGCTTGATCACACCCCTCCAAATCTCAGGTCCAATGGAGCTCTGAACTGACCAGTACCCTCATCAAACCATTGCCTGTTGGAAACTGTTCCAGCAAGTTTCTCACTCAATAGTGCCTTCAGGCTGGTTCCAGTCTCACCTCTCATCTTCTGGAGAAGTGATCCACCCTATAGACATGAGTTGGCAACCAGGAGGAGGCCAGCACGCGCCTTGTCTATGGTGACCACGGGTGGTGCCAGCCAAAACGGTGTTCTAGCCACTGTTTTCACCGACAAGCCTGCTTCGGCCAACCCTGGCTTGTCCAATCATGTCCAACAGTTCCCCCTCGACGTCCTCTTCCCTCTGGATCCCTCTCCCCCTCTGATTTCTTCCCCGACGAGCCGTCCCCGTCGCCGCACAGTACGCGCTCGTGAGCACCGTCGTCTTCCTCCTCCATGTCCTCTTTCACCCCGTGCCCTTGGTGTTGTGCTGCTCCATGACCTTCGTCTGCTCCCCCTCGTCGCAGTCTCGTTCCCCCCGTGACCTCTAAGCACGGCAGAGCCTCGACTGGACTCGCCCGGCGGCAACCGGCTTGGGTGCTCCTCGCCTCGGCTATATATAGCCCCTGAACCCTCCTCGAGCGGCGTCAGCCCTCTCATCGCCCTCCCTTGGATCCTGCGGAGCCGCCACTGTCCTCAACTTCGGCGAGGGAGCCCTGGCAGCGTGACTCCCCGCCGAAGCTCTTCGGACGCTCCGGTCCTCCATGGCCCCGGCGCTGCAGGCCGTCCTGCGCGACCCTGCGGCCACCCACGGGCGCGACGTGGGACGGTGGAGCCCCTGCGCTCGCCGGCCGGCTCCCTTGGGCGGCGCAGCGTCGGCTAGGCCGGCGATCGGCCCGCCTCTATTGCCGGTGTCGTGATGGAGAAGACGACCAGGAGGAGAGAGAGGAGATGAAGTGGGTCCCGCGCGTCAGCCTCTCAGGCGCTGACCGGGTGGACCCGCTGACTGGATTAAGTGTAAGCGCACTCCGGGTATATACGTCTTCATTTAATGAAAGCGTACTCCGCTGTTTCTTCTGTTCAGAATACGCTTTCATTGTTATAAAGACGTATGCCTCAGAATGCGTTTTCTCTTTTTCAGCCCGACGCTGAATCCTTTAGATTGTGAACGTTCACCCGTTAGTAGCAGAAATGGACAGATTTTTATTCGATTTCTGCCTAACAAACGAACGGCCACAACTTTGCAACCGTAACTCTGATTGAGGTGATTCCAGCACCCACGTTCTCAGTTCGTCGAGCCCTTTCCAATGGTATTATTTTCATGATTTTCCCACATTCTGAAGATACCCATTTTGCCCATGCCCTATATCCAGCCCCTTTGAGAGGGAATCTTTTTCCGGCAAATTATTCCGCGAGGTGATCGCACTTCTTCCCGGAGTATTCATCGACACCCAGGCAAGCCTGATATGTCTCCAAAGTATCTATAATTTATGAAGTATTCATGCTGTTATATTATCATTCTTCGATGTTTTACAATCATTTTATAGCAACTTTATATCATTTTTTTGGGACTAACCTATTGACCCAGTGCCCAGCGCCAGTTACTATTTTTGTTTTTTTTACATCGCAGGAAATCAATATCAAACGGAGTCCAAACACCGCGAAACTTTTTGTGGATTTTTTATGGACCAGAAGACATCCAGTGGGCCAGAGAAGCACCTGGGGGGTGCCCCGAGGGGGGCACAACCCACCAGGGCGCGCCTGGGGGCCCAGGCACGCCCAGGTGGGTTGTGCCCACCTCGGTGGCCTCCTGCACCCCTTCTTCGCCCTATAAATCATCAAATATTCCAAAAACCCTGGGGGTAACCCTAGATCAGAAGTTCCGCCGCCGCAAGGCCTCTGTATCCACGAGATCCAATCTAGTCCCCGTTCTAGCACCCTGCCGGAGGTGGAGATCATGACCGGTGGCCATCTTCATCATGCCGGCGACCACCACGATGAGGAGGGAGTAGTCCACCCTCGGGGCTGAGGGTTTGTACTAGTAGCTATGTGTTTTATCTCTCTCTCTCGTGTTCTTGAGATGCACAATCTTGATGTATCGCGAGCTTTGTTAATATAGTCGGATCATATGGTGTTTTCCACTCTCTATCTTGTTGTGATGAATTGAGTTTTCCCTTTGAGATTTCATTTTATCGGATTGAATACTTTTATGGATTTGAGAGCACTTGATATATGTCTTGCATACGAATACCCGTGGTGACAATGGGGTATTATATTGATTCACTTGATCTATGTCTTGGCACTCAACTCGCGGATTCTCGAGGTGACATTGGGGTAATCTATGCATAGGGGTTGATGCACGTTCTTGTCTTTGTTTCTCCGGTAGAAATCTTGGGGCACTCTTTGATGTTCTTTGTGTTGGATTGAGCATTATGAATCTGAATTTGCTTTGGTGTTATTTTAGTACGAACTCTTGGATAGATCGATCGGAAAAAATAGCTTTGAGGTGGTTTTGTACCCTACAAACAATTTATTATTATGTTCTCCGTTAGATAGGAACTTTGGAGTGATTCTTCATCGCACGTTGAGGGATGGTTATATGATCCAATTATATTAGCATTTTTGAGAGATTGCACTAGCGAAAGTACGGACCCTAGGCCTTGTTTTCAAGCATTGCAATACCATTTGTGCTCACTTTTGTCACTTGCTACCTTGCTGTTTTTATTTATTCAGATTATAAAAATATATTTCTACCATCCATATTACACTTTTATCACCATCTCTTCGCCGAACTAGTGCACCTATACAATTTGCCATTGTATTGGGTGTGTTGGGGACACAAGAGATTTCTTGTATTTGGTTGCAGGGTTGTTTGAGAGAGACCATCTTCATCCTACGCCTCCCACGGATTGATAAGCCTTAGGTCATCCACTTGAGGGAAAATTGTTACTGACCTACAAAACTCTGCGCTTGGAGGCCCAACACGAGTCTACAAGAATAAAGTTGCATAGTAGACATCAAGCTCTTTTCTGGCGCCGTTGCCGGGGAGTTGAGTGCTTGAAGGTATATCTTTAGATCTTGTAATTGAATCTTTTAGTTTCTTGTTTATCACTAGTTTGGTTTATAAAAGAAAACTACAAAAAAATGGAATTAAGGTTGCATCATATTATTCATCTCTATAATGTCTTTCGTGAAAATGACGGAAATAAAAATTGTGCTCAATTGATAGAAGAAGAATTATATAAAACGTTTGACAAAAAATCTTTGAATGATGAGCATGATTGCAATGTTGCTGGTATGAATTCTTTGAATATCCATGATGCTAATGATATGCAAAGCTACAAGCTTGGGGATGCTATGTTTGATGAAGATGATATTTTTAGTCCCCCAAGTTTTGATGTGCAAATTTGTTATAATGGTAGCATGCCTCCTATTTATGATGATTATATTGATGAAAGTGGGTTTGGAAGAGTGTCAACTCTAGGTACTAATGATCCCACTATTTTGGAGGGTGTTGAATCTTATTGTGATAATTATGAAAGTGGATTTGGAGAGGTCATGGCTTTATTTAGTGATGAATCCACTATTTTGGAAGAGGTTTCAATTGACTATGATAACAAAGTTGCTATCTATGATGATTATGGTGATGACATGGATGCTATATTGAATAATGATAACCATGAAAATTGTCATCATGATTTTAATTTTCAATCACATGATTGTTATTTTGTTGAGTTTGCTCCCACCACTATGAATGAGAATAAATTTGCTTATGTGGAGAGTAATAATTTTTCTATGCTTGTGAATCATGAAAAGAATGCTTTATGTGATAGCTATATTGTTGAATTCATTCATGATGCTACTGAAAATTATTATGAGAGGGGAACATATGCTTTTACATATAGCAATAATATCAAGTTTCCTCTCTTTTTGTTGAAAGTTTTGAAGTTGCACTTGTTTTGCCTTCCTATGCTAGTTGATTCTTGTTCTCATAAGTTGTTTTCTCACAAAATCCCTATGCATAGGAAGTGGGTTAGACTTAAATGTGCTAGTCATATGCTTCATGATGCTTTCCTTGTGTTTAGATTCTTATCTTTTATGCGAGCATCATTGAAATCATCATGCCTAGCTAAAAGGCATTAAAGAAAAGCGCTTGTTGGGAGACAACCCAACACTTTTTCCTACTGTTTTTGTGTGTTCACATGGTTAGGCTACTGTAGTGATCATGTTTTATAGCTTTTGCTTCAATAAAGTGCCAAGTAAAGCCTTTGAGATAGTGTGAATGATAGTTGACTTGATTCTGTGCAAAAACAGAAACTTTTGCGTCCAGTGCAGAAATTCCTGTCTTTTACTGGAACGTGAAAAAATTCTGAATTTTTTACAGTTAAGGAGTGTCCAAATTCTCTACGTTTTCCTAATTTTTCAGAATTTTTTAAGTAGCATAAGTATGGTTGGAGTACAGATTACTACAGACTGTTCTGTTTTTGACAGATTCTGTTTTCAATGCATAGTTTGCTTGTTTTCTAGTTTCTATGGCTTATATTGATCAATATAAATTGTGGAAATGATATGATACAGTAGGCATTGTGTGGAAACAATTACGAATCTTGTATTTGACAGTACCAAAGTGAAATGGTTTGCTCTTTATCATACTAACCTATCTCACGAAGTTCCGTTAAGTCTTGTGTGATTGAAGTTTTCAAGTTTTGGGTGAGATGTCGATATGAGGAGAATAAGGAGTGACAATACCCTAAGCTTGGGGATTCCCAAGGCACCCCAATGTAATATTCAAGGAATATCCAAGCAACTAAGCTTAGGGATGCCCCGGAAGGCATCCCCTCTTTCGTCTCCAACATTATCGGTAACCTCACTTGGAGCTACATTTTTATTCGTCACATGATTTGTGTTTTTCTTGGAGCATCATTTTATTTTTAGGATTTGCTTGATGTTATTTAGAATAATGCTTTGCATCTTTCTTTTCAATAAAAATGTCAAGGATAGCCTTTACCATGCTATTTTGCAAGTTTATGAGTTGCTGTTTCAAAACAGAAAGTTTATCAATGTTGCAAAAATTCCCGAGAAAAGTCAGAATGTGATAAAATGTTGAAACTTTTTGTACAATAATCTATGATAAATTTTCTACAGTTTTGTAAATTTTCATAATTTTTGGAGTTAAATATGTATTGATACTCTTGCATTCTTTACAGACTATACTGTTTTGGCAGATTGCTGTTATGTTTGCATTGTTTGCATATGTTTGCTTGTTTAATGATTCTATTTGAGGATAGGAGTATTAAATATGCAGAGGCATTTAGTATGCAATGTTGAATAATAATTTTAGTAATTTTTTACAGTAGATAATGATAAGGTTTTTGCATTGGTTTATACTAACTTATCTCACAAGTTCTTGTTGAGTTTTGTGTGGATGAAGTTTTTAAGATTTAGGGAAACCGTGATATAAAAGGAATTAAGGAGACACGAAAGCTCAAGATTGGGGATGCCCAAGGCATCCCAATCTAATATTTCAAGAAGTCTCAAGCATCTAAGCTTGGGGATGCCCCAGTAGGCATGCCACCTTTCTTCATCAACAATTATCTGTTAGTATTGGTTGAGCCTAAGTTTTTGCTTCTTCACATGAGTTGTGCTATTCTTGAAATGTCATTTTGTTTTGTTTTTCTTGCTGTTTTAATAAAATACTTAGATCTGAAAGTTTTTAAATAAGAGAGAGTCCACAATTAGCTACCTATTTACTTAACTACTCGCTTGATCTTCACTTATATCTTTTTGGAGTAGCATGTCATTTACTCTTGTGCTTCACTTGTATCCTATGAGTAAATTGTTGAATGAATTGAATATCATGAAGTTAAAATTATCTGTTCATATCATGCCTAGTGGTAGCTTCACATTGGGTTTAGAAAGTGAAATCTTTTGAGGTTTAACAATCACAATATTGGTCATACAAGCAATTCATGAATGATTACTATAAGGAAGAGAACTTTCACATGTAAATACACTATCTTGGAAATCTTTTGTGATTGTGAGCCCCCATCAAAATATTATATGCCAAAATTGTTGACGTTGGACAAGGAAGACAACGTAATGATTTATGTTTGTTCATATTCACATAGAAGTTATATTGTCATAGATCCTTCAACATGTGGTGCTTGCCCCCCCATCTTTGCTAGCCAAAAATTCCGCACTAAGTAGAGATACTACTTGTGCATCCAAAAACCCTTAAACCCAAATCTTATTTTCAAGAGTCCACCATACCTACCTATGGATTGAGTAAGATTCTTCAAGTAAGTTGTCATCGGTGCAATAAGGCAATAAAAATTGCTTCCAAAAGTGTAAGATCATTTAGTGTAAGAGAAAATTGAGCGTTGTACGAACTTGTGATGGTAAAGAAATAAAAGCGACAGGCTGCATAATAAAGGTTGCCATCACAAGGGGCAATATAACATGACGTTCTTTTGCACTAAGGGGTTGAGCATACAAACAAATAAGCGCATGGCAACCTCTGCTTCCCTCTGCGAAGGGCCTATCTTTTACTTTTATGTATCTACTTTTATGCAAGAGTCAAAGTTTTTCTCTCTATTCCTTTTTATTTTTTTCCTTTGGCAAGCATCATGTGGTGAGGAAAGATCTAGGCACATATGTCCAGTTGGATATGGGTGGCATGAGTTATTATTGTTGACATCACCCTTGAGGTGAATACGTTGGGAGGCAAAATTATAAGCCCCTATCTTTCTATGTGTCCAGTTGAAACGTTTTGCTCATGTGTATGCGGTGAGTGTTAGCAATCATAGAAGACTATATGATGGTTGAGTATGTGGAGCTCTTACTTAGACTCTGTTGAATAAGTTGAATTACAATTGTTTGGTGATTGAGAACATATGTTGTTGAGTTTCAAGAGAATTCATTGTTTGAACCTTAACATGTGAATTGGTTGCTACTTTAACATGAGAAGTTTTATAAGAAAGAATTGCTGTTATGATGCTAGGAAAAGTGATTGAAATTGTCATTGATCAAACTTGTGCACTTTGCTAGCATTCACACTTCATAAATTATTTCTTTTATCATTTACCTACTCGAGGACGAGTAGGAATTAAGCTTGGGGATGCTGATACGTCTCCAACGTATCTATAATTTATGAAGTATTCATGTTGTTATATTATCATTCTTGGATGTTTTACAATCATTTTATAGCAACTTTATATCATTTTTTTGGGACTAACCTATTGACCCAGTGCCCAGTGCCAGTTGCTGTTTTTGCGTGTTTTTTACATCGTAGGAAATCAATATCAAACGGAGTCCAAACACCGCAAAATTTTTGTGGATTTTTTATGGACCAGAAGACATCCAGTGGGCCAGAGAAGCACCTGGGGGGTGCCCCGAGGGGGGCACAACCCACCAGGGCGCGCCTGGGGGCCCAGGCGCGCCCAGGTGGGTTGTGCTCACCTCGGTGGCCTCCCGCACCCCTTGTTCGCCCTATAAATCATCAAATATTCCAAAAACCCTTGGGGTAACCCTAGATCAGAAGTTCCTCCGCCGCAAGGCATCTGTATCCATGAGATCCATTCTGGACCCCGTTCCGGCACCCTGCCGGAGGGGGAGATCATCACCGGTGGCCAACTTCATCATCCCGATGACCACCACGATGAGGAGGGAGTAGTCCACCCTCGGGGCTGAGGGTTTGTACTAGTAGCTATGTGTTTTATCTCTCTCTCTCTCTCTCTCTCTCTCTCATGTTCTTGAGATGCACAATCTTGATGTATCGCGGGCTTTGTTAATATAGTCGGATCATATGGTGTTTTCCCCTCTCTATCTTGTTGTGATGAATTGAGTTTTCCCTTTGAGATTTCATTTTATCGGATTCAATACTTTATGGATTTGAGAGCACTTGGTATATGTCTTGCATACGAATACCCGTGGTGACAATGGGGTATTATATTGATTCACTTGATCTATGTCTTGGCACTCAACTCGTGGATTCCCGAGGTGACATTGGGGTAATCTATGCATAGGGGTTGATGCACGTTCTTGTCTTTGTTTCTCCGGTAGAAATCTTGGGACACTCTTTTAGGTTCTTTGTGTTGGATTGAACATTACGAATCTGAATTTGCTTTGCTGTTATCTTAGTACGAACTCGGATAGATCGATCGGAAAGAATAGCTTTGAGGTGGTTTCGTACCCTACAAACAATTTATTCTGATGTTCTCCGTTAGATAGGAACTTTGGAGTGATTCTTCATCACACGTTGAGGGATGGTTATATGATCCAATTATATTAGCATTGTTGAGAGATTGCACTAGCGAAAGTACGGACCCTAGGCCTTGCTTTCAAGCATTGCAATACCGTTTGTGCTCACTTTTGTCACTTGCTACCTTGCTGTTTTTATTTATTCAGATTATAAAAATATGTTTCTACCATCCATATTACACTTTTATCACCATCTCTTCACCGAACTAGTGCACCTATACAATTTGCCATTGTATTGGGTGTGTTGGGGACACAAGAGATTTCTTGTATTTGGTTGCAGGGTTGTTTGAGAGAGACCATCTTCATCCTACGCCTCCCACTGATTGATAAACCTTAGGTCATCCACTTGAGGGAAAATGGCTACTGTCCTACAAAACTCTGCGCTTGGAGGGCCAACACGAGTCTACAAGAATAAATTTTGTAGTAGACATCAAAGCCAACCTCTTATCATGAGCCCCGAACTTGCATGTTGACTTTGCTTGCACCCTGTGTGTGTGTGTTGCTGCAGTATATTCTTATCATGTTTTCGTCCGCATTTATATCAGCTATGCTATATGTTGATATTGCTTGCCATGTCATGCCTTTACTTCATGATATCTTTTGCCATGTTAGCTAGAATGCTTTTATTGATAATATCATGTTGATACTTTGATTTAGTCTCATGCCATGTTTATCAATGCTAATATGATTATGTTACATCGTTGACATGTTTATACCATGTATTGCCCTGCCTCATATGCTATAGCTGTCCACTTGAGAAGCTTGGTATTATTTGGTTGTTAATGCATTTGTATGTTACCTGCTCATTGATGCATTCATGTTAATCATGCTCAAAATGTTGATGATGATGGAGAGGATAATAAAATGACTTAATAATAACAAACCTCCTCCGTCATCGATGGGATCAAGTCATAGTGCCACCGAATCGAGCTTTTTCAGTGCAACCACATTTGCCTTTATGGGAAGGCCTTAATGCGGTCTATTGTCATGCCTCTCGCCGGTGCCTCCCACTAGGGAAGGTTATGTGCGTCTGCTACCCTGGCCCGGTAGGCAGCAATAACCTTGTGTGTCCGTGTTTGGTATTGAGCTCATGTCCCCATTTGGGACCGTTTTGTTTTGCCACGACAGTGGCCGTTGGATGTCACGAGGTGACATCGGGGCCATCCAGGACTTAGCCCAAAGGGGAGTTGGTCGTAGTTGTAGGGAGAGTGTCATGGCAATAGATCGGTTTCGTCGGAATGCCGTTGGTCCACCCAAATGGGAGCACGAGGCCATGGGTTCTGTGGTGTGGGTACAGTGTGCTAACCTCTGCAGAGTGTATATAATCTATCAATAGCCGCGTCCTTGGATATGGTCACAAATTCATACTAGGTCACACTATTGGGTCTTATTCAAAATGAAGGACAAACCTAATATAATTAATATGTGATAACGAATGTGTTATAAAGAATGTGGTGACTTGGACTATGAGATAGTCGCAAGATGTCACAGAGTTGTTTCGGGCATGATAACGAGATGAGATCTCGGTGAGTCATGAGTTGGCACAGAGGGGTAGTGGCAGAGTAAGTGATTGGTGAATAGTATATTGCTTTCATTTTCCACGGGGGGTAAATGGTAGTTTACTTTCCAGCATAGTTTCATGCATACATCCCTGTCTTGTAGATACATCTATGCCATGCCATGTTATGTGATGAAATGTTATGATATGCCATGTTATGCTATTGCCATGCTATAATATGTCAATGCTTAGTTTGATCCATGTTCCTTGTTAATATCATGCCATGCTTAGTTATTGTGATGAGGCAAATTCTTGCATGCGCACGGTACTTGCTTTGTCATCTGCTTGTTTGGATGCTATGTATTTGGTTGTCTTGCGAGTATATTCAAAGTACTCATCTGGCCTTGCACGTGGCCAGATTGCAGGAGGCGACTTGTCGCGCTAGGTCGTAACCTTGCCAGTCCTGTGAGTTGTGGAGCCCAGCCAGAGTCGTTGAGCCGCCAAACCAAGACTTCCGCCGCCATTTAGATAGCCTTAGAGCTATGCCACTCATTTATTCATCAATGATGTAATGCTCTATGTCATGTACATGATGAATATTTTGTACCTGGAATGCTGTATCATGTACCTGTCGTGCGTCAGGTGTTATCCTGGGCTGACGTGCCATAGCACCACCTATCGGAACCACGCCAAAAATCTCCGTGTCTTCATTGCGTTTGCACTCTCCAACCCTTCCCTTTACCTTCATATGCAATGTTTTACATTCCGCTACTATACTCTTAGAATTGCATGTGTAGGTTGATTGCTTGACTTGTGCTAATTTGCTAAAATCTGCCCACAACTAAAATTGGGAAACTGTTAGATTTTTATTTGGTCAAGTAGTCTAATCACCCCCATCTAGACTTAATCTACAGATATCACTCCAAGTGGACCTGGAAGCGGAGAAAAACAAGAGTTCCTGACTGGAGAAGGAGAAGAAGACCCTGGGAGGTTAGTTACTTTCCTTCGCCGGTGGTCTGCATTTCGTGTTCTTCCTTGATCCGAGTCAACTCACTTGGACAGATGTTCGTAGCGAGAATGACCAACTCGCAAAGACGCTCATGACTTCTATTTCTTTAGATACCATGAAGTAGGCTCTGGAAGACAAGGACAAATAGCTGGCACTAGATTAGAAGGAGGCCAAGACCAAGACCAAGCTCGCCGAGGAGAAGCTGTCATCAGTCGGCAAATTTGAGGAGGAGATCAAGACCCTCAGAACCGCTGCCGCCATGGCGAAAGGTGAATCCGTCGAGTGGGAGAAGAAATGCAAGGACCAGGCATCTACCTCTGAACAAGAGAAGAAGACTTTGCCAGAGAAGGTCAGCCAGCACCTCGAGAAGAAGAGCTCGCTTGAGCTGTACATCGACGACTTATGTACAGAGATGAATGGGAAGCTTGCCGGTAAGACCTTCGACTGAGTGTAACCCATTCGCTCCTTTAGTCGCTCGTTGACTTTTGGTGTTGCTTCCTCATGACAGAGTACTGCCTCAATGAGGGTCTGGAGACGGGGCGGATCGAGCGGGACCTGAACCTTAGTAGGCAGATAGTCAATGATAAGGCCGCCCTCGCCGTCCTCCGACTAGATGAATGCCTCGACAACGCCTTGGGCTACATCATTCGCCTGCACGGTGTCATGGGAAGGATCGATAAGGAGCTGCAGTCTGGCTAGTCTGTCCAGATGGATCTGGAATCCATGATGACGTGACTGAATGAAATTCCCGTCCAAGTGCAGGCGTGGAAAAAGTCGGTAGCTCACCACCACGCGCATCACTGACGGAATCGATCTGGCGACCTTCGTCGAGCCGACCAGCCCTCATCCTGATGCTTGAAAAGCTTGTCTGATTTAAATTTGCCTCGGAATGCCGAGTGGTTGATGTAACCATATACTCTGACGAGCCCTGATCTCGTTTTACTTTTGCTTTGAACATTCGAATGGGTCAAAGCATTTGATTGGGAACTTTAAATCCTCATTTGTTTTCGTGTTCTTGAGGCTTAGGTGAAGGCTGGTCCGTAGCTAAGCCCCCGAATGTGGATCTTGTCCTCACTCAGCTTATTTTTGAACTTGGGTGAAAGCTGGTTCGCAGATGAGCCCCCGAGTGTGGATCTCATCCTCACTCGGCTTGTTTTTGAACCTAGGCGAAAGCTGGTTCGCAGCTAAGCCCCCGAGTGTGGAGCGTGTCCTCACCCGAATATTTTTTTAACTTAGGCGAAAGATGTTTCGCGGCTAAGCTCCCGAGTGTGGAGCATGTCCTCACTCGGATTGTTTTTTGAAATTAGGCCAAAGTTGTTTCGCGGCTAAGCCCCCGAGTGTGGAGCGTGTCCTCATGCAGATTGTTTTTGAACTTAGGCGAAAGTGGGTTCGCGGCTAAGCTCTAGAGTGTGGAGCGTTTCCTCACTCGTATTGTTTTTTGAACTTAGGCGAAAGCTGGTTCGCGGGTAAGTCCCTGAGTGTGGAGCGTGTCCTCACTCAGATTGTTTTTGAACTTTGGTGAAAGCTGGTTCGCGGCCAAGCCCCCCGAGTGTGGAGCGTGTCCTCACTCGGATTGTTTTTTGAACTTAGGCGAAAGCTGGTTCGCGGCTAAGCTTAAGCAACTTCACCCGCTGGGAGTGTGTTAGTTTCCGAATGTTGTCAATCACCTGAGTGAAAACGCGGCTTTAGGCCGAACTAGACGATCAACAAGAAAAGTAAGACTTATATTCATCTAAGTCCATTCGGGAAACTATTACAATGGGGAATTTTATTCTAAGTGTAAAACTTGTGGAGCATGTCTGCGTTCCAAGCTCTGGGATCTTCTATCTCTTTGCTGCAGTTGTAGAGTTGATATGCTCCATTATTAAGGACCTTCAATATGGCGAAAGGCCCTTCCCATGAGGGTGCTAATTTGTGAGGCCTCTGCTGATCCACTCTGAGGACCAGATCCCATTCCTGGAAGGCTCGTCCCCTGACCTGTCTGTCGTGGTAGTGGCGCAGGTCCTGTTAATACAACGTTGACCTTATGAGTGCCAACTCATGCTCCTCCTCCAAGAGGTCTAGGCCATCCTGCCTTGCTTCTTTGACTTTGGCTTCTCAGTACAGTACCACTCGGGGGGAGTTGTGAAGTAGATCACTCGGTAAAACTGCTCCCGACCCGTACACCATGAAGAACAGAGTGCGATTGGTGGACTGATTTGGGGCTGTTCGCAAGCCCCAGAGGACTGAAGGCAGCTTGGTGACCCAGGCTCCCGCCGCATGTGTTAGGTTGCGCATTAGGCGAGGCTTCAGCCCTGGGAGTATCAATCCATTTGTTCGTTCTGCTTGCCCATTCGACTGCGGGTGAGCCACGGAGGCATAATTGACCCGAGTGCCCTGGGAATAACAAAACTCGCGAAACTCATTCGTATCGAAGTTGGATCCATTGTCGGTGATGATGTTGTCCGGGACTCCAAATTTGAAGACTATTTCCTTTATGAATTGTATGGCGGTCGACGAGTCCAGCTTCTTTATAGGCTTGGCTTTGATCCACTTAGTGAACTTGTCGACTGCCACCAACAGATGTGTAAAACCACTCGCCCTAGTCTGGAGAGGGTCGACCATGTCGAGAACCCAAACAGCGAACGACTAGGTGAGGGGTATTGGTCCACTATATCCCGGGCGGCTTCATTGGATCGGGGCCAGTAGAAACTAGCCCTGAATGCCTTGGTGACCAATGTGCGAGAGGACGCAAGGTGACCACAAGTTCCCGAATGAATTTCCTGCAGAATCTGTCGTCCTTCCTACGGTGATATGCAGTGCTGAGTGACTCCAGAAGTGCTCTTTTTGTAAAGCTGATCGCCCATGACAGTGAAGGCTTTCGATCGGCGGACGATCTATCGAGCCTCCGACTCATCTTCTGGGAGTTCTTGCCTGAGCAAGTAAGCCAGATATGGTTCGGTCCACTCAGGAGTGATAACAAGAATCTCTTGGACCAGGTCGTTTACCGCGGGGATGTCTACCTCAGTCGGATCTGATGGACTGAATAGTTGCAGGGGCTCCTTCATGAAAGGGTATTCCTTGATCGTGGTTGAGTGCAAGTGCTCCAGGAACATGTTTTTAGGGACTTCCTTTCGAGTAGAACCTATCTTGGCTAAATCATCAGCTGCTTGGTTCTTGAGCCGTAGTATATGATGTAGTTCCAACCCCTCGAAGTTCTTCTTCAGCTTTTTGACGGTGTCGCAATAGCCTATCATAGCCGAGCTACGGATATCCCATTCCTTCATGACTTGATTGACCACTAGGTCCGAGTCACCGTAGACCATCAGTCGGCGAATCCCAAGAGAGATTGCCATTCGTAGCCCATATAGGAGAGCTTCATACTCGGCCTCATTGTTGGAGGAGTCGAAGTGTGTCAGAAACACATAACTGAGTCAGTCGCCCTTGGGGGACACCAAGACCACTCCAGCTCCGGAACCATGGAGCATCTTGGAGCCGTCGAAGAACATCGTCCAGTGCTCAGGGAGACTCAGGAGAGGATGCTCCTGTTCCACACACTCGGTGAGGAAATCCACTAGGGCTTGCGACTTGATGGCTTTCTTAGCTTAGAACTTGATATCCAAAGGAAGGAGCTCGATAGCCCACTTTGCCACTTGGCCTGTGGCATCTCTGTTGTTCATGATCTCGGATAGAGGAGTGTCGCTTATCACCATGACCGAATGCTCTTGGAAGTAATGGGCTACCTTCTTTGCAGTCAAATAAATCCCATACACCAACTTCTGGTAATGCGGGTACCTTTGCTTGGAGGAAGTCAAGACTTCTGAGATGTAGTAGACTAGGGGTTGGAGTTTGAAGGCTTTGCCTTGTTCCTCGTGCTCCACAGTGAGCAAAGTGCTAACAAGTTGGCTCGTGGCCACGATGTATAAGTGCAAGGGCTCTTTGCTGCTCGGGCAGCTAACACCGGCTGGGAGGTGAGCAGGGCCTTGAGTTCTTGGAACGCGGCCTGCGCTTCTGGATTCCACTCGAACTTTTCGGATTTCTTCATCAGTCGGTAAAGTGGTAGTGCCTTTTCACTGAGTCGTGAAATGAACCCGCTCAGGGCTGCCAGACAGCCTGTGAGTCTTTGCATGTCATGCAAGCACTCTGGTTGCTTCATTTGGACAATTGCGTCGATCTTCTCGGGATTGGCATCGATCCCACATTCGGAAATGAGGAAACTGAGTAACTTGCCAGCTGGAATCCAGATGGTACACTTAGTCGGATTGAGATTTATGCCAAAAATGCGCAAGTTCGCGAATCTCTCGGAGAGGTCCGTCAGGAGGTCGGAACCTTTCCTAGACTTGACCACGATGTCATCCATGTAGGCCTCGACATTCTAACTGATTTGCTTTTGCAAGAATTTTTGAATCATTCGCTGGAATGTAGCTCCAGCATTTTTCAATCCGAATGGCATAGTGATATAGCAAAAACACCCGAATGGGGTGATGAACATTGTTTTTATTTCACCGGGACCATACATTCAGATCAGGTGGTACCCGGAGTACGCATCCAGAAGCGAGAGCTGCTCACACTTGACAGCAGAATCTACTATCTGATATATGCGAGGGAGAGGGAAATAATCCTTCGGGCAGGCCCGATTAATGTGCTTGAAGTTGATGCACATCCGGAGGGAGTTATTCTTCTTTGGCACCATGACGACGTTGGCGAGCCACTCGGAGTGGTACACCTCTCGGATGAACTCAGCGGCTAAGAGCCGCGTGATTTCCTCGTCGCCTTGCGCTTCTCAGTGAAAGATCGTCGAAGGTGCTCCTTGACAGGCTTCATCTTCGGGTCGACACGGAGTCTATGCTCAGCCAGTCCCCTGGGCACACCCGGAATGTCAGAAGGCTTCCATGCGAAGATGTCCCAGTTCCCACGAAGGAACTAGACGAGCTCATCTTCCTATTTGTTGTCAAGGGTGGTGGAGATGTTGGTTGGAGCGACATTCAGATCTTCGGGGTGAACATGCACTGGCTTCGTCTCTCCGGCCAACTGGAAAGCGGATTCCACAGTCGGCTTCTTGGACTTCAGCAGATCACTCGAATCCACTAATTTTTTGTACTCATCCAACTCGGCTAGTGCATCTATTCATTAGTGATCTGGGAGCCCTTCTGGAGACACTCCTCAGCTAGCTTTCGATTGCCTGTGATAGTGATCACACCATTTGGCCTTGGCATCTTAAGCTTAAGATACACATAACATGGACGTGCCATGAAACATGCGTTGGCTGGCGTACCCAGGATGGCATGGTACGCACTTCGGAAGTCTACCACTTCGAAGGTCAGTTGCTCCTTCCTGAAGTTCCTCTCTCCGCCGAATACGACGTCGAGGGCAATTTCTCCGAGTGACTTGGCCTTCTTCCCAGGGATTACCCCATGGAACTGCATGCTGCTCTTGATGAGTCGGGACGTCGGAATTCCCATTGCCTCCAGAGTGTCGGCGTAAATGATATTGAATCCGCTGCCGCCGTCCATGAGGACCTTGCGCAGTCGGACCCCACCAACAGCCGGATCAACCACCAAAGCCTACTGCCCAGGGGTCGGTATGTGGGCCGGGTGATCCGAAATGACTGAATGTTACGGGCGTTTTAGCCCAGTCAAGGTATTTGGTGACTGTCGGAACTGCCATTTTGACCCCTTAGTTTATAACCTTGAGGCGGCTCTTGCTTTCGACATTGACGAAGATCATCAAGACTTTTTCGACGTTGGGATACCCGAAAGGATCTTTCTTTCCTCGTGCTTGTCCCTGGAGGGATCTTGCCACATCTCTTGCTTCAGGAGCTGGCATTTTCGAGTGGTGTGCTTGGGCAAGATCAAATTGCCCTCCTCATCTTTATTCGTGTGGATCTGGCAGGGTTGATCGAGAATGCCGCTTTTCTGCGTGACTTGCTTCTTCCCTTTCCAATCCTTTTCTGCTTATGCAAGCCTTTGCCTTTGCATTGGCTGGCCAGAGCTGCAACCTCGGCATTCCCAGCCGCTTCAACTTTCCGCTTGTGCTTCTTGATCTTGTTGTTATCCGACTGATTGGCGTCACCTACTCGGCTCTTGCCGCTCCTCAGTCAGTCTTCTTCTTCGCCATTGGCGTACCAGGTGGCTATCTCCATAGCCCGACTAAGGGTCGGGATCTAAGTACGGCCGAACTTCAAGTTCAGCTCTCGGTATCTGATTCCGGCCTTGAAGGCGCAGATTACCTTATGCTCGGTGATGTTCTCTACCGTATTGTGCAAGGTGGTCCACCGCTGAATATACTCCTGGAGAGTCTCGTTTTGCCTCTGTATGCAGTGCTATAACTCGGCCAATCCACCTGGCCTCTTGTACGTGCCTTCAAAGGTCTTGAGCTGAGTGAGTGAGGCTCCGGCGGAGTCTTCGAGCAATAACGGCAAGTGCTTCATGGCCACACTATCATTGTCGCCACCAATCTGAACGGCCACCCGATAATCCTACAACTAGATTTCTGCCTTAGATTCGCCAGTGAACTTACTGATCCCTGTGGCCAACCTGAAGTTGTTTGGAATCTTTGTAGCTTGAATATACCGACTGTAACACTCGGGGCCAGAGTGTGCTAAACCACTCGGTGCATCAACGTCTAGACCTTCCCCCAGAGCTCGGCCATTGTCGACCAGGTTCTGGGCGAGAACGGATCTCGCGTTGAACTGCGAGTCTTGGGCATCCCTCATATGACGAGGCGGGGTTGGCCTTCGGTCGCTGCCATGCATCTGCCTGTCATCGTAGGGCTGGCGCCTGTACGTGCCATCTCTCGGCGGGGGCATCAAAGTGCCATCGTGATCATCGTGCCGCCGGGGCAACGGGATCCGATCATGCCTCCGATCCTCATAGCGATCCCCTGAAGATGATGAGGTCCGGCGCCTACCGGAGCCGAGTGGATGTGGGCCAATTGGATGTTCTCAGCTCGCACCAATGCACTGTGGATGCGATCTCTGGACTGAGACACTGCCGCATTTTGCAACAATGCAGTCTTCATGAGCGCTTGGATCTTCCGGATCCCCTCCCAAGCTGTGGAGCCAGAGGGCTAAATGGAATTGGTGATCCGAGTAGCCGCCGCCAAATTCTGCAGCGGGGTGCTAAGGACTTCGTACTTCCGAGGCTGATCACTTGGGAAAAGCTGGCGCTGGTGCCAACTGGAACTGGGCTGACGACATGCGCGGTCATCCAGCTCTTTCTGAAGCCGCTCGAGGCGGTCCCGCTCGGCCAGAGTAGCCAAGCGCGTCGACTCCATGGCCAGGGCCTCGGGAGTCATCCAAGTGATGGGGGTTGTTCAGGAACTGCTCGTTTTTGCGATGGAGCTCCTCGCGTTGCTCCCGAGTGAGAACTTGAGGGATGTACAACTCATGAACGGGGGAGTGATTATCCTCGCCGCCACCGTTTGGATTCCCACGCGAAGTGCCCGCACGACAATCCCCGGGCTCCATGTACCCCCGGGGGTGCATGACGGTCGGAGTTGTCTGCCATGAGAACTTCAGCGGTTGACGCGACGCTCTCGCACTCGGACTCATCGGAGGGGTCACTGAGGAGCCCATCAGAGAGATCGAGGGCGGGCTCGTCGAACTCGAGAGCCCCCACATGCTCCACCGCGGCCTGAAGGGCCACAATGTGCCTGATCCAGCACTGCAGCCGCGAGCGTCTGGAGCGCTTGCGGCGGCGCGCAACGGGAAGGCGAGCAGCCACTTGGTACGAAGCCGAGGGCTGCCGGAGGAGGATTCCATAAGAAGATGCCCGAAAGTGTACCACGCCGTGGACGGGCATCGCTTCCACGTGCAGCGGGGCCTCGCGAAGCCACGCTGAGTCGTCGGTGATGAAGCTGAGTGTCCCGAAACGGATTTCGCCACCGACTAACATGATGACAAAAATTCCACCTATGCCGTGAAACTTTGCTAGACGCCTAGCCCCACGGTTGGCGCCAGCTGTCGGGGTCACGATCCTGACAATGAGTACTCGGGGTACAAAAGAGGGGCAGAGCCTAGCTACGGCGCAGGTGTAACACTCGGTGTTTAACGAGTTGAGTCCCCACTCGGCGGAGGTAATAGCCCTATGTCTCGTGCCCCGAGGCTTATTTTCTTTGGGGGGTGTGATTACATAGAATGCTTAACCCTGGCATAGGAGGAGGAGTGCGGTTTATATATCGTGCGCTGCAGGTCCATCGCTCCCACGTCGTCAGGGCACTTAATGCTCATAACTACGGCAGTTATAGGTATAAAGTGTCACAACTGCAATAGTTACAGGTAACAGTAGCCATGGCTATACTTTAAGGGTGACTTAGGATTCCTCGACTGTTGCAGCTCCCACGTCGCCTCTCCACCTCCCTTGTCCGAGTGATGGTGGTCGGTCGACTAGAGAGTGTTCGCCGACTGATGTCGAGGTGTCTGAGTGGACTTCCTGGGACACGCATCTGAATGCAAGTGTGATCCTGACACCAACTAATGATGGTGTGGGGCCCTAGGTGGACCCCATATGATGGGTCCTAGACCCTACCTGTAGTAGGTGACCTCATTAGTCACTTCGTCAAGCTGGCATCGACCGTGTCACAAATTTTGACATGCGTCCGCCTCGCTGTGCCGCCTCTTCTTCAAGCCAATATCCAAACACGTACGGGGACCGACACCGCGGTGGGTGCTGGGGCGTGCACGAGGACAGGCGGGGGCGCTGGCGCTGGCACGTACACGAGCTTGCATCAGTCTGCGGGGACCTCGCTGACACCGGCGGCTTCCAGCGCTGCGATGGTGCTCGGCGACCAGCCCCTCAATGCCTTGGGGATGGTCGCTGGTGCGGGCGCAGGGATGGGCACTAGGGCAGCATCCGCCGCGGCCAGCTCCTTCACGGCCATGTCCATGAGGCCCGATTCCTCCTTATTTTCTATCTCCTCCTGCTCAGAGTCGACTTCACCAAACAAATTTTTTTTGTCATGCTTATGACACTTCTATGACGATAATTATGACAAAACCCGGTATCATCATAGATGTGGTGGGCTCCTACTTCTATGACAAAAAATCATGACAGAAAATGGGCTTTTCGTCCTGGGCGGGCCGGAGAGGCACCTGCATAACATTCTTTGGGCCGTCCATGATGGAAAAAATCATGGTAGAAGCGAGGGCGAGGAAAATTTCGGGGAGTTCCCGGTTACGGTGGGTGGTCGGGACCGAGCGATGCATGGAGGGATTGTGCGTTTCTATCATACGCGTGTGTGCGAGGCGTTGGGCTCTAACTGAACCCGAGCGAGGCGTTCGCTTACTGAACCCGAGCGATTGCACTAGCTACATTACTGAACCCGAGCGATCAATCCCTGGCTGTTAACTGAACCCGAGCGATTCCTTCGCTACTGCTGCTAACTGAAGCCGATCGAAGCTGCCTCTTGATGAACAGCCCCCGGTGGGGGTTGGATGAACAGGATCCCGTGGTAGTAGAGGCCATTGCCGCTGGATGAACAGGACCCCGATCGAGGAGGTGGGGTGGATGAACAGTAGCCGGTGGAGGGACCCCGTGGAGGGCTGGTTGAACAGGACCCCGTGGAGGGTGATACGTCTCCAACGTATCTATAATTTATGAAGTATTCATGCTGTTATATTATCATTCTTGGATGTTTTACAATCATTTTATAGCAACTTTATATCATAATTTTTTGGGACTAACCTATTGACCTAGTGCCCAGTGCCCAGTGCCAGTTGCTGTTTTTGCTTGTTTTTTTACATCGCAGGAGATCAATATCAAACGGAGTCCAAACACCGCGAAACTTTTTGTGGATTTTTTATGGACCAGAAGACATCCAGTGGGCCAGAGAAGCACCTGGGGGGTGCCCCGAGGGGGGCACAACCCACCAGGGCGCGCCTGGGGGCCCAAGCGCGCCCAGGTGGGTTGTGCCCACCTCGGTGGCCTCCCGCACCGCCTCTTCGCCCTATAAATTGCCAAATATTCCAAAAACCCTCGCGGAAACCCTAGATCAGAAGTTTCGCCGCCGCAAGGCCTTTGTATCCATGAGATCCAATCTAGACCCCGTTCCGGCACCCTGCCGGAGGGGGAGATCATCATCGATGGCCATCTTCATCATCATGGCGGCCACCACGACGAGGAGGGAGTAGTCCACCCTCGGGGTTGAGGGTTTGTACCAGTAGCTATGTGTTTAATCTCTCTCTCTTGTGTTCTTCAGATGCACAATCTTGATGTATCGCGGGCTTTGTTAATATAGTCGGAACATATGGTGTTTTCCCCTCTCTATCTTGTTGTGATGAATTGAGTTTTCCCTTTGAGATTTCGTTTTATCGGATTGAATACTTTTATGGATTTGACAGCACTTGATATATGTCTTGCATACAAATACCCGTGGTGACAATGGGGTGTTATATTGATTCACTTGATATATGTTTTGGCACTCAACTCACGGATTCCCGAGGTGACGTTGGGGTAATCTATGCATAGTGGTTGATGCACGTTCTTGTCTTTGTTTCTCCGGTAGAAATCTTGGGGCACTCTTTGAGGTTCTTTGTGTTGGATTGAGCATTACGAATCTGAATTTGCTTTGGTGTTATTTTAGTACGAACTCTTGGATAGATCGATCGAAAATAATAGCTTTGAGGTGGTTTCGTACCCTACAAACAATTTATTCTTATGTTCTCCGCTAGATAGGAACTTTGGAGTGATTCTTCATCTCACGTTGAGGGATGGTTATATGATCCTATTATATTAGCATTGTTGAGAGGTTGCACTAGCGAAAGTACGGACCCTAGGCCTTGTTTTCAAGCATTGCAATACTGTTTGTGCTCACTTTTGTCACTTGCTACCTTGCTGTTTTTATTTATTCAGATTATGAAAATATATTTCTACCATCCATATTACACTTTTATCACCATCTCTTCGCCGAACTAGTGCACCTATACAATTTGCCATTGTATTGGTTGTGTTGGGGACACAAGAGACTTTTTGTTATTTGGTTGTAGGGTTGTTTGAGAGAGACCAACTTCATCTTACGCCTCCCACGGATTGATAAACCTTAGGTCATCCACTTGAGGGAAATTTGCTACTGTCCTACAAAAGTCTGCGCTTGGAGGCCCAACACGAGTCTACAAGAACAAGTTGTGTAGTAGACATCAAGCTCTTTTCTGGCGCCGTTGACGGGGAGGCTAGGTAAGCGGCACTCACATCCCGTCAACGAAGCTCTTTTCTGGCGCCGTTGCCGGGGAGGTGAGTGCTTCAAGGTATATCTTTAGATCTTGCAATTGAATCTTTTAGTTTCTTGTTTTATCACTAGTTTGGTTCATAAAACAAAAATACAAAAAAATATGGAATTGAGGTGGTCTCATATTATTCATCTTTATCATGTCTTTCGTGAAAATGATGGAAAGGAAAATTGTGCTCAATTGATAGAAGAAGAATTCAATAAAATGTTTGGCATAAATGATGAGCATGATTGCAATGTTGTTAGTATGAATTCTGTGAATATCCATGATGCTAATGGTATTCAAAGCCATAAGCTTGGGGATGCTATGTTTGATGAAGATGTTATTTTTAGTCCCCCGAGTTTTGATGAGAATATTTACTATGATGAAAGCATGCCTCCTATTTATGATGATTATGGTGATGACATGTATGCTATAAAGAGTAATGATATCCATGAAACTTGTCATCATGATTTTAATGCTCAATATGATTATGCCAATCAAGAATCACATGATAGCTATTTTGTTGAGTTTGCTCCCACTACTATTCATGAGAATAATTTTTTTATGTGGTGAGTAAGAAAATTTCTATGCTTGTTGATCATGAAAAGAATGCTTTATGTGATAGCTATATTGTTGAATTCATTCATGATGCTACTGAAAATAATTATGAGAGAGGGACATATGCTTCTACATATTGCAATAATATCAAGTTTTCTCTCTATGTGTTGAAAATCTTGAAGTTTTGCTTGTTTTGCCTTCCTATGGTAATTGATTCTTGTTCCCATAAATTATTTTCTCACAAAATCCCTATGCATAGGAAGTGGGTTAGGATTAAATGTGCTAGTCGTATGCTTCATGGTGCTCTCTTTGTGTTTAAATTCTAATCTTTTATGCGAGCATCATTGAAATCATCATGCCTAGCTAAAAGACATTAAAGAAAAGCGCTTGTTGGGAGACAACCCAACACTTTTACCTACTGTTTTTGTGTGTTCACATGGTTAGGCTACTGTAGTGATCTTGTTTTATAGCTTTTGTTTCAATAAAGTGCCAAGTAAAGCCTTTGGGATAGTGTGGATGATAGTTGACTTGATTCTGTGCAAAAACAGAAACTTTTGCGTCTAGTACAGAAATTCCTATATTTTCCTGGAACGTGGAAAAATTCTGAATTTTTTACATTTGATGGGTATACAAATTCTCTACGTTTTCCTAATTTTTCAGAATTTTTGGAGTAGCATAAGTATGGTTGGAGTACAGATTACTACAGACTGTTCTGTTTTTGACAGATTCTGTTTTCAATGCATAGCGTGCTTGTTTCCTAGTTTCTATGGCTTATATTGCTTAATATAAATTTTGGAAATTTTATAGTACATTAGGAATTGTGTGAGAAGAATTATGAATCTTATCTTTACAGTACCAAAGTGAAATGGTTTGCTCTTTATCATACTAACATATCTCACGAAGTTCCGTTAAGTTTTGTGTGATTGAAGTTTTCAAGTTTTGGGTGAGATGTCGATATGAGGAGAATAAGGAGTGACAAGACCCTAAGCTTGGGGATGCCCAAGGCACCCCAAGGTAATATTCAAGGAAGATCCAAGCAACTAAGCTTGGGGATGCCCCGGAAGGCATTCCCTCTTTCGTCTCCAACATTATCGGTAACCTCACATGGAGCTACATTTTTATTCGTCACATGATATGTGTTTTGCTTGGAGCATCATTTTATTTTATTAGTATTTGCTTGCTGTTATCTATAATAATGTTTTGCATCTTTCTTTTCAATAAAAATGTCAAGGATAGCCTTTACCATGCTCATTTTGCAAGTATATGAGTTGCTGTTTCAAAACAGAAAGTTTATCGATGTTGCAAAAATTCCCAAGAAAATTCAGAATGTGATAAAATGTTGAAACTTTTTGCACAGTAATCTATGTTAAATTTTATACAGTGTGGTAAATTTTCATAATTTTTGGAGTTAAATAAGTATTGATACTCTTGCATTCTTTACTGACTGTACTGTTTTGGCAGATTGCTGTTATGTTTGCATTGTTTGCTTATGTTTGCTTGTTTAATGATTATATTTGAGGATAGGAGTATTAAATATGCAGAGGCATTTAGTGTGCAATGTTGAATAATAATTTTTGTGATTTGCTACAGTAGAGAATGATAAGGATTTTGCATCGGTTTATACTAACTTATCTCACGAGTTCTTGTTGAGTTTTGTGTGTATGAAGTTTTTAAGATTTAGGGAAACCGTGATATAAAAGGAATTAAGGAGACGCAAAAGCTCAAGCTTGGGGATGCCCAAGGCATCCCAAGATAATATTTCAAGAAGTCTAAAGCATCTAAGCTTGGGGATGCCCCGGTAGGCATCCCACCTTTCTTCATCAACAATTATCGGTTAGTATCGGTTGATCCTAAGTTTTTGATTCTTCACATGAGTTGAGCTATTCTTGGAATGTCATTTTGTTTTGTTTTGCTTGCTGTTTTAATAAAATACTTAGATCTGAAAGTTTTTAAATAAGAGAGAGTCCACAATTAGCTACTTATTTACTTAACTACTCACTTGATCTTCACTTATATCTTTTTGGAGTAGCTTGTCATTTACTCTTGTGCTTCACTAATATCCTATGAGTAAATTGTTGAATGAATTGCATATCATGAAGTTGAAATTATATGTTCATATCATGCCTAGTGGTAGCTTCACATTGGGTTTAGAAAGTGAAATCTTTTGAGGCTTGACAATCACAATATTGGTCATACAAGCAATTCATGAATGATTAGTAGAAGGAAGAGAACTTTCACATGCAAATATACTATCTTGGAAATCTTTTGTGATTGTGAGCCCCCATCAAAATATTATATGCCAAAATTGTTGACGTTGGACAAGGAAGACAACGTAATGATTTATGTTTGTTCATATTCACATAGAAGTTATATTGTCATAGATCCTTCAACATGTGGTGCTTGCCCTCCATCTTTGCTAGCCAAAAATTCCGCACTAAGTAGAGATACTACTTGTGCATCCAAAAACCCTTAAACCCAAATCTTATTTTCAAGAGTCCACCATACCTACCTATGGATTGAGTAAGATCCTATAAGTAAGCTATCATCGGTGCAATAAGGCAATAAAAATTGCTTCTAAAAGTGTAAGATCATTTAGTGTAAGAGAAAATTGAGCGTTGTACGAACTTGTGATGGTAAAGAAATAAAAGCGACAGACTGCATAATAAAGGTTGCCATCACAAGGGGCAATATAACGTGACGTTCTTTTGCACTAAGGGGTTGACCATACAAACAAATAAGCGCATGGCAGCCTCTGCTTCCCTCTGCGAAGGGCCTATCTTTTACTTTTATGCAAGAGTCAAAGTTTTTCTCTCCATTCCTTTTTTATTTTTCTCCTTTGGCAAGCATCATGTGGTGAGGAAAGATCTAGGCACATATGTCTAGTTGGATATGGGTGGCATGAGTTATTATTGTTGACATCACCCTTGAGGTGAATATGTTGGGAGGCAAAATTATAAGCCCCTATCTTTCTATGTGTCCGGTTGAAACATTTTGCTCATGTGTATGCGGTGAGTGTTAGCAATCATAGAAGACTATATGATGGTTGAGTATGTGGAGCTCTTACTTAGACTCTGTTGAATAAGTTGAATTGCAATTGTTTGGTGACTGAGAACATAGGTTGTTGAGTTTCAAGAGAATTCATTGTTTGAACCTTAACATGTGAATTGGTAGCTACTTTAACAAGAGAAGTTTTATAAGAAAGAATTGCTGTTATGATGCTAGGAAAAGTGATTGAAATTGTCATTGATCAAACTTGTGCACTTTGCTAGCATTCACACTTCATAAATTATTTCTTTTATCATTTACCTACTCGAGGATGAGTAGGAATTAAACTTGGGGATGCTGATACGTCTCCAACGTATCTATAATTTATGAAGTACTCATGCTGTTATATTATCATTCTTGGATGTTTTACAATCATTTTATAGCAACTTTATATCATTTTTTTGGGACTAACCTACTGACCCAGTGCCGAGTGCCAGTTGCTGTTTTTGCTTTTTTTTACATCGCAGGAAATCAATATCAAAATGAGTCCAAACACCGCGAAACTTTTTGTGGATTTTTATGGACCAGAAGACATCCAGTGGGCCAGAGAAGCACCTGGGGGGGTGCCCCGAGGGGGGCACAACCCACCAGGGCGCGCCTGGGGGCCCAGGCGTGCCCAGGTGGGTTGTGCCTACCTCGGTGGCCTCCCGCACTACCTCTTCGCCCTATAAATTGCCAAATATTCCAAAAACCCTCGCGGAAACCCTAGATCAGAAGTTTCGCCACCGCAAGGCCTCTATATCCACGAGATCCAATCTATACCCCATTCCGGCACCCTGCCGGAGGGGGAGATCATCACCGGTGGCCATCTTCATCATCACGGCGGCCACCACGATGAGGAGGGAGTAGTCCACCCTCGGGGTTGAGGGTTTGTACCAGTAGCTATGTGTTTAATCTCTCTCTCTCTCTCGTGTTCTTAAGATGCACGATCTTGATGTATCGCGGGCTTTGTTAATATAGTCGGATCATATGGTGTTTTCCCCTCTCTATCTTGTTGTGATGAATTGAGTTTTCCCTTTGAGATTTTGTTTTATCGGATTGAATACTTTTATGGATTTGAGAGCACTTGATATATGTCTTGCATACGAATACCCGTGGTGACAATGGGGTATTATATTGATTCACTTGATATATGTTTTGGCACACAACTCGCGGATTCCCGAGGTGACATTGGGGTAATCTATGCATAGGGGTTGATGCACGTTCTTGTCTTTGTTTCTCCGGTAGAAATCTTGGGGCACTCTTTGAGGTTCTTTGTGTTGGATTGAGCATTACGAATCTGAATTTGCTTTGGTGTTATTTTACTTGGATAGAACGATCGGAAATAATAGCTTTGAGGTGGTTTCGTACCCTACAAACAATGTATTCTTATGTTTCCGCTAGATAGGAACTTTGGAGTGATTCTTCATCGCACGTTGAGGGATGGTTATATGATCCAATTATATTAGCATTGTTGAGAGATTGCACTAGCGAAAGTACGGACCCTAGGCCTTGTTTTCAAGCACTGCAATACTGTTTGTGCTCACTTTTGTCACTTGCTACCTTGCTGTTTTTATTTATTCAGATTATAAAAATATATTTATACCATCCATATTACACTTTTATCACCATCTCTTCGCCGAACTAGTGCACCTATACAATTTGCCATTGTATTGGGTGTGTTGGGGACACAAGAGACTTTTTGTTATTTGGTTGCAGGGTTGTTTGAGAGAGACCATCTTCATCCTATGCCTCCCACGGATTGATAAACCTTAGGTCATCCACTTGAGGGAAATTTGCTACTGTCCTACAAAACTCTGCGCTTGGAGGCCCAACACGAGTCTAGAAGAACAAGTTGTGTAGTAGACATCAAAGGGCTGGTTGAACAGTAGGCGGTGGAGGGCTGGTTGAACAATAGCCGGTTGAGGCTGGATGAACAGGACCCCGTCGATGAACAGTAGCTGGTGGAGGCAGGAGGAAGTCGATGGTGGATGAACAGTAGCAGGTGGGAGGCTGGAGGAAGTCGATGGTGGATGAACAGTAGCCCGTGGAGGCTAGAGCGAGGCAGTAGACGGTGGATGAACAGTTGCCCGTGGAGTCCCGTTTTGCGGTACGCCACACCCCTCCCGATGAACAGGACCCCATTTCGACCGTTGGCGTTCCAACACAAGTCCGTTTCCTCTGTTTTGCGGTATGCCACACCCCTCCCGATCAATAGCTCCCCGTTTCGACCATAGGAGCTCGAACACAAGTCAGTTTTCTCCGTTTTGCGGTACACCAAACCCCGTTTCGGCTGTTCTGTCCAAGCCGGTTGGCTCCTGATGAACACGACACATTCCGACCCAGTCTGTTGCCTCCAGATTAACACTACGCTGTTTCTCCATTCTGACCTAGTCGGTTGGCTGCCGATGAACAGGACGTCGTCGCTGTACGCATTCGAGACCCCGCCCGTATGTACGTACGTAGCCGTTTTTACTTTCTTGGAGCGTGGCTGTACGTACGTGTACACAATATAGATGGGACTACCTGAATAGCTACCGCTCCTTACTGGGCCACGGTTCATTGTGGTAGAAAGACCGATGGACCAGTATGTACGTACACGTTTGCGACCAGAATGACTACACTATGTACGCTTCGACCGGGTGGGTCCCGGCTGTCAGGGAGGATAAGGAGGCACTTCCTTGCGTGCGAAGATATTGATGGTGGGTCCGAGATGACAGGGGGAGGATTCCTTTTTTTGCGCATAATAAGGAGGCACTTCCTTGCGTGCGAAGATGTAGCTGGTGGGTCCATCTGTCAGCCTCACTGCATACAGTCCTCTTCCGATGGCTGTTGTTCATTGACCACGCTGCGTGGACAACACCAGGCGGTGGATGACAGTGAGGCAGGGAATGACGCGGAGCCTGGGAACACGCGGAGGGTGGTACAAGGGTTGACTGGTTCGGCTGCGGTGTGAGGCTGACATCGCCGCAGAATAACAGGGGGTGTGGGTGAGTAGAGGGATGGCCTGGCCAGCGGTGGGAGTAGTAGGGGGCGGTGAGGCCTACGTGGCAGCACAGCCGGCCACAGGAGGCAGGAGCACACGGTGGTTTGGACGGCTGGAGGAAGAAAATCCGAGGTTGAAGAAGCAGGACGACCGTTGGATGTTAATAATCCAACGGTCACTGGTGATAGAATTGTTTGTTGACTAAGTTGACAAAGCCCTGCGTACGCGTCAACTTAGTAGGGCCACAAGTCAGCCTCCATATCTGGTGGGCCCCAGCTATCATGGGGAGCACTCATTATTTTTCGCTTAATAAGGAGGCACTTCCTTCCGTGCCAAGATATATCTGGTGGGTCCCAGCTTCCATTGGGAGGATTCATTCATTTTGGTGTAATAAGGAGGTACTTGCTTGCGTGCGGCCATGGACCATGTGGGTTCCAACTGGCAGCCTCTCCATGTACATCCCTCTTCTGATGTTGTCGTTTGTTGACAACATTGACCACGCCGTGCCGAGAACACCAACGCGATGGACGACGGCGAGACCCAGGAAGGGAATGACCCGAAGGCGGCGAAGCCACAGCAGTGGAGGGGTGTGGGTGAGTAGAGGGATGGCCTGGCCAGCGGTGGGAGTAGTAGGGGGCGGTGAGGCCTGCGCGGTAGCATAGCCGGCCACGGGAGGCGGGACCAGGCGGTCCCGCAGGCGCTGGATTTGCCGGCTAGAGCAAGAAGATCAGAGATTGAAGAAGCACGACGGCCGTTGGATTGACATCCAACGGTCATGTCTGCTAGAATTGTTTGTTGATGTATATAATAAGTAAAAAAATCTTGCATACGCGTCAACTTAATAGGCCCACAAGTCAGACCATTCCCTATTTTTTTAATAATTTACAGCTCATTGCAACTTCTTATGCAATTTATTGCAGTCGATTTTTTTTGTTCGCCAGGGCCAGGGTTAAAAATTTAAACGAAATTTCGCATATTTTGGTGGGGTCCAAACTATTTTTAATACCGAAATGTCGAGCCAGATTTAAAGTACTTTGAAGATATATTTAAATTAGGTTAAAGCCCAGTGAAATTGGAATCTGAAAATGTGAAAAAATTCAGAAATTTGAAAGTAACTGCCAATTTGTCGTCTGTTTTTTATATTTACAGCCCATTTCATTTTACTTTCAAGATTTGCAGCATTCTTGAAAGAGTTGCAGCCCAGCAAGGCGTAGAAAAATAAGTAGGCCTGGATTGGGTATTGTTCAGAAAAAATAAACAGAGCTCATTTTCACAAAGAAAAAATAGCTGGGCTGGTCATGTGGTGAACGTAAAATAGAAGCCTGGGCTAGACGGGCCACAACCCAGTTGAAACCCTGCTCCGTCTCAACAATAACAAAAAAAATACTGCTCGAGCAGCTACGTCCCAGGTGTCAGCCGATCTTGTGTTGTTCTCTTGTCTATTGACTATACGTTGACAATGTCGTGGGTCCCATATGTCAGCAAACCACTAGGAGGAAGCATTTTCTTTTTCTTTACACTGACAATGGAGTATATAACAAAAATGAGGAACTTGCTTGCGTACGGCCATGGACATGGTGGGCCCCTACTGTCATCCTCTCCATGTAGAGTCCTCTCCCGATTCCTCTTGTTTGTTGACCATGTTGACAACGCGAGAGGGCGGCGCCGTGATGAGTGCTCCAAAGCGCAAGGAGGACGACGGCGAGGCCTCGGACGTCAGCGTTAATGATTTAGGAGACGGTGGGGCGGCGATGCATGCGCTGAGGCGTAGCCAGCCGTGGGAAGCGGAAGCAAGCGGCCCCGCCGGCGCTGGTTTGGTTTTGGCGGCTGGAGGAAGACAGGACTGAAGAAACACGACAGACTGTAAAAGCAGTAGGAGTACTTAACAACCTTAACTGAAACCAGCAGGGGCACTTAACAACCATAGCTGAAAGCAGTATGAGTACTTATACAGGTTCAACCGTAAAAAGCACGCCTCGAACAGTGCTACTTTGCCTATAGTTAACCAAGGGTGAGGCCACCAAGCCCCAGGACAAGGCCCAGGCGCCACCCCGCGCATCCACAACCTTCTGAAAGCGGCTTTATCTCGCAATGTGGTCAATAAATAGGATATTTGCTTTAGAGCCATGGAAAATCATGAGCATAACCTTCTGTCCTATTCTCCAAGTTGGACGGGCCTTCATTATTTGAGACCACCCATGAATAAGTATCTTTTCACCTCCAAGGGAAATGGAGTAGGTTGACATAAACATCATGTTGTGACCAAGCGGAAGTCTGACCCGACCATGGTCAGGCATCTGTATAGGAACAATAGAACTGGGCAGTTTCTGTTTCAAGAAGATCACAACTATAAAACTGTGTATAAGCAAGAGTTTATGAACAACATATATAACAGAAAACAGCTCGTACCATAAGTTTCTCGACACAGTTGGACCTGTTCAACGTGTGCAGCAGTGGCACACATATCCCACGTGGCCTTCCACCATTGAAACGCCCCACAAGGACCTCAAGACGATCAATAAAGTGTAGGAACTGGTGGATGTCGTCCCAGTCAACTTCAGTGCCATCAGTAACAGTCGAGTTCTTATAGAATAACAAATGAGTAGCGTGCTTAACTTTGAAATAACCTACACGTGCCACCAATTATAAGAAATATTAGTTAGAAGTAGCATCTTTGTGAGAGAAGGGAATCACAAAAAGTTGCTACTTCTAAAGTTAAATTGTGATTAGTTAGACATAATAGGTGGATTAAGAAGTAATCGAGGCAACATGCAAGAACCAGATACAAAACTAACATGGATGAACTACTGGAACGACGTCGGGGTGGAAGATCACCGTGAAGATAAGACCAGGTTATGCTATTTCCATCAACATTTGTGCGCCAACTTTCAGTCTGTAACACTTGAGAAAGTTTATCCAAGTTCGGCCATAAAAAAAGCAGCGATCTTCTTGGTTCATGAACCCAACTCGGAACTTATATCCATAGCTTTGTCTTCAATGTGACCATTAAACTGGTGTATTCAGTTATGGCAAGGCCGACCATCTTGAGTACTTGTGTTCTGGTAGAGCAAGGAATGCACTGCAGGAAAAATAATATGAGAACACAATGTATTCACAATCCAAATCTAGAAATAATGTCCTCCTTCACGTCAGTGTTGACCATGATACTAGTACCTTTTATCCAAATATAGCAATCCAAATTTCCAAATTAGTCGACAGCATGTTCAAAACCCCTCACCCTCCCGGATAGAAAAGAGGATTCTAGGAACATACTGTGCGTGTTTTAAAATCCTGTGTTAGGATGAGAAGGAACAAGTGTGGCGTCTCGCCGAGGGCGCAGAAACCTGTAGGGTCCTCGCACTTTGGGCACTGCAAATGAAACACACTAGATTCAGTAGGAAGAAAAATGCATCAATGGCGGCGACTGCCATCCTAGGATTACCCGCGACCAAGGGACTAGGATTTATTGGGGATGGATGAAGAATTCGTACCTTGTTCTCCATGAGAAAACCCTACGCAATCGCCGAGAGGGGTTTTCTCTGAACAAGCAGACGAGGGAGAAGGGGATTCAGGACCAGTGAAATATTGCTGCTTCGTCCATCCAGCTTACTGCTAAAGCTGGAAAGGTGGTGTTTTTTGTGATTTGACGGCTCATTGGGCATTACTGCGGCGCTACGACCGGGGTGAGCCTACCGTGCAGTTGTGCACTCTAATTTGGTGCATGGCATGTGGAGCCCGTTGTCGGATGCCCCACATATCAGCGAAAGGAAATAGAAAGGCAGGAGTAAGTAGTTACACATAAATATATTTTTGACAGAGAGATACTCCCTCTATAAAGAAATATAAAAATCTTTTATATCACAACTTTATACATAAGAAAAATCAAGGGGAATACATATAACATAATATGGGGGTTCAGCTGAGAATATAATTAATACTCAGACAGGCTCACGGTTCTGGACTTTGGGCCACAGGCCGGTGGGCCTGCATGTTTGGGGGCCCATGTGTTCTAACTCAGCGCATTTCATATTGCAAGCGATCGGTACGGTGCTGGTTTTAGATGTTGTCGCAAGGTGAATACAGAAAATTAAATAAAGCATAGCAGCTGTTAGAATGAAATCAAACGACAGTTCCTAACCAGCAATCAGAGTTGCAATTCTTTCACGATATCCTACGTGATAAATAATACTGTCGTACAACTTATACACACAGGACACTTGTTTCACCATGCCATATTATTACATCAAAAGCTCTTGGAGGATAGATCAGTTCGGCAGTTGCGTGCTGCTACTGAAGAATTTCAAAGTTGATTTGGACCAGCTCTCCTTGTCGAGAAAGTTTGATTTTGACATCATCCTCTACCGCAAGATTTGATAGAGTTTTGAACCTTGACCATCCTTTAGCATCAATCATCATGCGACCATCCTTTGTACTTACGGTATATCGAGCACGTTCATTCACACCAAGGCTGTGCATGGTAAGAGAAACTTGGCCACGGTCGCCCGTATTATTGAACGACTCCCTTGTTGCTCTAGGAATTCTCTGTTTGCAAACAAGAAGACATACACAAACAGTTAGATCAACACAGTGAATCATGTGAAAAAACATAGAAAGAAAAAAGAATGAAGCACTTGGGCGGCCAATGCTTACCAAGAAGGTGGAGATGTCAGTTTTTGTAAGGACTTTGGTATAGGCAATGCGAACTGCAACCCAGTCTGTTGTCGGTGCAACAGCTGGTTCCGTTGCCGCTGCACGGGCCGGAGCAGATGCAAGTGCAACTTCAAGTGTTGGTGCAGGTGCCGAAGCCGTTGCTGGTGCCCGTGCCGGTGCGACTGGTAGTGCCGTTGCTGCTGCCGGAGATGGTGCTCCTTGTGGAGCAGGTGCCCGTGTCGGTGCCCGATCCTCCGGTAGATTAGCCTGATCCGCTTATGCGGTCGGTGCCCAATCCTCTGGTGGATCAGACTAAGCTGTTGCCGCTGTCAGTGCTAGAGCCAGTGCCGTCTGAGAAGGTGCCGGTGCTCGATCCAATGCTGAAGGTGGTACCGATGTGCGACACAGCAGCGATCATCTCTGGTCTGCTATGATTTCATACTTCAGCTTTCTAACTTGACTAGGCTCCATGACCTTGATCTAGTCTTTTTCTTCATTTCTTTTAAACGCGAGAAGGACTAATTTTGGCGTGTTTGTTAAACCAAACTGTAGTTCATCATAGGGCTTCAGATTGTACTCGGACAACAGACTGATCCAATTGTGTCCAGTAATATAAGTGATGTACAGTGCCTTCATTACTAACACGACATAAGAAGTGAAACCTGCAAAAATAACCATCATAGAGCAAACCAAATGGTTTATTCTGTAACGAATGTCACATGGCAAAACCTGCATCGTAAAATTGCAGCAAAAGTAAGAAAACATGACATTAAATCAATAAGATTTAGACAGTAAATCAATAAGATTTACTTGATGTGACATGAGTGAATCCTTACCAAGAAATCACTATGTTCATGTTCTAAACAGAAGGTTGATCGTCCAATTACGGGTAGCATGCAGGGCCCCCGCTTACTCCCACAAGCAGGACAATCCAAAGGTCTTGACAAATCGTATGGACCGAACATCCATGGGACTGGAAATCCTGGTGGGTGCGATAAACCCTGTAATGCATACAGATATTGGAGTGTAACCATAATTGATAAACCGTCCTCACAAAAAAGATGATCTGGATACTTCAAAATATACAGACTGAATTGAGTGGACAGACATTAACATATACAGTTCTCAGGACTCACCACACAACAAAAGCAGCAGTACTAAACAATATAGGGTTCACACACACAAATCAAGTACTGAACAATAGTACTTACTACAGACAAGCAAAGTTGCATTAATTAAACTCTGCAGACTATTTCTTGCCACCGACCTACGGGATGTACCCCACATAACTGACTAGGCCATGGACTTCATGAGAGATGTCTACCAGCACCATCGCCATCTCATCAACCTTGGAGAACCTAACAGAGTGGTCTTTCCACTCATAAACATGACGATGAAGACAGTCCGCATCAGATTTGTCGGGAAGCTTTACAAGAACCACACCCTTCATAATCGAAGGCACAGCTAGGAAATTCTTGTGGTGAAGTAGACCCTCGAGAACACGCCTAACAACAATGCTACAGGAAAACACTAGTTCACGACACATGGTGACAAGGACACAGCAGCCGGATAGTTTAGTAGAACTCATCCTCAGGTCTTCCAGTTCACACGACATGACTTTGAGAACTTCATCTCCACTGCGGACCTGGTTCTAATTCAAACAGAAACCAAATATTTTATTACTACCTCCGTTCAGAAATATAAGATGATTTTCGATATTTTACTCCATATAAGACTACATATACGCACAGAAATGAGTCAACAAAGGCACTAGAACATGTCTTCAAAGGCATGAGAGCAGAGGGATTACTTGCAATATCCATAACACAAGTTAGTGAGGCTAATATACTCTCTTCAAAGGCATGAGAGCTAAAATCTTGCATTTCCTACAGCTAGCATTGATGTTCATAAAGTAGTTGAAAGTAATCTATAAAAAATCAGTGTCAACCTCTCTCATGTTTTGGTCAAAAGAGCAATTTAGAACCGTCAATTGGCACACAAAAATCACATGCAAGATCACCCAGAAAGTTGTACTACTAGTACTAGTACTACGTGTTAGATGAAAAAACACTATCAAGATCGCCAAAAAGATCATCAAGACGAGATATTACCTGGACTTGCTTAATGAGGGATCCCGGAGAGGGGGGCTTGGAGAGGGCGATGGCCTTGAGCTTGTCTTCGGTAGTCTTGGCGGGGTGCTTGCGCTTCTTTGTACCCTGAGCCTCGACGGTTTTGGCCAGAGCCATAGATATCACTTCGGCCGGTGCTCCAGGGTCCATCAAGAAACTGTCAAATAGAAATAAAAGAAAAGAAACCATAATCACAAACCCAAAAGAAGAACAGAGAGGGAGTTATAGGATCAGTCTCGGGGTTGCAAGACCAGGCCTTGGCCAGAATAACACCATTGGTGCGCTCACCTTTCCTTCTTTGGGAGAGAAGAACAATGGCAGAAGCGCGTCGGGGTTTTCTTGAAGAAATGAGGAACAAGATGAGGGAGAATCGAGTTGGGGTTTTCTTCAAGAGAGGAAGCTGAGGGAGAAGAGTGAAATGATGGTTGCTTCGTCCATCCAACTTACTGCTGGAAAGGTTGGGGTTTTGTGATTTGACGGCTCATTGGGCATTACTGCGGTGCTTCGACCGGGGTAGTCTACCATGCAGTTGTGCACTCTAGTACGGAGTAATTTCGTGCATGGCAAGTGGACGCCGATGCTGGCTTGAACTTACACAGTACTCCTACTACTAGGCATGTGCAGTGTTTCATACGTCAGTACTACATAATCTTGTTGCTAGTGTAGTAAGATATGACGATAACAAATGATGTTGTGCGCATGTCAACTATATGAACAGTAATGTAACATACCCCTTTTTTGACTATCCGGTCGAGAATGAACGGTGAGATCAATGTTAACAGAACTAGGTCTACAGCGCACGGAGAGTACGGTGCTACAGTACTCCATGGAACATGAACCATATGAAGCACGAATCAGTGCTAGGCAGGGTGTATGAAGGGTGCATGGGATGGGAGCAAAAGTTCCCTTCTCGACCCACTTTTGGGTGTTTGGCAGAGTGCATGAAGGGTGCATGAGTCCATACTAGTAGGTTAAATAAAATACACTAGGAGCATGCATGAAGAGGGGTGCTGAGATGAGCACGCACGAAGAGGGAACAACTATATTGAGAAGAGAATGCAACCAAACACACCCACACGCTTTGTGCTACAGTGACTGATATGCATCGTCTGAGTTTGATCCAACGGTCATGTTGCGCCGAGACATGGACATGCCCATGCAGATGACGCCTAAACACCACCGAAGTTCCTCTGCTTCTCGAGGCGCATGACGTTGGTGATGCAGGGTGCCACCGCCCGCAGAGCCCGTGTCGTGGTATTCTCACGGGGGGTGTGAGACAACAGATGCCACAGGGTGGCTTAAGGTGAGGGCAAGACTGCCGCTGGAATATCCGAGGACGGGTATGCGAGTAGCACGCGCTAGTTTACCCATGTTCGGGGCTCTCCGGAGAGATAATACCCCTACTCCTGCATGTCTGTATGTATGCGGTATATCTGTTGTACAGAGTGCTCCTAGAGCTGTATCTGAGGTCAGTGCCATAGGCATCTGACCTCGCATATATGAATGAGTGTGGCATGAGCTCTACTGGCCGAGTGGCCGAGTGAGTGGCCGGCCATGCATGCATGCGTGAGTGCATGTGAGAATATGATTCTTCCGTGAATGTTTGTCCAGGGAGCCATTCTGGCCGGCCGTGGATGGATGGATGCTACTATATATAGTGTGGCTAGCTTACTATCTAAGCTAAGTGGTGGCATGGGCAAGGCATGGTGGATGTCTAACTTGTCCCCTGGGTCACTTCATAAATAGTGCCCAGGGACAAGTGACACTATACATGATGGCTGGGGTGATGTGTGCATAGTGCTCAGGTACAGCCATCTCGTTGGGGTCGTGTCGGGCTGCAGTTGACCTCGGGCAACCGGCTGGTTGGCGCAGTCGGCACCCGGCGGCCGGCCGGGTGGAGCAGTCGGATGGGGAGCCGGCAGGAGCAGGCGGGCAGTCGGACTGAGGGGCTTTGCTAGCCCCGATGTCTTGAAATATTGTCTCGCCGTCTTCGGGGAACCCGTGGTCAATTACTCCGACAGTAGCCTCCGAGCCTCCGGGCAACTTGGCAAAGTTGGGCGGAGGCTCTTAGCAGGTGTTGATGTAGAAGATGCTTGATGATGGCCGGCTGCAGGCCGCAGCCGGCGTAGCTTGCTTCGAGCGGGGGTGCGCCAGCGCACCCGCTGGGTGTAGCCTCCGAGCCTCCGGGCAACTTCGAAAAGTTGGGCGGCGGCTTTTCGCAGTTGTTGGTGCAGATGATGGCGTCAAGGGTGCCGGGCGCGGACGCGAAGTCCGCCGGCTAGTGCCGTCGGGCGCGGATGCGGGGTCCGCCGACTGAAGCTGTCGGGCGAGGACACGGGGTCCGCCGACTGATGATGTCGGGCACGGACGCGGGGGTCCGCCGACTGACGCTATTGCTGACAGCTGGCTGCCGGCTGCAGCCGGCGCGGCTTGCTTCTAGTGGGGGCGCGCTAGCTCGCCCACTGGGTGCAGCCGCCGAGCCTCCGAGTGAGGAGGGGGGTTCCCCACGGAAATGATCATGCAAAAAAACAAAGTTAGTCCGCGCAGATATATCAAATGTTTGCTTTTAGCAGTGCAAGCTTTGTGCGGAGGGTGCCGACTCGGTTTTGTCCGAGCCCCCTTCAATCTTTTTCATGTCCCCTCCGTTCTTTGGCTTGTGCTCTCGCTAACCGGACAGCCGCTCTGCGGTCTGTGGCTGAGAGTAAGCCGCGGGGTGGAGTGTACAGTACTCAGACTCTGGGAGCGGATACTCATAAAGGAAACGGCCGGGTCGCCCGAACCATTTTTCTTCCCGGACATTTTTCGCGTGGGTGGCCTCCAGCGCTCACTCTTGCTAGCCAGACAGCCGCCCTGTGGTCTATGACTAAGAGTGAGCCTTTGGTACCGCGCACGCTACTAAGCCGTCTGCGGGAACAAACGTCTCAGGCCAAGCGGCCAGCCGCCGGGCCAACTCTGGCTGGTGCCGGGGCGAACAACTAATTAGCTGGAAAAAATGCGGAGATAGCCCCCCGAGTGCTGCTCGTGGTTATCTGTTTTGTGTACGGTACGAAGACACGCGAATGAGAGCTCACATTGCTTTTTTCGTGCAGATGGGTTGGAGGAGATGATCTCCGGCAGGCGGCCCGAGCCACCGGGTGCTCGAGGGACCCCCCGGCCGGTCGGGCTTGACCGGCAAGGGGGTGAGCGGGACGCGGCCAAGCCGGCCAGGCGGCGAGGCGTCTGGCAGCGCTCTTTTTCTTCTTTCTTCTCTTCTGCCGGCTGCTGGCAGCCGGACAAAACTCTTCTCTTGACTCTTATTTTTGTTTCCTGCAATCTTCCGTGAGGCGCGCCAGCGCACCCACTGGGTGTAGCCCCCGAGATTCGGGCCGACTGCTGAGCAGTCAGGCCGGATCTCCCTGCAACTACTTTGTCTTCTTCCTCGCGGGGGCGCGTCAGCGCACCCGCTGGGTGTAGCCCCCGAGATTCGGGCCGACTGCTGAGCAGTCGGGCCGGATCTCCCAGCAACTACTTCGTCTTCTTTGTTGAAGTTGATGTTTTTTTCTTCTTCTTTTTGTCCGGCAGGGCAGTTGGCCGTCTGGAAATGAGCAGCTGGCGCGCATTTATCTCCCCCCCTTTTTTTTACAAGGCCAGCCAGCCTTTGACTTTTTTCTTTCCTTTACCAGCCGGCCCGTTTTTTCCTCCAGCCGACCGCACTCTCTTTTTTTTACACATCCGGCCTCCCCGGTCGGAGACTGGGCTAACCCAGCCGGGTTTTCTCCTTTCTTTCTTTTGTTTCCAGCCGAACACGGGCAGCCGAACAGCGGGAGCCAGCAGGAGCGCGCGGGGCGCAGCCGGCTGCGGCGAGCTGGCGGGCGAGGGCGCAGCAGCCGGCGCCGAGGGGCGAGACGCCGGACGCGGGCTATCGCGCGGAGGAGAGGCGGGCCTCCAGCTCGGGGTGGAAGCGGCGGCAGGTCCCGCGCGCGTGGGAGACCAGGCGGGCGTGCGGGGGCCGACTAGCGGGGAGTCGGCATCGGGCGACTCGGCCACGGCGGCAAGCAGGGCCCGCGCGCGAGGGCGCAGTCAGCGAGGTCACGGGGCGGCCGCGGGAGCCGGCGACCGGGTCCCGCAGAGGAGGCGGAGAGGTCCGAAGCCGGTCGGGCGGGGGCGCGTGCCGCTGTGGGAGTGGCCGGACCCAGCGAGCCGGCCACGGGGCAAGCGGGGGCCAGCACCCGGCCAAGCCGGCCTGGCAAGGAGTCGGCCTGCGCAGGGGTAGGCAGCCGCGGGCTGGGGGCCAGCAGCCGGCGGGCGCGGAGGCCGGACCCGGCGCGGGAGGCCAGCAGCCGGCGGGGCGCACGAGCTGCTGGGCAAGACGCGGGCACGGGTGGGAGCCGGCGTGGGGTGGAGTGGGCGCGGCGGCCGGGCGAAGGCGGAGCCGGCCGGAGGCGCGCGTGGGTGGAGCCGCGGGAGGGCGCAGCCGGGAGTCGGGCGCGAGTCGGCGGGGGCGACGGCCGAGTGGCCGTGGACGAGCTTGAGCCCGAGCGGCTCGGTTGACGAAGAAAGGAGGCTCGGCGAGGAGGAGTAGGCGATGCAGGGGCTTGAGGACAGAGCGCCATGGAGCGGCAGCTGCTCCCGGTCCGAACTCTATCCACCACGGGGCCAAAGCACGACACAGGCGGAGGCGGAAGGCAGCAGGCCGACGATGAAGCAGCTCGGCGAGGTGGCGCGGAGGCTCGCCGGTCGGCGGTGCGGTGCCGGAGCCGGAGACCACGGCAGACGGAGCAGGGAGGTGCTCGAGGAGCTTCCCTCCCCGGACGTGCTTGCAACGGTGGCAGCGTTGCAAGTACCGCGGGCGCGTGACCGGAACGGCGACGAGGCGTGCCGGCGACGGCGGCGGGCGTGGAGGAGCGAATGAGCGTCGCGGGCGCATGGCCGCCGGGCGCGCGGACGACCGCGCCGGAGCGAGACGCAGCGCAGTGGCGCGGGAGGCCGGGACGCGCGGTCCCAGGGGCGAACGCCGGCAGAGGGACGGCGGCGACATTGTGGCGGTGGGACGGCGGCGAAGTCGCGGTGATGATGACGAAAAGGGGCCCGCCCGGACCGCGATTCCAGCAGCAGCTTGCCCCACGGTGGGCGCCAACTGTCGTGGTATTCTCACGGGGGGTGCGAGACAACAGATGCCACAGGGTGGCTTAAGGTGAGGGCAAGACTGCCGCTGGAATATCCAAGGACGGGTATGCGAGTAGCACGCGCTAGTTTACCCAGGTTCGGGGCTCTCCGGAGAGATAATACCCCTACTCCTGCATGTCCGTATGTGTGTGGTATATCTGCTGTACAGAGTGCTCCTAGAGCTGTATCTGAGGTCAGTGCCATAGGCATCTGACCTCGCATATATGAATGAGTGTGGCATGAGCTCTACTGGACGAGTGGCTGAGTGAGTGGCCGGCCATGCATGCATGCGTGAGAGCATGTGAGAATATGATGCTCCCATGAATGTTTGTCCAGGGAGCCATTCTGGCCGGCCGTGGATGGATGGATGCTACTATATATAGTGTGGCTAGCTTACTATCTAAGCTAAGTGGTGGCATGGGCAAGCCATGGTGGATGTCAAACTTGTCCCCTGGGTCACTTCATAAATAGTGCCCAGGGACAAGTGACACTATACATGATGGCTAGGGTGATGTGTGCATAGTGCTCAGGTACACCCATCTTGTCGGGGTCGCGTCGGGCTGCAGTTAACCTTGGGCAGCCGGCTGGTTGGCGCAGTCGGCACCCGGCGGCCGGCCGGGTGGAGCAGTCGGATGGGGAGCCGGCAGGAGCGGGCGGGCAGTCGGACTGAGGGGCTTTGCTAGCCCTGATGTCTTGAAATATTGTCTCGCCGTCTTCGGGGTACCCGTGGTCAATTACTCCGACAGCCCGCTCCCGGTCGACGGGAGCCAGCTCGTCAAAGACGGCATCCAATGGCACGAATGGATTCCGGTGACGAAGCCCTGAGAGGATTCGCGCGGCAACGGCGACGGCAGCCTGCAACCCCTCCTTGTCCAGCTCCGCCCCCACCATCGCGCGGAGACGGCTCAGCTCCTCGGAGATATAGGTGAAGAAGGAGACCAGGTCAGGAAGCCGCAGCTCATTGAAATCGACGGGGTGGTCGAACGGGTTTAGCCCGACGGCCAGCATGGTTGCGCTGGCATGATGGTAGGCATCGTGCAGCCGCAACACGTGCGTGGCAACATGGTCCACCAAGTGGTTGAGGCGATCCTGGACCTCGTCATGATCGGCCCGCTCGCGCTCCAGCCGGCTCGCCTGACCGCCTATGGTATCTCCCGCTTTCTGAAGCAACGCCGCCGACGCCTCGAGCATCTTTGTGGTGGACGCCTGCCACTTTTGAAGCTCTATGATCTCCCGCACATAAAGGAGGAGCATGGTAATCCTCTCCTCCTTGAGCTCACGGAGCTCCACTTCCTTGGCCCTGAGCTCCGCATCCTTGGCCTGGAGCTCCTGTGTTAGGCGCCTCACCTCAGACTCCGTGATCTGGTGCGCCGCCATGGAACCAGGTAGAAGCAATGGGGAGAGGAAGCAAAGGGGGCAAAACAGCTGAAAGGCAATGCAATCTACGGGAAGGCGGAGGGAGCCAGCCGAGAAGTGGGGTGAATCTTTTGGTTTTCACCATGGGAAAACACCAGTCGACGACTTTTCACATCCGGGAGCAGTGGGTTTTATAGGCGGAGTCATCATGACTAATTGGTGCCATGCTTGCTCCCGTCAATCAAACAAATAAAAATCCTGCCATGCCTGCCGCACCCAAAGACCAGAGCAACGCCGCGGTGGATATTTAAATTTACCTACTGGCAAGGAGAGAAAAAAAGGGTGAAAAAACAAATGTGGCGGCGGCCTAGCTAATCGGTCGCACTAGCCCAACTAGCTAGCCACCGTGCTTCACTGATGTACTCGGCGGGAAAGGTGGGCTTTAGTTATTTGACGACTCATTTACTTGCTTCGGTGCTACGACCGAGGAGGTCCCAGAAAACGCGCGGTAGGGCGTCCCACGTCTCGGCAAGGAAGAAAATATGCGTGCACCACTCGGGAGGACCCAGAAACCACGCGGTAGGGTGTGCCACGTCTCGGCACGGAGGAAAAATGTGCGTGTAAAAATATACTGTATCAGACGTACTACCTATGGTTTGACCTCGGGACCCAGCCAGTCGGTCGAAAACACCCCACTAGCCACACAGCTTCATCATGCTAACGTGGCATGGAGGATAGGTGTGGTTAGCTCCGTCTCGACCAGCCACAACGTCTCTTGTTCTAGACGATTCTTCTATTTCTAAGCATTTTTTTAGTTACTGGCAATGTGCCCGTGCATTGCAACGGATCCAAAGTAGAATAGTACTTGTTCACAAACTTGAAAGAAAACACTCTTGTTTTGATATACATATATACCACTAAAAATATATTACTTTTCACTCAAAATATATTTCTCGGGCTGTTTTGATGAGGTGAGGGAGGGATGTGGTTGCTTATAAGATAATAAGGGGGTTTCTGCAAATTGGAGCAGAGAAGTGGGCTATTGTTGCAAAAATGCCACAACTTACCTCACAGCCGTTAGATGAAGATCTAATGGTCAAAAATGAAGGATGGCAGACACACCATCATCACCAGCTGAGTCTTTTATAGGAGTAGAGAAATATATTTCTCAGGCTGTTTTGATGAGGTCAGGGAGGGATGTGGTTGCTTATAAGATAAATAAGGGGTTTTCTGCAAATTGGAGCAGAGAAGTGGGCTATTGTTGGAAAAATGCCACAACTTACCTCACAGCCGTGAGATGCAGATCTAATGGTCAGAAATGACGGATGGCAGACACACCATCATCACCAATTGAGTCTTTTATAGGAGTAGAGATAGAGATAATAACACCACGGCAAGCTCGCACCGCTCTTCGTGTGTGCCCATGCGTCTAAAGGCTAGATGATGGAGAGGAGAGAGAGATCGCAGACATGGGACCCACCAGTAAGTAAGTCAACGGTCATGCACGTGTTGCCGAGCCACTCCCTCTACTCTACTCAATGTAATACTGTATGAAATCAAGTTATGCGACAAAGCCAACAACCATTCCTGTTTCAGGCTATCGACTTACGCTTTGTAGTCCAGGTTGCCAATTCGAATCTTGTCTTTCAGATTTGTTAGTTTTAGGTCCAAATTTGATCAATGACAAGTGGGACCCCCGTGTGTTGTTCCGATATTTCAGTGTAGGATGTTTTTTTTTTGCACAAACACTTTGTGCGGTTAGACAAGTAATGGCACCAGTTACACATATTTTGCAAGTTTAGGAACAAAAATGATAGCGGCATAGAATATCACATCCACCCCGCAGCTTAGATGCTATGGTGATACGAGTTTTTACGTCGTTGGATATGAGATCCTATGGCTTGGGAGTAGTCTTTGTAATTATGCGCAATTTCCAAATTTTCCAAGTTTTTTTTGCAATTAAAACATTCAGGCCTCATGTGTGCCGCTGCATCTTGGATCCAACAGCTCCCAGTACCTCATATTAGGTGCTCCCAGTAGCTTAATTAGCCGCTACGGTGATACGAGCATCTAGGTCATATGATCTGTGATCAGATGCCACATGCATAGTACTTGTACTTTCTGCGCAATTCCCAAACTCTTTGAGTCCTATATTACAAAAACATTCAAACCTCCTACTGTGAGCAGTTAGATCTCCCGGAAACTCGTATCACCATAGAATCTACGGTGCGGGAGCACCGCATATTCTCCCATTCGAGAAAACATCAGGTGCTCTCGCAGCATGGATGCAACTGTGATACGAGCTTCGAGGTCGTTTGATGTGAGATCCAATGGCATCTGAGCAGTCTTTGTGCTTGTAAGCAGTGGCCGAACTCTTTGGGGGCTTTTCTGCAAAAAAACATTCAAACCACCAAGGAGTTGTTAGATCACAGATCCAACAGCTCTGAAGAGCTTGTATCACCAAAGCATCTAAGGTGTGGTAGCACATGATATTCTTACATACAGGAGAATATGAGGTCCTCCTTAATCTTAGATGCTATGGTGATACGAGCTTCGAGGTCATTGGATATGGGATCCAAGGGCATCTGAGTAGTTTTTTGTACAAATTGTGTGCAATTCTCAAACTCATTAAGGTTTCCTGAAAAAATATTAAGACATCCTGCGAGCTGCTATATCTCAGATCTACAAGCTCCAAGGAACTCATATCAGCATATAGCATCTAAGGTGTGGGGGCACCTGATATTCTCCCGGGGAGGGGGGTTGCACAACCAATCGGTGTTTGGGAGGGTGGGGACAAATATAATGTTCAAAAAATATAATCTAAACAATCCTAAACAGAGCTTCGCAATTTTATCTAAGGTCGAGGGGTAACCCCCGACAATCTACATAGCTCCACCTATGCAAGAGGTGTAGTGCAAGCGTCTATGTGTGAGAGAGACGACGCAAAAAAGCGAGGTCAATCGAGTCATTTATAGATGGAGAGATCGAGGGAGTGTGGCCTAGTGTACACTCGAATGTTAAAGACGATACACTGAGATATTGTGCGGCAAAGCTGTGGTGAGGGCTGGAGGGAGATAGTTACTGAGAGAGTGGCCTAGATAGACTTTGTGTGTGCACGCACGGAGAAGGTGTTTTACAAAAGGCAACACGTGTGTCTTGAGAGAGAGAGAGAGGGAGCGTTTGTCATGGAGGGCACGATGAGGTTGTGTGTGAGAAATACATTTGTTGAGAGTGTGAGGGCGGGAATGACATAAATGGAGATCAAAAAGTGAAGAGCAATAATGAGCGCGCGTGTGTCGGATACCAATAGCTCTATTAACAAAGAAATGAACATCAATCGATACATGAACTATGTGTGTGTGTGCGTGGGGGTCGGGTGGGGGGGGGGTCGATGGAGAGCTAAACACAACATTCGCATGTATGTAGTACTAGACTTAATATTCATGTTTCAGGTTCCTGTTCATTTTAAATATTGAATTGAGGACCATGCAGGGCTTACATTTTACTCCCTTCGTTCCTAAATATTTGTCTTTTTAGAGATTTAAAATGGACTACCACATACGGATGTATATAGACATATTTTAGAGTGTAGGTTCACTCATTTTGCTCCGTATGTAGTCACTTGTTGAAATCTCTAAAAGACAAATATTTAGGAACAAAGCTAGTATTTTTGAATTCGTGTCATACATGTATGGTTTGGAAAAATAGATGCACTATACTTACTGGATTGTTGTTGTATTCGTGTGTGTGTGTGTGTATGTGTGTGTGTGTGGTCATATGCTTGATACATACAAAGTTTTCTCGCCACAATACCGTTCGTCTTTTAAATTTGAATTTGCAATGAAAAACTTACCGGGGATACCATGAAATGTGAAATCCACGTTGAGATGACTATATCACAAACTCACTCTAATTCAAGAACTCATCATAAATCAATTACCGTGCCTTTTGGAATGACCAGTAATTTGCAAGGAAAATACGGGCATTGTAATACATATAGATTCTTTCGGCAATTTAAAAGATTCCTTTCGTATTCTCGAATGGTATCACCCAACGGCGTACCAGCCAGACCCGGGCTCGTGTTGATCCTAAAAAAAAACCCCAGGCTCGTGTCCTTCTGGTGGCGTGCATGGTACGCACATTAGCCAACCCCAACCACTCGAGCCTCCGCATTTCGAGTCGAAATATCTGGCGGCCAGAATTCCAGCCCTAGGAAATTCCCCTCATGTCCCCGGTCCATAATGACTACCGTTGAACAATGGAGGGATGCTTTGTTAACTAGACAACGTTACCTACCGTGCCGAGCACGATTCAATTCCCTCCGTCGCCGCTACCCAAGGTCACCCGTTAACTCCATTGCCTAGTACTAATAGGAGTACTACACCAGGATGAGCACAGAATTGAGCCCCGTTTGTTCGTGCCTAGTACTTGAGTTAATATATCAGGCAATGCACTGGTACGGAGGGATTATCCTTTTACTCTGCATATATAACTTGTCTGAAGTCTAACTAAGCAAAATGTTTGACCAAATCCTTTGTTAAGAAATATTAACATGTACAACAGTAAAGATGTATCACTTGAAAATTTATTGCATGATGCAGGTTATGATATTGTTTCGAATCCTGGATTTTAAATTTCAGAAAATCCAAAAGTGACCTGAAATTCATGAAACTGAGCATGGTCTCATGATATGGCACAAATATGCAGTCGTAATTTTTTTGTTCAATTTGAGACAAGCTGCTTATGAAAAGTTGCACAAATGAAGAGCCAAGGTATTTTGGAACAAAGACCTGTCACGTTAACGCGAACGCTTTTCACTATTCAAACCGTGGGCGTTTACGTGCCGCCATGAGTCCCGCTTCTCATTGGCAGGTGCTGTCCGAGCAAGCGTGTGAGTCGACGGGAGGCATGCGAACAGACCGCTGCGCCTGTTGACCGGGAGGCGTGCGAGCAGGATGCTGCGCAGGCTCACCGGGAGGTGAGCCCTTTGACCAGGCTCCGCCGCCACCTTCGTCCCAACTGCCCCCACTTTTAATGGCGCCGGCGCCGCAGTTTAAAATCACCCCCGAAGTACCCGATATCGCTACAATCTTCTCTCTTCCTCTCCGATTCTCCTGTCGTCTACCTCCAACCAGCCTGACCTAACCGTACGCCATGCCGCATCACGATGGTCTCCCTTAGTCTTCCAGTTTCCTGAGGAAGACACCCTGCCGGAGTCTGAAGAACATAAGGCGCTTTGGGACGAGCTTGAACTGGCCTTGCGGGAAGACGCCGCGCCTGTCCCCGCTCCTGTTCCGGCTCTCGACTCCCTGATTGTGCCAGCGCCCATCCCCGTGGAATAGATGGGCTGGGAGCCGCACATTGTCGCCGAGCTTGATGCCACGGGGTTCCACGAGGTCCCCGCCAACTTTCACGCGCCCGTGCACCTGACAGCGCATGCGCCTGCGCGTGCACTGACGCGCGCGCCCGTGCCGGTGCCCGTGCACCTGCCAGCGCATGCGTCTGCGCGTGCACTGACGCGCGCGCCCGTGCCGGCGCCCGTGCACACGAATGTCTCCGCCGCGCCGTTGCCAGAAACTGTCCCCGCGCGGGTGCCAGTGCCCCCCTCAGCGGCATGGATCGCCGCCGTCGACCGCTTCCTTGCACCAACGCCTGTTGCCTCCTCCCGCTAGTTGACTCGCTCCTGGAGACCAAAGTCCAGAACATTCTAGCCTTCCTTGAAGCTAGGGCCAACGCCCAGGAGTACGCCAACATCGGCGCAAGACGCCACCGTCGCCGTCGCCGTCGGTCAGTGGCCCGACGGCACACAGAGCACGGCAGAGGAGCCGCTTCTCACCGCAAGACGCCCCCGCCGCTGCCGCATAATCTAAATTTGCCATGAAAAACATTCAGATTGCCATGCTTAAAATCCGAACGTTTGGGATTTATCATTTCCATTTATTTTAGTTCGATCGTCGTATGAATGTAAAGTCGGAGTCAGACTGAATGAAATATATGGTTTGATCGATTGAATGTTCTGCTAGAGCCGTATGTATTCATTCTCATTGCAAACATTTTATATTAAATACCACGTCAATTCCAAATATTTTTTTAGGGAAGTCAATTCCAAATACTTGTAGGGCGCGAGCAGTCTCCTTGTTCGAGTACTAGGCGATACATCTATTTAGCCACGCATTTAATTATGATGGATTAGTAGATAAATAGTACTACAACTAGCCTAACTTGTCTGTCACGGTCACTTTTGTTCCTAAACTTGTTACATGTATAATACTACTAGTACGTGAAACTGGTGCCGTAACTTGTGAACGCGTCCAGATATGGTCAACGGCAACATCGCCCGCGCGTTCTTCGTGTTTGCCCTTGCATCTAAATGTAGAAGGGGAGGAGAGAGAGAGAGCAGACATGGAACCCACCAGTAAGTGAAGGCAAATAGTACGTGCTAACGAGCCGGTCCTACTAATGTACTAAAATTAATATTAAAACATGTTATCCATTAAATAGGTTGTGGTAATATAAAAACATTATATCAACAAACGTTGCTACTATGTTGCCTATTGATGTGCGGCTTGAAGGCCATGGTCGCATGTTCGATCCTTGTCCTTTTTCATTTTTAATTTATATATGGGTCCAAATTTGTTCCATGACAGGTGGGCCCCTCGGTGTGTAGTTTGTAGCACTTTAATTTGTTGGTCGAAATTTGTTCCATTACAGGTGGACTATCGGTGTGTAGTTTACAGCTTATTTGTAATAATAACAGAGTTTTTTTGCAAAAATACCATGATGTGATGTGGAAGGTGAGAAAGGACATCCGAGAGAGCGGTGACCGAGCCAGAGGGAAATCAATTGGGGGAGGTGCGGGGGTTGCAACGGTGTTTGGAGTAGTTGTGGGCCGAATGCTACGAAAATATAATCTAAACCCACCGGAATAAATGCCTTCGCAAATTAATCCAAGGTTGGAGTCCCCCTCGCAATGTAAATAGCTCCGGTTCTGCGAGGGATGGAGAGGTAGCTTCAATGTGTGGAAGATACGGCGTGAGAAAGCGAGGTCAATCGAGACACAGATAGATAGAGAGACAAAGTGAGTGTGGTTCGGCATTCGTTCAAAAGATATATATGCTCTAGAGAGATATTGTCCGGTTGAGCTTTTGGGAAGGGTGAGGGCTGTAAGATAGAGCTTGAGAGATGATCCAGTCACACACATGTAGATATATTTTGTGCGTGGGAGGAAGCAAGGTCAATCGATACATAGATAAAGGGAGAGCGATTGAGAGACTGTAGGTCGTCATGCGATCGAAAGAGTGAGACGGGTTGGAGAGAGTGACCTAGATAGACAATGTGCGTGAGAGAGTATAAAATATGAATATGTCGAATTGGGCTCAAACATGGAGAAATATCGTTTGTGTCTGAGAAAGAGCAAGGTCAATCAAGACATACATGGAGAGAGAGAGAGAGAGAGAGAGAGAGAGAGATTGAGCGAGCGTGGCCCGCCATGAGGTCGAAAGAGTGGGGGCGGCTTGGATGGACTGACCTAGATAGACAATCTGCATGAGAGAGTATAGAGTGTGTCGATCGAGGCCCGAACAGGGAGATATATCATTTGTGTGTGAGAGAAAGTGAGGTTAATCGAGACTTAGATAAAGAGAGCGAGATTGAGCGAGTGTGGGCCGCCGTGCAGAATAAAGAGTGAGACAGTCTCGAGAGAGTGACCTAGATAGACAATGTGCATGTGTGCGCACGAGAGGAAGGGTCTAGATAGGCAATGCATGTACCCAACAAGAGAGGGTGGGAGGGAGGGAGAGAGAGAGAGAGAGAGAGAGAGAGCGCTCGGCATGGAGTGCAATGGCGGGTGTGTGAGAGAGATACATTTGGTAACAGAGTGGAAAAAGAGAAAGAATGAACGTGTGTCGGAAACCGATAGCTTCTAAGGTGGTTAGGAGAGGAAGATTGATCGATACAAGAAGTATGTAGCGTGTGTGCCGAGGGGGGGGGGGGGGTGGGGCTAAAACACATTTGAATGTAGATAGTACGAGACTTAATATCGACGTTTCAATTTAGTGTACATTGTAAGATTTGAATTGAGGACCATGCATATGGCTTCCGTAATTATTTCGAATTCGTGCCAGACTAGGTTTGGAAAAGTTGACATTGACTCGATTGTTGTGCTATTTTGTAGGTCATATGTTTGAATCCATCCAAAGTTTTCTCACTACCATGGTGTTCATCTTATACATATGAATTTGTATTAAAAAAGTAGCATGGATATCGTGAAATGCGAAATCCACGTTAGAATTGGAGATCGCTATGTGACACACACTCTAATTCAAATAACTCCTCATTAATTAATTTATAGTATCTCGTTTCGAATGACTAATTATTTGCAAGGAAAACACGAGCATGGTAATACGTACAGATTTGTTTGCAAATGAAAGAAGATTCGTTTGCATTCTCAAATGTAGTTGCACCAAGCAGACCAGGGTTGTGTCGTGGTGGTCGCGTGTGTCGTACGGACGCTAGCACCCAGCCACCCACCCCCCTCCGTCCCTCCCCCCGCCCCCCCCCCCAAAAGAACGACAACAAAAAAAGTTCGCGCTTCCATGTTTCGGATTGAAATATCTGGCGGCCCCAATTCCAGCCCTGCAAAATCTCCCTTCTCCACCATCCCCTTTTGCGCCCAGAGCGCTCAAATCCCTAATTCGCCGCCAACCCAAGCAAAGTTCGAATCGCCCCTCGCCTCGTCTCTTTCCCCACCTCCTTGCTGGATGACGACGACGAAGACGATGGTCGCGCTTCACCTCCGCACCGGAGCTACCTCATCTACGCCCTCGTCCACCGCACCGGGTGGTCCACCGACAACGTCGGTCGCCGCAACCGACGTGCCTCACAGACACCGACTTCCACCGCATCAGGTGCGCTTCACCGATGCCGTCTCCCACCTCACCGGGACTACTTCACCGAGCACATCGTCGCACCTCCACCCCCCAAGGCCATTGGGGCTTCACCAACGGTCTCGTCCACCGCATCGTAGCGCTCCCCTGCCGCTCAAGATCTGCATCCGTGCGCGGCCAGCCAACGCCAGTGCATCACCCTCAACGGCTCTGAAGTGACCCGCACTCTAGCTAGGCGAGCATGCCCACACGCCGGCCCGAACTAGGTATCCACATATCACACCATTGTGCACTGTTCCGACGATGTTTGGATATCCTTTACTACTCTCTTAGCTTACACGCCTATGCAACTCTATCTTTAACTCTTATTTCTTCTAGAGATATCATCTGAAACAAGCAAAACCATTTTTTAGCGAAGCATGACAGCGCTACGGGATCTGGTACACATCCTGCACACCGGTATAACCTTGTAAGTACCTGTCCTCTGGTACAACAGCAAGGTCGATTCCTCTTATTTGATCAACCATTCGCCGTGTCAAAAATGCAGAGGGGGATGCAAGGAGCACAAGGCCTGCACATCCAAGCAAGTGGTAACATGGACTTTTACATGGAACATCCCAAGCGCAAGCAGAGCTGCAGTGAGCCTGTACAACGAGCTAGCGTAAGTCCCTGTATTTCATTTAATTCATACTGGTCTACGTGTATGATTTGTGTGCAGTGGCGGATCCACGAATTCAAGTTACCAGGGGCGAAAATTTAACTTAAAAAATACGAAGGCACTTGCACTCCTGAAATCAACATAACTTGAGAAATGTGAAGCTACATGCACTTTGAAAACCAGCTAATGATCCAAAGTAATTCCAGATTATAAAACACTAAATGATGTAAGCACCAAAAAACACAAAATGCAACATGGTGTACAAGGACTACTAACATGGACTGTACCTGCTTGAATTATTCGTTCTCTGGCTGAAAATATCAGTGTAATTGCACCTATAACCAGTGCGCAAACTACATATCAATATATCTATCCTGCACAAGTATGCCAATAGTTTCAAACAAAAGATTAGAAAATTATTTATGCTACGTTGTCATGATACAGGGACTTTCTGGTAGATGGTCTCGACGTTTCCTCAAGCCATGAAAATGTACTATAATTTGCTTGTCATCAATTCCTGCAAATCTCTATCTCTCTCTCAACATAGCAGATCATCATTAGACACTAAATCCTTTAATGGGAGCTTGCAAAATGCTTGCATTAGATCCCTCATTAGACACTATATGTTCATCACCAGGAGCATGTAAAATGTTTGCATCAAATCCTTCATTAGCAGTTTGTTCATTAGATACTTCAGGCTCAAGAACAACATGAGCTTGTATGTTTGCACCGGAAACTTGATTAGACACATCAGGCTCAGTCAGTTCAGTATTGATTGGGGGAGTTATAAAATAAGCAGAAATTGGTTACATTTTCTTATAGATTCCCTACATACAAGTAGTTTTACAACACCGCCAGGTTTAACTATTGGCCAGAAATTGAACAGTTGAATTTGATATAATCAGGGATGTGCTGTACCTGCTCATTGCGCATGCTGCTCTTGCAAGCTGCGACTGTCCGTTTGCGCAAGCTCGATGCCATGCCCGTGCTGCCACCGCTGCCTCCCATGCAGGCTACACCCAGGGTTGGATCTTCATCTTCTTGTCCTTCCATTCGCTTGAAGCCGGGCGACCGGCGTCCAATGAGGGCGCGAGGAAGTGCTGTGTCGGTCTGTCCAGCGGCGGCTAGGTTAGGAGCGAACCAGACTGGAGGCTGGAGCGAACGAATTGGGATTTTTCCTGCTGTCGATCGATAAGGGAGGCGCTCGTTTGGGCCGCGAGCCTGCTATAGGGCCTGCCTTGCACTTACATTATTGGCCCATCCAAATTGAAACGTTTTTTTACATTGCCTGCTCATGCGCTGGGACAAACAAAACTAGCCTGGGCCAACCTGGACGACTCAAACTAGGTGCACACTTTCTAGCCACCCGAGGCGGCCGCCCATACCAGCCCCTATGGTGGCGTTGCCCCTTTTTGCGTGTATGATTGGGGTAATGAAAAATATTCTAGTGGCGCTTTTGATTTACCCACAGAATGGTTGAATTGCTTGTTTCTATGAACTGAGTTCGCCAATAATGTGAAGGATGCCAGTCTTTTCATCCTATTGTAGATTGCTTAGATCTCGATATGCCAAATGTAATCGCGTGAAATATACAGTAAAAGCCAGTGTGATGTGTGTTTCTACAACTAGTCTGACAACCCATCCACATATAACATATCAAGGACGCACCATCTTATCACATTAACCATTCGACTTACCAATGTAGTGTGGGAAGAAAGAAGTATTGGGACTGCGTATCCAAGCAATTGATGCCATGGACTCCTTCGTAGAACCTTGTAAGCAAAAAAGAAGTTGCAGTGTGCCTGTACAAAGAGCTAGCGTAAGTTCAGTTACCTGCTTCTCGGAATTTTAGTTAGCCACTTATTGCAAAATTGTTCAATTACGTTGCTTGGCTTAATTTAGTTTGCTACTGATTACATAATGCCATAGCCTGTTAATCCTATTATAGACTGCACCTATCTATGTGTTTGATACTTACTGTTAAGAATTACCTGTTTGCCTGAACTTAAATAGCTACTTAAGCACGTAGATAGCTGATCATATGTACTTCTAGGGTGCAGCAAAATTCACGTGTAATTTACATTCTGATAACCAGTTTGTTTAAATGGTTTGCTGTTATCACTTGTAGCACTAGTAATGTTTGCATGTTCATAGATAGACAACTGTCAGGTTTATATGAGGGACACCGTCTTTTTAACTTATATATATATATATATATATGTGTCGGAATCATTTTGCTTACATCAAAGAAATTTACAGATGTTTGTGTTGCTGGTAAACGGTACCGACTTGTTACTTTAATACGTTGCCAAGAACTTGTTAGTTTTACTAGTTCAAGTGTAATTAAATATGTTGCCAAAACTGGTTAGTTTTACTAGTTTGATGTTAGTTTCTTATGGCTCTTGCAACACTTTATTTATGATTGCTAACATTCAAGTTTGCAGGATCCAACTGAAACTCCGTTGGCACAACAGGTATGTTTTAAGAAACTTCCTTGTTTACCTGGTTTGCTGCCGTAACTTGTTGCTGTAATCATCTTACCAACTTCAAGTTTTCAAGATCCAATTGGAAGTCCAATTGCACAGCAGGTACATTTTCAAAAATATATTTGTGTAACAGGTTTGCTGCTGTAACTTGTTTCTCTAATCAAGTTGCTGACTACTCAACTTTTCAGGATCCAAGAGAAACTCCAATGCCACAACAGGTTCCTTTTGCAAAACTTGTTTGTTTATCTGCTTTGCTACTGCAACCGGTTGCTCTAATCACGTTACTGGCTACTCAACTTTTCAGGATCCAAGAGAAACTCCAATGCCACAACAGGTTCCTTTTGCAAAACTTGTTTGTTTATCTGCTTTGCTGCTGCAACCGGTTTCTCTAATCACGTTACGGGCTACTCAACTTTTCAGGATCCAAGAGAAACTCCAATGCCACAATAGGTACCTTTTGCAAAACTTGTTTGTTTAACTGTTGCTGCTCCAACCAGTTACAATGATGTTAATAACTTCTTTTCAGCATCCAATCAAAACTTTTAATTCCTTGTTTGTTTAACTGGTTTGCTGTTCTAACTCCTAGTTGAGATGTTTTGCTAACTTCAACTTTTCGGAATCCAATCGGAACTTTAATGGAAAAACAGGTTAGCCCAAGATCAAAGAGCGAGGTCCCCATGGATGTTGTATCATCCCACAGCAGTGGCACCGGCCCAATCGTGCATCATGAATTGCCAACTGCTGATGCTCTAGAGGCTAAACTATTGGTAGAAAGAGATTCTGCTTCTGCACTTAGAGATGAAGTTGACATGTTGAGGAAGCAAACAGCACAATCACAAGCAGTACTCAAGACAACCATTAAATATTTGGTGGATTTCAAAACAAAGCAAGCTGAGACTGACCGCATTGTTAAGGTCCTGAAGGAAAAAAGGAAATTAAATTCCCACTTGGTAAACCATAGGTGAAATGTTTTTTCCATCGTTGAATAACCTTTGTGTTGTTTGTTCATGTAATCGATCAAACCATTTGTTTTAGAGATCATGTAATAATTGTTTTTTGTTTTTTGGTTTGTAATTTTTTTAGCACGAGTCTGTATTAATTGATAAGACTTCGAGACATTTCAATTTGATTGCTGTGCCAGACCTACAAATATGCCAATCGGGATGAATGCGCATTCAACAATAATAGTAGTATAGATGGTCCTTAAGTGGCACGCATCTGAAAGGGCCAAGATGCAGTACTAGCTTCGCTAAAAAAATGATGCTCTTCTAGCAAAAAAGCACAGCGGCCTGGCTTATGTATGTTAGTTGATATTATTGATCCATATACTCTATAAGTGTTTATATGTCTGTTAGTTTTGTACATTATTGGTTGATTGACTCGGTATTTTGAATCTTTAGACATCGCTTGTATACATATCTAAATGGGAGTACACATTATGCTGCGTGTGACACTTGAGTTGGACATAAAGTGGTTTCAAATATTCGAATTCACCTTAAACTGGATTCTAGCTTCTGAATTCGAGTATCGGCGTTTGTAAATCATATTCATATATGACAGTGGAATACATCTTTGTTGTGCTTTTGAAGATATATAAAAATAGATAGAAAGATTTATAAAGATTCGTATAAGAATACAAAATGGAATCAAATTTAGTTGCCAGGGTAAACGTGGATGCTTATTGTCCCAAAATTCGAAAGAAGCGGCAAAATATCCACTCCCACGTCGGCTGCCCGAAGCCAGTGTTTGCGAGATGGAAATTACTGTCTACCCCTTGCACGGACAATCCATCGGCCCGATTTCCACTGCTCTCAATAGGGGGTAGGTTAGTAACTTCAATTAGACATGCCACGACCGCCTCTGAGCCCATTCAGACACGGTGGGCGCCAAACATGGGCGGGAAAACACATTTGATTCAAGCTCGTCCGAAAGACCTCTGTCTCTCCCTCCATTTCTCCATTCATACACGGTGAGCGGCAAAACAAACTCGACTCGGCCGAAATCGATGTAGGCAAATATTTTCAATAGGGGCAGGTTTGTAACTTCACTCAGACGTGACACAGCCGCCCTGCCTGTCAGCCCCGTTCATACACCGTGGGCGCCAAAACACCCTCTCGTCGCCCGAAATCGCTCTGGGCAAATATTTGGGAGATGCGAGATTACCGTCCTATCCCCAACCGACAAGACGTCCAAATTTTAAATGGGGGCTAAGTTCGTAACTTTCCCATATTTCAGACAGACGCGTCCCAAAAACATGGTCCCCCGTACCTCTCCCTCCATTTTCCCATTCATACACGTCCGCGCTAGAACACCATCCCCACACCAGCCTCCTCCGTCCGCCACCCCATCCATCGTCGCCGTCCTCCACCCCATCCATCGCGGCCGTCCTCCACCATGCCGGAGTGCCTACCAAGGCCGCGCCGTCCCCTGCTAGAGATGGATGTTTCTCATCCACGGCGATGGACCAGGAGCCTTGCATCGCGTCCTCTCGCTTCATCGGCATCGTCATCCTCCTTGCTGGGCCGCTCCCACGACCTTCTAGTCCACCGCAACGGGACTTATCCCCCGATGTACTCGTCTACCGTCGCAAATCTGCTTCAACGCCACCGACAGCCATCGCACCCCCGATGCCTACCCGGTGCCACAAGAGAGGTGGTACTACTTCATATCTGCTCATCTTTTTGATCTCAACCAGAAACTAGATCGTAACTTGGTTACTGTACTTTCTTTTCAGCTCTTAGAATTTAGTTCTTAGTTCGAAGCAAACAATGGTTGCTAAATAGCATTTCTGCGGTTTGCAGCTTCAAATCTGCCATGGCACAGTCCTAATAGGGTTTAATTGATCATGCTTAGGGTTTCCCCCATTTTATGATCACTATACGATCAGCATACGTGCTTCGTGTCATAATAGCACTGCTCCACCCATCAAGCTAAACAAGCTTAGTTGTTCAAATACGAATATGATATTATTAAAACAGAGTCATTTAATTTGTCAGCTAAATGTTCCTAATTTAGTTTTGAAAATGCATGTACCCCGCTCGGGTGTGGATCTACAGGGTACCCACGGTGGGCCGCCGCCCACCCTGGGATTTTGGGTCGGCCTTGGCCCCGATTCCCCTCTGTTCTGCAAGTGCTTCTGATCTCTACCCAGCCGCCTGCCTCACCGGCGACTTGCCTACCCCGGACGACATCACTCTAGGAGGACACGCCAGACTAACAGGAGGTTAGGAGCCGCTCGCCCAACAGTGTCACCGCTGCCCAGGCGCGCCACCGTGCCTACCTTCCCAGTCCGTTCAGGGCTCAGACGTGCAGCAGCCACTAAGCCAACCCGATTTATCCTGAGATACGTCCTCAACACTCAGCAGCCATTCCTCATCACCCATTTTCTAATTGATTCATTACTCATTAGGCAGGACTGTCATTAGGGTTTGTTGTGTACTGAGTGCTACCTACACTTAATGGTTCAGATGTATTTCAGTAATCTTTAGTACCTATAAAGTTCACAGGGTTTCAAAATTCCGGGCCTAGGAATAGACACTAGTCATTTTGGATTGTTGGTCATAGTGACATTGACCCAGATTACTACTGCAGGCCTGGTTTGTTGACAATTTTACTTGTCTTTCTTACTCATTCGGTATGATATCCAATTATTCACGTCGATTAGTTGCAAACAATCAGTGCTAGACCAACTTCTTGATTTAGATTTTGGACGGTCTCTTACTGCAGTTACAATTCTGCATACTTGTCCTAGTAAGATCACAAGTCATGATTGATTCACTACCTCTATGCTTGCCTTGTCATATTTGTTGTCAATATTCTTTTAGGGTGGACCACCCTGTTTCAAAATACTGGAACCGCAGACATGAGTGAATAGTATTTCTCTGTGTGATCTCTTCCATCATGTGTGGGCAACGAACACTGCATTGTATAGAAAGAAAGTGTCATTTCCACCTTTTACATAGGCTACGATCTTTTACATGGAATACAATCTGCCTACTTGCTTTGTGTCGCACTACCAGCACTCCACCCTTGAAGCTAAACATTATGCCACTCATAATTCCTTAGTTTATTTGTTCAAATTCGAATTTGATATGATTCTAATGTTCCTACTTCAGTTTTGAAATGTGTGTCTGCCTGTTATAGAGACATAAGAGGTTTGTATTTCTGTGTGTGGTCTGGTCAGCATGGTTGGGGGGTGAACTTTGCATACGCAGGGGTTTATAGGGAGACACTCTTTGAGTTGAATCCGCAATGAATTCCATAGATAATCTGACTACTTTTTATGTTTTCATGAATCTCAGATACTGAACAGCATCATAATGATTATGAGCTTGCGCGCATGAAAAGAATAAAGCAGAACAATGCCATGGCTGTCAAACTTGGCATTAAGGGACTGAAATCAAGTCTGGATGCAATGCAATGCAAACGCTCTCCACCTATAGATTCATGCTCAGAATATGATCCTAACAGTGATTCTGAGCTAGAGGGAGACCTAAGTCAATGTAGCTCCCTAGTGGAGGAGTCAGAGGCAGATGCCCTATCTTATTCACCCATCAAGGTGCTTGCTCTAACTTTCCAAGGTTATATTGGTCGCACATATCTTGCAACTGATGCTTTGCATTGCTTCTACTTTGTTGCACTGCCATTAGCTTAGTTTACACCTTGTGTATGTGAGTACGCCCTGCCTATCCATTTTCAGTACATATTCCATCTGTCATCATACCATATGTATCCATTCAAATGATGTTCTTGTGTATCAGACATTCAAAAGGAAGAGGGCGATTTCTGATCACGGAGGAGCATGAACAAAGTATTTGGAAAAGGTAGTGACACGTGATAAATCAAATAGCCCATTAGGTGTAGTTGCAATATCATTAGACCCATAAAACACGGCCACAACTCTAGTAGACTCTAGCCCTACTACACTGGCCATCTCTGATGCCCCAATTCAGCAGACCCCAACTGCCGCAAACAGTATGATGATGCCAGTTGACATAGCACCAGCTCTACGACGCAAAACCCCCATTCCAGCAAAGAGTACACCAAATCCAGTTGCCAAATCCCTTTTCGAACGAGAGAGAGCCCCAATTGCAGCAAATAGGACTCATGTTCCACTTCTTCCTAGTTTACAAGACGAAGCTTATATTGTTGTCAGGAACTTTGTGCGCATCTTTCCTTCATGGAAAGATTATACCACAGACAAAGAACAATTTCCAATCTTCCTCCGCAACTTACGCGTAAGTAATGTACTATTGTTATTCATGGTAATTACTACATATGTTTCTGCTGACAGAAGAAACAAGATTTCATTCTTTTAAATAGGCAAGCACCAAACTGGATAGTCAAGACGAGCAAGGGTTGGTTGCGCTTTTCAAGCACTCGTTGATGAAGTATCGTTCCTACCTGAGGTAAGCGCACTTCGATGGCAAGCCTCTAAATGAAATTTCTGTAAAGTCTCCGGTGCTACATTTATCAGACAGTGATTGGAATAATCTTGTTACACATTGGTCTCGTCTGCAGCGTAAGGTACTGTCTATGATATCACATCACAAATTGAACTACATTTCTGCATGTGCCTTAATGTCTCACTTGTACGAAAACTGTTTGCAGAAGAACATTCATTCTCAAGGGACCACAGAATCTCGCAACTATATTGCACACTGCATTGCTCTTGTGAGTACCTCTTGCCCTGTATGACCATACTTACTTTCATAGCTGGTTGATTATTGTAACACCCCCGGTGATTAGCAACAGTAATCACTTTTGATAATGACATGTTAGCATGATCAACAGTGCATAATCATCATTAGCATCATATTGCATTTCAACTCCTAAGTCAAATTCAAATTTAAATGAAAGTGGAATATGAAAGTTGTCCAACATAGGAGCTAAAATGTCAGATATATAGCAAATATTCCAGAGGCTATTCTAAAATTGAAACCAACATCATTGGAATTGGATAAGTGACTCGAACAACCCCAAACCGTGGATAAAGATAATATTTAGTAACCATTTATTAAATCTGAAATAAATATGGAATTATGTTTTGCCCAAACTAATTTTAGGTGTTAGGGAATAATGCAGTGGTATTTATGAAATAGGTCACACTTTTTACAAAAAACCATTTGGGGCCTAAACATTTAACAGTGGAGAAAAGAGAATAAAGAAAAGGAAAAAAGAAACAGAAAAGGATAAAGGAACCCCCCCCCCCCGACTGGGCCTCGGCCCAGCAAGCCACCGGGCCGCCAGGCCGCCCAGCCGGCGCTACTTAGCGGCCACCCCCCCACCCGAAACCCTAGCCCTACCCCCGATCCCCTCCTCACTCGTTCGCTCCCCCCTCCCCCCGATCCAGATCGGATCGGGGCGACCGTGCCGTCGCCCGGATCGCTGTCGCCGTCGCCGTTGGACGCCGCCGCCCGGAGCCCGCTCTCCCTCGCCGGCCTGCTCCCTCGACGCCGCTCGCCCCGACGCGCCCGACCGCGCCCCCCCCCCCCCGTCTCCATCTCGACGACGACGCCGCACGTCGCCGCTTCGTCCCCGCCGGCCTGCCTCCCCATCGCCGTCGTCCCCGTCGACCACCCCGACAACCGCTGCCCCGTCCCTACGGATCACGGTGAGGCCTCGGGCCTCTCCCCCCCTCTCTGCTCCCGCACCTCGCCGCGCGCACCGCGCCCCCGTGCCGCCGCTCCGCCCGCGCTCGCCGGCTCGCGCACGCGCCCGCGCGCACCGCAGCCTCGCCGGGCCTCGCACACGCGCGCGCGTGCCCTGCCTCGCTACTGCTCGCGGATCTTGCCCCGCTTCGCCTCCGCGCGACCGCCGCCCGCTGCCGCTCCAGCCACCGCGCCGCCGCCCCGCCTCCGGCCCCGCGTGCGCTCGCCTGCGCCCACGCTTCGCCGCGCCCCCGACCGCCCGCGCCCGCCCGTGCGTCCCCTTTGGGCACCGGACATGTCCGGTCCCAAAAGGGGCACGCCCCGGACGTGTCCGCCCCTGGGCCACTGCCCAGTGGGGCCCGAACCCCCCCTGTGACGCTGACAAATGGGGCCCACCCCCTAAAAACGATCTAAAAGAAATAGAAAATAAAAATAGAAATAAATAAAATAATTAATTAAATAATTAATTAGTTAATTAATTAGTTAATTAATCCTGATTAGGTTAATCGAATTAACTAATTAGTGTTAATTAATCAGTAATTAAATTAATTAAACCTAATTAACCTAACAGCCTATGACAGGTGGGACCCACCCTGTCAGGTGGCTGCTGACGTCAGCATGATGTCATGCTGACGTCATCAATCACTGTTTCGGATAATGTTGAATTAAATAATTAATTAAATTTCAGAAATTAATAAAAACTTTAGAAAATCATATTAAATAAACCGTAACTCCGATGAAAATACTTTGTACATGAAACTTGCTCAGAACGACGATACGAACCCGGATACGCCCTCGGTATCTCCGTCAGATGCCCGCAACTATAAGAACGTTGAACAATTAGACCGATTTCGATAAATGAATAGTGTCCAACTTTAATTAAATAAATCCGAATAAATTCCTAAATTAACTAAATCATTTAGTTAGGCAGTAGAACACCCCGGCATATCATTTAGACATGTCATACATATTGTTTGCATATTTGCCGTGGAATTTATTGTTTCTCTCCCCCTCCTTCTCTCTCGATAGACGCCGAGACCGACGACGCTGCACCAGGTTACGACTACTCTACCGACGAGCAGCCCGTTGACGACCTTCCCCTCTTGCCAGAGCAACCAGGCAAGCCCCCCCTTGAGCATTCCAGATATCGCCCATTCTATTCTCCTGCTTGCATTAGATTTCGCTACTGTTAATGTATGCTCCTATTCTGATGCATAGCCTGCTGTTGTAACCTGTTCATTGCTACCTTACCTGCCTATGATAAACTGTTTAGTATAGGTTGGTATGAACCATCTGTGACCCCACCACCTTACTTTGTCGCCCCTGCTTGTTCATCGACGACTCGATCAACGTGATCGTCGATCAGAGACAGACGCCTCACTTCACACCCCCTTAGTTGTACGACTCTGCGTAGTAACTATCGAGTGCCGAGGGTGATACCTCGTAACGCACTCCTGATGAATACTCTGCAGCATAGCTGTACGGTCGTGGTCATCGAGGGTGATTCCTCCTTCTCCATGTCCGATACGACTCTGTCGTGCAACCCCTCAGTGTGAACTTCGAGGGTGATACCTCTTACGTTCACCCTGATGATTATAACCACACGGTTACTTGACCTTTTTCACAGGCGGGTCCACCCTGGTGGGTACCCGCTGGGGATCTATGATTTCGGGTGTGCCGGAAGGGCACTCGAGTGTGACATTGTGGCGGAGCATCAGAGACTCTGATTGTCTCCGCTTGATACTAATTGAGCCTATTGGATTTGGGTGTGTGATCTGAGTGGGTCGACGTGCCCTATACGCACTACCACCACGCGGGATAATGGTTATGGGGCCCTCTGCGATGTACGTTTCGCCGAAAGCTTATCAGACGTCACGATTCACCGTGCGGGCTGATCGTCGGGATTGGGCTGGATACTTCACTGGCGAGTTCAGTGTCGCGCCTGCACCCCGGCCAGCCACGCAACGCGCAGGGTGCCCAGGGCGATGGCCTGAGACCCCTGGGTGCATAGGTTAGTCCGGCGTGCTGACCTCTCTGCTGAGCCTAGGTAGAGCGCTGCTTCGTGTTGATCTTCCGAGGACGGGCATTACCCATCAAGTATGTCCGGCCAGAGTTGATCGAGCGTGTTGGGTAACAGTAGTGCACCCCTGCAGGGATGAATCTTCTATCGATAGCCGGTCCTACGGTAAAGGACGCTCAGTTTGTGTATCCCGATCTACTACTTAAACTGGATACTTGTTACTTAATTGAAGCTTCGGGATTACTTTCTCGCTGGGAGTCGAGGAAGGATCTTTGAGCTGTACTTCAACATGTTTGCTAAATAAAATGCTATTCTACTCTCTTCTACTGCTGCAAGATGATGGCTTTGAGAAGATGTTTGAAGATGCTAGTCTTCAATAGGAATAGGCCTTTCTCTCTATTCTGGCATTTCTGCAGCCCAGTCCACATATACAGCTTTTTCTCCATTGATAATGTTGCATATGTAGTATAGATCCTTTGCTTGCTGAGTACTTCGGATGAGTACTCACGGTTGCTTTATTTTCTCTTTTCCCCCATATACCCCACCTTGATGATACACCAGACGATGGAGTCCAGGAGCCAGACGCCACCACCGGAGCCTACTACCAGGCGGGTCCAGAGGGCACGTACTACTGGATCAAGCCATCTGACCAGGAGTAGGATCGGAGGCTCCCAGGCAGGAGGCCAACGCCTTTCGATCTAGTGTCGCTGTTTGTGCTAGCCTTCTTAAGGCAGAACTTGTCTAACTATGTCTGTACTCAGATATTATTTGTATGACTGACTTATGTATTCGGATCTTCGGATCCCTGGTCTGTAATATTGTGGACCTCCGTTTATTTGTGTTTAGAGTTGTGTTGTGATATCTTCCCGTGAGTCCCTGGGCTTGATCGTACACGTTTGCGTGTATGACTAGTGTACGATTGAACCGGGGGCGTCACAAGTTGGTATCAGAGCCGACTGCTTGTAGGAAGCCCCCCTCCAAATTCCTTGGCCGAAGTTGAGTCTAGAAACCGAGAAACTAATTTACTAACTTGGCTGTGTGGCTTACGGGCCCACGTCGCCAACTGGGTGGTATTAGGATCTTTTATTCCTCGTCTATACTCTGGGACTCTAATATCTCTTCTATTCGGGTTAAATAAAATTTTACTAACGCCGACACTTAGGATCTCGTAAATCCCGTCTACCCGGAGAGCTGGATATCTGTGCGATTTCCCAGTCATTGATCTGATTAGTCTGATAATCATTTTCCTTTCCATTGTTTTGTTTAACCTTTCTCTCCGAGTTGTGTTAAACTTCTCGTTGTCATTTGACAAATCTGAATTTCCTCTGTTTCAGATGGACCGTTTGTTTCCACCGCGTCCTACGATACTGCTTGTGCTTCGCACTTGGGCTCGTAATACCCCTGGGTTTCCAGCTGTCCTGATCGCTCTGATGACCAGACTTGGCTACCGCTGGTACCCTGAGTACATGGTTTACGAGGATTACCGCGAGTTTAATCAGGAGCAGTACCATGCTGATGTTCGTATCTATGATCGGCAGAATGACTCAGACACCGAGCTGCACCTTTTCCACGGTATCGGCGTGACGATTGAGATGGCAGTACATGATGCCGCCTACTCTGCTGTCGCACGTCTTCGAGGACAGTTCAGTGGTATCTTGGATGACTCTGAGTTCCGATACATTCCGTATGCCCCTGCTGGAGATGCTACCGGATACTACACAGCTATCTGTGCCCCGTACGAGCCACGCCGATATGACCACCGCGTTCTGATTCAGTGCACTCAGGCTCTGGATCGCACTGTTCGGGCTCTTGCCGTCTAGTTGGTTGCCACTCGAGCACGTCTTTACGATGCTATGACGCAGTTGATGCCCGCTGTTCGTGCAGGGATACATCCGGAGCACATCCTTTACCCGCGCAGGACTCAGATGTATGCTGGTATTGACTGGCCTGCTGTTGGAGGTCACACACCTACCCGTGGACCTCTTCTTACAGTTCGAGACCGGGTTCTGCATCAGAGTGCACATGGAGCACAGGATCCTTCCGCGACGAATATTCGTCGTCCGCACTCGCAGTTACCCCGTTACAGTGGTTTTCTCCGACGTTGATGTAGCCTTTGCTATGTCTCGTTGTGTACTTCCTTACCGCGTGCCTGCGCGCCGCCTAGTATGTCTAGCTTTTAATTTGCGCTGTTATGCTGTCCGCATGTACCCGACTTTGTGTATGGATCTGTATGTCTTAATCGACTACTGTTATGTATCTATTACACTGCTTAAGGTATTGTCGTGTTACATCATACTTGTCGCTAAACACTCGCAATTGCTTTTACTAAACTACCCCCTGTTGATACTTAGCAGGATGGTTAGACCAGGTGGTCGTGGTCGTGGTCGTACCTCTGAACGTCCACCACCGCCAGACTATATGGCGGCTATGATGCAACAGTTTGAGCTTAACCGCCAGTTCATGGTTGGAATCATGGCTCAGTTTCCGCATCAGAACAAGCAGAACCAGAACCCAGCTTCAGTAACTTTGACAGAGTTTACGCGACTCAACCCAACGCAGTTTCGCAACTCTGACAAGCCCCTGGATGCCGATGACTGGCTCCGCGACATCACTCACGAGATGGAGTCAGCTAATGTCGCCCCCGCCAACTTTGTCACCTTCGCGGCCTTTTTCTTAAAGGGCCCCGCTGCTCAATGGTGGGACACACACAAGCGTACTCTGCCTGTTGGAACAGTCATCACTTGGTATGAGTTCCAGGCTGCTTTCCGTACACGTTACATCCCTCAAGCAATTATGGAACGCATGAAGACCCAGTTCCGCAACCTCACACAGGGCAATAAAACCGTCGAAGCTTATCAGCGGGAATTTCTTGATCTCTCCCGCTATGCTGAAGAAGACATCGCCACAGATGCTCGCAGACAGGAGAAGTTCCGTAATGGACTACACACTGACCTCAAGCTTGCACTAGCTGCTCAAGACATCAATGACTTCTCAACTCTAGTGAACAAGGCTATTCTTGTTGAGACCGCTCAGATGGAACACAAGGACTCGCAGAAGCGCTATCGTGATGCTGGCTCATCTTCGGGCTCAGCACCGAAGCGTAGAGTTTGGATTCCCAACAACGCGTTCCGTCCCAATACCTCTGCGCCAAAGAACAATGCTGCACTACGTCTGCCTCCTCCACCACCGAGGCCGTCAAAGGCTCAAGCTATTCAGAACAATGCCCCTCTTCGTCCTGAAGATGGTTTGTGTTTCAAGTGCCGCAAACCAGGCCACCAGGCTAAAGACTGCCGCCAGACTCAGAATCAGTTAGATTTTCCTCGTGCTGGCCGTGGATATGGCCGTGGCAACAATCAGACCCGCAACTATAATACTGGGTCTGCTTCACGTGGTCGTGGTCAGGCTTACAACATTGACATTGAAGAAGTCCAGGATCAACCTGCTACTGTGATGGGTACCCTTCTTGTTAACTTAGTACCTGCTTCTGTATTATTTGATTCAGGAGCATCGCATTCATTCATGTCTGAAGCATTTGCATTATCTCATGACATTGCATTCGAAAAGATGAACCTGCCAATAGTTGTCCGAACCCCTGGAGGCCAATGTCAAACCACTATGATGGCACATAATGTCCCTGTTGAAATCGAGGAATTTGAATTCCTAGCTTCCCCTATTATCCTGAAGTCTTCCACCATAGACCTCATACTCGGAATGGATTGGTTGAAAGCTCACATTGCTTCGATCAATTGTGCCACTAAAGTCGTCCAACTTCTTCACCCCACCGATGAGATAGTGAACTATACCGCCCGCATTACTCGAGACGCTGAAGCTGAGATATATGTTATGAATGCTTTGAACGCCTCACCTCTGGAAGGGATCGAGAACGTTCCTGTCGTTCGAGATTTTCCAGACGTCTTTCCAGAAGAACTTCCAGGAATACCCCCGGCTAGAGCTGTCGAGTTCGTCATCGACTTGAAGCCTGGCACCGTTCCTATTGCCAAGCGACCTTATAAGATGCCTCCGCATCACCTTCTTGAGCTTAAGGAAGAAATCGACAAGTCACTTAAGAGTGGTTTCATCCGCCCCAGTTCCTCTGCTTGGGGAGCACCTTCACTCTTCGTTAAGAAGAAGGATGGAACTAACCGATTGGTTCAAGATTACCGGCCCATTAACCAAGCCACAATCCAGAATAAATACCCACTGCCCCGGATCAATGATCTTTATGATCAACTCGCTGGATCATCGGTGTTCTCTAAACTCGACTTGAGGTTGGGTTATCACCAGATCCGTGTCCGTGAAGAGGACATTCCCAAGACTGCATTCGTCACTCGTTATGGCTCCTATGAATACACCGTCATGTCATTTGGCCTAACGAATGCTCCAGCTACATTCTCCCGCCTGATGAATTATATATTCATGGATTACCTCGACAAATTCGTCGTGGTATATCTAGATGATATTCTGGTCTATTCTAAGAATAAAGAGGAACATGCTGAACATCTCTGCCTTGTTCTAGAAAGGCTCCGAGAACACCAGTTGTATGCCAAGTATTCCAAATGCGAATTTTGGCTTCCGGAAGTAACTTACCTTGGACATGTGATTTCCAAGGATGGGATTGCTGTTAACCCCGAACGAGTTCAGGCTATTCTCGACTGGACTCCCCCAAAAATTGTTAAGCAAGTCAGAAGTTTTCTCGGACTCGCTAGTTATTGCCGTCGATTCGTTGAGAACTTTTCCAAGATTGCAAAACCATTGACAAATCTGCTTCACAAAGGTGTTAAATTTGAGTGGACAGAAAAATGTCAAGAAAGCTTTCAGACACTAAAAGATAAATTGACATCTGCCCCAGTACTAGCACCCCCGGATTCCCAAAAGGATTTCGTGATATACTGTGATGCATCTCGTCAAGGATTAGGCTGTGTCCTAATGCAAGAGCGCAAAGTGATTGCTTATGCCTCCCGGCAATTGCGTCCTCATGAAGAAAATTACCCCGTGCATGATCTTGAACTTTCTGCGGTTATCTATGCCTTGAAGCTATGGCGACATTACCTTCTCGGTAACCGTTGCGAGATATACACGGATCACCAAAGCTTGAAGTATCTATATACTCAACCAGATCTGAACCTTCGTCAACAAAGATGGCTCGAAACAATTGCCGATTATGATATGAATATTTCATATACCCCCGGCAAGGCTAATGTAATGGCCGATGCTTTGAGTCGCAAGTCCTATAGCAACAATCTTATGGTTCAAGAAACACAACCTCTTCTCCATGAAGAGCTTTGCAAATTGAACCTCCATATTGTTCCACAGGGTTATCTCAATACCCTGGTTGTCGAACCAGATTTAGAACACGACATTAAGGTTATGCAAAGGTATGACACTGAAGTTGAAAAGATCAAGCGATACCTCGAGAAAGGAAAGCCGTCGGAATTCCATCTTGATGCAGATGGGATCCTATTTTTCCAACACCGTCTCTTCGTACCCAAGTTCAAGAATGAGAGGGAAAACGTTATGAAGGAAGCTCATGACACTCCCTTGTCCATTCACCCTGGTAGCACAAAGATGTACCGTGACATTTGTCGAAGATTCTGGTGGCCTAATATGAAGCGAGACATTGCTCGTTATGTTTCTGAGTGTGACGTTTGCCGCCGCGTTAAAGCCCAACATCAAAGGCCCGCAGGAACTCTGCAACCCCTGGAAATTCCTGAATGGAAATGGGACAAGGTCCAAATGGATTTCATTACTGGTTTTCCCAAATCCCAGAAGGGTAATAATGCTATATTTGTTGTCATTGACCGATTCTCTAAGGTTGCCCACTTTCTGCCTGTTAAGGAGACAATCACTGCTAGCCAGTTAGCAGACTTGTATGTTTCCCGAATTGTGTCACTCCACGGTGTTCCGTTGGAGATCAGTTCTGATCGTGGCAGCCTCTTCCCCTCCAGATTCTGGAATAGTTTCCAAGAAGCTATGGGAACACATCTGTCGTTCAGTACCGCTTTTCACCCTCAGTCACAGGGTCAAGTTGAACGAGTGAATCAAGTGCTCGAAGATATGCTTCGAGCTTGCGTCATCTCCTTCGGTAAGAAATGGGAGGAATCTCTCCCGTATGCCGAATTCTCTTACAACAATAGCTATCAAGCTAGTCTGAAGATGGCACCGTTTGAAGTTCTATACGGTCGTAAGTGTCGAACCCCTCTGAATTGGTCAGAAACTGGGGAACGCTCACTCGTCGGACCGGACATTATTCGGCAAGCTGAAGAACAAGTCCGTATTGTTCGTGAACATTTGAAGTCTGCTCAGTCTCGTCAGAAGAGCAACTATGACCGAAAGCACCAGGAAATAGTCTATCAACCTGGCGAGCAAGCTTACCTCCGCGTCACTCCGTTGAAAGGCACTCATCGGTTCGGAATCAAAGGCAAGTTAGCCCCTCGCTACATTGGCCCGTTCCGTATTCTTGCCCGTCGAGGAGAAGTGGCATATCAGTTGCAATTGCCGCCAAACCTTTCTCAAGTACATGACGTCTTTCATGTATCCCAACTCCGCCGCTGCTTCAAGGATCCTATTCGAGCTGTGGATCATGAAGTGCTTGAATTACGGGAAGATCTATCTTATCCAGAACATCCCATCCGTATTCTTGATCAAACTGAGCGTCGAACACGTCAAAAGTCAATCAAGTTCCTCAAGGTTCAGTGGTCAAATCATTCTGAAGATGAAGCCACTTGGGAACGCGAGGATCGTCTTCGCGAAGAATATCCCTCTTTCTTTCAGTCTTCCTCTTAATTCTCGGGACGAGAATTCTTAATAGATGAGGAGAGTTGTAACACCCCCGGTGATTAGCAACAGTAATCACTTTTGATAATGACATGTTAGCATGATCAACAGTGCATAATCATCATTAGCATCATATTGCATTTCAACTCCTAAGTCAAATTCAAATTTAAATGAAAGTGGAATATGAAAGTTGTCCAACATAGGAGCTAAAATGTCAGATATATAGCAAATATTCCAGAGGCTATTCTAAAATTGAAACCAACATCATTGGAATTGGATAAGTGACTCGAACAACCCCAAACCGTGGATAAAGATAATATTTAGTAACCATTTATTAAATCTGAAATAAATATGGAATTATGTTTTGCCCAAACTAATTTTAGGTGTTAGGGAATAATGCACTGGTATTTATGAAATAGGTCACACTTTTTACAAAAAACCATTTGGGGCCTAAACATTTAACAGTGGAGAAAAGAGAATAAAGAAAAGGAAAAAGAAACAGAAAAGGATAAAGGAACCCCCCAACCCCCCCCCCCCGACTGGGCCTCGGCCCAGCAAGCCACCGGCCGCCAGGCGGCCCAGCCGGCGCTACTTAGCCGGCCACCCCCCCCCCGAACCCTAGCCCTACCCCGATCCCCCTCCTCACTCGTTCGCTCCCCCCCCTCCCCCCCGATCCAGATCGGATCGGGGCGACCGTGCCGTCGCCCGGATCCTGTCGCCGTCGCCGTTGACGCCGCCGCCCGGAGCCCCTCTCCCTCGCCGGCCTGCTCCCTCGACGCCGCTCCCCCACGCCCCACCGCCCCCCCCCCCCCCCCCTCCATCTCCCCGCCGGACGCCGCACGTCGCCGCTCGTCCCCGCCCCTGCCTCCCCATCGCCGTCTCCCCGCGTACCACCCCGACCCCCGCTCTGCCCCGCTCCCTACTATCACTGATGTCGGCCGGGCCTCTCCCCCCCCCTCTCTGCTCCCCACCTCGCCGCGCGCACCGCCCCCTGCCGTCGCTCCGCCCCCTCCCCTCGCGCACGCGCCCGACGCACCGCAGCCTCGCCGGGCCTCGCACACGCGCGCGCTGCCCTTGCCTCTACTGCTCCGGATCTTGCCCCGCTTCGCCTCCGCGCGACCGCCGCCCGCTGCCGCTCCACCACCCGCGCCGCCGCCCCGCCTCCGCCCCGCGTGCGCTCCCTCCTGCCCCACGCTTCGCCGCGCCCCGCCCGCCCCCCCGCCCGTGCGTCCCCTTTGCACCGGACATGTCCGGTCCCAAAAGGGGCACGCCCCGGACGTGTCCGCCCCTGGGCCACTGCCCAGTGGGGCCCGAACCCCCCCGTGACGCTGACAAATGGGGCCCACCCTAAAAACGATCTAAAAGAAATAGAAAATAAAAATAGAAATAAATAAAATAATTAATTAAATAATTAATTAGTTAATTAATCCTGATTAGGTTAATCTAATTAACTAATTAGTGTTAATTAATCAGTAATTAAATTAATTAAACCTAATTAACCTAACAGCCTATGACAGGTGGACCCACCCTGTCAGGTGGCTGCGACGTCAGCATGATGTCATGCTGACGTCATCAATCACTGTTTCGGATAATGTTGAATTAAATAATTAATTAAATTTCAGAAATTAATAAAAACTTTAGAAATCATTTAAATAAACCGTAACTCCGATGAAAATACTTTGTACATGAAACTTGCTCAGAACGACGATACGAACCCGGATACGCCCCTCGTATCTCCGTCAGATGCCCGCAACTATAAGACGTTGAACAATTAGACCGATTTCGATAAATGAATAGTGTCCAACTTAATTAAATAAATCCGAATAAATTCCTAAATTACTAAATCATTTAGTTAGGCAGTAGAACACCCCGCATATCATTTAGACATGTCATACATATTGTTTGCATATTTGCCGTGGAATTTATTGTTTCTCTCCCCCCTCTTCTCTCTCGATAGACGCCGAGACCGACGACGCTGCACCAGGATACGACTACTCTACCGACGAGCAGCCCGTTGACGACCTTCCCCTCTTGCCAGAGCAACCAGGCAAGCCCCCCCCCCTTGAGCATTCCGATATCGCCCATTCTATTCTCCTGCTGCATTAGATTTCGCTACTGTTAATGTATGCTCCTATTCTGATGCATGCCTGCTGTTGTAACCTGTTCATGCTACCTTACCTGCCTATGATAAACTGTTAGTATAGGTTGGTATGAACCATCTGTGACCCCACCACTTACTTTGTCGCCCCTGCTTGTTCATCGACGACTCGATCAACATGATCGTCGATCAGAGACAGACGCCTCACTTCACACCCCCCTTAGTTGTACGACTCTGCTAGTAACTATCGAGTGCCGAGGGTGATACCTCGTAACGCACTCCTGATGAATACTCTGCAGCATAGCTGTACGGTCGTGGTCATCGAGGGTGATTCCTCCTTCTCCATGTCCGATACGACTCTGTCGTGCAACCCCTCAGTGTGAACCTCGAGGTGATACCTCTTACGTTCACCCTGATGATTATGACCACACGGTTACTTGACCTTTTTCACAGGCGGGTCCACCCTGGTGGGTACCCGCTGGGGACTATGATTTCGGTGTGCCGGAAGGGCACTCGAGTGTGACATTGTGCGGAGCATCAGAGACTCTGATTGTCTCCGCTTGATACTAATTGAGCCTATTGGATTTGGGTGTGTGATCTGAGTGGGTCGACGTGCCCTATACGCACTGCCACCGCGCGGGATAATGGTTATGGGGCCCTCTGCGATGTACGTTTCGCCGAAAGCTTATCAGACGTCACATTCACCGTGCGGGCTGATCGTGGATTGGGCTGGATACTTCACTGGCGAGTTCAGTGTCGCGCCTTGCACCCCGGCCAGCCACGCAACGCGCAGGGTGCCCAGGGCGATGGCCCGAGACCCCTGGGTGCATAGGTTAGTCCGGCGTGCTGACCTCTCTGCTGAGCCTAGGTAGAGCGCTGCTTCGTGTTGATCTTCCGAGGACGGGCATTACCCATCAAGTATGTCCGGCCAGAGTTGATCGAGCGTGTTGGGTAACAGTAGTGCACCCCTGCAGGGATGAATCTTCTATCGATAGCCGGTCCTACGGTAAAGGACGCTCAGTTTGTGTATCCCGATCTACTACTTAAACTGGATACTTGTTACTTAATTGAAGCTTCGGGATTACTTTCTCGCTGGGAGTCGAGGAAGGATCTTTGAGCTGTACTTCAACATGTTTGCTAAATAAAATGCTATTCTACTCTCTTCTACTGCTGCAAGATGATGGCTTTGAGAAGATGTTTGAAGATGCTAGTCTTCGATAGGAATAGGCCTTTCTCTCTATTCTGGCATTTCTGCAGCCCAGTCCACATATACAGCTTTTTCTCCATTGATAATGTTGCATATGTAGTATAGATCCTTTGCTTGCTGAGTACTTCGGATGAGTACTCACGGTTGCTTTATTTTCTCTTTTCCCCCATATACCCCACCTTGATGATACACCAGACGATGGAGTCCAGGAGCCAGACGCCACCACCGGAGCCTACTACCAGGCGGGTCCAGAGGGCACGTACTACTGGATCGAGCCATCTGACCAGGAGTAGTATCGGAGGCTCCCAGGCAGGAGGCCAACGCCTTTCGATCTAGTGTCGCTGTTTGTGCTAGCCTTCTTAAGGCAGAACTTGTCTAACTATGTCTGTACTCAGATATTATTTGTATGACTGACTTATGTATTCGGATCTTCGGATCCCTGGTCTGTAATATTGTGGACCTCCGTTTATTTGTGTTTAGAGTTGTGTTGTGATATCTTCCCGTGAGTCCCTGGGCTTGATCGTACACGTTTGCGTGTATGACTAGTGTACGATTGAACCGGGGGCGTCACAATTATGTAGCATCACTGCACATGTTAGCCTCGTTATCCTCCATTTGGTGGACATTATAAGATCTGTATTGACTCTTACATAAATTTAGAATCAACCCAATGCTTTTGAGGAGGTTTAGCTCTGCAGTCCTCTTGTAAGGACTGAACGTCGTCTATCACTGTACTTACATTAACAACTACTCCCTCCGTCCCATAATATAAGAGTGTTTTGTATAGTGCACCAGTGTTCAAAACACTCTTATATTATGGGAAGAGGGATTGGTTCATTGTGTAGCATTCTGCATCTTATCTCCCTCGCCCACCATTTACTAAAAAATATCAGATCTATATTTAACCTTACCAAAAAGTTGAATCCATAGACAATGCTAGTGCAGAAGTGTAGCCCATTGGTCTTGTCAGTACATTTTGTCCTGTAACGCTTGTACTTCCAGGGATTGGTAGTTGATTATGTAGCATCAATCTGCATCTTATCTTCATTGTCCTCTATCATTTCCAGTATTATCCTATCTATAATTACTCTCTACAAAATGTAGAGTACAGCAATGCTTATGAAGAAGATTTTGTGCTGAAATTCTTGAGTTATCCTTCCCTTGACATGGAGAAGGGCATTATAAAGCCGGTGTTAACTGTTAATGTAAGTCAGTCCTTCTAAAGCCTTTATCCTCAACTGCTATTTAATTTGCTCATACTCCCTATCGTTAACTGCTGTTTAGTTTGCTGTTTCTATCAAAATGCATGTTCGCAACAACTGTAAGTTCCAAGTTTTACTTGTAAAACCAAATTCCTTATTCATACCATGCACATTACTCAATACTCCCTATATGTGTGCTTGTTTTTGTGGATCTATAATCCAGTGTGTGGTGAAGTAGCCCACGTTTGCACCTTGTCATCTCCTATTTTATCTTACTGATGTGGCTGATGATATGAACAACATGCCATGCACATTAACCAAAATAGATACAATGATTGTCTTTGCCCTTCATCTATGCTTGTTTTGTTGACATGGTAATCTAGTACCGTGGTGAAGCTCCCCGCATTATGAACAATGCCAAATTACGCTATTGATATTTTGAACTTACTCATTATTTTCTAATTTGAAACTGGATGGAATTGACAGCACAGTTATCATCTTTGTTTATACACGTGCAAAACCTGTCATCTCTCTGCTTGTTTCAGGGTGATATGCCTGATGGCATGCACAAGTCTGCTGAAGGCTGTGAGACAAACCCAACATATATTGCAGCAAAGAAGGCAAAACATCTTGAAGATAGCGAGACAACCCCAAAGTCTTGTCTTGGTGAAGTGTTCAAGTTACTTGAGACTGGCAGTCAGACAAGCTCACAGAATTCGCTGTCTGAATCAGTTCGACTTCTTCAGTCCCAAGTTCTAGCAGAAAGGCATTCTGCAACTCAACTTTGACTTGAAGTCCTATCTCTAAGAAAGATTGCGGAGAACACCAATGAGAACCTCATTGCTAAACAGCTACACCTGGAAGCTATGACCGACATGCTAGGCCGGTCTCACAGCCTTGCTCAGCAGCTTGCGCAATAGTTCCCGCGCAAGGCTAACCTTTCTTGAACTGTATTGGAAGTGGTCTTGGTTCAATATTATTTTGTTACCCTGCAATGGCGCCCAGTTTTTGTAATCTGCTTCTTCGTTGCGCTTTATGATCACTGGTGGCGAACTTCGATGCCCAGTTGATGTAATATACCATAAATCCTTTATTGTATAGTGTAGGTTTATTCTAAGTTACTATGCCATAATTTCTTTATTGTATAGAGTAGGTTTGTTCTTAATTCCTACTAGTTACCGTATATGCCATCATTCGCTATCTGAAAAAAAGGGCGAAAATCTGATGTAGTCGACCGGGCCGAAACATTCACCTCTAACGGGCCTGCATTTTAGCGGGCCACAATTGGGCCAGCCTGCAACTTTCTTGGGCCTGAAAGGCCATTGAGGCCTTCACACTTTGCGCCCGGCCCACAACTTACTCGGGCTTATATTTGGCCCAAAGTTTAGTTGGGCCTTTAGTGGACTCAGTGCTTAGTTGGGCCCATGTTGCTTCGGGCCATTAATAGGCTGAATATTCTGCTGGCCTGTTACGGCCCAGAAGAAACCATGGGCCTTTAGCAGGTCGAAATGCATGTTGGGCCTCAATTTTCACTAGTTGTTGACGGGCCTTCAGCAGGCTGAAATGTAGACCGGGCCATTATTGGCCCAATTATATGACGGGCCATTACCAGGCCGTAACATATCTCGGGCCTTAGTTGGCCCACTGATATCATGGGCCTTTAAGAGGCCGAAAGCTTAGTAGGGGCATCAACGGGCCGAATTATACGACAGGCCTTTAACAGGCCCAAAGTCACGTCGGACCATATATGGCCCATGGGCAGCACGGGCCATTCCCAGGCCGAAAGACACACCGGGCTGAAATGGGCCCATGTCTACATCGGGCCTCTAACAGGCCAAAATGCCACTGGGCCGTAATTGGGCCCAAATATTCGGCGAACAATTAACGGGTCAGATCTGGCTTCGGGCCATAAATGGGCCATGTTTAAACAGGCCGTTAGTGGGCTGGCCCACTAGTACCTGAGTAAATACTACGGACCTTTGACTGGGCCGGCCTTTTTAACCTATATGGGCCTCTGTTGGGCCCTGCCATGTGTCGACGTATCATAGGCACGTCTCCTCCATTGGACGGGCGACATCTGGCCCACCGAGGAGCAGACACGTGTTTCCTCCAGCCAATGATGATTTTACACATGGAAAATCCCCATTGGTCCGGGCTGTTAACGGGTTATCAGATCCAAACCGAAACCCGATAGCTTAACGGCGACCCGTTACGGTGGATGCCACGTGTTGGTTACCCTTGACGACAGCAGTTCCATGACGCGCCATTTATCGTCATGGAAGTGGACACTTCCGTGATGACAATTTTGGTATTGTCATGGAACACTTCTACGACAGCACAGGTATGACTATCTTGATTCTATCATAAAATCGTCATGGATGTACATGCATGACAAAAACGCGACCTACTGTGACAAATACGTATCATCACGAAAGTGGTTTTTTTTTTGTAGTGCATGAATGGTTACCGTAGGCCCACAATTTAAATTGTATAAACATTTGAGATGATAACGTGGCAGCTATTTATTTCAAAATGCATGTCTTGAATGTTAATCATGCGCCTTCTCTCAAATTGGTCACGAAAAATACCACAACATGTTGGTGCCATTTCATGATACCATGCCAACTTTCATGAATTTCAGACGAGTTTTGGATATGTAGGGATTTAAAAACCAAGTTTCTCAATGTTTGCAGCAGAGCCACGAAGCCTAGGTGTTTGAGATTCATTCGCATTTCTTGCATGGGACCTAAACATGCACACAAGAACACATATATGATTTTTTAACCCATTTTGGTGCACCGAAGCATGTGCATGTAGTTCAAATTTGAATTATGCACATAAAATGCCTAGAAAACTAAGTTAATGTATAAAATGTCAAAAAGAACCTGCATAATTCAAAATTTTAACACGACACTCATAGTGGTCTATGTTGCATGTAGAAAATAATTCAAGGCGAGAAGAGGCAACGAACGTCGTTTCGTCCACAATAGTGACACGTTCCCTACCAGAACCACAAGGCTTCTTGTGAGAAGCTTTGGTTTGTGAGAAGCTCATACCAAAACCTACCCCAAATGGGACAAAAAGTTTCCCACTACAGTATGGTGCCATTTCATGATACCACGCCAAGTTTCATGAATTTCGGATGAGTTTTGGATTAACTGGAATTTAAAAACCAAGTATCTCAACATTTGCGGTCGAGCCACGATGCCGAGGTGTTTGAAATTCATTCCCATTTCTTGCATGGGACCTAAGCATGAACCCATGGGCACATATATAATTTTACAACCTATTTTGGTGCACCAGAGCATGTGCATGTAGTTTAATTTTGAATTACGCGCCTCAAATGCCTAGAAAACTCAGTTAATGTATAAAAATGTCCGAAGGAACCCTGAATAATTCCAAAATTTAACACCATGCTCCTATTGGTCTATGTTGCATCTAGAAAAAAATTCAAGGCGGGAAGAGGCAACGAATGTCGTTTCGTCCACAAAGGTGGCACGTTCCCTACCGGAACCACAAGGCTTCTTGTGAGAAGCTCTTGTTTGTGAGAAGCTTATACCAAAACCTACACCAAATGGGACAAAAAAAATTACCACAACATGTTCGTTCCCTTTCATGATACCATACCAAGTTTCATGAATTTCGGTCAAGTTTTGGATTAACTAGAATTTCAAAACCAAGTATCTTAACGTTTGCGGTCGAGCCATGATGCCGAGGTGTTTGAAATTCATTCCCATTTCTTGCATGGGACCTAAGCATGCACCCATGGGCACATATATAATTTTACAACCTATTTTGGTGCACCAGAGCATGTGCATGTTGTTCAATTTTGAATTATGCACATTAAATGCCTAGAAAAGTCAGTTAATGAATAAAAATGTCCAAATGAACCTTGAATAATTCCAAAAATTATGCACCTATAGTTGCATGAATGTTCTAGTAATTCAAACACCATGCTTTGCTGCTGTGACCCCATTCTATATTTCAATTCAGGATGAAAAATCAAGTACATCACACACAGTTTATTATCACGAACCATGTGAGATGCAGTACAAAATATCTTTGACCACCGTCATAGTACATGGATTACTCGAGAAGGTTCGTCGGCTACAGTCCGCACAAGCACACTAGCTGCCCAAATATCATTTCACTATTGAATCATCGCCAGTCAAAGATGGGGACGTGGACCCGCGTCGTGAGGGCAACTTCGGCGGCCCACTCCGTCCAAAGCGTTGCCACAGCCGCCATGAGCGTGCTAACAACCTGCATATGCGGCTACAATCTGCGACCGGGCGGCCGCGACTGCCAAAACGGCCGATGTTGCAGCTCAGATGGCGGCAGCAACATCTGCGATGGGGATAGCAAATGGAGAAAGTGGCACAACAACTGTCTGTTCCGCTGCGGCTACCTTAGACCTCATGGAGGCCGCCTACGCCCATGTCGAGGCCTGCTACTTGTGAGCTGCGTTGGGATTTCCCCGAAGAGGAGGGGATGATGTAGTACAATAGAGATAAGTATTTCCCTCGGTTAGAAACCAAGGTCATCAATCCAGTAGGAGAACCACGCAACTCCTCGTTAGTAGCACCTACACACAAAATAACAAATACTTGCACCCAACGCAAACAAGGATTGTCAATCCCTTGGCGGTTAACTGCAACGATCAAATCTCGTAGTGATAGATAGATAAATAAAAACACAAAATAAAATAACACAAATAAAAGTGCAGCAATATATGTTTGGATTTCAATATATGATTTAGATAAACCCCGGGGCCATAGTTTTCACTAGAGTCTTCTCTCTTGAAAATAGCATATGGTGGGTAAACAAATTACTGTTGGGCAATTGATAGAAAAGCGAACAATCATGACGATATCTAAGGCAATGATCATGTATATAGGCATCACGTCCGAGACAAGTAGACCGACTCCTGCCTACATCTACTACTATTACCCACACATCGACCTCTATCCAGCATGCATCTAGAGTATTAAGTTCATACAGAACGGAGTAACGCCTTAAGTAAGATGACATGATGTAGAAAAATTAAGTTCAATCAATATGAATAAAACCCATCTTTTTATCCTTAATGAAAATGATACAAATATGTGTCATGTCCCTTTCTGTAATTGGATTGAGCACCACAAGATAGAACCCATCTCAAAGCACCTCTCCCATTGCAAAAAAAAAATCAATCTAGTTGGCCAAATCAAATCAATAGATCAGAGAGAAATACAAAGCTATAATAATCATGCATCAAGGAGTTCAAAGAAGACTCAAATTATATTCATAGATAATCTGATCATAAACTCACAATTCCTCCGATCCCAACAAACACACCGCAAAAAGTGATTACATCAAATAGATCTCCAAGAACATCAAGGAGAACATTGTATTGAAGTTAAAGAGAGAGAAGAAGCCATCTAGCTACTAATTATGGACCCTTAGGTCTATGGTAAACTACTCACACATCACCAGAGGGGCAGCAAGGTTGATGTAGAACCCCTCCGTGGTTGATTCCCCCTCCAGCAAAGCACCAGAAAAGGCCCCAGATAGGACCTCTCAAGAACAGAAGCTTGCGATGGAGGAAAAAGTGTTTTGGGTGGCTCTCTATTGGTTTCCCGATTTTAGAGAATTTAGAGAGGCATAATTAGGTCAAATAGCTGAATGTGGGCCCCACAAGGCATGAGGGCGCGCCTACCCCCCTGGGCGCGCCCTGGTGCCTTATGGGCTACTCCTTCATCTTCTGACCCTCTCCCAAAGCTTCCAGGGTGTCTTTTGTCTAGAAAAAAATAGTTAAAAAGTTTCATGGCAATTGGACTTCATTTGGTATTGATATTCTGGAAAACCAAAAATAGGCAAAAAATAGCAACTAGCACTTGGCACTAAGTTAATAGGTTAGTCCCAAAAAATGATATATAATTGCACATAAAACATTTAAGATTACATGATGAATATGATAGGTAGCATTCCACATCAAAAATTCTACTTTTATCATTTACCTACTCGAGGACGAGCAGGAATTAAGCTTGGGGATGCTTGATACGTCTCCAACAAACACATCACATGAATTATATATCATTTTTTGGGACTAACCTATTAACCTAGTGCCAAGTGCCAGTTGCTGTTTTTTTGCCTGTTTTTGGTTTTCCAGAATGTTAGTACCAAATGAAGTCCAAATCCCATGAAAATTTTTGGATATTTTTTTCCAGACAAAAGAGACCATGGAAGCTTCCAGAGAGGGCCAAAAGATGGAGGAGTGGCCCACAAGGCACCAGGGTGCCCCCAGGGGGGTAGGCACGCCCTAGTGTGTTGTGGGGCCCATGTTCAGTGTTTTGACCTAATTCTGCCTCTATAAATTCTCTAAAATAGGGAAACCAATAGAGAGCCACACAAAACACTTTTTCCGCCGCCGCAAGCTTCTGTTCTCGAGAGATCCCATCCGGGGGCCTTTTTTTGGCACTCCGTCGGACGGGGAATCAACCACGGAGGGGTTCTACATCAACTTTGCTGCCCCTCCAATCTTGCGTGAGTAGTTTTCCCCAAACCTATGGGTCCATAGCTAGTATCTAGATGGCTTCTTCTCTCTCTTTGATCTTCAATACAATGTTCTCCTTGATGTTCTTGGAGATCTATTCGATGTAATCACTTTTTGCGGTGTGTTTGTTGGGATCTGATGAATTGTGAGTTTATGATCAGATTATCTATGAATATTATTTGAGTCTTCTCTGAACTCTTTTATGCATGATTATTATAGCTTTGTATTTCTCTCCAATCTATTGATTTGGTTTGGCTAACTAGATTGATTTTTCTTGCAATGGGAGAGGTGCTTGTGATGGCCTCGATCTTGCGGTGCTCAATCCCAGTGACATAAGGGGACATGACAGGTATTTGTATCGTTGCCCTTAAGGGTAAAAATATGGGGTTTATTCATGCATGAGTTTACTTTGTCTACATTATGTCATCTTGCTTAAGGCGTTATTTCGTTCTTTATGAACGTAATACTCTAGATGCATGCTGGATAGCGGTCGATGTGTGGAGTAATAGTAGTAGATGCAGGAAGGAGTCGGTCTACTTGTCTCGGACGTGATGCCTATATACATGATCACCGCCTTAGATATTTTCATGATTATTCGCTTTTCTACCAATTGCCCAACAGTAACTTGTTTACCCATCGTATGCTATTTTCTCGAGACAAACCTCTAGTGAAAACTATGGCCCCCCGTGTCTATATTTTTATCATATATCAAAAACCAAAAATACCTTGCTGCAATTTTATTTACTTTATTTTATTTTGTGTTTTATTTATCTATCTATCAGTATAAGATTTGATCCTTGCAATTAACCGCCGACGGATTGACAACCCCTTGTTCGCGTTGGGTGCAAGTATTTTTTATTTTGTGTGGAGGTGCTGCTAACGAGGTGTTGTGTGATTCTCCTACTGGATTGATAACCTTGGTTTCTAACCGAGGGAAATACTTATCTCTACTATACTGCATCATCCTCTCCTCTGCGAGGAAATCCCACTGCAGCTCACAAGTAGTTGAAAGAATTTCTGGATAACCCAGAAGTATAGGGGCTCGCAAAAGTTTCGAGGGTAGAGTATTCAACCCAAATTTATTGATTCTACACAAGGGGAGCCAAAGAATATTTGCAAGTATTAGCAGTTGAGCTGTCAATTCAGCGACACCTGGAGAACTAAATACCTGCAGCAAAGTGATCAGTAGCACAATAATATGATAGTTTGATAACATGGCAAAGTAGCAATAGTAACAGTAACAACAACAGTAACAGTTTTATAGTCATTGAAATAGCAGCAACAACAATAGTAACTTAGCAAGATCAATATGCGAAAGTCGTAGGCATTGGATCGGTGATGGATAATTATGTTGGATGACGTTCATCATATAACAGTAATAACCTAGGGCAACACAGAACTAGCTCCAATACATCAATGTAATGTAGGCATGTATTCCGTATATAGTCATACATGCTTATGATAAGAACTTGCATGACATCTTTTGTCCTACCCTCCCGTGGCAGCGGGGTCCATGGCTAGCCGAATCCTCAGGCGCCCTCCATACCAACAACTTTCTGGGGGAGTTTGATCATGGGACTGGGCATCCCGATTACCAGCCCCTCTCATGTAAGGACAAGTGAATAAACACTTATCATGAGAATAACTCACGTAGCATGGAAGATACTGACAACATCCTGTTGCTCCATGAGAGGTACGGGCACACAAAACAGATGTTCATTTGAATATTTAGAGGTGGCACATGCAAATTTACTTGGAACGACAGAGTAATACTGCATATAGGTAGGTATAGTGGACTTTTTTTTAAATGAAAACAGAAGGAGAGACTCCTACTGTTGCTTTTATTAACTGTTAACCAAAGGTTAACAAATCATCATTAGTGGTTTACATGGGTATTACAGGGGGTAGTGGGACCAGCCACTTTAGGCAGGACCCTTTTATAGAAAATACAAAGCCAACTAGAGAGAGATGTGTGTGCTTGTTGTAAGAGAATCCTTGAACCCTTCTAAAACGGTCAGGCTTTGAGAGTTGATTCTATAACCCAAAATCACCAAATCCTCCTTAGGTTTCCTAAGCCAGTCAAAATGTGTGGGCACCTCCCCATCAAATACCACTTTATTTCTCTATTTCCAGATATTCTAGGATGCCAAGGTGGTCACTTCTTTGAACAATGGTCTATGCCAGCTTTCTTTAGCTTGATCATATTTTGCTTGCAAATCTAGCTGATTGTTCCAATTGATACCCAATATCTCCCAACATCTAGTGGCAAAGGGGCATTCGTAGAAGAGATGGTTATTTGTTTCTAGAACCCTTAGGTCACAGGTATAGTGGACTCATCTGGGATAACTTTTGTTTAGGGATTTGGATGCACAAGCAGTATTCCAGCTTAGTACAGGTGAAGGCTAGCAAATAGGTTGATAAGCGACTAGCTAGGGAGTGAAAATGGTCATAAACATGCATTTTGAATAATCAGTATTGAATACTAGCATGAGTAGGATATAAACACCATGACATAAATATCGTGGAGGCTGTGTTGGTTTTGAATCAACTACATGCATGAACATGTGCCAAGTCAAGCCACTTGAAACATTTAGAGGAGGATACCACACTATCATACCACATCACAATCATTTTAATGCATGTTGACACCCAAGATAAATCATTATCCACTCCTAGCTACTTAAGCAAGGCAAGAAACTATACTCTCTAATTGTCATCACAAAAATGTTTACTCATAATATGCTGAATCATGGATACTGAGCTAAACATATTTACAAAAACAAAAACAAATTGAGTTCATACCCGCTTTTCCTTGCCACAACCACTTCATCAAATATCGTCATTATTGCCTTTCACTTGCACGCCCGAATGATATGAAAATGATAATAGTGAAAGAGTGTCCTAGACTAAGCTGGAATATGCAAACATTTTATTCAAAAGGAGAAGACAAGGTAATATGGGCTCTTTGTTAGATAAAAAATAATGCATATGAGAGCCACTCAATATTTTCATCGTGGTCTTCTCCTTACGACGACTCAACGTAAAGAAAGGAATTTCAGAGAAACACAATGAAATATGTTTGGATTTTTTAGTTTTTCTTGAAGAAGCCAAAATAACAAGGGAAAAACAAAAATGAGAAAAACTATTTACACGGGAAAGCTCCCAACAAGCAAAACAAGAAGCGAGAAATCTTTTTGAGTTTTCTTTTAATACTACAACTAATTAAACTAGAAAGGAAAACCAAAAAGATGCGAGAAATATTTTTGGATTTTCTCAAAGTTTTTCAAACACACAAGGAGAAAGAAAAATTAAAACTAACATGGATTATATAATGAAAGAGGATGAACGCCGACAACTGGAATGAAACGTGTGAACATGGATGGAATGTCGGTGAGAAATACATGCTCCCCCAAGCTTAGGCTTTTGCCTAGCTTGGTAATCAACATTGCTGGTCTGGATAAAAATCAACGTGGTAGCTCGTCGAGGCTCTACATGCGGCCTCCTTAGCAGGACGAGCGGCTTCTACCATTGTGTTGTACTCGCGTGCCTCGCTCTCATAAATATAATACATTTGTTTACTCTAAAAATCAAAGAGAGAAATACAGTTTTCTCAAATATTAAGTTATAATCATAGTTTTGAGTTCCATCCTTTATAAAATCGTGGCGGCGCATTGCCTCGAAGTCTAAGTATTTATTAGGTAATATAGGATTATTGGGCCTAGGTGAGACTCCTAGCCTTGCAGCTACGCGAGAGGCATAAATTCCTCCATAAAAATGACCACTACCCGCGTTGCCTTGCAGTCTCCGTGTAACAATTGCCCCAAGATTATATTGTTTAATGCCCGTTAGGGCAGTGTGAATGATGCTCAAATCAGGGGCACTGAGTGTACTATAATCTTGCTTATCGATGATGCATTTACCATTAAATAGTGCAAAGTAACGAACAAAGGGAAATTGAATAGTCTTTATCCTAGCTTGTGAAACTCCTCTATCGTCACCATTGCAAAGACTATTCAGGAACATAGCATAATCAGTTCATCTAGAGAACCCCAATATGGAATTTGGCACACTTCATAGAATTCTTCTAGAGGCATATTATAGGCTCTATCATAAAGGTGAAATGAAACTCTAGAGGCACGGGGATAGAACTCAAACTCTTGGGTGAACGAATAAGTGAGATTGTAGTGTTGGGGTCGCTTATCTGCTAGGAAGTTGTAGTGTTGGGGTCGCTTATCTGCTAGGAAGGCGGTGAGCTCAGTATTCTGAATATATTGATCAAATTCTTCTTTAATACCCGTGCCTATCATGAACTCGTTGCACAGCCACCGGCTTGATTTGGTGTCGGTAATCCGCGAACTTGCCCTTGGTTCAACATATGCCTGTCGTACTAGCTCTCACTAGATGATCCCTTCGAGGACCTTCGCCTCGAAGAATTCCTACTAAAGAAGTTCATGTTTCCTATGAACAAATTTCTAAAAAAATTGGGCACAAAATGATATCAATAAAACTTCACAAGATTGATAGCACCTACTCATATGAATGTCTAGAGGCTATATCAAGCATTCAAACTACTTGGAACTCAAAGCATTCAACATGCAAGCTCATTTTCCTTAGCACCAAGAGCAACTAATTATGCAAAATATAATCCGCTAAAGCAAAAAATAATTGGAGCAATGGAGGAGTTACATACCAAGGAGTAATCCTCCAAAACAGTTTCAGAAACGGAGCTCTGAGTAAAGAGATCGAAAATCTCAGGCTTGGGAGCAAGAACTCGAGAGAGAGAGAGAGCTACTAGGAATTTTTCTAGAGGTAAGAGACGAAGTGGGCTGAAGGAATAAGTGAGGGGGTCCCTGTGGGGCCCAGAAGCCACCAGGGCGCGCCCAGGGGGTTGGGCGCGCCCTGGTGCCTTTTGGGCGCCAGGCGCATCCCCCTAGGTTGTGATCAGTGCCAAAAATTCTTATTTATTCCAAAAAATCCGTGTTATCATTCTGAGCACTTCTATTTCTGGGCTATTTTTTATTCCATGCATAATGCAAAAACAAGATAACCATTGCATTTTATTTTATTTAACTAAGAATAATAGAGGACAAATAGTAGGTACAGAAAGTTGTGTTTACTAAATTCATCGGTCGCATGCCCCTAAAAAATAATCCATCAATAAGGTTGATCAAGTCTTATTAACAAACCATTTTCGAATGACATGAAACTGGGGAATCTTCGTATAACACTAAGTTACCTCAACGGGGATATGCATCTCCCCTATAATAAGAGTTTCATATTTCTTTTGACAGGAGGAATAGGGAATTGAAAACTTCCAATAGTAATTACCGAAGCCTTTTCAATAACACTGATACCATTCACATGGAATTGTTTCTTCAGAAAGTGCATTCTATGCTTATTACCATTAATATGAAAAGTGACCTTGCTTTTGTTGCAATCAATAGCCACCCTACAGTGTTCAAAAAGGGTCTACCAAGGATAATCCGCATGTTGTCGTCCTCGAGCATATCAAGTATAACAAAGTCTGTTAAGATAGTAACATTTGCAACTACAACGAGCACATCCTTACAAATACCAATTTGTATGGCAGTTGATTTGTCAGCCATTTGCAATGATATTTCAGTAGGTATGAGTTTATTCAAATCAAGACTTCTATATAAAGAGAAAGGCATAACACTAACACCAGCTCCCAAATCACATAAAGAAGTTTTAACATAATTTATTTTGATGGAGCATGGTATAGTAGGTATTCCTGGGTCTCCTAATTTTTTAGGTACTCCATCCTTAAAAGAATAATTTGCAAGCATTGTGGAGATTTCAGATTTAGGTATTTTTCTTTCATTAGTGACAATATCTTTCATATACTTAGCATATGGGGCCATCTTTAAGATATCAGTCAAACGAGTACACAAAAAGACTGGCCTAAGCATTTCAGCAAAGTGTTCAAATTCTTCTTCATCCTTGTTCTTAGATGGTTTAGTTGGGAAAGTCATGGGTTTCTGAACCCATGGTTCTCTTTCTTTACCATGTTTTCTAGAAATGAACTCTCTTTTATCATATCATTTGTTTTTAGGAGGTGGGTTATCAAGATCAACATCAAGTTCTATTTCAACATCATTATCAAGTTCTTTGTCATTGTCTGGTTGAGCATCTACATCAACATCATTATCATTTCCATTATCACTAGGTGAATGTTCATTACCAGATTGTGTCTCAGTATCAGAGATAGAAACATCATTACTGTTCTCAGAAAGTTTTTCTACTTCAGGTTCACTAGAAGCATGCAAAGTCCTATCATTTTTATTTTTATTTTTCTTCTTAGATGGACTTGGTGCATATATATTACTCCCTCCATCCCATAATATAAGAGTGCTTTTTACACTACACTAGTGTCAAAAATGCTCTTATATTATGGGACGGAGGGAGTAGTTCTTTTAGAGTCTTGTTTAATTCTCTTAGGGTGACCTTCAGGATAAAGTGGCTCCTGGGTCATTTTATCCCCTCTAGTCATTACTCTAACAACACGGTTCTTCACATTATTATTCATCTCATTAAGAAAATCATTTTGCGATTTAGAAACGTGTTCTAACTGGGTTTGAACAATGGAAGCATGTTTACCTAGACCTTTAACATCATTAGTAATTCTAAACATCAAGTCACTCAAAGTGTAACATCCCAAAATTCTAAATTTTGGAATGTTATATTAATTAAATAAATTTGATTGTTTGTATGATTGATTGACTGAAAGTGTGTGAAATTTGAAACTTTTGAAAGTCAAATGAGAGGGAATAAAAGGACTTTCCCAATTTTTTTTCATTTGAATCTCTATTTAGTTTTAAGTTTGAATCTTGTCAAAAATTCTTTAAAAAAAAGAGAGGAGCAATATGACACTCCAAACCAGGGGCAATTTGAAATATATTTGAATGAGGAAAATCAGAAAAGATTTGAAATGGGCTTGAAATTCAACTTCAAATCCAATTTGGAGTTATTTGGTTTATTCAAATTATTTTTTTCCAAAAATAAAATATATGGAAAATAGGGTAAAATGATTCCCTATAATATAAAATTTGGAGAAAATAAATTTGAAATAATTTTGGTATTTAAAAAATGATTTTCAATAGGTTTTATTGCATCAGTAGCACTGTTTGATTTTTGTATTTTTGTGACAATTTTATCTTAGTTTGGAAAATAGTCCATGTTTTGGGATTTCTTTTTCAGAACGTTTTAATATATTATATGCCTATATAATACTTGTATTTTGTTTGGTTTATGTTTTCTTTCCTTCTGTGTTAAAAAAAACTCACACAAGCCCATGTGAGGCCCAGCCTCCTCCACGACCCAATAGGGTCGTCTTCCTCCTACGAACGTTCCTGGCAGGAGCAGAAGGCACGCACGCCCGCACCCCACCCCCTTCCCTCCTTCCCCTTTCCCAAGAATCCTCTGAATGGATCCACCTCCTTGCCCTACACCTCCTTCTCCAAGTAAAGAGGCCATTAATGCCCCGGATTTTCTCGCCGGAGAATCCGAACTTGCCGTTTTTCTCGCCATGGCTGCACGCAGCTGGACACCCCCTCGCCCTATAAATACCTGCCTCGTGTTTCCCTCTCTGCTCTCGTCCAAAGCCCTCTCCTATGGGAGCTTATACTCCTCCCTATCCCGCATAATTACTCATCGGAGTTCATAAACTCCGGCGGCTTCTCCATTGCCGCCCGAGGCTCGGTTCGTCCTTACTCGGCCTCCCCGAGGTTGCTGAGATCTCCTTAGCACCGTCCCATTCTCTCCTTCCTCTAGGAGCCCCCACAACCTCGGATCCGATCTTCTTCCCCAACTCCGGCGACTACTCCGGTGAGATCAAAGAAATCCCGTAATTCTTTTTTCCAGAAAAGTATCGATCTTAGAAAATTCATATCTATTAGTATACATATCCAAATTGAGTGATTCCAATTGCGTTAGATCGCAAATTTTGTAAAGTTTCTGAATAGGTAATTTTTTTTTTATGTTTGACTATCTAATTTTGAATTTGATCAAATTCTCTTAAATCCTTAGATTTGATCTAACTTGAGTTTAGAAATAGATGTTTGATTGATTCTTTTTGCTACTGTTTTGTTACTGTTTTTTCTATCCAGTAGCATATAGTTATTTATTTTTAGTTTATTTTTAATTAGGTTTATAGCAGAAACAGTACTGTTTTAGTTCTAGTTCCTGTTGTACTCTTTTCTTTATAGTTTTATTGTTTTTAAATTATTATTTTTGTCACTATAGACAAATTAGTTTTGTTTCTGTTATTCAACAGAAGAAAATTTTATTTTTATTTTAAAATTTTATTTCATTTAGTTTTGTATGAAAACTTGTATAGGTCATAGTTAGAGTTTCATAAAAGCTTTTTATTTGTTTCTTTTGCAAATAAAATTTTATGAAAAATACTTTCTGTTAACTTAGTTGTTTTACTTTTTATTTCTGTTAACTTCTTAGTTTAGTGTTTTAATTGCTGTTAAGTTTTTACGTAGGGCAAAACTATGTTAGATGTTTGTATCAAAGTCATAGATTTTCGTTAGTAGTTTTTCTTTCTAGTTTTATTTGAAGCTTCTTTGGAATTTGTTGGAGTTTTATTATTGAGTTTTTATTTGTTGTTTTAATTGTTATTTTGAGTGTTAGTATTGCTTGCTAGAATGATTGCTTATGTGAATGCTATGTTTGACTTGTATAGATTTTCTTCGGAGAGTGACGAATAGTTCTATCAAGTTTTGTGAGAGCGTTGTTATCTTCATCAACTTACCAGGCAAGTTCACTTTGACCATGTTTTTCATACCTATGTTTTATTTGCATGTAGTAGCACCCTTTCAATAATCCCTCCAGTAGTGATATTGATTTCTTGTAGTTGAGTAGAATGCATGAGGTAGGAACCCATCTCCCTGTTATCAAGCCCGGGACGTTATATAGTTTTAATGCTACGCTAATGTAGACGGGGTTTGGTATGAGTGCTCGGGAGTGGTGTGAGAATGGAGGACTCTACGTCAATGACGACAACTTCATGATGGCATCTGCAAGGACTGCATCTTCAAGACCTCAAGACTCGAGACAAGAATTCAATACACACTACTGGGTGAAGGACGGTTGACGGGCACCCTGGAGCAACCAGTGGATGGCCGGGATGCATGGAGAAGCACCATGACATCTTGCGGAAAGCTTCACCCAGACTCAAAGAGACGGAAGAATACTTCATGCCCGGAAGCTTACCTATGCACCCGCAAGTCATTATGGGCTCTGGCTTGGTTGACCTTAGTTGTGACTCTGGCTGGGACGGTGCTAGCAGATGTAGAACTACGGTAGGATTGGATGAGCACCGGACAGTGGTCAGGGGAACTCTTCGGAAGACCATGTTTCGGTCGTCTTGTTCTCAAACACCCTGAAGTGCGAAAACGTAAAAAGAAGGATCGAATCTTGCGGGTAAAGTGTACAAACCTCTGCAGAGGGTTTAAACCTAATCGATTAGCCGTGTCCCCGGTTACGGACAACTTGAGCCTCTGGACTTGGATCTATCTCGGAACTCTCAACACCGGACTGATAACTTAATTGTGGGCAACTTATGATGATTTGGGTTATGAGACATCGGTTGGCGGAACCATGTCATGATAGAAAACTCCATAGTACAGACTCCTGATATTCCTTTGTTGTAGGGAAAATAAAACCAGCTTTTACGCAAACAAAACTCAGACATAGAGCCACAAAGCCATATTGCATATAGAATAGTTTATCATCTGTTTTCTCTTATTGTGATCTTGCCAGTACATTCAATGTACTGACCTACATGGCTGCAACGTATCATGTTGCAGATATTTCTTCGACGAGTAAGAGTTACGATACAGGGTTACGGTCTACACTCAACCTGCCGATGGCGTTGATGGGACTCCACACCCGATTGTTGTTTCCACTAAGACTTATGAGGTATATATCAGTTTTACGTTACTTATACATGTGATTGCACTTTGATATACACATTGATGTACTGTGTGTGCCAGCATACTGATCCAGGGATGGCATAGATACACAGAGGCTTGACCGTTTGAGGCCGGGTCGCTACAGATATGGCATCAGAGCACATGTTGACTGTAGGACGTGACCGTAGAAATCGGAAAGCCCCTAGGACAGGATATCTCTAAAACTTTGTTTTCAAACCGATCCTTTACTTCTCGTCTTTTCTGATTTGATCACAAACTCCCTCTTACCTCAAATAGTTAGAATATACCCCTTTCCCCTTTGACCACACTGAATATCAACTGATGAGACCACTCTGAGAAGGACAAGATATCGGAGAACTGAGGACCACATCAGAGTAAAGGGGACTTCGCCATACAGTAAAAAAAACTGAAGCTACAACAGTTGAAGACTCCGAAGACTCGAAGAATTTGAAGACTCTGGAGATTTGCTTGACCTTTAGAAGACCAAACCCCTGTTATATACTTACGTTAAATGCGATGATTTGTGAACTGTCATTGTTTGATGTTTTTCCGACAGCCGCAAATAAAACCTATTGTTCAAAACTATATTGTTTGTATTGTGTGTTTCTCTCTCTATCCCTCCCTCGTATCTCATCCCAAAACCCTTGGACCCAGTAGATGATGAATGAAGGACTGGTATTCTTTGGACCGATGACTCAGCCGAAGGCAGAACTATGGATTCAGAACATGGAGGATCACTTCAGGAACAACATGATTGGAAGCAAGTATGAGGTTCAATATGCTCTTCAACACTTTACCGGAAGTGCTGCAACCTGGTAGAAAATGCATCAAGCCATACAAGGATGTAACGGAGCAAGAACTTGGGAGGAATTAAAGAAGACCCTGTTAAGATCACGTCTCATCCGGAAGCCCCATGACCCTAAAGCGAAGAAACCTTGTGCCTGCAAGATTTGCGGAGAAATAGGACACACCCAGGAGGAACACAAGGCAGGATGCCCTCATTGTGAGGAAGATCACCCAGCCGAAGAATGCCCCACTAGGCAGGTGACCTGTTTCTTGTGTGAAGGGACTACGCACTACCCTGCTCAGTGTCATATTTACCCCAAGGTACAAGAAGTTACGAAGCAGCAGAAAGAAGCCCGCAGGGAAAGTTTAGAAGAACCTTTGATGAAGGAAGTTGTTGAAGACCCTGAAGAAGGCCTAATCAGATTTTACTCCAACGCTTGCTATTCATGTGGAGAAGAAAGACATTATTCCCAGTAGTGCACAAAGAAAAAATAAGAGTATCCCGGAGACTTCCCGACAGCAGAAGTGAAGTTTGACCCTCAGGAAATAGAAGCTCTGATCATTACGGAGAAATCCAGGGAGAGAAAATGAAGGCATCCCCAGAACAACCCAATTTCTGCAGAAAAGGACCTAAGTAATATCACCTGTTTCACGTGCAAGGATTTGGGTCATTACGCTGACAAATGTCCAGAAAAGAAGCTAAAAATCCATGGAGCCTACATAATCACAAAGAAGCCCCGAGACATGTCGGAAGTCATTTTTTTTTCGCTGCAAGGAAGCAGGACACTTTGCTAGGGAATGTTCAGATCAGATGAAAGCTGGAGCTGAGTAGTTGGAATTTTAATATTGGTATTAAGTGTAGTAGGAAGCAATTTTTTTTTCATGAGTACGATGAGTTGCGTTATGTAATGGGTGCTCAGAGATTGTAATAAATTCATGAAATAAATAAAGTTAATGTGTCATGATTTCATACGTTGAATTATATGAGTTGTTACCCTATGAACAAAGTTTTTGACCATTTTCGAGGACATGAGAAATATGGTCTACGGATGGATTTGTGTATTGCATTTTAAGGGTGGTAGTACCCTGAGAGAACACCTGACCAATGGAAAGGAAAAATGTATTCCGCAGAGTGGAGTTTGGATATTTTAATGTCCTGGTTACCCCGAGAGTATGAAGAAATGAAGTACTATTGGATTTAAAGGAAGTATAATGTTGGAATATGGAACAATATAACTCAAAAGGATAAGTTAAAGTTGTAGAAGTGTTGAAGTGGGCCATAACCCACTGGCCCAGGATTTGAAAAGGAACAGACATAACCTTGATGAAGGAAGAAATTTGGAAGAAGCTGTGATTCGATCAGCAGGCATTTCCTAGGAGGATACGCAAAACCCTAGAGTTGTGAATAAATGATAGATGTTTTGCTCAGCTTGCAGAACCATGGATTTACTCGAACCTAGTTTGAGGACAAGAGAAATTCTGCAGTGCTTGTGAGAATGCCCGAGTGTTAGAAATGCGAGATTTGCTAAACCTTATACAAGGTAATGATTTGGGTGCGGAATGGATTGATCACCATACCGACTTACTCTCGTCATTCGCTCTTGCTATTCGGAATGGTAAATCAAGAGTGACTTGCCCATAGTAGAGAGATGACGATATCAAGACATTGTTTAAACCTTAGAATGGTAGGACGATTGATCCAAGTATAGGCAACCGTTGCCAACCGTAGGATATACGGTGAGATTCAACCCAGACCCTTTTCTTGCAGGAGAAACCTGTAATGGTTGACCACCATGAGATCTCGATAGTTGTTTAGTACTGGCGACAGACCTGTCAGATATGAAGATCCACTCTTCGGTAGAACCTCACCAGGATTGAGAGGACACAAGATTTTGAGAAAAAGGTCATGCCCCGACCGGAAGAGCACCAGTGAAAGAGTTATTCCGGAGAATATGAGAAGACCGACACCGTCAACCCAAAGGATGGAGTACATGAATTTTGTCGGAACCATAGCCTTGCTTTTAAGTGTGGTAGCACCCCAGACCTCTCCGGTCGATGGATTTGCTGGAAGACTCCCAAATACTAACCTTTTCTTGCTAGCCTCTTCGAATCTCGAGGACGAGATTCATTTTTTAAGTGTGGTAGGTTTGTAACATCCCAAAATTCTAAATTTTGGAATGTTATATTAACTAAATAAATTTGATTGTTTGTATGATTGATTGACTGAAAGTGTGTGAAATTTGAAACTTTTGAAAGTCAAATGAGAGGGAATAAAAGGACTTTCCCAATTTTTTTTCATTTGAATCTCTATTTAGTTTTAAGTTTGAATCTTGTCAAAAATTCTCTGAAAAAAAAAGAGAGGAGCAATATGACACTCCAAACCAGGGGCAATTTGAAATATATTTGAATGAGGAAAATCAGAAAAGATTTGAAATGGGCTTGAAATTCAACTTCAAATCCAATTTGGAGTTATTTGGTTTTATTCAAATTATTTTTTTCCAAAAATAAAATATATGGAAAATAGGGTAAAATGATTCCCTACAATAGAAAATTTGGATAAAATACATTTGAAATAATTTTGGTATTTTAAAAATGATTTTTAATAGGTTTTATTGCATCAGTAGCACTGTTTGATTTTTGTATTTTTGTGACAATTTTATCTTAGTTTGGAAAATAGTCCATGTTTTGGGATTTCTTTTTCAGAACGTTGTGATATATTATATGCCTATATAATACTTGTATTTTGTTTGGTTTATGTTTTCTTTCCTTCTGTATTAAAAAAAACTCACACAAGCCCACGTGAGGCCCAGCCTCCTCCACGACCCAACAGGGTCGTCTTCTTCCTACGTACATTCCTGGCAGGAGCAGAAGGCACGCACGCCCGCACCCCACCCCACGCCCCACCCCAAATCCTCTGAATGGATCCACCTCCTTCCCCTACACCTCCTTCTCCATGTAAAGAGGCCATTAATGCCCCGGATTTTCTCGCCGGAGAATCTGAACTTGCCGTTTTTGCTCGCCATGGCTACACGCAGCTGGACACCACCTCGCCCTATAAATACCTGCCTCGTGTTTCCCTCTCTGCTCTCATCCAAAGCCCTCTCCTATGGGAGCTTATACTCCTCCCTATCCCGCATAATTACTCATCGGAGTTCATAAACTCCGGCGGCTTCTCCATTGCCGCCCGAGGCTCGGTTCGTCCTTACTCGGCCTCCCCTAAGGTTGCTGAGATCTCCTAAGCACCGTCCCATTCTCACCTTCCTCTAGGAGCCCCCACAACCTCGGATCCGATCTTCTTCCCCAACTCCGGCGACTACTCCGGTGAGATCAAAGAAATCCCGTAATTCTTTTTTCCAGAAAAGTAGTGATCTTAGAAAATTCATATCTATTAGTATACATATCCAAATTGAGTGATTCCAATTGTGTTAGATCGCAAATTTTGTAAAGTTTCTGAATAGGTAAAAAGTTTTTATGTTTGACTATCTAATTTTGAATTTGATCAAATTCTCTTAAATTCTTGGATTTGATCTAACTTGAGTTTAGAAATAGATGTTTGATTGATTCTTTTTGCTACTGTTTTGTTACTGTTTTTTCTATCCAGTAGCATATAGTTATTTATTTTTAGTTTATCTTTAATTAGGTTTATAGCAGAAACAGTACTGTTTTAGTTCTAGTTCTGTTTTACTCTTTTCTTATAGTTTTAATGTTTTTTAAATTATTTATTTTGTCACTTTTGACAAATTTAGTTTTTTGTTCTGTTATTCAACGAAGAAAATTTTATTTTTATTTTAAAATTTTATTTCATTAGTTTTGTATGAAAACTTGTATAGGTCATAGTTAGAGTTTCATAAAAGCTTTTTATTGTTTCTTTTTGCAATAAAATTTTATAAAAATACTTTCTGTTAACTTAGTTGTTTTACTTTTTTATTTCTGTTAACTTATTACTTTAGTGTTTTTTGCTGTTAAGTTTTTACGTAGGCAAAACTATGTTAGAAGTTTGTAGCAAAGTCAGATTTTCTTTAGTATTTTTTTCTTTCTAGTTTTATTTGAAGCTTCTTTGGAATTTGTTGGAGTTTTATTATTGAGTTTTTATTTGTTGTTTTAATTGTTATTTTGAGTGTTAGTATTGCTTGCTAGAATGATTGCTTATGTGAATGCTATGTTTGACTTGTATAGATTTTCTTCGGAGAGTGACGAATAGTTCTATCAAGTGTTATCTTCATCAACTTACCAGGCAAGTTCACTTTGACCATGTTTTTCATACCTATGTTTTATTTGCATGTAGTAGCACCCTTTCAATAATCCCTCCAGTAGTGATATTGATTTCTTGTAGTTGAGTAGAATGCATGAGGTAGGAACCCATCTCCCTGTTATCAAACCCGGGATGTTATATAGTTTTAATGCTACGCTAATGTAGACGGGGTTTGGTATGAGTGCTCGGGAGTGGTGTGAGAATGGAGGACTCTACGTCAATGACGACAACTTCATGATGGCATCTGCAAGGACTGCATCTTCAAGACCTCAAGACTCGAGACAAGAATTCAATACACACTACTGGGTGAAGGACGGTTGACGGGCACCCTGGAGCAACCAGTGGATGGCCGGGATGCATGGAGAAGCGCCATGACATCTTGCGGAAAGCTTCACCCAGACTCAAAGAGACGGAAGAATACTTCATGCCCGGAAGCTTACCTGTGCAACCGCAAGTCATTATGGGCTCTGGCTTGGTTGACCTTAGTTGTGACTCTGGCTGGGACGGTGCTAGCAGATGTAGAACTACGTTAGGATTGGATGAGCACCGGACAGTGGTCAGGGGAACTCTTCGGAAGACCATGTTTCGGTCGTCTTGTTCTCAAACACCCTGAAGTGCGAGGACGTAAAAAGAAGGATCGAATCTTGCGGGTAAAGTGTACAAACCTCTGCAGAGGGTTTAAACCTAATCGATTAGCCGTGTCCCCGGTTACGGACAACTTGAGCCTCTGGACTTGGATCTATCTCGGAACTCTCAACACCGGACTGATAACTTAATTGTGGGCAACTTATGATGATTTGGGTTATGAGACATCGGTTGGCGGAACCATGTCATGATAGAAAACTCCATAGTACAGACTCCTGATATTCCTTTGTTGTAGGGAAAATAAAACCAGCTTTTACGCAAACAAAACTCAGACATAGAGCCACAAAGCCATATTGCATATAGAATAGTTTATCATCTATTTTCTCTTATTGTGATCTTGCTAGTACATTCACTGTACTGACCTACACGGTTGCAACGTATCATGTTGCAGATATTTCTTCGACGAGTAAGAGTTACGATACAGGGTTATGGTCTACACTCAACCTGCCGATGGCTTTGATGGGACTCCACACCCGATTGTTGTTTCCGCTGAGACTTATGAGGTATATATCAGTTTTACGTTACTTATACATGTGATTGCACTTTGATATATACATTGATGTACTGTGTGTGCTAGCATACTAATCCAGGGATGGCATAGATACACAGAGGCTTGACCGTTTGAGGCCGGGTCGCTACATAAAGGATCAATCATGAACGCGTTACCTTTCAACTCATTCATAACATACTTATTAAAGTGTTCTTGCTTAATTAACAATGTAATTATCAAAATCATCCAGGCATTGACTAGCAGACTTATTATAAGGAATATCACCTTCATCAAATCTCATAAGAGAATTTACCTCCACTACCTATGTATGAGTATCGAGTCCATGAATTTCTTCAATAGGTGGTAAATTCTTAACGTCTTCAGCTTTAATATCCTTCTCTCTCATAGATTTCTTTGCCTCTTGCATATCTTCAGGACTGAGAAATAGAATACCCCTCTTGTTCGGAGTTGGTTTAGGTGGTGGTTTGGGAAGGGTCCAATCATTATCATTTCTCAATATATTATTCAATAACTCTTTAGTCTGTTCAACAGTTCGTTCCCTGAAAACACAACCAGCACAACTATCTAGGTAGTACCTAGAAGCATCGGTTAGTCCATTATAGAAGATATCAAGTATTTCATTTTTCTTAAGAGGATGATCAGGCAAAGCATTAAGTAATTGTATAAGCCTCCCCAAGCTTGAGGGAGATTCTCTTCTTCAATTTGCACAAAGTTAAATATTTCCTGTAAGGCAGCTTGTTTCTTATGAGCAAGAAAATATTTTTCAGAGAAGTAATAGATCATATCCTGGGGACTACGCACACAACCAGGAGCAAGAGTATTAAACCATATCTTAGCATCACCCTTTAGTGAGAAAGGAAACAACTTAAGAATATAGTAGTAGATTTTTTTTCCTCATGAGCAAACATGGTGGCTATATCATTCAATTTACTAAGATGTGCTACAACGGTTTCAAATTCATAACCATGAAAAGGATCAGATTCAACCAAAGTAATTAACTTAGGATCAATAGAGAATTCATAATCCTTATCAGTAACAAAGATAGGTGAAGTAGCAAACTTAGGATCATATTTCATTCTTGCATTCAAAGATTTTTCTTCCAGCTTACATAGTAATTTCTTAAGATCATCTCTATCATTACAAGCAAGAAATTCCCTAGCTATCTCTCCATCCATAACATAACCCTCAGGTATCTTAGGCATTCCAATTCTAGGATAGTTAGGCCCAATAGGTGAAACATAATTTTTAGTTTCAATAATTTCATCGGTTTCAACAATTTCACCAGTTTCAGCATTTTCTAATTCTTTAGCTTTAGCAAGTTGTTCATCAAGAAATTCACCTAGTGGCACAGTACCATCAAGCAATGTACTAGCATCACCAAGTACTTGCGACATAGCAGAATTAATAACAGGTGGTGGTCTTGCAAGCTTTCCTAAAACAGAAGGTGAATCAAGTGCAGAGCTAGATGGCAGTTCCTTACCTCCCCTCATGCTAGAGGGAACGATCTTGGTTCTATCATTCTTCAAATTCTTCATAGTGATCAATAGATATAAATCCCAAGTGACTCAGCAAAATAAAGCTATGCTCCCTGGCAACAGCGCCAGAAAAAGGTCTTGATAACCCAGAAGTATAGGGGATCGCAATAGTTTTTGAGGGAAGAGCATTCAACCCAAATTTATTGATTCGAAAAAAGGGGAGCCAAAGAATATTTGCAATTATTCACAGTTGAGTTGTCAATTCAACCACACCTGGAGAACTAAATATCTGTAGCAGAGTGATCGGTAGGACAATAATATGATAATTAGATAACGGTGGTAAAGTAGCAATAGTGATAGTAACAGTAGCAGTTTTATAGTCATTGTAACCGCAGCAACAGCAATAGTTACTTAGCAAGATCAATATGCCAAACTCATAGGCAGTGGATCGGTGATGGATAATTATGTTGGATGACATTCATCATATAACAATTATATCCTAGGGCGACACAGAACTAGCTCCAATTCATCAATGTAATGTAGGCATGTATTCCGTATATAGTCATACGTGCTTATGATAAGAACTTGCATGGCATATTTTGTCCTACCCTCCCGTGGCAGCGAGGTCCAGATGGAAACTAAGGGATATTAAGGCCTCCTTTTAATAGAGAACCAGAACAAAGCATTAACAAATAGTGAATACATGAACTCCTCAAATTACGGTCATCACCGGAAAGAATTCCAATTATTGTCACCTTGGGGTATGTGGATCATAACACGTAATAGGTGTGTATAACTTGCAAAATAGGATCAAGAACACAAATATATTCATGAAAACACAAAGGGTTCAGATCTGAAATCATGGGACTCGGGCCCTAGTTACAAGCATTAAGCATAGCAAAGTCATAACAACATCAATCTCAGAACATAGTGGATACTAGGGATCAAGCCCTAACAAAACTAACTCAATTACATGATAAATCTCATCGAACCCATCACCGCCCATCAAGTCTACAGAAAAATTACCCACACCCGGTGGTGAGCATCATGAAATTGGTGATGACGAAGGGTCGGTGATGACGATGGCTACGAATCCCCCTCTCCGGAGCCCAAAACAGACTCCAGATCTGCCCTCCCGATGAAGAACAGGAGGTGGCGGCGGCTCAGTATCGTAAAACACAATGAAACTTCTTCTCTTATTTTTTTCTCGGGGAATATGAATTTATAGTGCTGAGATTAGGGTCAGCGGAGCCTCGTGGGCTCCACAAGCCACCAATATCGCCCTAGTGCCTTGTGGGCAGCAGGTGCCCCCCTCCAGTGGGTCTTGGCTCCAGTATTTTTTATTTATTCCATAAAAAATCTCCAAAAAGTTTCATCCAATTTCGAGAACTTTTATTTCTGCACAAAAACAACACCATGGTAGTTCCACTGAAAACAGCGTCAGTCCAGGTTAGTTTCATTCAAATCATGCAAATTAGTGTCCAAAACAAGAGCAAAAGTGTTTGGAAAAGTAGATACGACGAAGACGTATCAACTCCACCAAGCTTATCTCATTGCTTGTCCTCAAGCAATTCAGTTGACAATCTGAAAGTGATAAAGAAAAACTTTTACAAACTCTTTTGTTCTTGTATCCGTATATAAACTTATAGAGTACCCAAGTTTTGAGCAAAGATCATAACTAACCATGAAAATGATAAGTCTTAGAAATTATATTCATTCATAATCATGATATAATATGACAACATGGTATCTCGCTAGCCCTTTCTGAGACCACAAAACATAAATGCAGAGCACCTCCAAAGTTCAAGTAGCGACTAAACATTCTAATTCATGGTAGAAGAGATCCAGTCATGATGCACACAATATTAACTATACACAATGCATAAGAATGACAATAGTGCTCTCAAGACTGTGCTTGATTGAGAAGATGATGACTCAACAATAAAAGTAAAATAACATAAAAGTAAATATATAGGCCCTTCGCAGAGGGAAGCAGGGAATTGCAGAGGTGCCAGAGCTGGAAGCTTAAATCAGAGGTAAATATAATTTTGAGAGGCATGCCTTTCCTGTCAACGTCATGACGGAGAGTTTTCAATATCTAAATATCTTCCATGCTAAAAACATGGGCCCCACAAGCTACATGGGCGCGCCTAGGGGGGTGACAGTGCCCATGTGAGTTGTGGGCCACTGGTGGGTCCCCAATAGTGGATTTTCGCTCCAGTATTTTTTTTATATTCCATCAAAAATCTCCAAAAAGTTCCGTCCAATTCTGAGAACTTTTATTTGTGCACAAAAACAACACCATGGTAGTTCTGCTGAAAACAGCGTCAGTGCGGGTTAGTTTCATTCAAATCATGCAAATTAGAGTCCAAAACAAGGGCACTGCTCTGATGCTCCTTGCTCCTCCAATCTCCAATCTTCTTCCACCGCCATGGCTCCCAAGAGGAAGGTTTCCGCCGCTGCGAAGGGCAAGACACCGGTGGAGACGGTGCCGCCGCTAGAGTCGGCGCCGAGGATGAGCAGAGGGCGGGCCCGTGCATCCGCCGCTGCCATGAGGTCTCTCCCTCAGGGCCGGGCACGTTTGTCGGTCGCCATCGCGGAGGCCAGGCCTAGCGCCCACGAAGGAGTCGCGCCCCGCAGCGAGGGAGGGCACTGCGTCTGTGGCCGAGGCTGGCGCGGCGGGGCGGCCGCCCTTCCTCCCGAGGCAGAGACGCACACCGTGGTGGTGGCACACGAGTTTATCATGGGGCTCCACTGTCGACCCTGCCGTTGGCTCTGGCTCCCGGACTCCTTTACAAGAGCGATGGAGGACAGCAGGCCCACGGGCCTGTGGCTGCAGGGAAACAACCCCTCTTGGGTGGCGGCCGAGTTCTCCTACACCGGGTTCATGTTTCTGACAAGAGGGTGGAAGTCGTTTGACCGCTCCCGCGACCTAAAGTGTGGGCAGGTCCTCCAGGTCAGATATGACGGGGCTGCCACACTCTTCATGAAGTTCTTCGGGTCTTCGGTGGCTGCATGGAGTGTTGCGTGGAGAGCGAGAGCGGCAGCGGCTCCGACTGCTCCAGTAGGAGCAACAGCAACGAAAGCTCCCGGAGCATGATGAGCGAAGGTGATGATTTCGACTAGACGCAGGAGGCGCCCGGACCGGATCTTGGGGGCGGGCCACGTTCACCCAGGCTTCTTTCTTTGCTAGTGCCTGTATCAAAACCATCATATCCCCGTGGGGGTGTGAGAATGTTGCTTGGCAACAGAGTCATTATTAAGTACTCGATGTTTTGTTGTCGTGCATGCCCTTCGCGATGCCTAATTTTCTTTTCTTGCTTGCCTTGGTGCTCTACATCGTCAGGACCTAGCCCAGCGAGCTACGACCATCGCTGGTATGTTAGGACACGTGCCTAGACAAGGCCAGAGGGTGTAGGGCTCTGCGAGGCAGTAGGGGTTTTCGAGGCACGATGCTCGGGAAAACCCCCCTGTGACGTGCAAGCGGCTTGCCCGAGGAGAAAAATCATCGCTCGGCGAGATTGCGAGGGGAAGAATTTTAGAGGCATCGCGAATGGACCTCGTGGCACATTATAATTAGCTTTTTCGCGGGGTAACGCTTGGTGTGGCGCCATCCGTAGGGCATGATTCGCCTGGGATGCTTGCTCGCGAAGCCCCCCTGCCAACGCCTCCCGTGAGGTCTCCTGAGGAGGAGCTTCTGAGGCCTCAGGTGTCCTGCATCAGTGAGATTACCAAGTTTTCGCAAATAGGAAGGCAGCGCGTGTCGGTGTCAAAACCGGCAGATCTCGGGTAGGGGGTCCCAAGCTGCGTGTCTGAGGATCGATGGTAACAATGGACAATAGGGACACGATGTTTACCCAGGTTCGGGCCCTCTCAATGGAGGTAAAACCGTACGTCCTGCTTGATTGTATTCGATGAGTATAGGGGTTACAAGAGTTGATCTACCTCGAGATCGTAATGGCTAAACCCTAGCTGTCTAGCCTATGATTATTCTGATTGCCTCTATGGACTAAACCCTCCGGTTTATATACACACCAGAGGGGCCTAGGGTTGTACAGAGTCAGTTTACAGAAGAAGGAAATAATACATTCGGACATCAAACTTGCCGTCCACGCATATAGGAATCCTATCCGGACATGGGGGATGGTCTTCTGCTTTATCTTCACGGCCCATCAGTCCGGCCCATATTGAATAGGCTGGACACCCGAGGACCCCCTAATCCAGGACTCCCTCAGTAGCCCCTAAACCAGTCTTTGATGACGATGAGTTCGGCACGTGGATTATCTTCGGCATTGCAAGGCGCGTTCCTTCCCCCAAAAATTTTAAGTTAGCTCCTTGCATAAAGAAACTGTATCCGGCTCTGCATAATCAATACAACCCTTAGCCACGAAGGCAAGATGTCAAAATAGGAACAGTGTCTTTTACTGACAACTTTTTCGGCGAAGCCTCACACTTGACTCTTTAACATTTCGAACCGTTTTCACGCCTCCCGTTTCGCGTTTCAAGGTCTAGCCTTCATTGGCATGTCTTGTCAAAACAGAGATCATGCTCGCCCATTACGGGATTCTCATCAATATGGTTTGGGTAATCCAACCGTACCTTAAGCACGATTTCGTTGGGGACAGGCGAGGTTTATGGCTTGAGAAGGGGACGTTTGGTATTTTTACCGTCTATAAGAGGATAAAGATCCCTCCTTTTTCCCCACGCCTTCCTCGAGCTTCTGTCTCCCAATCTCCAAGCTCCAGTGCCCATAGCTCCAATCTCCTCCACCGCTGCCACCCACCCCAGCAATGGCCGAGTCCGGCTCCAAGGGCAAGTGGGAGGCCTCCACCTTCACTGAAAAGGATGTCAAGGAGCTCCGGAGCGTGGGCTATTTGTCCGCAGATATCGCGCATAGGATCCCTGACAAAGATCAGGTCATTCCTACTCCGAAGCCCGGTGAGAGGGTCGTCTTCATCCCCCATTTCCTCCGGGGGCTAGGGTTTCCCCTCCACCCCTTTGTCCGGGGTCTTATGTTCTACTACGGGCTAGATTTCCATGATCTAGCCCCAAATTCCTTCCTTCATATATCAGCGTTTATCATCGTGTGTGAGGCTCTTCTCCGCATCCCCCACACTTCGGCCTATGTCTCAAGGTCTTCAATCTGAAGCCGAAGGTGGTCGACGAACAGCATGTGGACTGCGGCGGGGCTATGGTGGGCAAGCTCCCCAACACCGTTTGGCCCAAAGGGGCATTTGTGGAGACGGTCAAGGTGTGGCAGCAGGAGTGGTTCTACATCACCGAACCCCGCGACGCCAACTGGGCGGCCACGCCAGACTTCAGATCCGGACCCCCCACGAGACTCACCTCATGGACCGCCAAGGGTCTTGATTGGGGGTCCAAACCGGAGGTCAAGGTGCTCCAAAAACGCATCTCCGACATGTTGGGTGAAAACACTGGTCTCACAAACGTGATTCAAGTGATGCTTTTCCGCCGCATCCTTCCTTTAGAGCTCCGGGACTCCCCCCACGTGGGAGTTCGATCCGGAGAAGCCACGGACCCTGAAGCGCTTCTTCGGCACCACGCACGAAGATATATGGAAGCAGCTCTTCAAGGCTCAGAAAAAGTGGCTGAAGAAGAATGAAGACATCGGGCTCGACATCGAGAACCCAGCCACGGCGGTAAGCATAGCCTATCCGATCAATATTTCAGATATGATAGAAATTATATCACCCGCTTTCTTTACAGGTCTGGATAGCAAAGGCGAAGCGGATCAACTATCCGGCATTGCTGCCTGAGGATCCGGCCATACCCCAGCTAACGGAGATGCTGGTCCCGGCGCCCTATCAAGCGCCAAAGAGGAAGACCAAGAAGAAGAAAGGCAAGGAGGCCAAGGGCGGCCCCTGCCATAAAGGTCCTTCGGAAACAGTGTCCGGAGAGAACGAAGCCCTCTCTTCCCATGAAGGAGATGAGGAAGAAGAGAAGGAGGAGGTGGAGAGCGACTCCCCCAGTAAGGGGAGGAAGAAGAAGAGGGCGGCCTCTGAAGACCCGGAGGAGGAGGCGCCCAAGAGAGGGAAGCTGGCCCTTTCGGACAGTTCAGACTCAGAGACCGAACTAGTTCCCAAGAAGCCACCCAGGGTGAAGCCCGTGGCCGAATCATAAGTATCCGGGAACTTACTGTTTATCTTCGGTCTACCTGCTTCCATTATATAAGTTATTTTATTATTTGTCTTTCAGCCCTCCCCGCGAGCTCCCACAAACCCCATCATCGGAGGGGAACTCTCTGCCACCCGAAATGGCAGAGAGTGACACACCGACGCGTGCCACCCCGCCTATCATCATGGAGGACACCGAGGTGTCGTCCCAAAGGACTTCTCTTGGTAGGGGGGGGGCGAACGAAGCCGCCGAGAAAGCGCCCGAGGTTAATACCTCGGTCACCAAAAACCTAGGGGAGGCGACCCCTATGACAACCGACGGTGGGGACCCCCAACCATCCGGACCCAACCGGACACCATTCTGGAGACCAACATGGCTCCTGGATTGGATAAGCAGCCCTCTTTGAAAGAGGGGGGAGGAGCATCAGCTCCATCGGCGACCTCCACTAATCCGGAGGCGCCCGACGCTCTGGAGGAAGCACTGCAGCGTGCTTCCATCGTGGCGGAGCACCGCACCCTGATGGGTGCAGTGGTGGAGAAGGTTCAGTCTGCTAAGAGCGGACTGAACGAAGCCTTCACCAGCCTACTGACAGGCTTTGAGGTATGCGACGTAATGTTCTATAAAACTTTTCATATAGAGGAATATACCTGTGTACAGACAGTAGCACCTGAGGCTCTGTTCAGTTAAAAGAAACCGGATAGAGGATCCATATAGTATTCGGGAGAGTTAACCTGCTGTGTTGTTATTGTAACAGGCTTCCCTGTTGGTGGCGACCGCCCAGGCCGCAGAAGTTTCCGAACTCAATCGGAAGCTTCAGGTGGCCAATGAGGAAATCGACCGCATTAATAAGCGGTTCGATGAGATGCAAGGTATGTGTATAATGTTAAAAGTTTATTTCGATATCAGAAGTGATATGTATATTTAGAGATTAACTTATGGAATGCTTTGATTATAATCACAGCTGGCGCAGCCGAGGTCGAGACCCTCAAAAGCGCCCTTGCCCAGGCCAAAAAGGTGGCGGAGGCGAATAAGGCAGCGGCTGACAAGGCGGCTGCCGTACTGAAGACCGAGCAAGATGCCCGCCGCCAACACAAAGCTCGGGTGGCCGAAGTAGAGCAGGAGCTGAAGGATGCCATCAGCAAATGCGAAGCTTTAGAGCAAAAGACTTCGGACCAGTCGACCGAGCTCGCCAAGGCTCTCCATGATGCCAAAGAGGCGCGGATCGAGTCTCGGAGTGCTCGTGAAGAGATCCATCAGGCGAGGCAAATAGCGGCTGGTAAGGCCTTTCTTTTGCAGAGTGTCTTTGGAGGTCAGAGGTATGCTTGGCTGACCCGAGTGTGGAGTTCTCCATGCGCATTTGCAGATCTTCCGAAGAGTGCCGCTGATGCCGCACAGTACTTCCGAGCCCAGGAGGGGAACTCGACCGAGAAACTGTTCTGGTCGCAATTTGTCGCGCCGGAACACTCGACGCCTCTCCTGGGTGGCCAACTGAAGCAGCTGTCTGAGCTGCATAGGGTGGCAGGTTTGGCCATGAAGGACTTGACAGTCCAGCTCTGGCCGGCCGAGCCAATTCCTAGTAGCTACTTCGGTTTGGTGAAGCGGCTTCTCGACGCGCGGCCTCGGATTGATGCATTGAAGCACTCGTCCTGCATAGAGGGTGCCCGGATGGCCTTCGCCCGCGTCAAGATGCAATGGGCAAAGATGAAGGCCACCGAAGTGGCAACCGCAGGCCCGCCCGAAGGCAAGGATCACCGAAAGCCAGAGAGGTACTTTGATGACATCCTAGAAGGAGCCCGAGTGATCGAGGGCCAATGCTCGAAGGATGTAATATTTGATTGAGTGTGTTCGGGTTGTACAAACAATGCGATGAACCCATGCTGTTTATATAGCTATGTTTGCACCTTTTCTTTCAAGCGATTTTTCCTCCTGTGCAGCCGTTTATTGTTTTATTTCTGAAAGTTGCCAGTCGTCGGCTTCAGCCCCCATGTAGATGCTACAGGGGTGTTCGGCGTAACACGTGAACACACTTTATCCAACGTCTTGGTCTGTAAAGGAGGTGTCAGCGTAGTGAACCATGCAATCAGACTATGTGGCTTTATTACTTTCACTTAGCCATAGGAGTTTGACTGTGGGGCTAAGTACTAGCCCCTGGTGCGTGTGCGGCTATCCGTACTACGGTGCCTTTTCCACGCGGCTGGACGAAGACCAGCCCCTCGTATAACACGGAGTAAATCGCTAACGATTGTAGTATAAGACTAAGTCACCGAATCGCCGACCAGCTCTTGCTTTATCATGACAGTCAGTTTTCGACTTTCTCTACTGAGGTATTTGACCGGATGAACCAGAAATACAATCGCAGTAGTTCTCCCTTTACTACCTTAGCCGAACGAGCGCACGTAAGGTGGTAAGCACAGGAGCCGGGCAACCCAACTATAGACCAAAGACATGATTCAGAGCCGATGCATATAATGCAATATTCGGGACGCCGAAGAGTACCCCATAGTAGTTCGGACTTTAAAATGTGCCGGGCCGGATACAGCCCCCGGTGTTTAAGACCGGACTAAGGCACGTGTGGCAGTCGGGCGTAGGGAGGGAAGACAGATGATAATATGAAATATATGAGTACCAAACAAAAGTGGTGATCAACTGCTTCCTTTATGCCCTGATTAATACGTTGAGACATGTCATTACAGATAATGCCCGAAGGCCAAGGGCATTTTACATGCCGAAAGTTTACACAAGGGAAAGGTTTATACAGGGCTTTTTTGAGAAAATAGTGGCTTAAAGGTCCTAATGATGCCCTGCTACACGTCTGCGCCGTTTCTCCTTGGTTTGAAATCCTTTGAGAGGAGGAGTCAATGGTTGTCTATAAGAAAGGGGAACCTAGAAAGGAGTCCCTGTACAACCGTAGAGTAGGTAGGTTTTTAATGAACCTATGGTAAAAGAGAAAGAAAAGAAAAAAGAAAGTAAAGGTCCGAATAGGGTCAAGCCGTACTATAGACCTGTTCCGCAGTATGCCTCCGGCGCTGCCCAAGGTATTTTAAGTGCGTAATTATGCACGCGCGGTACGTATGCCGCAACCTTATGGGGCGATCGGCGGAGGCCGATCTGCTATTCAAGCTCTGGATTTGCCAAGCTGTCATGTTGTGATCTTGATCGGACTCGCTTGGCGGTGTCATGGGTCTTGATAACCGATGAGCTGTTGAGGCTGCTTTGTACCTCGGCTACTAGGGCCGTGGTGTGCTCCTCAGTACGGAGGGAGCGCTCCATATTTCCATTAACTGTGATGACGCCGCGCGGTCCGGGCATTTTGAGCTTCAAATAAGCATAGTGCGGGACTGCATTAAAGCGGGCGAAAGCAGTTCGTCCAAGCAATGCATGATAACCACTAGGGAAAGGGACGATATCGAAGATCAATTCTTTACTTCGAAAGTTATCTGGAGAGCCGAATACCACTTCTAGTGTTAAGGAACCCGTGCAGCGGGCCTTTACGCCAGGTATCACTCCTTTAAAGGTAGTGTTGTTGGGCTTGATTCTTGACGGGTCGATACCCATCTTACGGACGGTATCCTGGTAGAGCATGTTAAGGCTGCTGCCGCCGTCCATAAGGACTCTAGTAAGATGATATCCGTCAATGATAGAATCAAGTACCAGGGCCGCCGAACCTCCGTGACGTATACTGGTTGGGTGGTCCCTGCGATCAAAGGTGATCAGACAAGCCGACCAAGGGTTGAATTTCGGGGCGACAGGCTCTATGGCGTAGACGTCCCTCAATGCGCGCTTGCGCTCCCTCTCTGGGATATGCGTGACATATATCATGTTCACTGTTTTCACCTCGGGGGAAACTTCTTCTGCCCCTCGGTGTTTGGAGGGCGGGGTTCATCGTCGTCCTCGCTTTGAGGTCCTTTCCCCTTATGTTCGTTATTTAATTTACTTGTTTAAAAACCCAGCAATTTCTGTTGGTGTGGTTGGTAGGTTTGTCAGGGGTGCCATGGATTTGACAGGCCCTATCCAGTATTTTATCCAAGTTGGACGGGCCATCTCTATTTCCTTTGAACGACTTCTTCCGCTGACCGGGTTTAGAGCCGCTGAATCCGGCGTTGACCGCCGTATCCTCGGTTGCTTCATTGTTGCTCCGACGCATATTTTTGCTACGTCGTGGCCTTCCATTGTCGTCCCTGGCCTCAGAGGTGCCAGGGTCGCTAGTGCTGTTGCTTCTACGAGCCAACCAGCTATCTTCGCCCGCACAGAAGTGGGTCATGAGTGCAGTGAGAGCTGCCATAGTCTTCGGCTTTTCCTGACCGAGGTGTCGGGCGAGCCATTCGTCGCGGACGCTGTGTTTAAATGCCGCTAAGGCTTCCGCGTCCAGACAGTCGACAATTTGGTTCTTTTTAATTAAGAACCGAGTCCAGAGTTTGCGGGCTGACTCTCCGGGTTGCTGGACTATGTGACTCAGGTCATCAGCGTCAGGTGGCCGGACATAAGTGCCCTGAAAGTTGTCCCGAAAAGCATCCTCTAAATCTTCCCAACTTCTAATGGAGTTCTCTGGGAGGCTATTCAACCAGTGCCGTGCTGGTCCTTTCAGCTTTAGAGGGAGGTATTTAATGGCGTGGTGATCATCTCCGCGAGCCATGTGAATGTGGAGAAGAAAATCTTCAATCCATACGGCGGGATCCATCGTTCCATCATATTGCTCGATGTTCACGGGTTTAAACCCTTCCGGAAATTGGTGCTGCATTACCTCATCGGTAAAGCACATGGGGTATGCGGCACCTCTGTACCGGGCGACATCGTGACGGAGTTCGGATGACATCTGTGCCCGGTGCTGACCCCGGACTTGGTTAGGTTTGTCATGCCAGGCTTGATGGCCGTCATCTCGTGTGGGGGCACGTCCTCTTGATCCATAGATTGATCTGGTCTGGCCGGCTCTATTGGTCAGGTCCTGACATTGGTCATACATGTAGCATGGAGCCACTGCTTCCTTGCCTCTGTTACGATGGGGCGCGGGCTGGTGTTCGGCATAATTGGCCGTTTTATCCCGTCCACGTGGTGGTCGGTCCGGCTGATCAGCATGATTGTATTTTGACGGTATTGGCTCAAAGGCCTCCTCGTCGAATTGTGGCAGGAGCCTGCGCTTAGGATAGCTCTTTGTTTGGCGCTCATAGCCGTATCCCTCTTCGGCGGCCAGGACCTTAGTCCATCTGTCGTTGAGCCTATCCTTTTCGGCTTGAATTTGCTACTGCTTCCTTTTCAGGCTCCGTGCAATGGCGATCAGCCATCGCTTGAAGCGTTCTTGTTCGAGGGGTTCCTCTGGGACGATGAAATCTTCGTCGCCAAGGATAATATCCTCTTCGGAGACAGGTAAGTAGTTACTATCTTCCGAATCCCCGTGATCGGCAGGTTCATCTGGGTTGACTTGACCCTCTTCCCTCTCGTCCTGCTCAAATGCAGGCTCAGCAGGGTGGTCGGAGTCTTCGGCATTGTCCGAAGTGTCATTATCTCCGGTGTCGGTATTGCTTTCCCTTGCCCGACGCGATCATGGGCGGCGCCGCTGACGCCGGCGCTTTGGTGGATCGTCGACGGGCTCCTTCTCATCTGGATCTTGAGTGCCATCATCGTCCTCCTTCTCTGGTGTGTCCACCATGTATACATCATAGGTAGAAGTGGTCGTCCAACGCCCAGTGATAGGCGGGTTTTGACCTGGTTCGGCTCCAGCATCGTCGTCCATGCCGTCGATGTCTTCGGAGGCATAGTCTAGCATGTCAGTTAGATCCACGACAGTGGCTATTAAGTGGGTGGTGGGTGGGACGTAAAATTCCCTGCTCTCAGCCCCCAGTTTAGGCAGGTCGTAGTTCGGAGATGATACTTCCGTGATGGCGAGAGATCGCATTAGGTCCAGTGTCTCGTTTGAGAGAGAAAGCCGGACGGGCGTATGATGATCTGCGGAGCTAGGTTCGGTAATAACCACTTGACCAAGCTCAATGGACGCAGACCTCGAGAGTTCGGAGTTGACGTCCAGAGGCGAGTTTGGCTCCCCGATGTCAGGAACAGTCACGTTTGACTGCGGGTCTGCTGATAGTATAGTCGCCTCTGGGTCTCCGGCAAGAAGCTCCATAATGGGAGAGAGTCCGGCAGGGTTTAGCCTCCCGTCTTCGGACAAAGTGGTCAGCCCTGGATCTAAGGCCCGGGCAGGCACGAGAGTCGATCCTTGAGCGGAATCTGACGACGAATCTGACGGGCTTCCTTCATGTGGGTGAAGAGTGGCGGCCGAGGCCGAGATCCCTTCGAAGACCAAGTCTCCACGGATATCCGCGATGTAATTCAAGCTTCCAAACCTGATCTGGTGACCAGGGGCGTAGCTGTCGACCTGCTCAAGGTGGCCGGTCGAGTTGGCACGTAGCGTGAAGCTGCCAAACACAAAGAGTTGACCAGGGAGAAAAGTCTCCCCGGAAACAGCATCGTTATCGACAACGAGGCGAGCCATTGATTCTTCTGTCGACAACACAACGGAACTCTCAATGAAAGTACCAATGTCGGTGTCAAAACCGGCAGATCTCGGGTAGGGGGTCCCAAGCTGCGTGTCTGAGGATCGATGGTAACAATGGACAATAGGGACACGATGTTTACCCAGGTTCGGGCCCTCGTAATGGAGGTACAACCCTACGTCCTTCTTGATTGTATTCGATGAGTATAGGGGTTACAAGAGTTGATCTACCTCGAGATCGTAATGGCTAAACCCTAGCTGTCTAGCCTATGATTATTCTGATTGCCTCTATGGACTAAACCCTCCAGTTTAGATACACACCGGAGGGGCCTAGGGTTGTACAGAGTCGGTTTACAGAAGAAGGAAATAATACATACGGACATCAAACTTGCCGTCCACGCATATAGGAATCCTACCCGGACACGGGGGATGGTCTTCTGCTTTATCTTCATGGCCCATCAGTCCAGCCCATATCGAATAGACCGGATACCCGAGGACCCCCTAATCCAGGACTCCCTCAGCGCGCACTTGTGAGGTTGCTTATGGGTATCACGCGAGGAGATAAGCACCATGGACCATGGTGAGGTGACGTGCACGGGAGCAGGCCCGCGAGCCAGAGCTCAGTCACTTGGGTTTTCCGGCGCTGCTAGGTCTGACCCAACCACATGCACCATGTCCAGCCCCCACTCGCGTGATGGCCAGTAGGAAGATCGCGAGCGCGCATGCCTCCTGAAGGGTACTCCATGACAAGCACTTGCAACACTTAGAAGATGAAGTTTCACTTATGCACAAATAGGTGTATTCCTTTAAGTAGGCCTTGAGCTCTGCGACCTAGTCCGCAGCAGGCAAGCGCCTGAAGCCGGCTCAAGGGCCATTAGCAGGAGAGCGCCTGAAAGTGGGTGCGGGTGGGAGTTCTTCGTGAGGCCTCATGATGGCGGCCTCGAGAGGCGCTGCAGATGGGCTCAGGAGCTGCTCCTCGAAGACGCCTGGAGCTTGAGGCTCACGGCGAGAGGCCCGCTTGGCGATGTCGTCTGCTTCCTTGTTGTTGCTGCAAGGTATGTGCTTGACCTCCATGCCCAGGAAGCGCTTCTCGAGCTTGCGCACCTTCTCGAGGTAGGTGGCCATGTGCTCGTGCTTTGGCTTGTAGCTCTTGTTGGAGAAGTTGACAAGGAGATGGGAATCTCCCTTGATGATGATGTGCTTCACGTCAAGGGCGTTGGCGGCCTTGAGGCCAGAAATGAGGCCTTCGTACTTGGCGCTGTTGTTGGAGACCTTGTCGCTGGACTTGGAAAGAGGCCAGAAGACCTACAGAGAGGTCACAAGCCATAGGGGCGTGCCCCCCTAGCTTGTGGGTCCCCCGTAGACCGTCTAACCCTAATCTTCGCTCTATAAATACCCAAATATTCTTCGAACATCAGAAGCATCCAAAAAAATACTTTTCCGCCGCCGCAAGCTTCTGTTCTCATGAGATCCCATCTTGGGGCCTTTTCTGGCTCTCTGCCGGAGGGGGATTCGATCATGGAAGGCTTCTACATCAACCTTGTTGCCCTACTGATGATGTGTGAGTAGTTTACCATAGACCTACGTGTCCATAGCTAGTAGTTAGATGGCTTCTTCTCACTCTTTGATCTTCAATACCATGTTCTCCTCGATGTTCTTGGTGTTCTATCCGATGTAATCTTCTTTTGCGGTGTGTTTGTTGAGATCCGATGAATTATGGATTTATGATCAGATTATCTATGAATATTATTTGAGTCTTCTCTGAACTCTTTTATGCATGATTAAGATAGCTTTGTATTTCTCTCCGATCTATTGATTTGGTTTGACCAACTAGATTGATCTATTTTGCCATGGGAGAGGTGCTTTGTGATGGGTTCAATCTTGCGGTGTCCTCACCTAGTGACAGAAGGGGTAGCAAGACATGTATTGTATTGTTGCCATTAAGGATAAAAATATGGGGTTTATATCATATTGCATGAGTTTATCCCTCTACATCATGCCATCTTGCTTAAGGCGTTACTCTGTTCTTTTGAACTTAATACTCTAGATCCAGGCAAGAGTCAGGCGATGTGTGGAGTAATAGTAGTAGATGCAGGTAAGAGTCAGTCTACTTGTCACGGATGTGAGGCCTATATTCATGATCATTGCCTTGGATATCTTCATAATTATGCGCTTTTCTATCAATTGCTCAACAGTAATTTGGTCACCCACCGTATGTTTTCTTTTAAGAGAGAAGCCTCTAGTGAAACATATCGCCCCCGGGTCTATTTTGCATCATATATTTTCAGATCTATAAAATAAAAAATAAAAAAATCTTGCTGCACTTTATTTACCTTTAATTTATTTTACCTTTTATTTATCTTTTATAACTATCTCTATTAGGTCTCACTCTTGCAAGTGACCGTGAAGGGATTGACAACCCCGTTTTCGCGTTGTGTGCAAGTGTTTGTTAGTTTGTGCACGTGCACATATTGGAGATTTGGTTGTTACTCCTACTAGATTGATACCGTGGTTCTTAACTGAGGGAAATACTTAGCTCTACTTTGCCGCATCACCCTTTCCTCTTCAAGGAAAATAACAACACAAGCTCAAGAAGTAGCAGGAAGAATTTCTTGCGCCGTTGCCGGGGAGGATACACATCAAGCCTACCAAGTACCTATCATATACTCTCATCTCTTGCATTACATTATTTTTCATTTGCCTCTCGTTTTCCTCTCCCCCACTTCTAAAACATTTTCAGAAAATCACAAAAGTATTTGCCTTTTTATTCGCCCTCTTTCCGTTCGTCTTTTCATTTGCCTTTTTTTTGCTTGTGTGCTAGATTGCTTGCTTGCCTCTATGGCTCAACCCAAGAGCCTTGATCTTTACTATAGAAAGTTGGAGGAAATTTAAAACAATACAAAAAGCTTTACGTCTTTGCAATTTGAGCGTAATTCTTTAGGAACGAACTTAAAGAAAAAAACTATGATGGAATATATCATTAAAGAGCTTGATGATCTTACTAAGGAAATATATGGTCTTAAATCCCAATTTTCTCATATTGAAATTTAGTAGGCCAAATTTCCGATAAACAAACCACTTTGATAAATAAGATGGCTGCTAAACCTGAATCTTTGAATAATGATGTAGATCTTAAAGTGATTGGTGTGACTCCTATTGAATCTTTATTTGCCAATATAAAACTTGGTCAAGATGGGACTGGAGATGAGTCAACTTTAGCTAGAAGGCGTCCCAATAATTTGGAGTTTAAAGATCTTAGTGAAAAAATTGATAAAAGTGCGATTGGAGAGGTCAAGACTTTAAATAGCGATGAACCCACTCTTTTGGATTTCAAGGACTTTAACGTCGATAATTGCTCTTTGATTGATGGTATTTCCTTGTTGCAATACATGCTTAATTCACCTCATGCTTCTAATCAAAATAAGGCTTTTACTAAACATATCGTTGATGCTATGATGAAATCTTTTGAAGAAAAACTTGAGTTGGAAGTTTCTATCCCAAGAAAGCTTTATGATGAGTGGGAACCTACTATAAAAATTAAGATTAAAGATTATGAGTTCTATCATTTATGTGATTTGGGTGCTAGTGTTTCAACTATTCCAAAAACTTTGTGCGATGTGTTAGGTTTCCGTGAATTTGATGATTGTTCTTTGAATTTGCATCTAGCGGATTCATCTATTAAGAAACCCATTGGAAAGATTAATGATGTTCTTATTTTTGCAAATAGGAATTATGTACCTATAGATTTTATTGTGCTTGATATAGATTGCAATCCTACATGCCCTATTATTCTTGGTAGACCTTTCCATAGAACAATTGGTGCAATTATTGATATGAAAGAAGGAAACGTTAGATTTCAATTTCCATTAAGGAAGGGAATGGAACACTTTCCAAGAAATAAAATTAAGTTGCCATATGAATCTATTATGAGGGCTACTTATGGATTAAATACCAAAGATTACAACACCTAGATCTATTGCAATATGCCTAGCTTGGGACGTTAAACAATAGCGCTTGTTGGGAGGCAACCCAATTTTATTTTGTGTTTTTTAGTTTTTGCTACTGTTCTTGAATAAATACACAATATTACTTCTGTAGTAATTGTTTTTTAGTGTTTTAATTAGTGTTTGAGCCAAGTAAGACCTTTGGGATGATCTATGGTGATAGTTGATTTGATTTTGTTGAAAAACAGAAAACTTTTGCATACAATAACAAAATTTTCATAATTCAGACAAGCGACGAAAAACTCTGAATTTTTTACACAGGTGTGATATACAAATGGCCTAAGCTGTCCTAACTGTTCAGAATTTTTAGAGTTACAGAAGTACGAGAAAAATTCAGATCTTCTCAGACTGTTCTGTTTCTGACAGATTCTATTTTTTATGTGTTGTTTGCTTATTTTGATGAATCTATGGGTAGTATCGGGGGGGGGGGAGTATGAACCATGGAGAAGTTGGAATACAGTAGATATTACACCAATATAAATTAAGAATGAGTTCACAATAGTACCTAAAGTGGTGATTTATTTTATTATACTAACGGAGATTATGAGTTTTCTGTTGAGTTTTGTGTTGTGAAGTTTTCAAGTTTTGGGTAAAGTTTTGATGGACAACGGAATAAGGAGTTGTAAGAGCCTAAGCTTGGGGATTCCCAAGGCACCCCAAGGTAAAATTCAAGGAGAACCAAGCATCTAAGCTTGGGTATGCCCCGGATGGCATCCCCACTTTTGTCTTCGTCCATCAGTAAAATTACTTGAGGCTATATTTTTATTCACCACATGATATGTGTTTTGCTTGGAGCGTCTTGTGATATATGAGTCTTTGCATTATTTGCTTTTTATTTGCCACAATCATCCTTGCTGTACACACCTTTTGAGAGGGGCACACATTAATCGTGAATTTATTAGAATAATCTATGTGCTTCACTTATATCTTTTGAGCTAGGCGGTTGCTCTAGTACTTCACTTATATCTTTTTAGAGCACGGCGGTGGTTTTATTTTATAGAAATTGTTGAACTCTCATGCTTCACTTATATTATTTTGAGAGTCTTGAAAATAGTATGGCAATTGGTTTAGGTCAGGAATTTAGTCCTAATATGATGGTCATTCAAGAGGGATATAATAAAAACTTTCATGAAGATCATTGAATATATGAGAAGTTTGATTCCTTGCATTTGTTTTGAGATATAAAGATGGTGATATTACAGTCATGCTAGTTGGTAATTGTGGTTGAGTAATAATACTTGTGTTAAAGTTTGTGATTCCCGAAGCATGCACATATGGTGAACCGTCATGTGATGAATTTAGAACATGATTTATTTTTTATTGTCTTCCTTACGAGTGGCCGTCGGGGACGAGCGATGGTATTTTCCTACCAATCTACCCCCCGAGGAGCATGTGTATTAGTACTTTTTTTAGGGCTAATAAATTTTTGCAATAAGTATGTGAGTTCTTTATGACTAATGTTGAGTCCATGGATTATACGCACTCTCACCCTTCCACCATTGCTAGCCTCTCTAGTACCGCACAACTTTCGCCGCTGCATTAAACCCACCATATACCCTTCCTCAAAACAGCCACCATACCTACCTATTATGGCATTTCCATAGCCATTCCGAGATATATTGTCATGCAACTTCCACCATTCCGTTTATTATGATATACACCATCATTGTCATATTGTTCTCATATGCATGAGGCATTCATACAGAGTCATATTTTTGTTCTAGCATCGAGTTGTAATTCTTGAGTTGTAAGTAACTAAAAGTGTGATGATCATCATTATTAGAGCATTGTCCCATGTGTGGAATGGATGATGGAGACTATGATTCCCCCACAAGTCGGGATGAGGCTCCGAACAAAAAATATATATAAATAGGCTAAAGAGCCCAAAAAAAGAAAAAAAAAAGAGAGAAAAAAATGAAAATGATAGAAAAAGAGAGAAGGGACAATGTTACTATCCTTTTTCCACACTTGTGCTTCAAAGTAGCACCATGTTCTTCATGATAGAGAGTCTCCTATTTTTTTCACTTTCATATACTAGTGGGAATTTTTCGTTATAGAACTTGGCTTGTATATTCCAATGATGGGCTTCCTCAAAGTGCCCTAGGTATTCGTGAGCAAGCAAGTTGGACGCACACCCACTTAGTTTTCTTGTGAGCTTTCATACACTTATAGCTCCAGTGCATCCGTTGCATGGCAATCCCTACTCACTAGCATCGATATCAATTGATGGGCATCTCCATAGCCCATTAATTTGCCTAGTTGATGTGAGATTTCTTCTTTTTTTTATCTCTCCACACAACCTCCACCATATTCTATTCCACCTATAGTGCTATATCCATGGCTCACGCTCATGTATTGCGTGAAAATTGAAAAAGCTTTAGAACATTAAAAGTATGAAACAATTGCTTGGCTTGTCATCGGGGTTGTGCATGATTAAATACTTTGTGTGATGAAGATAGAGCATAATCAGACTATATGATTTTGTAGGGATAACTTTCTTTGCCATGATATTTTGAAAAACTATGATTGCTCTATTATTATGCTTGAAGTATTATTGTTTTTATGTCAATATTAAACCTTTGTTTTGAATCTTATGGATCTGAATATTCATGCCACATAAAATAAAATTACATTGATAAACATGTTAGGTAGCATTCCACATCAAAAATTCTGTTTTTATCATTTACTTACTCGAGGACGAGCAGGAATTAAGCTTGGGGATGCTTGATATGTCTCCAACGTATCTATAATTTTTTATTATTCCATGCTATTATATTATCCATCTTGGATGTTTTATATGCATTATGATACTATTTTATATCATTTTTTGGGACTAACCTATTAACCTAGTGCCCAGTGCCAGTTTTTGTGTTTTCCTTGTTTTTGCCTTTACAGAAAATCAATATCAAACGGAGTCCAAACGAATAAAACTTTACGATGATTTTTCTTGGACCAGAAGAAACCCATGAGACTTGGAGAAGAGGCCAGAAGACCTACGGAGAGGTCACAAGCCGTAGGGGCGTCCCCCCTGGGGCGCGCCCCCTGGCTTGTGGGCCCCCCATAGACCATCTAACCCTAATCTTCGCTCTATAAATACCCAAATATTCCCCGAACATCAGAAGTGTCCACAAAAATACTTTTTCACCGCCGCAAGCTTCTGTTCTCGTGAGATCCTATCTTGGGGCCTTTTCTGGCTCTCTGCTTGAGTGGGATTCGATCACGGAGGGCTTCTACATCAACCTTGCTACCCTACCGATGATGTGTGAGTAGTTTACCACAGACCTACGGGTCCATAGCTAGTAGCTAGATGGCTTCTTCTCTCTCTTTGATCTTCAATACCATGTTCTCCTCGATGTTCTTGGAGTTCTATCCGATGTAAACTTCTTTTGCGGTGTGTTTGTTGAGATCCGATGAATTGTGGATTTATGATCAGATTATCTATGAATATTATTTGAGTATTCTCTGAACTCTTTTATGCATGATTAAGATAGCTTTGTATTTCTCTCCGATCTATTAATTTGGTTTGGCCAAGTAGATTGATCTATGTTGCCATGGGAGAGGTGCTTTGTGATGGGTTCAATCTAGCGGTGTCCTCACCTAGTGACAGAAGGGGTAGCGAGGCACGTATTGTATTGTTGCCATTAAGGATAAAAAGATGGGGTTTATATCATATTGCTTGAGTTTATCCCTCTACATCATGTCATCTTGCTTAAGGTGTTCCTCTGTTCTTTTGAACTTAATACTCTAGATGCAGGCAGGAGTCGGTCAATGTGTGGAGTAATAGTAGTAGATGCAGGCAGGAGTCGATCTACTTGTCACGGACGTGATACCTATATTCATGATCATTGCCTTGGACATCATCATAATTATGCGCTTTTCTATCAATTGCTCAATAGTAATTTTTTCACCCACCGTATGTTTTCTTTCAAGTGAGAAGCCTCTAGTGAAACCTATGGCCCCCGGGTCTATTTTCCATCATATATTTTCAGATCTATAAAATCAAAAATACAAAAAATACCTTGCTGCAATTTATTTACCTTTAATTTATCTTTTATATCTATCTCTATTAGATCTCACCCTTACAAGTGACCGTGAAGGGATTGACAACCCCTTTTTCGCGTTGTGTGCAAGTGTTTGTTAGTTTGTGCAGGTGCACCTATTGGGGACTTGGTTGTTCCTCCTACTGGATTGATACCTTGGTTCTTAACTGAGGGAAATACTTATCTCTACTTTGCTGCATCACCCTTTCCTCTTCAAGGGAAATAACAACACAAGCTCAAGAAGTAGCAAGCGCTTCTTCCTATTTGGAGGAGAGGCCGGCCTCGATGGTGAGGGAGAGGCCTGAGCTGCTGCCGTCCAGCGACACCTTCTTGGTCTCCGCACGGACCAGCAAGAACTATGGCTTCTTCTTCGCGGGGGCGGGCTCGGCAGGCCCTGCCTCATCTTTGTCAGCGAGGTATGCGGTGGAGGCAACCTTGTATGCATGCTCAAGGGTGTGCATCGTGTCTTTCTCGTCGCATCGGATGGTGATGGTCCCGCTGTAGCCCGACATCTTGATGGTGTTGTAGGCATGGTGGGTCATTGCCATGAACTTGGAGAGTGCTGGGTAGCCCAAGATGGTGTTGTATGGCAGGCCGATGTGCTCCACGTCGAAGTCGATGAGCTCGGTGTGGTAATTCTTGCAGGAGCCGAAGGTGACAGGGAGTCGCACTTGCCCGTGGAGCGCCGTGGAGTCGTTGGTCACGCCCGAGAAGGGCCTTGTGGGCATCAGGCGCTCGTAGAGCACCTGGAGCAGCTTGAAGATTTCCACAGAGATCACATTGAGGCCGGCGCTGCCATCGATGAGCGTCTTGGTGACTTCCACGTTGTTGATTGTGGGGGTGCACAGCAGAGGGATGGTGCCCATGGACTTTGTAGACTTGGGGTGGTCGTCGTAGTCAAATCCGATGGGGTACTGTGACCACTTGAGGGGCTTGGAATCTGCTAGCTCCGGGAGGGCGGCATTCACCTCGCGAGAGAACTGCTTGAAATGGCGGTTGGATGGGGGAGCCTGGGCCCCGCCAAGGATGCAAGCCACCGCGCGAGGCTCCTGATAGCCCCTGACATCTTCCTCGAGCAGGTTGTTGTTGTTCCTATTAGGGCGCGGCAGGGCCGCGTTGGCCTGCTGAGGGTTGGCCTAGCGAGGATTGGAATGCCGAGGCTGCTTTGGCCAACCCTGGCGAGTGTTGTTGTTGTTGTTGTCATTGTCACAATCCTTCCAGCGTCCACCCTTGCTGTTGCTGCCATGGCCTGAGCCACGCTCGTTGCGATTGCCATGCATCTCCTGCCGCTTGTCCCGAAGTAGCTTGAGCTCATGGCAGTCTTCGGTGGCGTGGGAGTGCATGTTGTGGTAGACACAGAAGGGGCGGTTGTCCTTCTTGGCCTTATCGTGGTCGCGGCCACGCTTCCGCTCAGGCTCCGCTGCAATCACGGCAGGGCCCTTGCGCTTGGAGTCCTTGCCCTTAGGCTTGGCGACGTCGAGGTCGGCGTCGGGGTCATTGTGGGCGAAGAGATGGCCCTCTTCAGCCTTGGCGCACTTGTTGGCGAGGTCGAACAACTCAACCATGGTGTCGATCTCATCGTTGATGGCGAGCTTCTCGCGCATCCTCACGTCTGTGATGCCGTTGGAGAATGCAGCGATGACAGCGGCGTCGGAGGCACGCGGGATCTTTTTGTGCACTTTGCTGAAGTGCTGCATGTACTTGCGAAGGGTCTCATCAGGGCGCTGGCGGATGGAACACAGGGCACTTAGCATGAGGGGGCGGTCGAACGTGCCCCCGAAGTTGGCGGCGAACTGCTGGCAAAGTTCCTCCCAAGAGGAGATGGAGGCCTCGAGAAGGTTCATTAGCCACGAGCGCGTGGGGTCCTTGAGGGCCATGGGGAACCATTTCGCTATGACGTGGTCCTCGCCCTTCGCGGCCTAGATGCTCACGGTGTAGAGCTGCAGGAACTCCACGGGGTCGGTCCTGCCATCGAAGCGGGGCGGCAACTCTGGCTTGAACTTCATAGGCCACACCATGTGGCGTAGCTCAGGAGTAAAGGCGAGGCAGCCACCGGCGCTGGAGACGACGCCACCGGCGAGGGCGGCGCGGTTCTGGCAACCGGCCGCGGCAACGTCCGCGATGGTGCGGTTCTGGCAGTCATGTTTCTTCTTGAGGAGCATGCACGTGTCGGGCAGCGTGTGCCCGACGATCTAGCAGCTAGGGTCATGGTCGTGCAACGGGGAGGAGCCATGAGAGGGCTCCGGCGCGTGAGTGCGGAGAGGGCGCACCGCGCCGTCGTTGCACGGGGGAGGTGAGGAGGCACGTCTTCGCTCGCCCGCACCATGCGAGGGCGGAGGGGTCAGAGGGCGCGAAGTTGCCGGAGCGTCCCCGGTGATGTTGATGAGCTTGGTGACGCGGGCGAGCCAGGCGTCATAGCCATCATCGGTGGGGCGGTAGCAAAGCAGCTCCTACGCCATGAGGAGCACCACCTGCGGAGCCGGCGGTTTGCGGCAGGCGAGCGAGGTCACCGTGGCCATGCGCACCGGCGGTGGCTGCTACTGCTGGTGATGCTGCCCGACCGACGGGTTGTCGGAGGAGGCCGCCGCCTTCGGCTCTGCATCCATGTTGGTCGCGCGAGCCCGGCGGCAGCGGGGGTCTTTCATGGGCTCCGTCTGGACGCGGTTGGACCTGCTGTGGGCATGCTGGTGTCAAGCGTCGGCCATGGCGAAGTTGAAACTTGCGGCACAAAAACCAAGGCCCCTACCTGGCTCGCCAAATGTTGAGGGATTGACTATGAGCCACGGGAAATCCTCCAAAACACTGGTTCAAGCTCTGGGCGTCTGGCGTTGCGTCTATGAGGCTACGAGCTAGACACGATGAGGACACAAAAGCTACACAGGTTCAGGCCACCGTGCGGTGTAAAAACCTACTCCTGCTTGGTTGTATTGCTTGTGGACAGTGCTCTTGGAGCTACAAGGCGAGCGCGAGCTCTTTGGGGTTAGCAATGGTGCTAGGTTTTGGGCAGGAGCAGATCCCTCGCTACGGTGGCTGCTCTGTCCCTTATATAGGTGCCTTCGGCCTCTTCCCCGAAAATATGATATGGGAAGGGCTACAACAGGGCTGCAATATGAAATGGAACATACGCCGGTGCTATCCTGACAAAAGGTGGCCTTCGCCTACCAAAGTTGTTATCCATGACGCGCTAGGGGCTCCACGATGACCTCCATCCTGCCGTGCCACCTTCTTGGTCTTCCTTCACCAAAGGGGAAACCTTTGGGACTTGCTTTGGGGGGGGGGCAGATAGGTACAGCTGCTCCCTTAGCACCAAATAGGAAACTGTCCCTGGCCGCACAGGCTGGCGCCTGCCACGATGACATCACCCATGTGATGGGATTGTCACCCGTGCTTCGGGGGCTTCTCGGGAAGCCTTGCAGGAGGGTGCCTCGCGACGCTGCTCGCTCGGGTGGTAATCTTGATGAAGTCCTTTGCAGGGGCAGCCCCTCACGGGGCAGGGCCCTCAGGAGGCTGCCGGCTTCGCGGCGCTTGCTGGTGTGCTGCCTCATGAGCTAGGCAATGGGGCCCTTCCTGGGCCGCATGCAGATGGCCCGTGGTACCCTGGTTCCCACTAGGCTGACAGTGGTTTCTTGGCACGGCTGGTTTGAAAGTGGTAGTTTTTTGTTAAATACTCCAATATGTATAAGGGACAATCTACTAGTGAGAAATAGCAATTCTATGTTGCGTTGCAGTACTAGTGGTCGCTAGAGTATATGTAGCTCTCAATGCATGGTTTTTGTGGGTTCGATCCCCGCCGAATGCACGGCGGCCTTCTCATCTCGTGGGTTGTGTACTAGGAGTAGAGTAGTAGTACTGTAAGCTCATCGTAGCCGCTCCTCGGTTTCTGCTTCCTCACCTGCCATCTTTAATAGCGCCTCCCAATTAAGCCGGAGGAGCCGTAAAAGCCTAGTGCCTCACTGGGAACAGTACAATATGGCCCTGGACCTAAAGTACTCTATTGCTTGTGGCGTTGCACGCACGGACCTAAATTGAAGATTGTCCGTGCTGTGCACGTATGCGTGTACTCCCTCCGTTCCTTTTTACTCTGCATATAAGATTTGTGTCGAGTCAAACTTTCTAGTGGAAAAGAAAAGGCCTACTCTCACGGTTGTGTCAAAGAACTCAAATGTTTTGCCCCGCAGTAGTGTGTACATGAAAGAAGCGACTGAGTAGGCCAGCTACACGCAAGAATAGAGCAGCAAGCAGGTTTGCAGTAAGCAGGTGTACTTTCCCTGCATTGATAGTAGAACGATGGTTCTAGAGAACAGTAGTACCGTCCACTTGAAACTGTAGCTCCTTGGCCTTGAGATTCAAAAGTTCAAAACTAGTACACTTAGTATAAGTAGTACTATTGTACTACTACTGCTACTACCTCCGTCCTGGTTTATTGGTCCCCTTAATATTTTGATGGCATGCATGTCACAAAAAATAGTATGATTGGAAACTACGTTCAAATAAAAATCCAATGATATAATTTTTTATGACATGCATTAACATTTTTTGAGTTAAATTTATTGTAAAATTTTGGCGCAAAATACAAAGTGGACCAATAACAGAGGTAGTACTAGTACTCATATAATAAATAATAACTGCACCATCGTAGTATCGCTAATGCGTGCCTGCATAACTTCCTTCACAAAGGGACGAGGCCCTGCAGTTACGCTCTTATCTCCTCCTCGCCAGTTCCCCTCCCGAAGAGACCAAGGCAATTCGTCGCTGCTGCCATGCATGGATTCGCAAGATGATTCTCCTCCCAACCGGGGCTAGGAGACCTTAGACAACGATTCTCTGGGAGAAATCGCAAGCGGGTCCGACTTCCTCACTGCCGCAAGACTCGGTGCTTCCTGCACCAACTATTTTAAGACGATGCGTAAACAGGCTTGGGAGAAGGCCATGCTTGTTGGTCTTCCATCCATCCTCAAGAAGAAGGTTATTCAATAGGAATCCAGTCCACCACAATGTCGCTGCAGTTGCATCTTGATGCCGCTTGAGTTGCCGATGTTGAGAGGTAGTCGGATTTGTCCGATGAAAAGGTCAGTTATGGTGTTTGATCATGTAGTGTATATTCTAAATATAGTAGTACTTAGGTACTCATCCTGTAATTTCTCCGCTGCCCACCGTCGCACCGGTTTGGGTTGGTGCCAATGGAGATTGACTTGCATAACTATGACCGGATACCACCATCATTTTGCACAACATCCACATCAGTGTGGCCGTTCTCGTAGACCCCTTGTCCAGCATTGGGTTCGGCCTTCCGGACTGGCACGGCTTGAATAGGTACGATGGTGCCACCATGAGTTTGAAGAAGATTGCAATTTCGGACCCGCCAACAAAGCACCACAGCTACAAAGATTACTATCTCATCGTGGTGTACGACATAAGGATTGCCATCAATAAGAATGGCACTGACGTTAGAGGCTGGCACATGTTGGCCGCAACAGATTTATTCCCTTACAAGTTCAAAGATGCCTATGCCATGTAGGCCACATCTTCGCAGTGACAAGCTAGGGGACTTGTTTCATCTAGGTGCCATCCTATGGTATGGGAGATAACAAACATAATGCACTGATAACCCACAAGTATAGAGGATCGTTTGTAGCCTTCTTCGATAAATAAGAGTGTCAAACCCAACGAGGAGCTAAAGGTAGAACAAATATTCCCTCAAGTTCTATCGACCACCGATACAACAATACGCACACTTAACGTTTTCTTTACCTAAAACAAGTATGAAACTATTTTGCAAGAATAAAACTACGAGTACTTTGCGAGAATAAAACTACGAATAAATTGCAAGGTAATAAAAGTAGATAGCTTTTGTCAAAAAGAAAGTCATTTGTCCCTAGGCAATCGATAACAAGACCGGTAATCATTCTTGAAATTTTATATGAGGTAGAGGCATGAGCTAACATAATTTCTCTACTTGGATCATATGCACTTATGATTGGACCCCTAGCAAGCATCCGCAACTACTAAAGATCATTAAGGTCGTGAAACCCAACCATAGCATTAAGTATCAAGTCCTCTTTACTCCCATATGCATCAACCCACTTACTCGGATCTGTGTATTCTGTCACTCACGCCACCCACCATAAGCGAGTTATGAACGCATTGCAACACCCTACAGCAGGGATCCCTCCGTTTGCGCAAGACGGAGGGTACCGTAGGACATCACCATAAATAAAATATACAATCATACCAACCAAGATCACGATTAACCCATAGGACAAAACGGATCTACTCAAACATCATAGGATAACCATAGATCATTGGGAAATAATATATGGAGTTCAGCACCATGTTTAAGTAGAGATTACAGCGGGGAGGAGAGGTGTTACACCGCTGCATAGAGGGGAAGAAAGTTGGTGTTGACCGTAGCAAGATTGTTGATGTAGATCGCCATCACGATCCTTGCCCCGGCGGCACTCCGGCGCCACCGGAAGAGAAGGGGAGAGAGAGCCCCCCTCCTTCTTCTTCCTTGCCCACCCTAGAAGGGAGGAGAGTTCCCCCTCTGGTCCATTGCCTCCATGGCGGCGGAGGGGCGGGAGCCCCTCCGAGATTGGATCTCCCTCTCTGTTCTCTTCTGTTTCGCGTTCCCCAAGATCTGGCCAAAAATTGTTTCTTAAATATCCGGAGATCCGTAACTCCGATTGCGCTGAGATTTTAACACGATTTTTTCTGGATATAAGCTTCCTTGCACCCAAAGTAGAGCTCCAACCGACCCTCGAGGAGGGCACAACCCACCACGCCACGCCAGGGCCCTGGGGCGCGCCCTGGTGTCTTGTGGTGGCTGTGGGCCTCCGTTTGCGTTGATTCCAAGTCCCAAAAATCACAAATATTCCAAAATAATTATCTGTAAATTTTCATCGCGTTTGAACTTCGTTTGATATGGATATTCTGCGAGACAAAAAACATGCAAAAAAAGGAACTGGCACTGGGCACTGGATCAATAGGTTAGTCCAATAAATCATATAAAATGTTGCCAAAAGTATGTGAAAGTTGTATAATATTGGCATGAAACAATCAAAAATTATAGATACGACGGAGACGTATCAGCATCCCCAAGCTTAATTCCTGCTCGTCCTCGAGTAGGTAAATGATAAAAAAGATAATTTTTGATGTGGAATGCTACCTAGCATAAACTTGATCATATGTCTAATCATGGCATGAATATTAAGACATAAGTGATTCAAAGCAATAGTCTATAATTTGACATAAAGACATCAATACTCAGGCATCCCAACAAACAATCATGTCTTTTAAAATATCAATGCTAAAGAAAGCTATCCCTACAAAATCATATAGTCTTGTCATGCTCTGTCTTCTTAACACAAAGTATTTATCATGCACAACCCCGATGACAAGCCGAGCAATTGGTTCATACTTTTTAATGCGCTTCAGCTTTTTGAACCCTCACGCAATACATGAGTGCAAGCCATGGATATAGCACTATGGGTGGAATAGAGTATGATGATAGGGGTAAATATAGAGAAGACAAAAAAGTAAGAAAGTCTCACATCGACACGGCTAACCAACGGGCTATGGATATGCCCATCAATTGATATCAATGCGAGGAGTAGGGATTGCCATGCAACGGATGCACTAAGAGCTACAAGTGTATAAAAGCTCAATATGAAAACTAAGTGGGTGTGCATCCAACTTGCTTGCTCATGAAGACCTCGGGCATTTGAGGAAGCCCATCATCGGAATATACAAGCCAAGTTCTATAATGAAAAATTCCCACTAGTATATGAAAGTGACTAAATAGGAGACTCTCTATATGAAAAACATGGTGCTACTTTGAAGCACAAGTGTGGTAAAGGATAGTAATAATGCCCCTTCTCTCTTTTTTATTTTTTCTCTTTTTTTCTTTTTTTTCTTTTTTTCTCTCGTTGTCCGGTGTCTCATCCCGACTTGTGGGGGAATCATAGACTCCATCATCCTTTCCTCACTGGGACAATGCTCTAATAATGAATAATGGTGATCATCACACTTCTATTTACTTACAACTCAAAAGAAATAAAAATTACAACTCGATACCTAGAACAAAGTATGACTCTATATGAATGCCTCTGGCAGTGTACTAGGATGTGCAATGATCTAGCATAACATGTATAAAAAATGATGAACGATGGCTGAGCCACAACTACTATGTCAGCTATATGATAATGCAAAGCAATATGACAATGAATGCTCAAGTCATCAAAATGGAAGCGGTGGAAGTTGCATGGCAATATATCTCGGAATGGCCATGGAAAGGCCATAATAGGTAGGTATGGTGGCTGTTTTGACAAAGATATAATAAGGCTTATGTGTGATAGAGCGTATCATATCACGGGGTTTGGATGCACCTGTGAAGTTTGCACCACATCTCGAGGTGAGAAAGGGCAATGCACAGTACCGTAGAAGCTAGCAAATTGCGGAAAGGTAAGAGTGTGTATAATCCATGGACTCACATTAGTCATAAAGAACTCATATACTTATTGAAAAAGTTTATTAGCCCTCGAAGCAAAGTAATACTACGCATGCCCCTAGGGGGATAGATTGGTAGATAAATACCATCGCTCGTCCCGACCGCCACTCATAAGGAAGACAATCAATAATAAATCATGCTCCAACTTCATAGCATAACGAGAGACTATACGTGCATGCTTCAGGAATCACAAACCTTAACACCAATATTCTTACTAACCACAACTGTTTACTAGTACCTCCCACATATTACCATCTCTATATCACAAAACTATTGCAAGGAATCAAACATATCATATTCAGTGATTCATAAGTTTTATGTAGGATTTTATGACTAACCATGCAAATGACCAATTCCTTTTGACTCTCTAAATAGATATAAGTGAAGCAAGAGAGTTTAATTCTTTCTACAAAAGATCATGCTCTAACAAATATAAGTGAAGCAAAAGAGCATTCTTCAAATAACGGTTTTCTATGTGAAGAGAAACAGGCAATCCAAACTTCGAATGATATAAGTGAAGCACATGAAGCATTCTATAAAGCCATACTCAAAAGATATAAGTGAAGTGTAATGAGCATTCTAAAAATCAACCATGGACTATCTCATACCAGCATGGTGCATAAAAGAAAAATGAAAACTAAACACAAAAGATGCTCCAAGATTTACACATATCACATGAACAAAACGAAGACGAAAACATACCGATACTTGTTGAAGAAAGATGGGATGCCTTCCGGGGCATCCCCAAGCTTAGATGCTTGAGTCTCCTTGAATATTTACTTGGGTGCCTTTGGAATCCCCAAGCTTGAGCTCTTGCCTCTCCTCCTTCTTCTCATATCGAGACCTCCTCGATCTTTGATCACTTCATCCACACAAAACTCAACAGAAACCTCGGGAGATCCGTTAGTATAATAATGCAAATCACTACTTTAAGTACTGTTGAAAACCAATTCATATTTTTTTTTTGCATTGTAGCTACTGTAATATAACTTTTCCATGGCTTATACCACCTATACAATCGATAGTTTCATCAAAACAAGCAAAACAATGCATCAAAAATAGAATCTGTCAAAAACAGGACAGTCTGTAGTAATCTGAACATTCACCATAATTATATGACTCTAACAATTCTGAAAAATTAGGAAAAAATAAAAAAAAATTATAGAAGTACTGTGCAAAAAGTTTCATAAGCTTTTGACATTCCAGTAAAAAATGTAAAATCACGCACTACAGCCAAAGTTTCTGTTTCTGCACCGCACATACCAACAAGCAATCTAATCATCCTAAAGGCAATCTTGGCACATTATTTTTATAATACAATGGTTTTGTACAAGGGGATAATTATTTTTGTTGAAAAGTTTCTGTAATTAATATTCACAAAGTTTCCATGGGCATGAAAAAAGTTCAAGGCTAGCTCCCAGTTTCACAATGCTCGTCTCTCACTTTCACTTTTCTTTTTGTGAAGTTTTAAGTTCCCCTCTATATCTTTTTTTGTTTTTAAACTTCATAAAAGCACTCAACAGAATAAAATGACTCTCTAAAACTTCAGTGTTGTCTCCCTGGCAGCCCTTTCTTTAAAGCCATTAAGCAAGGCATAAAGTGCTCAAGTAATGAATCCACCCGGATCCCAAGGTATATCAAAGCCAATTTTACTTAGCAATGATTTGTAATTTAGTAGTGAGCACAAAGCAACATAAATCATGCAATGACGAAGTCTAACTCTCTTCGTATGCATAAGCATGTCATACAAGAACAATTCATGCACATCAAGTAAAGGCCAATACATAGCATAAGCGATTTCTTGCAATTTTATCGCATTGGAAACATAAAGAGGTGGAGATATAGTTCCTCTCTCATAATAATTGCAAGTAGGAGCAGCAAGCACATGCATATTATATTCATTAAAATCATCATGTGTAGTAGTAAAATGCAACCCATCAATATAATCCTTAATAAGTGCAAACTTCTCCGATATAGTGTAGTTAGGAGAATTCAAAAAGATAATAGGACTATCATGTGGGTGCAATAGCAACAATTTCATTTTTAACATAAGGGACAATAGCAAGTTCATCTCCATAAGCATAATTCATATTGGCATCTTGGCCAAAAGCATAGCACGCATCAATTTCAAAAAGGGATATTTCAAATGAATCAACGAGATCATAGCAATTATCATAGCTTTCATCCTTCGGTAAGCACGAAGGGACATTAAACAATGTATGAGTTGAAGAGTTACTCTCATTAGAAGGTGGGCACGGGTGATCAATCCACTCTTCCTCCATTTTTTCTTCGCTCTCCTCATCATCTTTTTCATCCAATGAGCTCACAGTTTAATTAATTCCTTCTTCCATAGACTCCTGCAAAATATTAGTCTCTTCTTGGACAGCGGAGACTTTCTCAATAAATGCATCAATATCGGAATTGTATTTATAATTCTTATAACAATATTTAAGTATAGCAAAATTTTCAGGTCTATAAACTGAACCATCAAAATCTTCATACTTTTCAAACAAAGATTCAATTTCATAAGCACCCTTAAAAGCAACGAATTCTTCTATTCTTTCCACATCATAGTAATCGTATCTACCATTAGCATAAGAAACTAAGGTTTCATTATTGTTAAATTTGCATGAAAATGGAAGGTGTGGATCCTTCATCCTAGAGCAACAAGTATAATCATATCTCTGACACAAATTCCAAGCATACCAATGCAACATATCAATTTGATCCCATACTAGTTTCCCTTTTTGTGTCAAGCGATAATCCCTAAAGTATTCACGTTGATCCAACGTGTCTCCCATTATCATGTTGATTGGGGTTTTCTCAGGATTATCAAAGTAGTGTTTAATATTTTTCACATAACGAGCATCGAGGGTTTTAGGAGGTTCCCCATCTCCATGAGTAGCAAGTACAACTAATTTTTTTGGTGTTTCGTGTTCCATATCTATAACTAAAGATAGAGAAAAACTTAGAATAGAAAAGAAAAACTACTTAGTGATAAAGCAAACAAGCACACATGAGAATATTCACCCCACGCTATTGCTCCCCGGCAACGGCGCCAGAAAAAGGTCTTGATAACCCACAAGTATAGGGGATCGTTTGTAGCCTTCTTCGATAAATAAGAGGGTCGAATGCAACGAGGAGCTAAAGGTAGAACAAATACTCCCTCAAGTTCTATCGACCACCGATACAACTCAACGCACACTTAACGTTTGCTTTACCTAAAACAAGTATGAAACTATTTTGCAAGAATAAAACTACGAGTACTTTGTGAGAATAAAACTATGAATAAATTGCGAGGTAATAAAGGTAGATAGCTATTGTCAAAAATAAAGTCATTTGTCCCTAGGCAATCGATAACAAGACCGGTAATCATTCTTGCAATTTTATATGAGGGAGAGGCATGAGCTAATATACTTTCTCTACTTGGATCATATGTACTTATGATTGGACCCCTAGCAAGCATCCGCAACTAATAAAGATCATTAAGGTCGTGAAACCCAACCATAGCATTAAGTATCAACTCCTCTTTACTCCCATACGTAACAACCCACTTACTCAGATCTGTGTATTTTGTCACTCACGCCACCCACCATAAGCGAGTTATGAACGCATTGCAACACCCTACAGCGGGGATCCCTCCGTTTGCACGAGACGGAGGGCAGCGTAGGACAGCACCATAAATAAAATATACAATCATACCAACCAAGATCACGATTAACCCATAGGACAAAACGGATCTACTCAAACATCATAGGATAACCATAGATCATTGGGAAATAATATATGGAGTTCAGCACCATGTTTAAGTAGAGATTACAGCGGGGAGGAGAGGTGTTACACCGCTGCATAGAGGGGGATAAAGTTTGTGTTGATGGTAGCAAGATTGTTGATGTAGATCGCCGTCACGATCCTTGCCCCGGCGGCACTCCGGCGCCACCAGGAGAGAGGGGGAGAGAGAGCCCCCCTCCTTCTTCTTCTTCTTCCTTGCCCCCCCCCCTAGATGGGAGGAGAGTTCCCCCCTCTGGTCCATGGCCTCCATGGCGGCGGAGGGGCAGGAGCCCCTCTGAGATTGGATATCCCTCTCTGTTCTCTTCTGTTTCGCGTTCCCCCAGATCTGGCCAAAACCCGTTTCTTAAATATCCGAAGATCCATAACTCCGATTGCGCTGAGATTTTAAAACGATTTTTTTCCAGATATAAGCTTCCTTGCGCCCGAATTAGAGCTCGAACCAACCTTCGAGGAGGGAACAACCCACCACGCCGCACCAGGGCCCTGGGGCGCGCCCTGGTGTCTTGTGGTGGTTGTGGGCCTCCGTTTGCATTGATTCCAAGTCCCAAAAATCACAAATATTCCAAAATAATTCTTCGTAAATTTTCATCGCGTTTGGACTTCGTTTGAAATGGATATTATGCAAGACAAAAAACATGCAAAAAATAGGAACTGACACTGTGCACTGGATCAATAGGTTAGTCCAATAAATCATATAAAATGTTGCCAAAAGTATGTGAAAGTTGTATAATATTGGCATGAAACAATCAAAAATTATAGATACGACGGAGACGTATCATGCACTAACCATCATTTGCATCCCTAACGGTACTTCATTATTTTGTAGGGACCAGGCATCCCCTCATCAAAATCAATCGCCGATCCTAGATGTGTATGCGTGTCCGCCATTCGGTCTAACCTGGAATCCTGTAGTTGACTTTAGCAAATTGGGATCAACTATCTTAGCAGTGCTTACCCATGGTATGATTGATATGCAACAAGGTGGCAGGATCTCCCACGATAGGACCCGCACTATGTGCGCAAGTATTCCATTCTCTCATTGCCTTATCTTTCATTGTACTAGTACTACTACTACTACATCGGATCCATAGTAGCATGTCAGAGGGATCGGCGGGGGCAGTACTTTTTACCTAGGAGGAGGCATATAGCTAGGCTTTTGAACCCACTCCCACCATCTTTGTTTATCCATGTCTTATCTCCTCCATGCAGCCAAAAGTGGCAATATATAATAAGTCAGTCATTGTACTTCCTCTATACTAGTAGTAGTACTATATTATGGTAGTACTACTTGCTGCACAATATTACTGCGCACCATATTTGAGCACAACATTTTCCTCTGTGGACCTTGACCATGTAAGTCACCATGTGTCCAGATCTGAGATGCCGCATGTACCAAATGAACGGCTTCGATTTCTACCCCGTGATGCTATGTGGGAGCCGAGGAACACTCTTGCAGAGTACTTGCTTTTCATTGGGGACAACTACCCCATTGTGAAATAGATGCTACCTTCCGTGCACAACACCGAAGGCCTGCCGTTCATGAAGCATGGTTGTGTCTTCATTGCGCACCGCCGGATGAACAACATGTTGGGACACGCTATCCCTAATTTATGCTGCTTCAGCTTGGATGAGTCTCCATCGTGTGGAACTGGGCTAGCAAGCTGCAACGATGATTCCCGTTACCCACCGCTATGGATCGTGCCATCTGTGAAGAACACCTAGGACTGGAACCTAGAGGAGGACATGGAGCCCATTTATATTGTGTAAGTGGAGTATGGTAAATTGTTAATGGTAGCACTGTAAATATATGTAGAGTAGTCGTGCACAAATTTATCACATGAAGTGGAGATTAACTTGACTGGCGTGTTGGCATTTGTCCTTTAGAACTTACTAGTAAATGTGTTATGTGTACCTGCAACTTGTGTGGTTGTTGCACGGGATCCAACACGCTTTTTGGGAAAAAAGGTCACACAACTTTGGTTATAGGTGATGTGGCAGCATCATACAGTAGCGGTTGTTCACTATACTAGTACTAGTACGACTACTCGTACTCCTATAAACCTTGCGCTTGGCTCCTCGCCTCTTCGACAGGTCCAGCAATGGTGGTACTACAATATATGCTTCTGCGATCTGACACCGAATAAACTGTTGCACGTCCACCACGTGGGCGAGGGCGAGGGAGAGCGCGCTATAGTCAAAAGTTTCTCCTCGTCCTGCGACCCATGGCGCGCGTGGGTGAGGGTGTTGGCCTAGGCATAGTAAGCAAGCTTCTCCTTGTCCTGCGAGCCACCGTGCGGGTGGGCGAGGGAGAGGGTGTAGTAAGGAAGCTTCTCCTTGTTTTGCGAGTTACGGTCACTATATATATATATATGTTTTGCGGTGAATATGCGATCACTAGCTCACCGTAGAGCACCGTACTGCACTCTGTTGATGGGCAAATAGTCTACGTAGCACTTTGTTGACTATTTAAACTGGCACGTGGTTTCTTGGGCCCACCTGTCAATTGGCTAAGCAAAGAAATATGTTAAACAAAACTTGACACATGCGCGACAGGAGTCCAACCCTTGCGCGCGAACCACCCTGGTAGTGTATGTGTGTGCATGCACGTGTAGGTTGAGCACTTGAGCGTGAGCGTGTGTGTTGCATCGTGTGTTGTGTGTCGCATGGATGCATGAGTGTTACATGCGTGCATGTGTATGTGTGAGTGTTGCATGCATGCGTGAGGGTTCTACTCCCTCCCATTCACATGTTCATATTTCGAGCTTCATTAAAATGTTGCATGCAAAAAATAAGAGAAAACTCACCAATGCATGTCAAAGTCCTGGTCATTTGTTGTTCACGCATGCATTGCAATTAATACGTTGTTAAACACAATTTTTTTGAGGAAAATGAGCCCGTTAATTAAGTACTTTTGCAAAGTAATACTAGTAGTACTAAAAAATTCTTCTGGCACTCGTCATCTACTATACTACCTTGGTTGATAAATCTTTTTTATTGAGATGTATATAAACCAGAAGGAGGGAGTAGGTAAAACTACGTAATTGGCACCGGGAGCCTTGGCCAATGGTTGTTGTTGGATAGGATGACAGTAGAGGCATAAATAGATAGGAAGTCTTGGTGATCCATTATTCCCCATCGGTCAGAGAATACTATTCAACTAGTCATTGCAGTGAAGTGACAATACGTGCAACAGCAGATGGGACACTTAATTAATAAGCCGAGCCGGCGTGTTGTTGTTACTAAATCAGCCTTACCCTATACTGCCATCATGTCTGCCAGTGGAGCACACTTAAGCACCTCTCTCTTTCATTAACAGACATATGGGCTCGCTTGAGGTAGACCCACATGTCATCGGCTTAACTATTTACACTCCGAAGGGCGGTATATACTAAGTAGTACTAGTAGAATTGAGATTTAATGCACCTTCTTCCTCGTCTCTCCCTCTTCTTCCTCCTCTCTTCCACATCGTCATCCGTGCACCATTTTCCCCTGCTTACTGCTCGCCCACCAGGCCATCTTCCTCGGTCGCTCGCGCGCCCCATTTTCCCCCGTTCACTACTCGCCCATACATGACATCTTCTTCGCTCACCCGCTATCGCGACCCAACACATAGCAATACACATCATACATATGCACAACATGCAAGTATGTGTTGGTACAGCATGGCATCACAACTTAACTTTATGACTCAATTATTTATTTAAGAGGCTCCGAACAGCCATACATAACATGATATTACAGATATAGGTCTCATGACCGAGCATACAAAGTCATACAAGCAACAAACGGAAGCATAAACCTGTCTGAGTACAGACAGCTGAAAAGAAAGAAGGCTACAAAACCTGTCTATCTACAAGACCCTCCATAGGAACCAAACCTCTGTCTGGGATTCCCAAGCTACTCATCGAAGCCCACGTGGAACCACTAGTGAGACTGAAGTATCCGTTGAAAACATAAATTAAGTAAATATGAGTAAAATGTGCTCAGCAAGACTTACATTAGAGCTAACTACTTATGCATCAGTATCAACAAAGGGGGTGGTGGAGTTTAACTGTAGCAAGCCAGCTTTGACTCAGTGGCTATCCTGTACTACGACTACCAGTAATTTCTTTGAGGTGAGAAAGCGCACACGAGTCCACATATTCACCGTATGAATACACCACTATGGATTCTCTCCCGTCTCCCTATGAAAAGGCCATCCATAGCACTCACACTTGTCTTGCACATTTTAGAGCATCCACTTCAAGTTGTCTATGAACTATATAAGTCTTCAAGTACTCCATATCCGAGGACGTGGCTATTTGAATAGATCATATTACCCTGCAGGGGTGTACTTCTTCACACACGCTCTTACCACTTACCACCATATACACGTCATGTATCTCGACAACCTTCAAGCGGAAGCCTGGCGAGGGTGTCGTCCACAACCTGACTAACCACACAAGACTCTAGTCCAGGTTTATCGCCTATCTGAGGCTGAACCCGCAAGGGATGTCTGGTCGAAGTTTCCATCACGGCCCCAAACGATGTGTGCAGGGTTCCCAAGTCCACCATCCAGGTGCCACTTGGTACACCGGGCCACGGTGCCTAGTCTGTCCCAAGCCCACCTACACCGGGTACCACTTGGTAGACTACTAACACAACCTACAAACACTAGAAAATAGTTGCAACTCATGGACAGAGATCGGGGCGATTAATAAGTTGAGAGGGGCACTTAAGCATTCCAATGTGTGGTAGTAGCTAGTCTTGGATAACATACACAGAACTCAGTTCCTGAGGACGGTTTCAATGAGACAACCCACCATGTATTCCTACATGGCCTCTCATCGCTACCTTAACCAAATCATGTTCACACACTTAGCTCTTAACAGTAGGACATGTTCACCACCATTTCAATCCATCCCAAACAAATCAGACCTGACAAAACTCTAAGCATAGCAGGCATACCAAGAAAGCATGAATGAGTAGGCACATCATGGATCAAACAACTCCTACTCATGCTAATGGGTCTTACTAATTACTGTGGCAAAGACAGGTCATGCAGAGGAATAGGTTCAACTACCGCAACATGTAACAGTTGAATCGTTGTTGTACTAATACAGTAAAAGAGAGCAGGAGCGAGAGAATGGGATTGTATCAGAATGCTCAAAGGGGGTTTGCTTGCCTGACACTTCTGAAGATAGTATTGTTCTTCATCGGTGTCAACGATCACAACGTCGGAATTGTGTTCTACCGACAAGGAACAACACCGGCAAACAAAGGAACATCATTCAATTCATGGCAATGATGCACATCCATATGCATGGTATGTCATGTTAAGGTACTGAATTCACCTAATGCAATAGCAAGACATTTTAATTGAAGTGGAATTCAAATAAGATCGAACTCCAACTCCAAGTCCTATTTCATAAATTGCCCTAATCATGATTTGTCCTAAATAGTGATGTTAACTTGTTCAAACATGCATGAACATGTCATAAAAAGATTCTTCATATTTTCTGATCATTTTTCATATATAATTTATTTTCATTGGAGTTACGGTTGATTTACTATGAATTTTTGGAGTTTTAGATATTTTCTGGAATTTCTAAATCATTTCTAAAATAAGAAAAACTAGAAATGGGTTTATGACATCAGCACTGTGTGTTGCTTGCTTCAGCTGCTCAACAGAGTCAAAACTAAAGTGCGGGGTCCACACGTCAGTAGCACAGTGATTAACCGGGGTTTAATGTCGCGTTGACTGGAGCTTTAGGCCCAGTTCTTTTGGCCGATTCTCCCAGAATCTTGATAATCGACCCTCCACCCAGCTTCTCCCAGAATCTTGAACCCATATATTTTTTACAATCCTAGTTATTTACATCCTAACTAGTTAGGATTGTAAAAAAAATATGAGTTCAAGATTCTGGGGGAAGCTGGGTGAAGGGTTGATTCTCAAGATTCTGGGAGAATCGGCCAAAAGAATTGGGCCTTAACCAGTGTGGGGCACGGCTGTCAGCATCAGTTGTGGGGATTAATTACACTAAACAGGGGTTTAGGCCCTAATTAAGCTGACCACGTCGACGATAAACGCCGATGCTAAACCAGGCACGGCGGCGCTCCCCGGCCGGCCGTTTCCGGCGACGGCTGGCCTTGCGGATGGGTTCTCTGGGACGCCCGCAGTGCAGCACATCTAGGGGTGGTCGGGGCGCTGCCGGGGATGGGCTGCAGCGGCGACGCCGGCGAGCTCTGCGACGGTGGTGCTACGGTGGTGCACAGGCGTGAGGCTGTTGGGTGCTGGCGACTAAAAGGCGCAGGTGGGCGGCATCGGTAGGTCACGCGGAGCACGACGGGCAGCAAATCAGCGCGAGGCAAGCTCAGCCTCAAACAGGGCATCGGCCATGGCGGACGGTGATGCTCGGGCTAGCGGGAACGGTAGGCTACAACACGCAATCGATGGGGGAGAACAGAGGAGCAGGAACAGGAGCTCACGGGGGGTCGTCTGGAGCATACAGAGGGCTGGGGGAGGCACTGGACGGCGTGAATCGATGATCGGCGTTCGTCGGTCGTGGTAAGGAAAACGACGATAATGGCGAAGGTGTAGCGCTTCCCTGCAAGAAGGCATCCATGGGGAGACTAAGTGGAGCACGGCGGAGCATCTTGACATGCTGGTGCATCAATGGGACGTCGGTGGCCACGACGATAGAGCTTGGCGGCGTTGGCATGTTCTCGGGTGAGCTCAGGATCGAGTGCTAGAGGGTGAGAGAGAGGATTGCGAGAGAGGGAAGAGGCAGAGGGGGTCGCGGGATATCTCCAGGTGCGGAAAAAGGGAGAAGGACAGGCCTCCAGTGTGAAGCAGGAGGTGGCAACCTCCCAGCGCGTGCGTGCGTGACTTCGCCTATACCTACTGGCAGAGGTTGAAGAAGACCACGATGCCGCTGGTGGGCTGGGCTGCTGTGGGCCAGGTAAGTGCAGGTTTGTTCTTTCCTTTTCCCTTTTCCTTCTGTTGTCTGTTTTTGTTATTTTTATTTAAATATTTGCCACTGTTTTAAAATCAAACAAGATTCGAAACCAGTCCCAAACTCCTCTGAAATATTTATGTTGCCCCAATGGACCTAGCCAAATGCACATAAAACATAAAATATTTCAGAGTCATTTGGAGATATATATTCTAATTCAAAGTCCCAAAATAATCCTTCAAAATGTTCCTAAATTATGGTTTGATATATAGCTCTTGCCAAAATTCTGAGAACTATTTGAAAGGCATTTTGTAAACATTGAATGCATTTTCAGGGGTGTTGCCCTTTTTTAACTAAATTTTGAGGCTTCCAAATTTCCGCAGTTCAAGTTCCTTTAATTTAAACATGATGCATGATGATGCTCACTAATGCAATTATTTATAGGCAATTATTCTAGGGTTGTGACACCCACCCGCATCCACTTCCATGCTTTCCAACATGCACCGAAAACCCCAATCACCCAGCGCCCTAAGAAACCCATTGGCACAATCGACTAACACAGAGAGCTGCAATTGGAATTCCCTCCCCGATGTTCTGTTGGAGCAGATCTGTAATCATATGGACCTGCTTAGCACCATGCGTCTGGCCGCATGCTTAGTATGTATCCATCGTCTGATCATCGGTATCCGGCCGACCCTTTTCAAGAAACCCTGCTTGCTGATTCCCAATCCTCACGATCCTACAGAGGTTGTCGTCATGCCCCTCGACATCCTTCATGTGCCGCCACTTATGGGCGGGCATGAAGGCCAGCTGGATCGTCATAATCCACCAATCGGGTAGTCTGTGGTATCTCGTGGATGTCTACACCCAACGAGAGATTACCCTTCCATCGTTGGATACTGCCGACATCGAGCCTCACGGTCTGTCGAACACTCCTGCCTACTACGCGCAAGAGGTTTCAGGCACTTGGATCGACCTCTGTTTGCTGAAGGTTGTAATCTGCGAAGTGCCCACACCATTTGAAGACTACTTGGATTACAAGCTCATTGCCTTGTTTGACGGGGGATTAGCCTATCATGAATCCGATTGCCAATCATGGTTATGGCTCATCATCAATCCTGTTTACCCTCCATTTCTATCTGATTCTATAGTCCATGATGGCATCATTTACGCGGTGGACAGACAGATTGGCTGCATATACTGGTGGAATCCATCGTCTTGTAATTATTCTATCTCATCTCATCTTTACCATATGAATACGACTGCCAGTTGATTGTTAGGAATTTAGAATAGATAGTATTACTATAACCACATCATTGCTATATGTCCCTCTCATTTCCTAGATTTTTATGACCACACATGTTATTCTTAGAGTTGATATGAGAACAATTGGCATCTAGTGATTATTAAAATAGATATTATGAGTTTAACCACATGATTACTATATGTTACTCTCATTTCCAAGATTTTTATAACCACACATGTGATTATTAGAGTTGATATGAGAATAGTTGGCATCTATCTATTATGGTACAGTATGAGTAGGCCTTGGGATGGTTGTTTTCCTCTCATTTTTACATGATCTTTGAACTATGACATATTGCAAGAATATGAAAGCCATTGGCATTTTTAAAAAATTAGGGTATGATTATGACCACGGATTGTAATTCTCTGGCTATGATCTATTTCACTATTATAATAATCGTAATTCCACATACTCTGAACATGATTGTATATTTTTATCCTTTTGGTCTCCAATTTGAATTGTTGCAGAAGACGCAAATGCGGTGGCCTTTACAATTCCTGGACCTAGAAATATATGTGTCAATGGGTGGTGGTTTATCGCTCATTCAACTGATGGTGGGAATTTGATGGTCATTCGCACATACCAAAGTGACCAAACTGTCGGATTCAAGGCTCCGCAGACCCAAGAAGGTTCGAACTGTGGGGCGTGTGCGAAGATCTCAACCGACTCTAATCTCAAGCTCACCGCTCCATGGCCTAGCCTCATCAGGTTCTTGCGAACGGGGAAGTACATGGACACGGCAGTTTACCCAGGTTCGGGCCACCTTGCGGTGTAAAACCCTACTCCTGCTTTTGGTGGATTGGCCTCACGAGGAGGTGGTGGATGAACTAGTATAGTGTATGAGCGACCTCGCGAGGGCTCGAGTGGTGAGGGCGGAATGGATCCGATCCCCTCTATGGTGGAGACTAGCCTATCTTTACAGTGGCCTTGGTCCTCTTCCCTCATAACTGGCGGGAAGGGATCCCACAACGGCCCATTTTGAAGGGGCACAAATAGTACATCTTATCCTGACGAAAGGTAGTCTTCGCCTGCAAATAGACCTGGCCATGGGCAGCCCGGCCCGGCCCGAAAAATCCTGACTCGGCCCAGCCCAGCCAGAAAAAGCCTGACCCGTCCCGGCCCGACCTTGTCCACGGGCCGGGCTCAGGCCTAGATTTCAAGCCCGACGGCCGGGCGATTTCAAGCCCGACGGCCGGGCGATTTCAAGCCCGACAGTCGGGCCGGGCTGGGCCCGGGCCCGTCATATTTGCGCATTAACAAATAGGCCCGGCCCGAGGCCCGAGGCCCGGTGGGCTTTTAGCGTGATGGGCCGAGCTCGGGCCCGATTTTTAGGCCCGATGGCCGGGCTGGGCTTGGGCCTGGGTTTTTTGCATCGGGCTTTGGTAGGCCCGGCCCGAAGCCTGGCCCGGCCCGACAGATGGCCAGGTATACCTGCAAAGCTTCTGGCCATGGCGCAGCGGTGGGCTCGGCGATGACGTCCGTCCTGCCGAGCTCGTGGTCTTGGTCTCGTTGCACCGGAATGGAAAGCTTTGGGGCCTTCCTCGGGAACCCATGCCCGCCTTTGCTCCCTTAGCACCGAAGAGGAAACTGTCCCCTCTGCGCCCACTGGCGCCCGCCTGGCCTTGGTCGTCATGGCTCATGTCATCAGGGGCCTCGTGAGGCCGGGTACCTGCATAGAAGTCTCCGCCTCTCGGGAGACAGCATAGGGAGGCCGCTCCTCTGGAGGCCTTGGCGTTGTTTGGCACGCGAGGCCGGGGGCCTTCGCGAGGGTCTAGTCTTCTAGTCCTGCAGCTGGGCCGTACCGGGCCATTGATGAGCCCATGCGCTGGGCCGCAGGCCGGCAAGTCTGGGTACCCCCCGATCCCAGAAAGCCGATAGTAGCCCCCCGGGCCCAAGGCGCGCTTTAGCTAGCTTTGAGGCGAAGCCAAGGGGCAAGGCGAAGTGACACGGGCCCCAATCGCCTGCGGGCCAGGCTCGACACGTGGCGCACGACTGGGCACGGATGCCTCCACTTCCCCATGTTGCCTTCGCAACCACTCCGATTTCACAACAGTCTGATGCATGCAGCAGGGCCATCATCACTCGGTATGCGGAGGAGCGCCGGTTAGCCTTCACTTGCCTATAAGAGGGCAAGGGGGCGGAGCCCCCTAGCCCATCTTTGTCTTCTTGCTCTCCCATTCCGAACCATCGCCTCGACAACCATGGCGCCAGTGAGAAAGTTATCTGCTGCCGAGAAGGGGAAAGCCCCCCAGGAGGGACAAGGCTCACCGCCGCCCAAGAGGGGGCATAGTCGTCCCTGCAAGTACGCCGCGACACCGGCGGTGGTCCCCCGAGGGCATGGGCGCACTCCCGCGGGGGCTGGTGTTGCCTCCGGCAGCCGTGGGAAGGGTCCCTCCTGCGGAGGCGGCTGCGGCAACCGTAGCGGCCGCGGTCAAAAGGAGAAGCTCACGGTGGCCGCCCGGCCACCCCACCCGCGATCCCACTCGGCTGACATGGCCCGGGAGTTCGTGGTGTGGGAGGAGAGAGCGGTAGGCACTTGGATCCAGCTCCTGCGCTTCTTCGCGGAGGAGCCACCGGCTGGAGGGCCCGCCAGCCTATGGCTGCAGCCCGATGGCTACTGCAGCAAGGCCTCGTGGGTGGAGGTCGAGGTCACCCCTGCGGACTACATGTTCCTGAACCGCGGGTGGCAGATGTTCGCCCGCGCTCGCGGCCAACAAGGGAGGCATACCCTTCACTTCAAGTATGACAGGGAGGCGACGCTCTTCGTCAGGATCTTCGGGGAAGATGGTAGGCGCCTGGAGTGCTGCCCAGAGGGCGACGGCGGCGACGACGACCACTTCTCCGACGGTGACGGTCATCATGGCGGCGGCATCCTCGGCGGTGAACTTGCCCTTGGCGACGGCCGCGGCACCTCCAGCACCAGTGGCACCTCCTCCGGGGGAAGCTCGAGCGACGACGATTACGACAAGCCGCCACGTCGCCGCGCCGGACCAAGGAGGATGGCGAGCCGCCACGCCGTCGTGCCCCCGCTCAGGAAGGCGTCGAGCCACCACGCCACCGCGCCCCCGTCAAGCAAGAGGAGGACTCCGACTGAGCGTTGGCGGTGCCGGAGGCAGACCTCAGGAGCACCGGTCCTCGGGAGGCCGCTTCTTTGCCTTTTTTATTTCTTGCATCAAGAACCATGAAGAGCCCTGCGGGGCGTGTAATGAACAGCAGCGTTTGCACCTTTTATACCAATGTTCCTCGTTCATATTCTAGCATTTGTGCAATTACTAATTGAAAAGGTTTCCCCCGACGCAGTTAGAATAACTTAGCTTGGCGCGCTCGTGGTGGGTTCTTGCGTCGCGAGGGCACGCTCCTCTAGGGCTCGCCTCTTGCTCCCGTGAGGATACTGTTGGGGTGCTGAGGCAGTTTGGAGAGCTTGTCGGGGAGGTTTCTTTCTCGCTGACCAGATAGCTCCGAAGCCTCAAAGGGCTCACCACTTGCGAGGCCCCTGGGGGACTCGCGAGGGTGCAGAGCCTCCGGGGATGCCTCCGCCTGGCATCGAACCCCCTGAAGATGCCGAAACGCGCTTTACGTACGCTTCCTTGATAACGAGCCCTATCGTGACTGCTCTTTCTTTAGTAGTCCTTCTATGGCAGCCCCCTTGGGCTTAGAGCCCCCGAGCGAGGGTCGATCGTCGCTGGTATGCCGGGTGGTGGTGCCCGGCAAGGCCAGGAGATGAGCGCTCCTGAGGCTAGGAGATGTAGGCAATACGTGCCCGTTGGCTCCCTCGAGAGCGTCGCGCGAGGATTCAGTCGCCAAGGTCTTGGCGAGGTGTGCACATGGGAGGGCCCGAGGCTAGTGGCCTAGGCCGGCTCAGGCACGCACACCGTGCCCAGCCCCCGCTGGCGCGATGCGATGGGGGGAACAACGGGCAGCCGCCACTTCCTTAGAGAACGAAATTCAAGAAAGAAAAAAGCTGCAAGGAGAAAAATTCCCACCCCTTTTCGAATAAAGACGCGAGAACTTCAAACTTCATTCAAGAAGTGGAAAATTTGGTTACCAAAGAGGGCAAAAAATAGCCGCGTCCGGCACCTATACTAGTCTTCCCACCAGCGCGGAGCATGGGGCCTCCACTAGGCGTGGGCATAGTCGTTGTAAGACCATGTCGTCCGCCAGCACGGAGCATGGGGCTTCCACTTGGGCGTGGGTGGGAGCTCCCGTGGTGCCGAGGGGCGGCGCACCGGTAGCTCCGGGGCATGTACAGCCCCACTAATTATTACGTGAGAGTGTCACGGGTAGAACTTGCGGAGATGCTGGATGTTCCAGGCATTCTGGACGGGGACCCCGTCCTCCGTCTCTAGGCGCGCGGCGCTAGCCTGGAGATGCGAGCGACCCTGAACGGGCCCTCCCACATGAGCGAGAGCTTGTGGAGGCCCTCCCTGGAGAGGACCTACCTCAGGACGAGGTCCCCGACCTCGAGGGTCTGAGGGCGGATGTTGCCGCAATGGTAGCGCCGCAATGCCTGCTGGTATCTCGTGGCGTGGAGTGAGGCATGGCGACGGGCCTCCTCCCTGAGCACGAGATCAGTTCCCCGCGAGGCATCCTGACATGCCTCGTCGAATGCCAAGACCCGTGGGGAGTGGTGCTTGACCTCGTGCAGGAGGACCGCCTCAGCCCCGTAGATGAGGAAGAACAGGGTCTCGCCGGTGGGCTTAGTCGCAGTGGTGCGGACGGACCACAGCACGGACTGAAGCTCACCGAGCCAACCCCTGCCGCAGGCCTCAAGCTTCTTCTTGAAGCTCCTTGTCTTGAGTCCCCTCAGGACCTCCGCATTGGCGCGCTTGGCCTGGCCGTTGCTCCGCGGGTGCGCCACCGAAGCGTAGCATATCTGCGTTCCAAGGTTAGCATAGTATGTCCTGAAGAGGTTGCTCGTGTATTGGGAGCCATTGTCAGTAATGATACGGTTGGGGACACCGGAACGGCTCACGAGGCTCTTGATGAACTTGACTGCTGAGCCGGTGGGGATGGTGCACACGGGCTCCACCTCCGCCCATTTGGTGAACTTGTCGATGGCGATGTAGAGGTAGCGGTAACCGCCGGCCGCCCCAGGTAACGGGCCCAGTTTATCCAGCCCCCAGACTGCGATGGGGCAAAAGAGCGGGATGGTCTGCAGGCCTTATGCGGGTTGATGAATCTGCTTGGCATGGAACTGGCAGGCCTCGTAAGACCGGACCAGTTCGCTGGTGTCGTGAAGCGTTGTAGGCCAGTAGAATCCGCTATGGAACGCCTTTCCTACGAGGGTGCGAGACGAGGAGTGGTGCCCACAATCCCCACCATGAATACCGGCCAGCAGCTCGCGCCCCTGCTTGTCGGATATGCACCGGAGCAAGACATCGTTGGGGCGCCTACGGTACAGCTCGCCATCCTGCAAGCAATAAGCGGTGGCCTGGCGAGCCACGCGCTCCGTGTCCTCCTCCTTCTCCGGTAGGGCGCCGCGGAGCAGGTACGCCTTGAACTCCTCGGTCCTGTCGCCGCCTGAGGCTCCAGCGCCAGGAGCAGGCGGGCCCCCAAGGTCGGGCCGCAGGCTAGGGTGCCCGAGGATGGGGCCGGCGGTGGCTCTTCCCAGAACAGCGCCGGGCCCGCGGCTGGGGGTGCCGCCGACGGCCTGAAGAGCCTCTCCTGGAAGACACCAGGCTTCTGAGGCTTGCGGCGGGACGCCCTCTTGGCGATGTCGTCAGCTTCCTTGTTTGCACCACGCGGGATGTGCTGCAATTCCAAGCCCAGGAAACGCTTTTCAATTTTACGTACCTCCTCCAGGTATGCCTCCATGTGCTCATCCTTCGGTTTGTACTCCTTGTTGGAGAAGTTGACGAGTAGCTGGGAATCGCCCTTGATGGTGAGGCGCTTGACCCCCAAAGCGGCCGCGGACCTGGGGCCCATGATCAGGCCTTCATATTCTGTGATGTTGTTGAAGACCTTCTCGCCGCGCTTAAAGCAAAGCTGCACGGCGTAGAGGAGCTTGTCCTTGTCGGTGAAATGAGCACGACTCCAGCCCCCGTGCCCTGCTACGCGAAGGCACCATCGAAGTGCATGACCCAGCCATCAGGCGCCTCATCGCCAGGCACGAGGGACTGGCCCTCACCCAGCTCTTAATTGGGATTGTCCGTCCACTCCGCCACGAAATCAGCAAGGGTCGCCCCCTTGATGACCCTGGTGGTACTGAACTCTGGAAGGCCTGCAGCTTGATGTTTCACTCCGCAACTCTCCCAGCTGCGTTGGGGCTGCGCGGTACCTTCTCCAAGGGGTGTGCAGAGATGACGTTGATGGGGTGGCCCTGAAAATAATGGCGCAGCTTCCTCGAGGCGACGAGGAGCGTGAGCAAGAGCTTCTGCTGCATAGGGTAGCACGCTCGCGTATCTCGCAGCACGGTGGTGACGAAGTACACCGGCTGCTCGACAAGGGACGAGGCATCGACGGCATCCTTCCTCGCGTGGGGCGCCAGGGACTCGGGTGCCCCGTCGGCTGGGGGCTCTGGGGCACTGTCCTAAGGTGATGAAAGCGGCGCGACCCCTCACGCGGCGCCTGACCCCGCTTCAACGTCAGCGCGACCCTCTCAGACCGCCACCCTCGCCGCGCTGGCCGAGTGGGGGTGGCCGCCAAGTAGAGCACCAGGGGCTCGCAAGGACGGGGAGCCACCATAACAGGTGGGCTCGTGAGGTACCTCTTGAGGTCCTCGAAAGCCTCCTCCACTTCCTGGGTCCTCTCAAAGGGACCCTTCTTCTTCATGAGCTTGAAGAGGGGGAGGGCGCGTTCGCCGAGCTTGGAGATGAATCGCCCCAAGGAAGTTATGCAACCCGCCAGCTTCAGCATTTCCTTGAGGGTCTGAGGCGGATGCATCTTATCAATTGCCTTGATCTTCTCGGGGTTTGCCTCGATCCCTCGGTGCGATACCAGGAAGCCAAGTAGCTTGCCGGATGGGACCCCAAAAACGCACTTTTCCGGGTTAAGCCTCAGGTTCACTTGGTGCAGGCTGGCGAATGTCTCCTCCAGGTCCTCGATCAGGGTACTCGCCTCTCGTGACTTGACCACGATGTCTTCAATGTACGCCTCTGCATTCCTCCTGAGCTGCTGTCCCAGTGCGATGCGCTTCAGCTGCTGGAAGGTCGCACCAGCGTTCCGTAGCCCGAAAGGCATGCAGGTGTAGCAGTACATGCCGCACGGGGAAATAAAGGCTGTCTTCTCGACATCCTCCACCGCCATCTTGATTTGGTGATAACCTGAGAAAGCATCCAGAAAGCACAGCAAATCACACTCGGCGGTGGAGTCCATGATCTGGTCGATGCACGGGAGTGGGAAGGGGTCCTCAGGACAAGCCTTGTTGAGGCTTGTGAAGTCGACACACATGCGCTCCTTCCCGCTCTTTTTGGGGACGACGACTGGATTGGCTAGCCAATCCGGGTGCCGCACCTCTCGAATGACACCGGCTTCTTGTAGCTTGCGCACCTCCTGGACGATGAACGCTTGCTTCTCCTGCGCCTGACGCCGCGCTTTCTTCTTCACTGGGCGCGCACTGGGACACACCGCCAAGTGGTGCTAGATCACTCCCCTCGGGACACCAACCAAGTCGGATGCCTCCCACGCAAACACGTCCTTATTCGCCCGGAGAAGATCGACCAGCGCTTTCTCCTGCTCCAGGGGTAGGTCAGCACCCATGGTGAAGGTGGGGCCCGAGCCCCTGCTGTCGACAGATACCTGCTTCGTCTCGGCCTGGTCTTGAGAAAACAACTACGTTTTCTTCACGGGCGCGGCCTCCAGAGCCTCCATGGCGACCCCGGCGTCGGGGCGTGTGGCCGCCGTGGCCTTGGAGGCGAGCTTGAGGGTCCGGACCGCGTCCTTGGTGTCCCTGGCCACAGAGATGATGCCGCTGCTATCGGGCATCTTGATGACGTTGTAGCTCGGATGCATCGCCGCCATGAACTTGGCGAGGGCCGGATAACCCAGGATGGCGTTGTATGGGAGGCTGATGCAGGCCACGTCGAAGTCGATCAACTCGGTGCGGTAGTTGTTGTGAGTGCCGAAGGTGGCGGGAAGGCACACCTGTCCAAAGGGGGTGGCGGAGCCTTTGGTCACCCTCGACAAAGGCTTGGTGGGCACGAGCTGGTCGTAGGGCACCTGGAGCATGTGGAAGGCCTCTATGGAGAGGACGTTGAGGCCGGCGCCGCCGTTGATGAGGGTCTGGGTGACCGCAATGTTACTGATGGTGGGCGTGCATAGCATGGGGAGCGCACCAGCGACAGCCGTAGTCCTGGGATGGCCTCTCGAGTCGAAGGTGATGTCAATCTCTGGCCTCGCACGGCCCCGCGGGGCCTCGGGCCGCGACCGAGTAGCACCCACCTAGCGAAGAAGCTTCTTGACATGGCCACCAAAACTAGGCACTTGTGACCCGCCGAGGATACAAGCGACCGCGTGGGGTCCCGGGGCCGCGAAGCACGTGATGAATTGACCGCGAAGCTCCACCCAGGAGGACACCGAGGCTTCCGGGAGGCCACGGAGCTAGGAGCGTGGCATCTCCGAGAGGGCCAGAGGAGCCAGTTCGCCGTGGCCTTGTCATCGCCACCCGCCGCTTGGATGGCATGTGCGTACAACTGGAGGAACTCCTCGGGGTCCGCGGTACCGTCGTTCCGCGGGAGCAGCGCCGGCCTGAACCTTGCTGGCCACTACATCCGACGCAGGCTGAGGGTGAAGGCCAGGCAACCCGCGACGCTCCCATAAGCTTTGGGCGGCCAAGCCGGTGAGACGGCATCCACCATGGGAACCACGAGGCGGGGGTAGAGCGTGGCCGGTGAAGAGACAAACCTTCGACACGCCCCTACCTGGCGTGCCAAATGTCGGATTCAGGGCTCCGCAGACACAAGAAGGTTCGAACTCTGGGGCCTGTGCAAAGATCTCAACTGACTCTAATCTCAAGCTCACCGCTCCATGGCCTAGCCTCGTCGGGTTTGTGCGAACGGGGAAGTAGATGGACACGGCAGTTTACCCAGGTTCGGGCCACCATGCGGTGTAAAACCCTACTCCTGCTTTTGGTGGATTGGCCTCACGAGGAGGTGGTGGATGAACTAGTAAAGTGGATGAGCGACCTCGCGAGGGCTCAAGTGGTGAGGGCGGAATGGATCCGATCCCCCTCTATGGTGGAGACTAGCCTATCTTTATAGTGGCCTTGGTCCTCTTCCCTCATAACTGGCGGGAAGGGATCCCACAACGGCCCATTTTGGAGGGGGACAAGTAGTACATTTTATCCTGATGAAAGGTAGTCTTCGCCTGCAAAGCTTCTGGCCATGACGCAGTGGTGGACTCAGGGATGACGTCCATCCTGCCGAGCTCGTGGTCTTGGTCTCGTTGCACCTGGACGTAAAGCTTTGGGGCCTTCCTTGGGAACCCGCGCCCGCCTTTGCTCCCTTAGCACCGAAGAGGAAACTGTCCCCTCTGTGCCCGCTGGCGCCCGCCTGGCCTTGGTCATCATGGCTCACGTCATCAAGGGCCACGTGAGGCCGGGTACCTGCATAGAAGTCTCCGCCTCTCGGGAGGTGATACGTCTCCAACGTATCTATAATTTATGAAGTATTCATGCTGCTATATTATCATTCTTGGATGTTTTACAATCATTTTATAGCAACTTTATATCATTTTTGGGACTAATTTATTGACATAGTGCCCAATGCCAGTTGCTGTTTTTTGCTTGTTTTTTACATCGCAGAAAATCAATACCAAACGGTGTCCAAACGCAGCGAAACTTTTTGTGGATTTTTTATGGACCAGAAGACATTCAATGGGCCATAGCAGCACCTGGGGGGTGCCCCGAGGGGGGCACAACCCACCAGGGCGTGCCTGGGCCCCCAGGTGCGCCCTGGTGGGTTGTGCCCACCTCGGTGGCCTCCCACACTGCCTCTTCACCCTATAAATTGCCAAATATTCCAAAAACCCTAGGGGAGACCCTAGATCAGAAGTTCCACCGCCACAAGGCCTCTGTATCCATGAGATCCAATCTAGACCCCGTTTCGGCACCCTGCCGGAGGGGGAAATCATCACCGGTGGCCATCTTCATCATACCGGCAGCCACCATGATGAGGTGGGAGTAGTCCACCCTCGGGGCTGAGGGTTTGTACCAGTAGCTATGTGTTTAATCTCTCTCTCACTCGTGTTCTTGAGATGCACAATCTTGATGTATCGCGGACTTTGTTAATATAGTCGGATCATATGGTGTTTTCCCCTCTCTATCTTGTTGTGATGAATTGAGTTTTCCCTTTGATATTTTGTTTTATCGTATTGAATACTTTTATGGATTTGAGAGCACTTGATATATGTCTTGCATACGAATACCCGTGGTGACAATGGGGTATTATATTGATTCACTTCATATATGTTTTGGCACTCAACTCGCGGATTCCCGAGGTGACATTGGGGTAATCTATGCATAGGGGTTGTTGCACATTCTTGTCTTTGTTTCTCCGGTAGAAACTTGGGGCACTCTTTGAGGTTCTTTGTGTTGGATTGAGCATTACGAATCTGAATTTGCTTTGGCGTTATTTTAGTACGAACTCTTGGATAGATCGATCGGAAAGAATAGCTTTGAGGTGGTTTCGTACCCTACAAACAATTTATTCTTATGTTCTCCGCTAGATAGGAACTTTGGAGTGATTCTTCATCGCACGTTGAGGGATGGTTATATGATCCAACTATATTACCATTGTTGAGAGATTGCACTAGCGAAAGTACGGACCCTAGGCCTTGTTTTCAAGCATTGCAATACCGTTTGTGCTCACTTTTGTCACTTGCTACCTTGCTGTTTTTATTTATTCAGATTATAAAAATATATTTCTACCATCCATATTACACTTTTATCACCATCTCTTCGCCGAACTAGTGCACCTATACAATTTGCCATTGTATTGGGTGTGTTGGGGACACAAGAGATTTCTTGTATTTGGTTGCAGGGTTGTTTGAGAGAGACCATCTTCATCCTACGCCTCCCACAGATTGATAAACCTTAGGTCATCCACTTGAGGGAAAATTGCTACTGTCCTACCAAACTCTGCGCTTGGAGGCCCAACACGAGTCTACAAGAATAAAGTTGCGTAGTAGACATCAGGAGGCAGCATAGGGAGGCCGCTCCTCTGGAGGCCTTGGCGTCGTTTGCCTCATGAGGCCGGGGGCCCTCGCGAGGGTCTTGTCTTGTGGTCCTACAGCTGCGCTATACCAGGCCATCGATGAGCCCGCGCGCTGGGCCGCAGGCCGGCAAGTCTGGGTACCCCTGATCCCAGAACACCGACACAAAGCAATTCGTCAAACCACATGCAGTACAATGTGTGGGGCGTTCGCGACTGTGATGGCTATGGCTGCTTCATGTTCAAGAAAGATCCCAGCTCCGTTGGGCCAGGCGTATTTAACTAGAGGCAGGTTTACAGCATCGGCAACCACTCCCTATTCCTCGGGCTCAATTATCCGATCATCCAACCAATCATCGAACATATCACCGGCGATGATTATCATGGCATTCAAGTTCCAGTCGCCAGGGGAACTGTGTTTACACATCGAACCATGGGTTTCATGAAGCACCATATCTAGAGATTCGTCGACATAGCTTGTTGCCAGATGAACTTCAGTGTGTGAAAGGCATCAGGCTTCCAATCGATGAATGGATTTTCCAAACCCGACATGCGGCGATGTGGTTCATGCCAACAGCAAATATGCACAACTTGATTCGTAGTGATATCTAGATTGAGCCATATATCCGGCTGGTGTCGCATGATCCTGTTTTGTTGGTTATTTTGTACTGTAGTTAGTTTGAAGGATAAATACCTTTCAGAGATCAAGTGCATCCTACATCACCTGCGTAGCATGTATTCTGATAATGATGATGGAGATGATGTGCAGAAGCCATATATAGCAATTAGGCTTCAAGTGCGTACTTGTTGGTGAAAGTGTTGTCCAATGGTAATTATATTTTGTATTACTCATGTAGCCTACAAAGTCTGTCGCACAGCCTTGTAACTTTTTAGGCACCTGTTTGTAAGCTCCTTCTAAACACTCTTTCATAATGCCCTTAAAGCTAAGCCTTTATCAACAGCCCTCTAATATTATTTAAAGCAATATGGAAGCAACCTGGAGGTTGGATGAATGTACTCCATTTCTAAATTTTTTGTACTAGTAGTCCTCTATATACTTTATATTGCGCTACTCATACTAGTAAGTAGTACTTTTATGACCAGTAGTACTAGTACACGTCGGTCAATTATTCATCATGTCCTCACATTGAATTGACTGGTAGTCCAGCAACACTCTCCCATTCTCTCCCGGTCTCCTCGCCTCCCAGCCGCCGCCTCCTGTTGGTACGATGGGTGATGAGCTAGTTGAGTTGCTATAATTCATTGCAAGTAGTCAAAAGGAAGACACTGAGAAATTTGATCTCAACAAGGAAGCCCTTCAAGCTAGCCGCATGAAGACAAGAACCAGCGAGGCTGCTCCTATGAGTATTCGTCCCATCGCCCTGTATGATGATTGCGATCTTTATGGAGGTTTTCAAGTCTTTAGAGTATGCTTGTAGTAATAGAGCCGAGACCCTAGTTTGTTCGGGTGTCATGGATTTTAGATTTGGAGTAGCACTTATCTATCAAAATCTTTCATGATTTACTTAAACAGTTGATTGATCATACATTGAGTACCATTTATCCAGAATTAACCGCTGCAAATCCAAGAAGGATTGGCCAGTGTTGCCGGATGGCGTGAAGTTTGATCCCATGGATCAGGAGTTGATCGAGCACCTTGAGGCCAAAGTGAGTGCTGACAGCGCGAGATCTCACCCTCTCATCGATTTGTTCATACCGACCATCGATAGCGAGCACGGCATATGCTACACCCATCCTGAGAAACTTCCAGGTGAGACACTGATCAACCATCTACTTGCACAAAATACATTCCTTCCTTTTCCAAAATTCTGAGGTATTCTACCCGATAGGGGATTGTATTTCGCTAATACTGCAGGTATCACACTGAGTGGCCTAAGCAAGCATTTCTTCGAACACAACTCCAGGGCGTTCAAAAGGGGTACGCGGATGAGTTCCAAGATACAATCAGAGTGTGGCATGCACACGATGTGGCACAAGGCCTGCAATACCATGCCGGTGATGGTCAGCGGCCGGCAGACGGACAACAAATAGGTTCTAGTGCTGCACACCAGCAAGAACTTCGACCAGCAAAGGACCAACCGGGTGATGCACTAGTACCACCTTGGGGACCTCGAGCAAGAGAAGGAGCGGGAGCTGGTTGTCTGCAAGATCTTCTACCAGGTGAACACAAGGGCAAGGACTAAAAATATTATAAGTTAGTTTGGTACTAGTTTTACCTAGTCATCTCCAAGTTGGTGTTATCGTTAAGAATCTTTCGGTATGAACTTGGAATTTCCTTCCAACCATCATGTTGAGGGTCGATGTGGATATAACACTGAATCAATTATTGCGAAACGAATTTTCAGGCACCTAGCAAAAGCACCTACCATTCAAATTCCCAGTTCTTCAAAATTTTACTAACATCTTCCAGTACACAGGGGATCTATTAGGTTCCACACGCTAACAGTTGGACGCGGCACGTTGGGACTGGGGTGTGGCTGGCCAAGCCCAGCTACAAATTGTTAAATAGAGGAGCGATGGATTTGGGCCTTCAAGAACAGTTAAGTGTCGGGACCTCGATCGCGGGAAGCGCCTCCCATGCCATCCCTCTAACCCACATACCACTCAAAAAAACCACATACGGCATGTTTTCTCATTAGTTAACAAAAAATTTTAATAGGCGTGAGAAACGGGAGCCACCGCTTCCAGCGATCATTCTTGGACTAAAAAAAGGCCTAATTGGCTATCTTTTTGTTGAAATATGTAAAATGTTCCACAAGGAAAAGAAACATGTAAAATGTAATGAATTTGGTCCGGTTTCAACGAAAATCATCTGATTTGCATGAAATTCGTCCGTGGAACCAGAAGAGGGTTGTCCATACACAGGCTAACAGTACGTACCCAGCAGCATACACTTATTACCACGATGGAAAAATATGCTGACGTGTGAGAACCATGAAATTTTCAATGCAGTAAATAAATGAGATTATTCTACAAGGAGAGACTGACAATTGGGATCTAGCAGGTAGTTTTTTTAGGTTGAGCAAATATCAACTTGGCTATAAACTGCCCAGGTTACGTTTGGTTTTTTAATAAGCACAACCCATGATGACATGTGGCCATAAGGATCCAGAAGGTATCAACTGACCTCTGGGCTGCCCAGCCTTGGTTTTATTTTTCTTAGAACATCAACAGCCCAACTTTTTTTACTGAAGAAAACACATAGCCCAGTTCTATTTTTCTCATCTCCACTTTATATATATATATAGTCTTATTAGTTTATATATTAAGTTGTGTGCCTACTAAATTGATGTGTACGCAAGGTTATGTCAACTTAGTCAACAAATCGACTCTACTAGCGTGAGACCGTTAGATGTCAATCCAACGGCCAGCCTGCTTTTTCAATCTCTGATCATCCTGCTCCAGACACCTAAGCTAGCGCTGGCGGGGCCACCTAGTCCCGCCTTTCGTGGCCGGATGTGCTGCCGCACAGTCCTCACAGCCCCACCCTACTCCCATCGCTTGCCAAGCCATCCCTCTACTGACCCACACCTCGTGTTATTCTCCGGCGACGGCGGCCTCATGCAATAGTTGAGCCAGTAAACCCTCGTATTCCCCTCCACATGGGCATCCACTACCGAGTCTTCCCCAGCTCTGGGAGTTCCCTCCCTAGGCCTTGCTATCGTCCATCGCCTTAGTGCTCTAGGCACGGTGTCGTCAATGTGGTCAAGGAACGACAACCATCAAAAGAGGACTGTACGTGGACAGGCCGACAGCTGGGACCCACACGGTCCATGGTCGCATGCAAGGAAGAGCCTTCTTATTACGCGGAAGAAAAATGATTCCGCTCCCTGACAGCTAGGACAGACTAGCTACATCTTCGCACACAAGGAAGCTCCTCCTTATTAATACGTCTCCAACGTATCTATAATTTTTTATTGTTCCATGCTATTATAATATCTGTTTTGGATGTTTTATATGCATTAATATGCTATTTTATATTATTTTTGGGACTAACCTATTAACCTGGAGCCTAGTGCCAGTTTCTGTTTTTCCCTTGTTTTTGAGTTTTAAAGAAAAGGAATATCAAACGGAGTCCAAATGGAATAAAACTTTCGCGATAATTTTTCTTGGACCAGACGACACCAGTAGGACTTGGAGAGGGGGCAAGGAGGTGCCCGAGGTGGCGACAAGCCTGCTAGGCGCGCCCCAGGGGGGCGCGTCCTTGGGGCTTGTGGGCCCCTCGGAGGTCTCCTAACCCTAATTCTTGCACTCTAAATTCCCAAATATTCCTCAACCACCAGTAGCGTCCACCAAAATACTTTTCCGCCGCTGTAACCTTTTGTTCCCGTGAGATCCCATCTTGGGGCCTTTTTCGACGATCTGCCGGAGGGGGATTCGATCATGGAGGGCTTCTACTCAACCCTATTGCACTTCCGATGATGTGTGAGTAGTTTACCACAGACCTACGGGTCTATAGCTAGTAGCTAGTTGGCTTCTTCTCTCTCTTTGATCTTCAATACAATGTTCTCCTCGATGTTCTTGGAGATCTATTCGATGTAATACTTTTTTGCGGTGTGTTTGTTGAGATCCAATGAATTATGGATTTATGATCAGATTATCTATGAATATTATTTGAGTCTTCTCTGAACTCTTTTATGCATGATTCAGATATCTTTGTATTTCTCTTCGAACTATCGATTTGGTTTGGCCAACTAGATTGTTCTTTCTCGCAATGGGAGAGGTGCTTAGTTTTGGGTTCAATCTTGCGGTGTCCTCACCCAGTGACATAGTAGGGATAGCGAGGCACGTATTGTATTGTTGCCATCAAGGATAAAAAGATGGGGTTTTCATAATATTGCTTTAGTTTATCCCTCTACATCATGTCATCTTGCTTAAGGCGTTACTCCGTTCTTATGAACTTAATACTCTAGATGCATGCTGGATAGTGGTCGATGTGTGGAGTAATAGTAGTAGATGTAGAATTGTTTCGGTCTATTTGTCACGGATGTGATGCCTATATTCATGATCATTTCCTTAGATATTGTCATAACTTTGCGCTTCTCTATCAATTGCTCAACAGTAATTTGTTTACCCACCGTATGCTTTCTTCAAGAGAGAAGCCTCTAGTGAAACCTATCACTACTGGAATCAGGATCTTTGCCGTCAGCCAGCTCTTTGCCGTCATCCAGCTGACGGCAAAGAATGTCTTTGCCATCAGCTTACAGAAAACTGACGGCAAAGAAAGAGCTGACGGCAAAGATCATGTTTGCCGTCAGCCATCTCTTTGTCGTCTGCTAGCAGACGACATAGAAGCTTTTGTCTTGAATCTTATGGATCTGAATATTCATGCCACAATAAAGAAGATTACATTAAGAAATATGTTAGGTAGCATTCCACATCAAAAATTCTATTTTTACCATTTACCTACTCGAGGACGAGCAGGAATTAAGCTTGGAGATGCTTGATAGGTCTCCAACATATCTATAATTTTTTATTGTTCCATGCTATTATATTATCTGTTTTGGATGTTTTATATGCATTAATATGCTATTTTATATTATTTTTGGGACTAACCTATTAACCTAGATCCCGGTGCCAGTTTCTGTTTTTCCTTGTTTTTGAGTTTTACAGAAAAGGAATATCAAACGGAGTCCAAACGGAATAAAACTTTTGCAATGATTTTTCTTGGACCAGAAGACACCAGTAGGACTTGGAGAGGGGGCCAGGAGGTGCCCGAGGTGGCCACAAGCCTGCTAGGCGTGCCCCAGGGGGGTGCCCTGAGGGCTTGTTGGCCCCTCGGAGGTCTCCTAACCCTAATTCTTGCACTATAAATTCCCAAACATTCCCAAACCACCAGAAGCGTCCACCAAAATACTTTTCCGCCGCCGTAACCTTCTGTTCCCGTGAGATCCCATCTTGGGGCCTTTTCCGGTGATCTACCGGAGGGGGATTCGATCACAGAGGGCTTCTACATCAACCCTATTTCCCTTCCGATGATGTGTGAGTAGTTTACCACAGACCTACGGGCCCATAGCTAGTAGCTAGATGGCTTCTTCTCTCTCTCTTTGCTCTTCAATACAATGTTCTCCTCGATGTTCTTGGAGATCTATTCGATGTAATACTTTTTTGTGGTGTGTTTGTTGATATCTGATGAATTGTGGACTTATGATCAGATTATCTATGAATATTATTTGAGTCTTCTCTGAACTCTTTTATGCATGATTAAGATATCTTTGTATTTCTCTTCGAACTATCAATTTGGTTTGGCCAACTAGATTGGTTTTTCTTGCAATGGGAGAGGTGCTTAGTTTTGCGTTCAATCTTGCGGTGTCCTCACCCAGTGACATAGTAGGGGTAGCGAGCCATGTATTGTATAGTGCCATCAAGGATAAAAAGATGGGGTTTTCATCATATTGCTTGAGTTTATCCCTCTACATCATGTCATCTTGCTGAAGGTGTTAGTCTGTTCTTTTGAACTTAATTCTCTAGATGCATGATGGATAGCGGTCGATGTGTGGAGTAATAGTAGTAGATGCAGAATCGTTTCGGTCTACTTGTCACGGACGTGATGCCTATATTCATGATCATTGCCTTAGATATCCTCATAACTTTGCGCTTTTCTATCAACTGCTCAACAGTAATTTGTTTACCCACCGTATGCTTTCTTCAAGAGAGAAGCCTCTAGTGAAACCTATGGCCCCCGGGTTTATTTTCCATCATATATTTTCAGATCTATAAAACCAAAAACCCAAAAATACCTTGCTGCAATTTATTTATTTTTATTTTGTTTTACGTTTTAGTAATCTTTTATATCTATCTCTATCAGATCTCATCCTTGCAAGTGACCGTGAAGGGATTGACAACCCCTTTATCGCGTTGGGTGCAAGTGTTTGATTGTTTGTGTAGGTGCATAGATTAGAGACTTGCTTGTACCTCCTACTGGATTGATACCTTGGTTCTCAAAATTGAGGGAAATACTTATCTCTACTTTGCTGCATCACCCTTTCCTCTTTAAGGGAAAAACCAACGCAAGCTCAAGAAGTAGCAGGAATAATTTTTGGCGCCGTTACCGAGGAGGTACTACATCATGCCTACCAAGTACCCATCATAAACTATCATCTCTTGCATTACATTATTCACCATTCGCCTCTCATTTTCCTCTCCCCCACTTCTAAAATGTTTTTAGAAAAACACAAAAATATTTTCCTTTTTATTCGCCCTTCTTCCGTTCGTCTTTTTGTTTGCTTTTTATTTGCTCGTGTGTTGGATTGCTTGCTTTGTCATGATGAGTCAAGAGAATACCAAGTTATGTGACTTTTCCAACACTAATAATAATGATTTTATTAGTACTCCGATTGCTCCCGCCACTTGTCTAGAGTCTTATGAAATTAATGCCGATTTGTTGAATCTTGTTATGAAAGATCAATTTTCCAGCCTTCCTAGTGAAGATGCCGCATCCCATCTAAATACTTTCATTGAATAGTGTGATATGCAAAAGAAGAAAGATATGGATAATGATATTGTTAAATTGAAGCTATTTCCGTTCTCACTACGAGATCGTGCTAAAACTTGGTTTTCATCTTTGCCTAAAAATAGTATTGATTCATGGAATAAGTGTAAAGATGCTTTTATTTCCAAGTATTTTCCTCCCGCTAAGATCATCTCCCTTAGGAATGATATAATGAATTTTAAGCAACTTGATCATGAACATGTTGCACAATCTTGGGAGAGGATGAAATTGATGATAAGAAATTTCCCTACTCATGGTTTAAGTTTATGCACAATCATACAAATTTTTTATGCCGAATTGAATTTTGCATCTAGAAATCTTTTAGATTCCGCCGCGGGAGGTACATTTATGGAAATCACATTAGGAGAAGCTACTAAACTCCTAGATAATATTATGGTAAATTACTCTCAATGGCATACCGAAAGATATTCCACTAGTAAAAAGGGGCATGCAATTGAAGAAATCAATACCTTGAGTGGAAATATGGATGTATTAATGAAATTTTTTGCTAGTAAGAGTGCTCCTATTGATCCTAATGATATGCCTTTGTCTTGTTTGATTGAGAATAATAATGAATCTGCGGATGTGAATTTTGTTGGTAGGAACAATTTTGGTAATAACGCGTATAGAGGTAGTTTCAATCCTAGGCTGTTTCCTAGTAATTCCTCTAATAATTATGGTAATTCCTACAACAATTCTTATGGAAATTATAATAAAATACCCTCTGATCTTGAGAATAATATTAAATATTTTATAAATTCTCAAAAGAATTTCAATGCTATGGTAGAAGAAAAATTGCTTAAGATTGATGATTTGGCTAGGAACGTTGATAGAATTTCTCTTGAGATTGATTCTTTGAAAATTAGATATATGCCACCCAAGCATGATATAAATGAATCTCTAAAAGCTATTAATATTTCTATGGATGAATGTAAAGAAAGAACCGTTAGGATGCGTGCTAAGCGAGATTGGTTTGTAAAAGTGTGTTCTTCTGTTTCTTCTGATAATAATGATGAAGATCTTAAAGTGATTGGTGTAACTCCTATTGAATCTTTGTTTTATAATATAAATCTTGATAAAGATGGGACTAGAGATGAGTCAAATTTAGCTAGAAGGTGTCCCGATAATTTGGAGTTTAAAGATCTTAATGATAAAATTGATAAAAGTGGGATTGGGGAGGTCAAGACTTTAAGTAGCGATGAATCTATGGGTAGTATCGGGGGGTATGAACCATGGAGAAGTTGGAATATAGTAGATATAAAACCAATATAAATTAATAATGAGTTCACAACAGTATTTAAGGTGTTGATTTATTTTATTATACTAACGGAGCTTATGAGTTTTCAGTTGAGTTTTGTGTTGTGAAGTTTTCAAGTTTTGGGTAAAGATTTGATGGACAATGGAATAAGGAGTGGCAAGAGCCTAAGCTTGGGGATGCCCAAGTCACCCCAAGGTAATATTCAAGGACAACCAAGCATCTAAGCTTGGGGATTCCCTGGATGGCATCCCCTCTTTTGTCTTCAATCCATCGGTAAATTTACTTGAGGCTATATTTTTATTCACCACATGATATGTGTTTTGCTTGGAGCGTCTTGTATGATATGAGTCTTTGCTTTATTTGATTTTTATTTTACCACAATTATCCTTGATGTACACACCTTTTGATAGGGACACGCATTAATCATGAATTTATTAGAATACTCTATGTGGTTCACTTATATCTTTTGAGCTAGGCAATTTGCTCTAGTGCTTCACTTATATCTTTTTAGAGCACGGCGGTGACTTTGTTTTATAGAAATTGTTGAACTCTCATGCTTCACTTATATTATTTTGAGAGTCTTAAACAGCATGGTAATTTTTTTAGGTTATGAATTCAGTCCTAATATGATGGGCATCCAAGAGGGATATAACAAAAACTTTCATATAAAGAGCGTTGAATAAATGATAAGTTTGATTCCTTGCATTTGTTTTGAGATATAAAGATGGTGATATTAGAGTCATGCTAGTGAGTAATTGTGGATTGGTAGAAATACTTGTGTTAAAGTTTGTGATTCCCATAGCATGCACGTATGGTGAACCGTTATGTGATGAAGTTGGAACATGATTTATTTTTTGATTGTCTTCCTTATGAGTAGCGGTCGGGGACGAGCGATGGTATTTTCCTACCAATCTATCCCCCTAGGATCTTGCCTGTAGTACTTTGTTTCGATGACTAATAAATTTTTGCAATAAGTATGTGAGTTCTTTATGACTAATGTTGAGTCCATGGATTATACGCACTCTCACCCTTCCACCATTGCTAGCCTCTCTAGTACCGCGCAACTTTCGCTGGTGCATTAAACCCACCATATACCCTTCCTCAAAACAGCCACCATACCTACCTATTATGGCATTTCCATAGCCATTCCGAGATATATTGCCATGCAACTTTCACCGTTCCGTTTATTATGACACGTACCATCATTGTCATATTGCTTTGCATGATCATGTAGTTGGCATAGTATTTGTGGCAAAGTCACCGTTCCTATTTTTTATACATTTCACTCTTGATCATAGCACATCACGGTACACCGCCGGAGGCATTCATATAGAGTCATATCTTGTTCTAGAATCGAGTTGTAATTCTTGAGTTGTAAGTAAATAAAAGTGTGATGATCATCATTATTAGAGCATTGTCCCATGAGAGGAAAGGATGATGGAGGCTATGATTCCCCCACAAGTCGGGATGAGGCTCCGGACGAAAAAATAAAAAAAAAGAAAAGAAAAAAAGAAAAAAAGAGAGAAAAAGAGAGAAGGGACAATGTTACTATCCTTTTTCCACACTTGTGCTTCAAAGTAGCACCATGATCTTCATGATAGAAAGTCTCCTATTTTGTCAATTTCATATACTAGTGGGAATTTTTCATTATAGAACTTGGCTTGTATATTCCAATGATGGGCTTCCTCAAATTGCCCTAGGTCTTCGTGAGCAAGCAAGTTGGATGCACACCCACTTAGTTTCTTTTTGATCTTTCATAAACTTATAGCTCTAGTGCATCCGTTGCATGGCAATCCCTACTCACTTGCATCGATATCAATTGATGGGCATCTCCATAGCCCATTAATTTTCCTAGTTGATGTGAGACTATCTCCTTCTTTTTTGTCTTCTCCACAACCACCATATTCTATTCCACCTATAGTGTTATATCCATGGCTCACGCTCATATATTGCGTGAAAGTTGAAAAGGTTTGAGAACATAAAAAATATGAAACTATTGCTTGGCTTGTCATAGGGGTTGTGCATGATGAAATACTTTGTGTGATGAAGAAGGAGCATAGCCAGACTATATGATTTTGTAGGGATAACTTTCTTTGGCCATGTTATTTCGAGAAGACATGATTGAAGTATTATTGTTTTTATGTCAATAAACTTTTGTTTTGAATCTTATGGATCTGAATATTCATGCCACAATAAAGAAGATTACATTAAGACATATGTTAGGTAGCATTCCACATCAAAAATTCTGTTTTTACCATTTACCTACTCGAGGACGAGCAGGAATTAAGCTTGGAGATGCTTGATACGTCTCCAACGTATCTATAATTTTTTATTGTTCCATGCTATTATATTATCTGTTTTGGATGTTTTATATGCATTAATATGCTATTTTATATTATTTTTGGGACTAACCTATTAACCTAGATCCCAATGCCAGTTTCTGTTTTTCCTTGTTTTTGAGTTTTACAGAAAAGGAATATCAAACGGAGTCCAAACGGAATAAAACTTTTGCAATGATTTTTCTTGGACCAGAAGACACTAGTAGGACTTGGAGAGGGGGCCAGGAGGTGCCCGAGGTGGCCACAAGCCTGCTAGGCGTGCCCCAGGGTGGCGCCCTGAGGGCTTGTGGGCCCCTCGGAGGTCTCCTAACCCTAATTCTTGCACTATAAATTCCCAAACATTCCCGAACCACCAGAAGCATCCACCAAAATACTTTTCCGCCGCCGTAACCTTCTGTTCCCGTGAGATCCCATCTTGGGGCCTTTTCCGGTGATCTACCGGAGGGGGGTTCGATCACAGAGGGCTTCTACATCAACCCTATTTCCCTTCCGATGATGTGTGAGTAGTTTACCACAGACCTACGGGCCCATAGATAGTAGCTAGATGGCTTCTTCTCTCTCTCTTTGCTCTTCAATACAATGTTCTCCTCGATGTTCTTGGAGATCTATTCGATGTAATACTTTTTTGTGGTGTGTTTGTTGAGATCTGATGAATTGTGGATTTATGATCAGATTATCTATGAATATTATTTGAGTCTTCTCTGAACTCTTTTATGCATGATTAAGATATCTTTGTATTTCTCTTTGAACTATCGATTTGGTTTGGCCAACTAGATTGTTTTTTCTCGCAATGGGAGAGGTGCTTAGTTTTGGGTTCAATCTTGCGGTGTCCTCACCCAGTGACATAGTAGGGGTAGCGAGGCATGTATTGTATTGTTGCCATCAAGGATAAAAAGATGGGGTTTTCATAATATTGCTTGAGTTTATCCCTCTACATCATGTCATCTTGCTAAAGGCGTTACTCCGTTCTTATGAACTTAATACTCTAGATGCATGCTGGATAGCGGTCGATGTGTGGAGTAATAGTAGTAGATGTAGAATCGTTTCGGTCTATTTGTCACGGATGTGATGCCTATATTCATGATCATTTCCTTAGATATTGTCATAACTTTGCGCTTCTCTATCAATTGCTCAACAGTAGTTTTTTTACCCACCGTATGCTTTCTTCAAGAGAGAAGCCTCTAGTGAAACCTATCACTACTGGAATCAGGATCTTTGCCGTCAGCCAGCTGACGGCAAAGAATGTCTTTGCCGTCAGCTTATAGAAAACTGACGGCAAAGAAAGAGCTGACGGCAAAGATCATGTTTGCCGTCAGCCATCTCTTTGCCGTCTACTAGTAGATGACATAGAAGCTTTGTCGTCTGCTAGCAGACGGCAAAGAGGGAGGGTGGCCCACTAACGAGAACCACCTAACGGCCACTTTCTTTGCCGTCTGCTAGCAGGCAGCAAACAGAATAGCCAACCTAATGGCCGTTTCCCCCCGGCCCCACCCTACTAGCTACGTTCTTTGCTGTCTGCTAGCAGACGACAAAGAAATTAAACCTAACTAAAAAACGGTCGCGGCCCCGCGCCCCACCCCTCTCTCTCTCTCTCTCCCTCACCTCACCCGTGCAGCACCCGTGCCCGGCGTCTCCGCTCGCGACCCCCACGCCCCGACCATGCCCCCGCGCCCGACACACCTCCCCGACCCCCGCACCCCAGCCGCCCCGACCACCAAGCCCCCGACGCCCTCGACCCCCCGCCGCCCCGGCGCCCCGCCGCTCAGGCCGCCCGCCGCCCCGGCGCCTCGCCGCCCGTCGCCGCTCCGCCCCCCGCCGCTCATCGCCGCTCCGACCCTTGGTGAGGTTTCTTCCCTTTTTTTTCTTGCTGTTTTTTGATTTAGGTTAATTAGTTAATTAGTTAGTTAGTTAGTTTTTTAGGTAATTAGTTAGTTGTTTTACCCTACTGTACATAGGATTAGTTAGTTAGTTTATTTTTTTAGGATAATTACTAGTTAGTTAGTTAATTAGTTAGTAGGTGGTGTTTTACCCTACTGTACATAGTCAAAAAAAGGAGATTTAGGTGTAATTACATTTTAGTTGATTTTAGGTTAGTAGATTTTAGTGATTTTAGGTTAATAGATTTTAGTTGATTTTAGGTTAATAGATTTTAGTGATTTTAGGTTAGTAGATTTTAGTTGTTTTAGGTTAATAGATTTATTTGATTTTAGGTTAGTAGATTTTAGTTGATTTAGGTTAATTAGTTGATTAGGTTGATTAGTTGAAGAAGAAAAAGAAGACAGAGGGAAGAGGAAATAAGGAAATGAAGAAGAAAAAGAAGACAAGAGGAAGAAGGAAAAGAAGGAAGAAGAAGATAAAGAAGTAGAAGTGGAGATGAAAAAAAAATAAGTAGAAGTAGAAGATGAAAAAAAGAAGTAGGAAAAGTAGAAAAAGAGGGTCGCGCGAGGGAAAAGAGGGTCGCCGAGTGGTCGAGGGCTCGAGGATCGAGGGGAAAAGGAGTCGAGGGTCTAGGGGTCGAGGGGTCGAGGAGAAAAGGAGAAAAGGAGTCGAGGGTCTAGGGGTCGAGGATCGAGGTGTCGAGGGGTCGAGGGGAAAAGGGGAAAAGGGGCCAAGGGGTCGAGGATCAAGGGGAAGAGGATTCGAGGGTCTAGGGGTCGAGGATCGAGGTGTCGAGGGGTCGAGGGGAAAAGGGGTCGAGGGTCGCCGCCCCGACCCCCTGACCACGACACCCCGACCCCGCCTCGACACCCCGAAACCACGACCCTGACACAGCACCCCGACCCCGACACGGCACCCCGGACCCCGACACAGCACTCCGACACGACACCCCGAGACCCCGACACAGCACCCCCGACCCCGACACAGCACCCCGACCCCGACATGACACCCCCGACACCTCCCGAAAAAGGTGCTCTTCGGCCTTCCAGAGGCCGACGGGTCATATATTTGTGAATTATGAGTTAGGTCAGGTATTCAATTATTATTATGTACATATATATATTATTAATTAGTTCATGTTATTAGGTATTCAATTTTTATTATGTTCATGATGATGATACACACTTAAATATTTTATTATGTTTATGTTGTACTAATTTTGTTTAATCTTTGTCATTGCAGGTGTTGACAGATGGTGGGCGCGGGTTGAGAGCGCTCCGAGCCTCCTTCCTCGGCGCGTGCTGGGCGGGGTGCTATTATTCCGCCCCAGCACCTTCGGAGAGCGCTGGTAGACAGCATGCAGACACCGGCGGGCGCTTCTTCTTCGGCCGGGAGAGGTCGGGGGAAGACGAAGAGTGCTGCTAGAGGTGGACATGGCGGCGGCAGAGGTAGGAAGGCTGCTGTGCCTTCCTCGCCGCCACCCCCAGCTGATTCTCCGGACCACCGGAGTGCTCTGTCTCAGGTGGACCCGTCAGACTTGGACCCGTCTCGGACTCCGGTCCACGAGCCTCGGGTCGCCGAGTCTTCGTCCAACGAGACTCGGGTCCCAGAGACTTCATCCCAGGAGACTCCGGTCCCAGCGTCTTCGTCCCACGTGACTCCGGAGGCTAGTGGCCATGCTGATGGTGGCGAGGACACCTTTTCTGACGATAGCAATAGCGAGGGCGATCTGGTTGAGGGGGGCAAGAAGGTCTACCAGCGTGGTGGTACAAAGCTCCCGTCCGTGCCGCCGACCCGCGATCAGAGGTGGTTGATTGAGCCTAACGGGGAGAAGTAAGTGCATTTACTCTTTTTTAACCTTTTGCCATCATGTTTCTTCAAATTAATATCTAATGTGTTGGCCTTGTCATACTGCAGGGGTTGGAAACACACCCCTGGTGTCCGCAGGCCCAACCAGGTCCTTGGTGTGCTTTGCCGCACCACTTTCCGGGGTGGGTCACGTTGCCCGGTGAGGGTGAGGTTCCACAGCGAGCAATGAGCTGGGAGCTGTACGTGGATGCCCCGGCCCCGCCGGAGGAGAGGGTCGACGGTGTCTTGTGCGAGACGGTGGCCGGCATTGTGAGGCGGCGGTTTTGGGTAATTTCAACTTTACAGAATTAAAAATCAACAGTACCTAGTGATTGTACTAATCAGTGTTGTCTTGTTCGATTGCAGACCTTCTACAGGTGTCTTGATGAACACGAGGTGGACGCGGCTATGGTTCTCGAAGCCGAGTGCAAGCGCCTACTTCAGAACTTATGGCACGAGGCTAGGGTGCAGGCTGTTCGAGACTACTACGCCTCAACTAACATTAAGAGGGCCAAGAAGAAGTGCCACGCCAGGTATCTAAGTAAGGAGAAGTACATGAAGGTAATTACCTATTCTTAAGGCCTTGTACTTAGTTTCCTTGATTTGATTCGTAGGCGTAGCGCTGAAATTTCTCTTTGTCTAACTTAGGTGCCCCCGAGATGGTGTGCGGATAGGATGGACTGTTGGGAGGCATTGGTGGATGAGTGGTGCTCTCCCCAATGGCCAGCCGTCCACAACAAGGCCAGGGATAAGTGTGCCCAAATGCAAGGTGTGCCACACCATCAAGGGAGCTCCAACCTGTTTGAGTACGGGGATCACTTGGGTATGTGGTTTGCTTCATGATTCATGCAATTTCATTCTTCATGCTAGCTTGAGCCCTTAACTAATATGTTGTTCCTCTCTTTTATGCGCGACACAACAAGAAAGACGTGCCACCACTGTACGACCTCTATGCCATGGCCCATACTGCCCCGTACAAGAAGGCCAAGGCATTCTCTGAGGATGACCTCGATCATCCAAAGAGCTTCACCAACATCTCCTCCCACAACAAGCTTGTGAGGTACAGAGACGTTGGGAAGATGAGGAAAGGGGAGGACTTCAACCCGAGCCAGAGTCCTTTTGATCCAGAGATCGTGATGCTATCTAGTGGCGGGAGGTACCATGGCTCGGTAGCCATTGGGGATGGACTCATACGTTGTACCAAAACTCTCCCGAAGATCAAGAAGCGCCAGACGAGCTCCGATCCTGAGATACCGCCTCGTCCACGGCCAATGGAGCTCGCCATCGAGGCTAGGGCCCAGGAGCATCTGGCGGAGGCAAACAGGCAGGCTAAGCAGAGGGAGAGGGAGTTGGAGGAGAGGAAGGCTAGTATGTTGGAGGCGGAGAGGAAACAGAACGACGCGTCTCACCGGGCCCTATACGAGCTCCTCGTGGTAAGTTTCTCCTGCATATTAGCCAAATCATGCACGTAATGTTCGTTTCATTACTAACTAATATGACTGACTCGTGAAAACAAAATGTGCAGTCCGTGTGCGAGAAAAATGGGCAGATCCCTCCGCCGATGGCCCAGATTGGTATAGCAGACACGGTGAGTTTCATTTGAATGGTCATTAGTTACTAGTATTCACATTTCAGTTGCATCATGCTAATGAGACATTGCAAATGATCTTTGGTGCAGCATGCCTCCCGACAAGCATCGACTGATCCTTCTCCGTCTCGCACTGGCGCAACCCCGACCGGTCCTTCTCCGTCTGGCACTGGCGCAAACCCGACCGGTCCTTCACCTCCGTGATGATGGTAAGTTTTCCCAAGTGTTTTGATTAACAAATGCATACTTAGCTTAAGAAATGACCTACTTAGCTCCAAAATGACCTATACTTAGCTTATTTTCCTCGAAAATGACATAATAACCTTACTTAGCTCCAAAATGACATATTTTACCTAGGATAGCTATAAAATGACCTATACTTAGCATTTGTTCCTCCAAAATGATTTCATATGCTTAGTTAGCTAAAAAATGGCATAACTACCTAGGATAGCTCAATAATGATCTATAATTAGCTTAGCTAGTTCATTTATGACATAATTAGCTCACTTAGGTAAAAAAATGGCATAATAACCTTGGTTTAGCTCCAAAATGACATAGACTTAGCTTATTTTCCTCCAAAATGACAAAATAACCTTACCTACCTCCAAAATGACCGATTTTAACTAGGATAGCTCTAAAATGACCTACACTTGCCATTTTGTCCTCCAAAATGAATAAATATGCTTAGTTAGCTCAAAAATGGCATAACTACCTAGGTTAGCTCAAAAATGACCTATACTTAGCTTCTTCAGTTCATTTATGACATACTTAGCATACTTAGGTAAAAAATGGCCTGATAATCTTGGTTACCTCCAAAATGACATAGACTTAGCTTATTTTCCTCGAAAATGACATAATAACCTTACTAAGCTCCAAAATGACCTATTTACCTAGCTTAGCTCTAAAATGACCTACACTTAGCATTTTTACCTAGCTTAGCTAAAAAATGGCATTTTTTACCTACCTTAGTTAGAAGAAGAAGAAGAAGAAGAAGATAAAGAAGAGGAGAGGAGAAAAAGAAAGAGAAGAAAAATTCTTCTTCTTCTTCTAACTACCTTGGATTCTGGATTCGGCTGCTACATCTTTGTTGATGGTTTTTGTGCAGATTTTGCTTGGTGTGCCATGTTATAGCTAGGCTGCAGTGGATTTGATATGACCATGTAGTGATCATTTATGCCTGGTGTCACATATATTTCATAGTCTGATTTGGACATGGCACAGTGCTAATGGTGTTTTACGTGATTCAACATCACCATTGATTTGTAGCATTTCATAGAGTTAAATGTGCTTTGATGCTGCTGCTGAACACTTGATTAACATGTCCCTGCATCTTTACTGTCAAAAATTTGTGCCTGACTTGCCTTGAACTGTGCATTAGAACTACTATCGAGGAGAGCACTGCAAGTTTGTGTTTAGCTATTTACCGTTGCATGTACCTGTGCTTCAAATTTGTGACTGCTATCAATTATACAATTTGAACTCTTCTGCCATTTCCAAGTACACACAATGTATATTAGTGTGTCATATGTTTCGTTTGGTTTATATGGTGCTGATAATCTTTCTCACCCTGTGTCTACCTACCTGCAGATCAATGGGTCTCTGGCTCGCAGGGCCATCAAGGACCTGATGGAGAGGGGGCTCATCAGGATGGTGTCAATCCACTCCAGCCAGCAGATCTTCACCAAGGCGACAAACACCTGATTTATCATTATCATGTGTTCTATGGCTGTTTTCTAGTCCAGTAGACTGAGGTGTTGCTGTTATATTGAAGTTCACTATGTTCAGGGAGGCACTCTGTGCCGCCAGTAATGCTGAATTGCTTTTGAGTTTTGGTACACTTTAAGATCATTTTGTCAGCGCAATGAAATCTACCTTATATGTTGGATATGTTGTTGGAAACTTATTGTTGGTATGCTTGTTGAAACTATTTTCAAATGGGTGTATATATATATCTATGAAATTCTGTGAAATTGAATGAATTTAAGAAAAAACAGAAAAAACAGGGGCTGTACAGGCTCTTTGCCGTCTGCTGGCAGACGGCAAAGAGCTCTGCCGTCAGCCAGTAGACGGCAAAGCTGACACATGGCAGCTACCTGTGCAACCTGGGGTGCACTGGGCTGGCCTATTTGGCAGCTTTGCCGTCTGCTGGCAGACGGCAAAGACCTTTGCATCTTTGTCGTCTGCCAGCAGATGGCATAGCATGCCACATGGCAGCTACCTGGGGGGGCATATGGGCTGGCCTATTTGGGCACTTTGCCGTCTGCTGGCAGACAGCAAAGATGCAAAGGTCTTTGCCATCTGCCAGCAGACGGCAAAGCACGCCGTTAACCCCTTAACAGACCTAAGCTGCCACGTGTGCCGTCCAGGCCCTTTGCCATAGCTTGTTCATCCGGATGTGTTGCCATCTGCTGGCTGACGGCAAAGGCCTTTGCCGTCCGCCAGGCATGCCTTTGCCGTCTGCCATGGCAGACGGCAAAGTTCCTGATTCCTCTAGTGTATGGCCCCCGGGTCTATTTTCCATCATATATTTTCAGATCTATAAAACCAAAACCCCAAAAATACCTTGCTGCAATTTATTTACTTTTATTTTGTTTTACGTTTTAGTAATCTTTTATATCTATCTCTATCAGATCTCATCCTTGCAAGCGACCGTGAAGGGATTGACAACCCCTTTATCGCGTTGGGTGCAAGTGTTTGATTGTTTGTGCAGGTGCATAGATTGGAGACTTGCTTGTACCTCCTACTGGATTGATACATTGGTTCTCAAAACTGAGGGAAATACTTATCTCTACTTTGCTGCATCACCCTTTCCTCTTCAAGGGAAAAACCAACGCGAGCTCAAGAAGTAGCACTTATTACATGAGAAAAAAATCCTTCATCCTAATGGTTTGCTGACATCTGGGACCTACGACATTTTCAACGTAGTCAATAAACAAGAGAATTGCAGATGGAGCGGCTGATACCTGGGACCCAGTAGTTGAGCAGTTTTTATGGTGTTCCTGAGACGGAGTTTGTTATCAACTGGGTTGTGCGGTGTTTGTGGCCCGTCTAGCCCAGGCTTTTATTTTATGTTTACAACCTGACGAGCCCAGCGATTTTTTTTCTCGGTGAAAACGACTAGCCCACCTTTTTTCGTAGAATATCCATCCTGATTTCTTTTTCTACGTCCTGCTGGGCTACGAATCTTTCAAGATGATGAGGGATACATTCGTCCTGGCCAGACAAAAAGGGCTGCAAATCTTATGAAATGGGTTGTATATATATAACAAAGAAAATGGGCAATTAGTTTCAAAATGCTGGTTTTATTTTATTTTTTGATATTTCAAATTTCATTGGATTTGAACATAATTTAAATATATTTTAAATTTAGTTTTTATTGGGCTTGAAATTTCGGGATTAAAAATAGTTCGGCAAGTTCAAAGAAATATCGTTGAAAATTTTGATCATGTCCTTGCCAGAATATGGTCAGCTATTCTAAAAAAATAATATGGGCTGCAACAAATTACGTAATAATTAGCAAATGGTTTGTAAATTTAGGAAAAATAGCAAATTGGCTATATGCCATCCGCTGCATATGTTATGCTGACTTGTGGGCCTACTAAGTTGACGCGTATGCATGACTTTGTCAACTTATAGTCAACAAACACACCTAAAAAACCTATAGTCAACATACAATTCTAGCAGCAATGACCGTTGGATGCTAATCCAACGGCTGTACTGCCTCTTCAATCTCTGATCTTCTTACTCCAGCCGCCCAAACCAGCGCTGGCGGGACCTCCCGCCTCTCGTGGCCGGCTGTGCTGCCGCTCAGGCCTCATCTCCCCACCCTACTCCTATAGCTGGCTAGGACATCCATCTACTCACCCATATCTCCTGTTATTCTCCGGTGACGGCAGCCTCATACTGCAGCCGAACCAGAAAACCCTCATACTCCCCTCCGCGTGGGCAACCACTGCAGCGCCTTCCCGAGCTCCGGGCCGATCCCTTCCTAGGCCTCGCCATCATCCACCGCCTTGGTGCTCTCGGCATGATGTTATCAATGTGGTCAACAAACGACAGCCAATGGAAAGAGGGATGTACGTGGAGAAGCTGACAGCTAGGACCCACGTGGTCCATGATCACACACAAGGAAGTGCCTCCTTATTACGCGGAAGAAAAATGATTCCGCCCCTTGCTTGCTGGTACCCACCAAATTTGGAGGCTGACTTGTGGCCTACTAAGTTGACGCGTATGTAGGGCTTTGTCAAGTTAGTTCACAAAGTATTCTAGCAGTAGTCACCGTTTGATGTAAATCCAACGGCCGTGTAGCTTCTTCACTCTCTGATCTTCTTGCTCCAGCCACCCAAACCAGCGCCGGTAGGACCACCCGCTCCTTCCTCCCATGGCCGGCTATGCTGCCACGCAGGCCTCACCGCATCACCCTACTCCCACCGCTGGCCAGACCATCCCTCTACTCACCCACACCTCATGTTATTCTCCAGTGAAGGCAGCCTCACATAGCATCCTAACTAGTAAACCCTCGTACTCCCCTCCGGGTGGGCAACCACTGCCGCGTCTTCCTCAGCTCTGAGTTGTTCCCTTCCAAGGACTCACCGTCTTCCACCGCCTTGGCGCTCTCGGTACGGCGTCATCAATGCGGTCAACGAACGACAGCCACTACTGGAATCAGGGTCTTTGCCATCTGCCAGCTCTTTGCGGTCTGCCAGCTGATGGCAAAGAGGCTGTTTGCCGTCTATCTTGCCAAAGCAGACGGCAAAGAACCAGCTGATGGCAAAGAGTGTCTTTGCCATCTGCCACTTATTTGCCGTCTGCTGGCAGACGGCAAAGAGTTATTTGCTGTCTGCCAGCAGACGGCAAAGACCAAAGTGGGCCCCACGGGGGTGCTGCACTGCCTAGGTCACACGGGCCACTTCTTTGCCGTCTGCTGGTAGACGGCAAAGATTTCTTTGCCATCTGCCAGCACACGGCAAAGAAGTAAGGGGGGCCCACAGTGTCACGGTGTGGGCGTGCTAACGGTCACACTCTTTGCCGTCTGCTGGCGGACGGCAAAGAACTATTTGCCGTCTGCCAGCAGACGGCAAAGAGGGTGTCTTAATTTTCGCCCCCTCTTTGCCATCTGCCAGCGGACGGCAAAGAGGTGGGTTCTTTGCCATCCGCTGGCTGATGGCAAAGCCCAGCCCGGCCCCACCCCTCTCTCTCCCCTATCTCTCCCTGTAGCCCGGCCCCACCCCTCTCTCTCTCCCCTATCTCTCCCTGCAGCCCGGCCCATACCCCTCTTCTCTCCCCCCACCTCACCCCACCACAGACCCCAGCCCCGCCGTTCCCCGACGCCGCCCCAGCCGCGGCGCCCGCCCCTCCACCGCAGCCCCGCCACCCCAGCCCCGGCGCCCGCCCCACCACCCATCACCGCCGCCGGCACGGCCACCCCAGCACCGCCGCCAGCCCCGCCACCCCAGCACCGCTTCACCGCCGCCACCCCAGCACCGCCTCTCCACCGCCGCTAGTGCCGTGACTCTCCTCTCCTCGCCGTGCTCGTCCTCGTCCGCAACCATCGCCAAAGAGGTCGTCCACCGTCGTCGCTGACCTCCGGCTCTGCCGCAAACCTCGGAGGCTGCATCGACGAGCTCGTCCCCGACCACCGGACTCCCTCCTCCACCACGCTCCCCCTCATCCGCCGCCATCCCTGACCACCGAACCACGTAGGCAGTGGCTCTTCTCTGCCTCCCCGACCACGTCGCATCTCGGCTGAGTAGGTGAGTGAAGAAAATTGCATTTTCCTTTGATTTGTATTGGCTGTGATGTTCTATGATGATGTGCTGCTGCTAGATTAGTAGATGCTCTGTAGGATTGATGATGTGCTATGGTGCTAATTTTACACCCCTTGCATAATGCTATGTGATTTGTTTGACTGCACAAAATGTACATGTTCTGCTATATGTTCAGTACATGCTCTGCTATTGTACACGCTCTGTTGCTGTTGTATATGTTCTGCTGCTGTACATGCTCTGCTGTTGTACACGCTCTGTTGCTGCTGTATATGTTCTGCTGCTGTAAATGCTCTGCTGTTGTACACGCTCTGTTCTGCTGCTGTATATGTTCTATACATGTTCTGGTATATGTTCTGCTGTTGTATATTCCCATTGCATTTTGGTAATAGATGTGTAGATTCTCTGCTAGTACTGCTTGTGGAAATGCAAAATATATTGTTGCTATGATCAGCTAGTGAAGCTTATGTTTTTGCTATATTCTGCTAGCACAAAAGTGTAATTGCTATGTTCTGCAAGATAGTTTTTGCTATGATCAGAGACTTGGCCAGAAATGTGATGCTTTTGTTCTATGAAGCATGTGTGAAACTTGATGCTCATCATGATATATATATTGTCATGTACTCATGTGCTGTCCTAGATGATTAAATCGATTAGTTGACTGTTCGTTAACTAGAAGAAGAAAACCTCTTTGCAGGGCCTCGCTGACCACAAGGATAAAAAATAGAGCGCCTCTCTGCCCTTGCAGGTGCCTATGAGCACGGCTTGGGTCGTGATTACTGCTAGTTTGGAGTGAGAATACACCATAGGATCACGCCGTGCTGCATAATGTGATTGGGTAGCTAGCCCTGGGGATAGTTTTGCATTAATCAGTTCAATCAGCCGTTATCATTTCAATCAGTTTCTTTACGCCGCTGGTGAAAGATGTAATGTTACATCCACTACTGCAAAGTAATATAAAGAATGTTGTTATGTTATTTCAGCAAAGGAAAAAAATGTTGTTTAGGTTTTTTTAAGGGAGACATGCTGTATATAGTAAAATATTATCTACATCGTTTGTCCTAGTATTGGACATGGATATCTTTTATGACTTTCTGATGATAGACATAATTTACTACTACTACATCCGTTTCGAATTTATCTTTGTCCTTTTGACACCACGACACCCAGACACGACACCCCCGACCCCCGACACCTCTTCGGCCTCCTATTGACCGAAAAGGTGCTTTTCGGCCTTCCAGAGGCCGACGGGGTCATATATTTGTGAATTATGAGTTATGTCATATATTTTCCGATTTTGTTATCAAAAACATCATATATATTTGTGTTGATCGGGTGGATTTAAATGTGCAGTTGTTTCGTCGCTGTGAGGGTCTGGTGTTCGACGACCTCCCCGTGCGTTCGACGAGCTCCGCCCCTGTGTTCGTGGGTGAGCACAAATGACATCTCCTCCTCTCCCCCTTCATTTGCTCTGTTCCGGTCTTCGTGCCGATGAAACTTGCTAGCTATAGGTGTCTTCAATCATCAGTATGCGTGACCACTATGCGTCTCCCGTTCGAAAGGGTTACATCTATAAATATGCATTCATTTGCATATTTATAACCGTGATTCTTTCGAATTGTCCAACGTTATCCATGGACAGCCCGAGTATGTGTAGATTGGGTTCGTTTTCCCATATGCTCTGCTCCGGATCTGATGCAGAATTTCGTCAGTGCCTCCCTATTGTTCTCCGGGTACACATCCTCTCTGCTTATTGCCGAGACGTGTATCAGGAGAACAGCGGGGAGGTGCTGCCGAAATTTTGCGTCGGATCTGGAGCAGAGCATGGGAAAACGAACCCAATCTACACATACTCGGGTGGGATTAGGACCTATCCTTACCTACTAGCGTCTAGGTTGCATGGACGTAATAAAACTGACAAACTCTATTAACTGATGAATATGGTTTGCTGAATTATGTATGTATTTCTTGTGTGTCCAGTAGCTAGGCAAGATGAGTGATCGTGCGTGGATGTACACCGGTCACACTAGTCAGAAAGACATGACCCATGAATGGATGAGAAAAACCAAGGGGTTTGTGAGAGCCGCATTTGCAAATGGACAGGAAACAACCTGGTGCCCCTGTGTCCGCTGCGACAACTTTCATAAGAAGTCAGAGTTTGAAATGATCAAACACCTGCAGAAGTTGGGTTTCACGCCTAATTATACGGTATGGACATTTCATGGTGAGTCCGCCCAACGTGCCAGAGCTGAGGAGGGCCGTCGTCGCACCGACGAGCATGGTACCGGGATGGTAGACATGGTGGAAGACTTTGATGATGCTCGGGATTCGGACGATGAGATGGAGGAATCTGCAAAGGCCTTCAATGATATGTTGGAGTCTTCAAAACGTCCTCTCCACGAGCACACTAAGCTTTGTCAGCTGGATGCCATCGCACAAGTAATGGCTCTGAAGGCTCAATTCAACTTGGGCAGAGAATGCTACGACGCGATGATGACACTATTTGGACGATTTCTACCCAAAGGCCATGTAATGCCTGCAAACCTGTACCAGTCGGACAAAATCCTCCGTGTACTTAAGATGCCCTATGAGAAGATAGATGCCTGTGAGAAAGGATGTGCCTTATTTAGGCTTGAGTATGCGGACTTGAAGTATTGTCCCGTTTGCCAGTCTTCCAGGTATGTTGAGGTAGACAACGGTATGGGTGAGAAGAGTCAGACAAAAATCCCAGTTAATGTTCTTCGGTATATGCCAATCATACCAAGACTTCAACGTCTTTTCATGGTTGAAGAGACGGCCAGACAGATGACATGGCATAAATTGGGCAAAAGAACCGAACTAGATGCAGATGGGGAGCCGATGTTGGTACACACATCGGACGCTTTTGCGTGGAAGTGCTTCGATGCAATACATCATGCTAAAGCGGCAGATCCAAGGCATCCTCGACTCGCCATAAGCACGGATGGGTTCAATGTGTTTGGTATGATGGCAGCCCAATACAGTTGTTGGCCTGTATTTGTCATTCCACTCAATCTCCCCCCCGGACAGATTATGCAAAGAAAGAACATTTTCCTGACGTTGATAATTCCGGGGCCCAACTATCCGGGGAAGAATATGAATGTGTACATGCAGCCGCTTAAGGATGAACTGCAAGAAGCTTGGGATAATGGGATCAAGACATACGACACCGCTACAAAAAAAACTTCCTAATGCGTGCGTGGTACATGTACTCGATGCATGACTTGCCGGCGTATGCGCTATTCGTTGGCTGGTCTGTTCATGGAAGGTTCCCGTGCCCCGCATGCAAGGCAGCTCTTGAGTTTCATCGGCTGCAGGCGGGTGGCAAGTTTTCTTGCTTCGACATGCATAGACAGTTCCTGGATCCTCGCCATAAGTTCAGAAAAGACAAGAAGAACTTCATCAAAGGTAGAGTTGTCAAAAACTCTGCACCACCTGCGTTGACAGGCCAACAGACCCTGGATCAGTTAAACTCTCTCGAGCCGGATCCGGAGCGTCCAGGGTATTTCAAGGGGTATAATTCCGAACACGCCTGGACTCACAAGACATGCTTGTGGGATCTGCCTTACTTCAAAGACCTCCTTTGCCCACACAACATCGACGTGATGCACACTGAAAAGAATGTCGGCGAGGCCCTCTTTGGTACATTGTTCGGCATAGAGGGGAAAACAAAGGATAATCCTAAGGCTAGAGTCGATCAGCAGGCTCTATGTGATAGACCGCTACAAAACATGCGACAACCGAAAGGAAAAAAGAACTGGACGAAGCCAAAGGCATGGTTCAATCTTGGAAGGCCAGTTATGAGGGAAATACTCCTGTGGGTGAAAAATGAGTTGATGTTCCCCGATGGGTATGCAGCGAATCTAAAGAGGGGAGCGAGCCTTGAAAAATTGAAAATATTTGGTCTTAAGAGTCATGATTGGCACATATGGCTTGAGCGGGTAATGCCGGTGATGTTGCGTGGCTTTATCCCTGAGGATGAATGGCTAGTACTGGCAGAGCTGAGCTATTTCTTTCGTGTTCTTTGTGCAAAAGAGCTATCGCCTGGCTTGCTAGAAGAACTGGAAGAGTTGGCACCGGAGTTGATCTGCAAGTTAGAGAGGATCTTTCCACCGGGCTTCTTTAATCCAATGCAGCATTTGATTTTGCATCTCCCGACCGAGGCACGATTGGGGGGGCCCGTGCAGAATCGTTGGTGCTACGCAACTGAGAGGATGCAGAAGACGCTTCGAGAAAAATGTAAAAATAAACGTCGAATTGAAGCATCGATGGCCGAGGCATTCATTACTAAGGAGGCGGCAAACTTCGTGACAGCACACTACGAAGCCAAAAATCATCATTTGCATAATCCGAAGCCTCGGTACAATGCTGGCGACCCTAAAAAGGGTGGATCCAACCTCAGCCTATTCAAAGGGAAGCTCGCACCAGCTGGTGCTTATACTCCCTTATCGTTGGATGTCGATGAATGGCGGACCATTACGTTGTATATCTTGAACAACCTAACAGAAGTGCGGCCGTACATCGAGTAAGTTCTCGGTACATTGTTTCGCAACCTCTAATTCCTTTGAACTGCTCTTATTCCCGGATATTTGATACAGTCGATACGTCACCGAATTCTCGTATGGAGCGGTGATCCAAAAGGATTCCGTCGAAGAGTATGAGCTTCTGGCAATGTATGGAGGCGGCTATCCCGGTTTCATCTCTTGGTTCAAACAAACGGTAATTTCCATTAGACCATTTCATTTCTTCTTCTAATTTCCGGCTAATGCAACAATCCTTTCATATTAAACTTGTAGGCTAGTTCAGAGTCTATGGACGCCGAATTGAGACAAGTCGCTAATGGTTTTGACTATAAGGTCCGTTCATTTGACAAATACGACATCAATGGGTATCGCTTTCGTACCTATGGCAAAGAGCTATCTATGGCCGACCGAAAGTCTACAAATTGTTGTGTCTCTGCTATCGGCGAAAGAGATACCGAGTATTATGGAAGAGTTGAAGCAATTTATGAACTTCTATTCTATGGTGCCAACCCACCGAACGTCGTAGTCTTCAAATGTTATTGGTTCTAGCCGAAGGAGACTAGAAGGACTCATGAACATCTAGGGCTAGTCGAAATCAAAAAATCACTCATTTGAATGTTCCCTCCAAAATGACTCAATATGCTTAGCTAGCTCAAAAATGACATAATAAGCTTAATTAGCTCAAAAATGACCTATTTAACCTAGGATAGCTCTAAAATGACCTATACTTAGCATTTATTCCTCCAAAATGACTTAATATGCTCCAAAATGACTTAATATGCTCCAAAATGACCTATGTAGCTCCAAAATGACTTAATATGCTCCAAAATGACCTATTTAGCTCCAAAATGACTTAATATGTTCCAAAATGACTATGTAGCTCCAAAATGACTTAATATGCTCCAAAATGACCTATTTAGCTCCAAAATGACTTAATATCTCCAGAATGACCTATTTAGCTCCAAAATGACTTAATATGCTCCAAAATGACCTATTTGCTCCAAAATTACTTAATATGCTCCAAAATGACTTAATATGCTCCAAAATGACCTATTTTGCATATTAAGCCATTTTGGAGCATATTAGTCATTTTGGAGCATATTAGCTCCAAAATGACTTAATATGGTCCAAAATGACCTATTTAGCTCCAAATGACTTAATATGCTCCAAAATGCCTTAATATGCTCCAAAATAACCTATTAGCTCCAAAATGACTTAATATGCTCTACAAATGACCTATTAGCTCCAAAATGACTTAATATCTCCAAATGACCTATACTTAGCTTATTAGTTCATTATGACATACTTAGCCTATTTAGGTCAAAAATGGCCTATTAACTAGGTTAGCTCTAAAATGACACAAGAAAGCAATAAGAAGAGAAAAGAAAGAGAAGAAAAATTCTTCTTCTTTTTCTTCTTCTTCTCTTCTTCTTCTTCTAGTCTTCTTCTTCTTGTTCTTCTAACTTTCTTCTTTCCCATTTTGCAGATTTGCTTCAGATCACGGAAGCTTGCGTTGGAGTCTACTCTTCTCCTTGTCCTTCCTTTTTGTTTTGATTTTGTAGGATGAACAATTTGAAACTTGCTACGTATATATGTATGGATGGTGGCTATATTGTATATGGACCTTTTGCTTAATTGTTGGATATGTTGGACTTTTCATTTGGTGTATATATGTGTTGGATGATGATATATGTGTTGGATATGTTGGATGATCCATATGGCAGGGATATGTTGGCTATATGTACTTGCTGAAATATTTTGAAATGAATATATATATATATATATATATATATCTGTGAAATTGATTGAACTTAAGAAAAAACAGGGGCTATATAGCCAATTTGCCGTCTGCTAGCAGACGGCAAATTGGCCATGTGGCAGCAGACTGTTTAACCTGGGCTGGCCTATTTGGCCTCTTTGTCGTCTGCTAGCAGATGGCAAAGAAGCAAAGTTCTTTGCCATCTGCTGGCAGACGGCAAAGAAGCAAGGTCTTTGCCGTCTGCCAGCAGATGGCAAAGAAGCAAGGTCTTTGCCATCTGCCAGCAGACGTCAAAGAAGCAAAGAGCTCCGTTAGCCCCCTAACGGGGCTGTTACCTTTTTTGTGCCATCCACAAGCTTTGCCGTCTGCTAGCAGACGGCAAAGAACTTTCCTTCTTTGCCGTCCGCCAGCAGACGGCAAAGCGGCCTTTACCGGCATCAGTTCAGCCGGAGTGTTTGCCGTCTGCTAGCGGACGACAAAGCCTTTGCCGTCCGCCAAGCATGCCTTTGCCGTCTGCTATGGCAGACGGCAAAGCAGCTAATTCCAGTAGTGAGCCATCGAAAGTGGACTGTATGTGGAGAGCCTGACAGCTGGGTCCCACTAGCTACATCTTCGCACGCAAGGAAGTGCGTCCTTATTACGAGCAAAAAAATGATTCCTCCCCCTGACAGTTGGGACCCACCAGCTACATCTTTGCACGCAAGGAAGTGCCTCCTTATCGGCCCTGGCAGCTGGGACCCACCCGGTCGAACCGTACGTATGGTTGTCTGTCTGGTCACGAACGTGTACATACATACTGGTCGATCGATCTCTTTATAAGGATGAACTATGGCCGAGTAAGTAGCGACATGTGTCGTAGTAGAGCCCCCGGCGTAGCACAGATAGTCCCGTCTAAATCGTGTACACATATGTACAACCACGCTGCAAGAAACTAAATACGGTCATGTACGTACATACGGGCGGGTCTCGAATGCCTACTCATGCATACGTACGGACAGAGCTTGTGTACACGGACAATAGCAATGGCCTCCTGTTCATCGGCAGCCAACCGACTTGGTTGGAACTAAGAGACAACGTCGTTTTCATTAGGAGGCAACCGACTGGGTCGGAATGTGTCTTATTCATCGGGAGCCTACCGGCTTGGACGGAATAGCCGAACGGGGTCTAGTATACCATAAAATAGAGGAAATGGCCTTCTGTTCGACCACCTATGGTCAAAATGGGGCCATGTTGATCAGGAGGGGTCTGGCGGACCGCAAAACGGAGGAAACAGACTTCTCTTCGAGCGCCTACAGTCGAAACGGGGTCCTGTTCATCGGGAGGGGTGTGGTGTACCGCAAAACGAGACTTCACAGGCTACTGTTCATCCACCATCTACTGCCTCGCTCCAGCCTACATGGGCTACTATTCATCCACTGTGGACTTCCTCCAGCCTACACCGGCTACTGTTCATCCAGCCACCACAGGTCCTGTTCATCCACCCCAACCGGCTGGGGTGTGGCGGCCACCTCAGGGTCTTGTTCATCTAGCAGCTACCACAGGGTCCTGTTCATCCAACCCCCACCGAGAACTTTTCATCCACATCCAACCAACCGGCTAGGCCGACTCACCCATGTCTCGACTCGTTCTACGTATCGCGCAAGCGGCAACAACGGGAACTGTTCATCGAGAGGCAAGCCAACACTAGCTGGCTATGTCTCACACGGGGGCTCGATTGGCTTCAGTAAGCAGTGGGAAGGATTGATCGGGTTCAGTTAGCAGCGAAGGAATCGGTTGGGTTTTGTTAGCAGCGAAGGAATCACTCTGGTTTAGTTGGCAGCAAAGGGATCAATCGGCTTCAGTATGTAGTGAGACCGATCGCTCGTGTTCAGTAGTAGCTAGCTAGTGCGATCACTCGGGTTCGGTAAGCGAACGCCTCGCTCGGGTTCAGTTAGCCAACGCCTTGTGCACACGCTCGTATGAGAGAAACGCGTAAACCACACTGATCGCTCGGCCCCGACCACCCACCATAACCGGGAACTCCCAAAAAAATTCCTCACCCTCACTTCTACCACGACTTTTTTACATCATGGACGACCCAAAGAATGTCATGCAGGTGCATCTCTGGCCCGCCCAAGACAAAAAACCTATTCTCTATCATAATATTTTGTCATAGAAGTAGGAGCCCACCACATCTAGGGCCAGTTCTTTTGGGCGGCTTAAAAAATAAGCTGCCTCTCCGCAGTTTAAAAAATAAGCCGCTATCAAAATTTGTTGAGGCTTCTATATTAGTTATCCCATAACTAGCACAGAAGCCCCATGAATGAGGGATGCAGATTATGGAAAAAGCTGGAGATGAAGTGGCTTATTTTTTTAAGTTGTTAAAAGAACTAGCCCCTATAATGATACGTGTTTTTGTCACAATTATCGTCATAGAAGTGTCATATCCATGACAGAAAAAGTTTTCGTTCGGGCCATATTGTCAGGGATGTGTCTTTTTTTGTAGTGTGAGCTTTCGATTCAAGTCCGCTATAACAACCTGGATTTTGGTTCTTTTTCTTTTGGATTTCTTTGATTTTGCTCTGGATTTCTTTTTCTGTGGCTCTGTGGTCTGGAAACCTAGGGAGATCATCCTTGATTCCTCTCCCAAGTGGCTTGTCATCCTCATATTCATCCCAAGATCATTTCATTTCCATCTTGGTCCTATCCCAAATTCCTTTTTCTTGGGAATATTTCTTTTTTATTAAAGCAATAATCCATTTTGCTTTAGGTTGTGAAGCAACCTATATTTCTATCTTTCCATAAATTCCCACAAAATTCTCAAAATTCCTATGGACCCTATGGACCTTGGATATGTAAAAATATTCAAGATTCCATGCTCATGGTGAGCACACCATCTAATCCTTGATTTTGGTCATATTTTCAGGTTGTGAAGCAACTATATTTTATATTGCTCCATAAATTCTGAAATTTTGCCAGAACCTTCTCATACATATATAACCTCTCTTCACCAAATTTGGGCTCATTTCATTTTGTCATTTCTCCTCTATAACTTTTCTAAGATTTTGTCCAGAGAGGACCACTGTGAAGGAAGTAACATTTTGGTGTGCCCAAATGGTATGAAATTTTTATAGTGTGTTTATGTGCCCAGATGACTAGCCTCCACCAAAATTCAGCTCAATCCAATCACCCATGTGAGTGCTACTTCAACATCTTCATTTCTATTCAGTGGGGCATGTTGTACAGCAAGTGCCACCTAGGCTTCTCCATTTGAGCTGAAAATTAGCCAAGATGATGTTCTTAGTGTGTGATCAACCTCAGTCAAATCTCAGCACCTCTCCCTAGCTGTGCCTCCCCTAGTTCACTTCAAACACCTTGTTGCCGTTGTGTTTTTGAGCTAGCTCTAGTCATCTCTCCCTTATCTAGTTCCTTTGCTCCTTGCCTCTATATGGTAAATGACCTATAAAGCAGACACGGTCTGGTCGACCAAAGCGCGTGTCATCACCGAGTTCACGTGGCTGGCATGCCCGTGTCCGCGCTCTGGCAGATGGAGCCCTTTGTTTCGTCTGTTTCCTCGAGCTTGTGCCAGCTCGCCATGTCCAGGAGGTTCCTCGTGCCATCGCCATCGACCTGGACCCCTCTCCGGTCACGTCCTACGTGGTACTCAGGCCATGTCCAGGGGCAGGCGCGGTCTACTCTCCAGTCGGCCTCGCTCTCGAGCCTTCCCGAGCTCTCCACGTGGCTATAAGTAGCTTCCCCTTGTTCTTTCGCAGCTCATCGCCCTCTCCACCATCCCCCTCGAGCACCAGAGCCACTCCACCTCGCCCTTGTCTGCCATTGCCGCCATCGGCAATGCTCGAATACGAGCTAGCCCAAGCCCCTCCCTTCCCCCTTTCCTCACCTGAAGCCTTCCCGAACCCCGGCGCACCTCCCGCACCCCTCAGTTCGACGTCGGAGTGCTCGTGGCCATGTTTCCCCAAGATTGGCCGCCACCTCTGCCCACGGCCACCGCAAGGTGCCGCCGCTCTGCTCCTCCCCGACGCCCGTGGTCGGGCCATACGGGTGTGGCAAACCACCCCGGTCCCGCCGGTGGCCTCACCTCGACAGGAGGTGTCGGTGCAACAAACCCTGGGTCTTTTGCCCAGACTGTGCACAGGAACGGAGACGAGATTGAAGCACCAACCCAAGTCAGAATACAAGGGACTAAGAGGTTCAAAGGACTAACATGCAGATCAGAGGGACCAAGATCAAGCCAAAGAAGCAAGGCACCATCAGGAGAAGGGCCTCCTTTGCCGGGCAGGCGAGCTCAGCAAGGGGCGAGGCCACCACCGGAAGACAACGTCCAAGACGTCCTGGCAGGGCCTGCCGGGGCACACGGAGGCAAAACCACCTCACCAACTACTTCACCACGACCCACATCGTCAATCAGTGCGGTGTCAAACCGCGGAGTGCTAAGTGGCAGCCATTCACCATATGGCAGCCTCTCCCTACAGGAAACACCTGCAGATGGCACCCGTCCTGCGACGTGTCAAGTGAGCAGGCCTGGAGCTGGCGAGATAGCCCGGCAAGCCTTGCTGGGCAACCAACGATGTGACGTTAAGTGGTGCATTTAATGCACCTTGTCAGCACGCAGAGTTAGGTATGATAGCACTGTTTGCTATCTTATCAGTGCATAATGACTGTTTTGCCATTGTGGTGACCCCTTAATCTATAAAAGGAGGCCCATGGCAACCGTAGAGAGGGTTAGAAGGTTGGATAACTCAGACCCCCATACGCGCGTAGCCACTGCCGCCCTGAGGCAACCCTTGCCGGGCAACTGTACTACGCTCCACCACCACCTTTCCACCATCAATCCACCAAAGCAGGAGTAGGGTTTTATGCCTCACGGCGGCCCGAACCTGGGTAAAAATGCCTGTGTGATCTCTGCTGTGCTGCCACACGCTCGTCTGCTCTTTGTGCAATGCGGCGCCCCCCTGCCGAACCAACAAGGGGCCTCCTGGTCCCATAGGTGGCTGTGGTTTCCCATGACATCTTTGGCGCGCCAGGTAGGAGGACCGCTTGCGCGAACCTGAAGGCATGTGTAGCGCGTCACCTTCATCACCATCAGCATCATCGACGACGCCATCGATCATGGCACCCAAGAAGAAACCCGTTTCTTCGGCTCGTCCTTCCACCTCGAAGGCTCCGCCGCCCGCGGTCTCTAACGCTGCGGGGGGTGCGGAGACACGCGAGGACGGGGACGCTGCTGGGGATGTGGTTGGAGCAGGCGGCGCCGTCACCACTTCCCCCGCGGCCGACGCAGGAGCATGAGACATCGGAGGAGAGCAGCACAGCAACGTCTTGACGGCCACGCTCCCCAAGGTCCTAGTGAAGGGGTCACTCCATCTGCGCCCTTCCGCCCGCCGATGGGCACAACCGCAGCTACGGCGCTCGGGCCGGGGCAAATTGCTGCCCTCCAACCGCTCCCACCACGGGTGCGGTCGCAGCGCGTGCACCTCCCCCGGTTCGGGTCGACCAAGCCGCTACGCCCAACGGGGCCACTGGCCCTCGAGCGCCTTCGCCACACCACCCTGCCATCCAGGAGGTCGCCCCACAGCAGCGGGGGCGCAGTGCTGCTGCCACTGGCACCGTCAGGAGCCGAGCGACGGTGCGATCGACTTCATCATCACCCATGCCAAGTACAGCCTCGGAGGCCATGGCGCGGGCTTCCGCCAGCGGCCGAGCAAATGGATGAATGGCGTGCCACCATCCAAAGTCTACTTGGTTTTGCCGAAGCTGGGGGCTCATGGCGATCTGGCCCGCCACGGCCGCCCCAAGCGACAGCAACGGCTCATGCTGCTGACCGTACAGAAGGGGCCGTCCCCACAGTGCAGTCCCCACCACGGCAGCCAGCGCGAGCGCAACAGAATCAAGACCCCGACGACGTCTCGATGGCCTCTTCTGACCCTCGAGCGTGTCCAGGCCAACGGTGAGCCCCGGAGGATAGGCGGAGAGGAGACACGCGTGCCATTGTCGAGCAACGCCGCGACGACCTCCGCCGGATCGATGGGTGCGACGGCCCCGGCGTCGACGAGCCCACGCTCGGTATTGGCGGGTGCCTACCTTTCGAGGTTGGCTGCCCTGCCTTTACCCGTGAGCTACGGCAAGTCCATTGGCCGTCCGTTCGCACGTTCAAGCCAGAGATACCTGAGAAGTACGATGGGAGGCTGAACCCGGCAAAGTTCCTGAGCATCTACACCATCACTGTTCAGGCTGCCGGGGGAAGAGATGAGAAGGTGTTCGCCAACTACTTTCCTTTCGCCCTCAAGTCCAATGTGAGGTCTTGGCTGATGCACCTACCAGAGAACTCCATTTCGTCATGGGCAGACCTGTGCCATGAGTTCATCGGTGCCTTCACCGGTGGCCACCAAGAGCCGGGCCGACCCAGCGACTTGTAGCTTCTCCAACAAAAGGAAGGAGAGACCCTCCGTAAGTATTTACAGAGATTCAGCAAAGTTCATAGAAATATCCCAAATATCCATCCGGCAGCCATGATAGCCGCCTTCCAGTCCAATGTGCGCAATCGCCGGATTCGTTCCAAGATGAACGTACGGTTGCCCAAGACTGTGAAGGAGCTCTACACGTTGGTGGATAAGTGTGCTTGGATGGAGGAGGGAAGAAAGTTGCCCGGAGAGGAAGATTGCACCAATATTGATTCAGAGGATGAGGATGAATCAACCAGCCAGAAGAAGAGCAAGAAGCACAGTAAGAAGCGAAGGGATAAGGCAGTAATGACTGTTGAAGGATTGGGTACGCCTAGTACCGGCAAGAAGGCCAAAGCTGAGGCCCCCGGCAAGGAAGCTGCCATGTGCACTGACTGCCGAGAAGCCGCTGCTGCCGAGAAAGCCGGGAAAGGTGATGGGCCATATTGCAAGATTCATCTGACCAAGGGCCATGACCTTCAAGAGTGTTATCAGGTTGAGCAGCTTGTCAAAAGACAGAAAGCAGAGTATGAGAAGCGTGACAAGGAAAAGGGTCAGAATGTTGCTGGCGGCAAGGGCTGAGGTGGTGAAGTAAATCGCCCCGGCAAACCCTTTCGGAACCAAGGAAAACCCGCCAGAGGTCGAGAGAAGGAAGCCTATGGTGTTGAGAGTGATGGAGGGGATGAAGAGGAAACCAGTGAGCAAGAGTTTCAGAAGGCCACCGACGCCCTGTGCATTGACGGGGGTGCATCTCTGCACACCTCTCACCGCCAACTCAAGCGGTGGGCGCGAGAAGTCAATGCCATGGAGCAAGCGCCCGAGGCCCGGAAGCCGCTCAAGTGGTCCCGTATGCCCATCATCTTTGACGAGGAGGATCATCCTGGCCATACCACTGTGGTAGGGTGTTTGCCATTGTTGGTCTCCCCAATAATCCACAACCTCAAGATCACGAAGATGTTGGTGGACGGCGGGGCCGGGTTGAATCTGATTTCCCCAGCAGTTATCAGCAAGCTTCAGATAGCAGAGGAAGAGCTGGAGGTTACCGGCACGTTTCAAGGAGTTAATCCCGGCAGGAGCCATCCTAAGGGAAAGATCACGTTGCCGGTAACGTTTGGGGGAGAACTGAACTACCGGACTGAGAGGATTGTGTTTGATGTGGTTGATCTCCCCCTGCCATACAATGGGATTCTTGGACGCCCGGCCCTGGCTAAGTTCATGGCAGCATCTCACTATGCCTAAAACACCTTGAAGATGCTTGGGCCACTGGGAGTCATCACCATCCCAGCAGATGAGAAGGATGCAATCATTTGTGTGGACAAGATGTACCGGGATGCGGTCACAACAGAGGCAGCGGCAGCATTAGCTCCCGCTAAGGAAAGCAAAGGAAAGAAGAGGGATTGCAGGGACTCCGGCAAAGAGTCCGGGAAGCGTGCCCCCACCGAGTGCACGGCACCCGTTGACGACGTGCCAGAGTGTTCCAATGGCAAGAGATCCAAAGTCGCTGCACCCCAAGTGAAGAAGGTCCCGGCAGGGCTGGCTGGCGTTGATGGTACTTTCACTATCAGCGCCACCCTCGATGACAAATAGGAAAGCGCACTCGTTGCCTTCCTGTGGGTGAATATCGATGTGTTTGCCTGGCAACCATCTGATATCCCCGGTGTTCCCAGGGAGGTAATCAAGCACCACCTTGCTGTCTGCCCACATGCCCGACCTGTCAAGCAGAAAGTCCGGAAGCAGGCCTTGGAGAGGCAGCAGTTCATTGCAGAAGAGATCAAGAGACTAGAGGCAGCTGGATTGGTTAGAGGAGTATTGCATCCCACGTGGTTGGCAAACCCAGTGGTAGTCCGGAAGGCTAACGGGAAGTGGAGGCTTTGCATAGATTTCACAGATCTCAACAAGGCTTGCCCGAAGGACCCATTTCCCTTGCCGCGTATCGATCAGATTGTGGATTCCACTTCAGGTTGTGATTTGCTCTCCTTTCTGGATGCGTATTCTGGGTATCACCAGATCTTCATGTCCAAGGAAGATGAAGAGAAGATGTCGTTCATCACTCCATGTGGTACGTACTGTTTTGTCCGCATGCCATTCAGATTAAAGAGTGCCGGGTCCTCTTTTGCAAGGGCAGTCCAGATTGGTTTTAAGCCACAGTTGCACAGAAACATAGAAGCCTATATTGATGATATTGTGGTCAAGACCAAGGATAGGGCCACCCTTATTCAAGGTTTGGAGAAGATGTTTGCTAATCTGCGCAAAATCAATTTGAAGCTCAACCCGGAGAAGTGTATATTTGGTGTTCCCTCCAGCAAGTTGCTTGGGTTCTTTGTATCCCATCGCGGGATCGAAGCCAATCCCGACAAGATCAAGGCTATCGAGCAGATCCAAGCACCAAGGACAGTTAAGGATGTGAGGCGCCTGACAGGATGCATTGCCGCGCTAAGCAGATTCATCTCCAAGTCTGCCGAGCGTGCCCTGTCGTTCTCCAAAATTTTGAAGAAGGCAGGACCCATGAAGTGGACCCCAGAAGCAGATGCAGCTTTGCAAGAGTTGACGGCCTACTTGTCCTCCATGCCTACCTTGGTTGCTCCCAAACCCCAGGAGCCGTTGCTGCTATACTTAGCGGGAACCAACCAAGTAGTCAGTGCAGCTTTGGTAGCGCAGCGAGAAGTGGATGAAGCAGAGAGTGAGCAGAGACTGGCAGAGTCAGAGAAGGATCAGGACAGCAATGAGCACGGCAACGAGAGCAACCCCAAGGACGTGGCAAGGAAGAAAGTGGTGCAGCGCCCAGTGTACTTCGTCAGCTCCTTATTACAGGGGGCTAGATCGAGGTACTCTGGCGTGCAAAAGTTGATTTTTGGTCTCATCATGGCCTCAAGGAAACTGCGCTACTACTTCCAAGCCCATGAGATCACGGTTGTCACTCGTTTCCCGTTGCAACGGATACTCCGAAACCCTGAGGCTACCGGCAGAATAGTGGAGTGGGCTTTGGAGTTATCCAGTTTTGGTTTGAAGTTTGAAAGCACGTCAACTATTTAGAGCAGGGCATTGGCAGAGTTTATTGCAGAATGGACGCCAACCCCTGATGAGGAAGTGACGGAGATAGCTATCCCCGGCAAGGAATCGCCCCAATAATGGATTATGTATTTTGATGGTGCTTTTTCCCTACAAGGTGCAGGAGCTGGCGTGCTTCTTGTTGCCCCCTCCGGGGAGGACTTGAGGTACGTCGTCCAAATGCATTTTGCCCGGGAAGAAGCAACCAACAATACAGCAGAATATGAAGGGCTCCTTGCCGGGCTCAGGATTGCAGCTGAATTGGGAATTAAGAAGCTGATCATTCGAGGAGATTCACAGCTTGTGGTGAGACAAGTTAACAAGGATTACCAAAGTCCATTGATGGAGGCATACGTCGAGGAAGTGAGGAGATTAGAGGAGCACTTTGACGGATTGCAAACAGAGCACGTACCCCGTGCGAAAAACAACATAGCTGATCATCTGTCAAAGTGTGATGCGCAGAAGCTCCCTGTGGAACCAGGGACTTTTGTTCTCCATCTCACTCAGCCCTCCGTATCCCCAGCAACAATGGCCTGGAAAAGGAGAAAGTTGGACTCCAGTAAGCCTCTCCCGGTAGAGCCGTCTGCTCCTGGCAGAGACCCTGCCAGAAACAACTCCTCGCAGTCTGCCGGACCACACCCTCCAGCCGGGCCCATGGACCCCGCGAACGAGGCATGTGCTCCCGCAGCAGAGGAGGTGCCGCTAGTCCTCGTTGCCGAGCCCCAAGCTCCAACTTGGGCAAGGCACATTGTCCACTTCCTCCAAATCGGAGAGCTTCCCGGCAACCAAGATGAAGCTGAAAAAGTAGCCCGGAGGGCCAGTATGTATCAGTTTGTCGATGACACTCTGTACAGAAGGAGGCCCAACGGTGTGAAATTAAAGTGTGTCTGCCGGGAAGAAGGAAAGGAATTGCTGGCTGAGATACACAAAGGCATGTGCGACTCCCACATTGGATCAAGGGCACTAGTTGGGAAAGCATTCCGGCAAGGATTCTATTGGCCCACAGCCCTCCAAGATGCGGTCGAGCTAGCCACCAAATGTGAAGCCTGCCAATTCCATTCCAAGAAAACCCACCTGCCTGCCCAAGCTCTTCAAACAATCCCTCTATCATGGCCATTTTCGGTCTGGGGGCTCGATATCCTCGGCCCCTTCCCCCGAGCAATCGGGGGCTTTGAATTCTTGTTCGTTGCTATCGACAAGTTTACAAAGTGGCCGGAAGTGACTGCCGTGAGAAAGGTGACTGCTCAGTCAGCTATCAAGTTCTTGAAAGAATTGGTGTGTCATTTTGGAGTTCCGGCAAGGATCATTACTGACAACGGCACCCAGTTCACGAGCCGCGCCTTCATGCAATATGTTCATGCCCTCGGATGCAAGATCTCATTTGCCTCTGTGGCACACCCCCGGAGCAATGGGCAAGCTGAGAGGGCGAACGCTGAAGTGCTGCGTGGACTCAAGACGAGAACCTTTGATACGCTGCAGAAGCACGACAGGCGGTGGATCGAGGAGCTGCCGGTAGTTCTCTGGTCCCTCGAAACGACACCAAACCGAGCTACCGGGCAGACTCCCTTCTCCCTGGTCTACGGGGCAGAAGCAGTTATCCCCACGGAACTCATTTACGGGTCGCCTCGAGTGCTTGCCTACGATGAAGTAGCGCCAGATCAGCACTGGCGTGACGACACTGTGCTACTCGAGGAGAACCGTCTCCGGGCTGCTACGCGTGCTGCACGCTATCAGCAAGCCCTGCGTCGCTATCATAGCCGCAGGGTTCACGCCCGGTGTTTTGAGGAAGGTGGCCTTGTCCTTAGGCGCGTTCAGTCCGCCAAGGGTACAAACAAGTTGTCACCAAAGTGGGAAGGCCCTTACCAGGTAGTATGAGTCACCAGACCTGGCGCAGTCCGTCTGGAGACCGGAGATGGCATTCAGTTGCAAAACTCATGGAATATTGAGCATCTCCGCAAGTTCTACCCGTAAGGCGCAGCTGTCGGGCCCTGCCCGGCAGCCACCCTTTTTTACAGGCCTTGCCTCAGCTGCATGTAACCCCTTGTACAAAGCCAGGGCGATGACCCTGTGCAAGAGAAAATAAAGAAGCGCTGTGGGGGGGGCCTCGACCAAGATTGCATGCATGCATGAGCATTCCAAGATCACTGCATAAGCATTTCATGAGCATTTGCATATGCATATAGATAGAATCGCATCCTGCATTCATTCTCATCCGCATGAAGCTACAGGTTCCTGCCGTGAACTTGGCTTTGACAAGGAGTTGAGAAGATTGCCCGGCACTGCAATCCCCGGCAAGCCAAATAGATAAGTTCTACCTCCTGTCCATTAGTGTTCTGTAAGTAATAACTTGTGCATAAGAAAACCCAGCCTCTCTTTTGAGACTTAGGTGCTCCCATCCCTAGCTCAAACTCTGCTTCGGACAGGATGGTCGTAGTGGCCTTTGGAAAAAAGAAGTTGGCGGGGGGCTGGGCCCTTTGCCTGTTGCCCGGTAGACACAGCTCTCCGGTAGACAGAAAAGGTGCCGGCAGGATAGCCTGCCGGGGAAAACTCGTTTATTTACACTAAAGAGGCATCTCGCCTCTGCATGGACGTACACATGCACGGGTTCCCAGCAAGGTTCATCTTTTTCATTAATATGCTGATACAAGTACAAGCATTACAGAACACAAGCATGGACTCGAGAGATTACATTATTTAAATTAAAATTTGGCAAGTGCCTGTAGATTTAAGATTGAAAAAAGATAAGTGCCCCGTAATGCCCTTTCTTGTCCCTCTCCTCCTAGGCACGGCCGTCGAAGGCGAGGAGGGCAAAAGGAGTGCCTGGGCGGGAGCCCAGCCCGCCCCCCTTGGGCTCCGGGAGAGGTAGCCCGACGGGAACAGGAGCACCGGGGAACGCGTCGATGGAGAGCACGGCGGAGGTGACCCGTCGACCGCCGCCACCAGGGCCAGCAGGACACAGTAGGGCTAACGGAGCTGCAGCCCGAGAGGAAGCCTGCCGGGGTCCAGCTGGAGGACTGCTGGAGGAGCCCGGGAGCACCATCCCCACCTCTGCATCCAACTCCCCGGCAAATCGCACTGCCGGGAAGGAGATGCGGATGCAGATGATGGTGCTGCCGCCTGATGAAGATGGTGCGGGCGGCGATCAGCCGGAGTCAGAGTCATCACTCCCCCGCCCGCTGCCGTCGTCATCACTGTCACGCTGCTCCTCATCGCTTCCGCTCGAGGAGGAGCTTTCGTCGTCAGTCGAGCTCTCCGCGCAGCACCCTAAGCGACCTCCTGAGCGCCCGAAGATCTTGACGGAGAGCAGGCCGCTCTCCATAAATTTGAACTGGAGAACGTGCCCCTCCGAGAAGCCGTGGGCATGAGCGAAAGTCTTCCAGCCACAGCGAAGGTACATGATGTGAGGGGCAGGGAAATCGACATCAACCCACATGCTGCCGTTCCCACAGCCCCTCATGTGCAACCTCAGAGCGCGCGGTTGCTCGAGCTCCATCTCCCACGCAAAGGGAGTTGGAAGGCAAAGATGACCACACAGGGACTTGTACAGCCTGATGATGAACTCTCGAGGTTGGTCCCCGACGTGGCCTTCCATCGGGGGAGGAGCCGTCGGCGGGGGCACAGCCAAGGCGCCACCCCGCCCTCCTCCTCCTCGAGCACCATGGCGACCTTGACCTCCTCCCCTCCCTCCTCCCCTCGCGGCGGGTTCCGTCACCACAGGATCCGGAGGAGGAGGGATGCGCTGTCGAGTAGAAGCCCTCGTCGCCGCCGCTGGCGCACCGTCGCGCCCTCGCCCTCTCACCATGGCTAGAAGGGAAAAGTTGCGGAGAAGAAGAAGAAGTGTGTGCAGAGAGGCACCGCCCCTGCCCCTTTTTATAGGGGGACGAGGCAGGGGACTGGCTCCTCATACGGGAAATGGCCGCCCCGCTCCTCCAATGCGGCCTCGCTGCACCCTCTGGAGCTCTGAGGATCAAGGCCGACCCTCTGCGCCAACCATCAGCGCTCGGTTTTCGGCCATGGCACTCCTCCCCGTGCCCTCCACATCCACCACCTACCACACCCAATACATGCGGGACACGTGGCAGGTGCGTGTGAAACGGGAGGCAAGTGGGATGGCAGTTTTTGCCCCGTGATGGTGGGGCGAGGAGAACCCGCAGGCCACGATCAAAGTTCTTCCTCAGCATTGCGCACGACGCGCGGAGAAACCGAAAACTGGCCCGGAATCAAGGCTAATGAAGAAGCAAAGAAGACCTCAAGAGACCAGCCTCTTCAGTGACCCCGCCTGTGCACTTATTAGGCCCTACCCCGACGACGCTCGACAGCGCGTTCGGGGCAGGCCCGAGGGCTTCTGTCGGTGCAACAAACCCTGGGTCTGTTGCCCAGACTGTCCACAGGCACGGAGACGAGATTGAAGCACCAACCCAAGTCAGAACACAAGGGACTAAGAGGTTCAAAGGACTAACATGCAGATCAGAGGGACCAAGATCAAGCCAAAGAAGCAAGGCACCATCAGGAGAAGGGCCTCCTTTGCTGGGCAGGCGAGCTCGGCAAGGGGCGAGGCCACCCCCGGAAGACGACGTCCAAGACGTCCCGGCAGGGCCTGCCGGGGCACACGGAGGCAAAACCACCTCACCAACTACTTCACCATGACCCACGTTGTCAATCAGTGCGGTGTCAAACCGCGGAGTGACTAAGTGGTAGTCATTCACCATATGGCAGCCTCTCCCTACAGGAAACACCTGCAGATGACACCCGTCCTGCGATGTGTCAAGTGAGCAGGCGTGGAGCTGACGAGATAGCCCGGCAAGCCTTGCCGGGCAACCAACGATGTGACGTTAAGTGGTGCATTTAATGCGCCTTGTCAGCCCGCAGAGTTAGGTATGATAGCACTGTTTGCTATCTTATCAGTGCATAATGACTGTTTTGCCATTGTGGTGACCCATTAATCTATAAAAGGAGGCCCATGGCAACTGTAGAGAGGGTTAGAAGGTTGGATAACTCAGACCCCCATACGCGCATAGCCACTGCCTCCCTGAGGCAACCCTTGTCGGGCAAGTGTACTACGCTCCACCACCACCTTTCCACCATCAATCCACCAAAGCAGGAGTAGGGTTTTACGCCTCACGGCGGCCCGAACCTGGGTCAAAATGCCTGTGTGATCTCTGCCGTGTTGCCACACGCTCGTCTGCTCTTTGTGCAACGCGACGCCCCCCTGCCGAACCAGCAAGGGGCCTCCTGGTCCCATAGGTGGCCGTGGTTTCCCGCGACAGGAGGTGGCCGGAGCCGTCCGGGCCAGCGCCGGCAGCGCGCCCTCCCCTGCCCCTCCTCTGCTGTCTGTAGAGGGAGTGATGGGAGGAAGAAGGAGACAGGGCCAGGCAGGCCCCACTCCTCTCGACCCCACTCATCAGTGTCCCGGCGTTGACCAGCCTCGGGCCCGCGCTGGATTAAGTGGAAGCGCCTTCTACGAAAATACGTTTTCGGTTTACTGAAAACGTATTCTACCGCTGCATTGGGCCAGAATACGCTTTCCAGTTCTGAAGGCGTATTTTCCCGAATACGTTTTTTGTCTTTCCAGCCGGCGGCCGAAACTGTTAAATAGTGGACGTTCGTCAGTTAGCAGCAGAAACGGCCAGTTTTTATTTGTTTTTCTACTAACGAACGAACGGCCGTATCTTTTTAACCGTGACTCCGCTTCATGTGATTCAAAAGCCCATGTTCTCTATTCGTCGAGCCAGTCCTGTTGGTACCATTTTCACTATGTTGTCACATACTGAAAATGAGCATTTTGCCCTTTCTCTCTAATCAGCCATGCCAAGAGAGAAACTTTTCCGGCTAATCTTCCCGCGAGTTCATCACACTTCTTTCCGGTGAATCCGTCAACACCAGGCAAGCCACCCCAGCCACTTGCATGATGGTCTTGCAATAGTCATGGTTTCCACTTGAATATTTAATGATTGTTTGCTCACTTAATACTGTCATTAGTGTTTTGGTTATGCTTGTGGATCCATGCTCATCATCATGCTATATTTATGTTGATCCTATTAGTTATATGATTACTTGCTAATATTATTATTCTCGTATGTCATTCTTGTTATTATTTCATACTAGTGATAGTGATGTATTTCGATGCATTATTATTGTCTGTTATGAAAAGTACATGTGATTTGCATGATCATCGCTATGCCATGTTCATCCGCATCTAGTAGACTAAGTGCTTTATTATTGTTGATGCTAATGCTTCATATGTTAAATCATTATGCTTCCCATCCATGCTCATGTTGATATCATGTTCATATGCATTTTGTCATGCTATTTTATTATGACTCAACTTATTATCATTCAAGTTGAATCTGATGTTAATCGAACTTGAACAACTGTTGGCTGATTCATGGTACCAGCGAATCGAGCTCACTAGTGCAAACACACTTGCCTGGATGGGGAGGCCCTAATTCGGTCTATTGTCATGCCTCTCGCTGGTTCCTCCAACTAGGGAAGGTTATGTGCGCGTGCTACCCTGGCCCGGTGGGCGGCGATAAGCTTGTGTGCCCATGTTGTATGGATCCATTGTCCCCATTTGCGACCGTTTTTTTTTGCCATGAAGGTGGCGGATGTCACGCGGTGACATCGGGGCCACCTAGGACTTAGCCCAAAGGGCAGTTTGTCGGAGTGGCCGGGAGAGAGTCATGCAATATATTGGTTTTGTTGGAATGTCGTTGGTCCACCCGAATGGGAGCACGAGGCCATGAATTTCGTGGTGTGGGCATAGTGTACTAACCTTTGCAGAGTGTATAATCTATCGATTGCTGCATTCCCCGGTATAATAATAATCTTGCTAATAAACAACCCCCGGTTTGATCTAGAGAGAAATTGGTTGATCTTTAAGTGATCGAGTGAGGATCAGTATGTTTCATTGGTATGACTTCATGTGATGATCACGGGTAAACATCAAGCTCCTTGTGGTCATGTGATGGTCACTACGGTATTGATAATACCAAGCTTGGTTGGTCCTGAGGTGATCGTATGAGATCTACAAGGGTAAGTGATATCGTTGCTGCTCACGAGTTAACCTCCGACGTGGGTAAGTTGATACCTTTGTATCACCCTTGCATACTAGTGATGATATAGTCATGTTCATATCTTGAGTAACATGTCCATGACATGCACATATCATATTGTTCTAATGATATCATGCTCATCATTGTTTAACCTGTAAATGCCATGTTGTTGTTTGCCTTGATTGCTTGTGTGAGCTTGCGAGTACATTCAAAGTACTCACTTGGCATGTCATGCCAGATTGCAAGTAATGCCATGGTTGATTGTTTATCGAGGATTCTGCGTGTGCGCGCTAGGATGCATTCCAGCCAGAGTCCCTGCGGAGTGGAGTTCACCATCGTTATCGTTATTCCGCTGCTGAGAGTTATTCCGTTGCTACGAGTTGTTTCGCTGCTAGCATAGAGCTACCTTAGCAGGCGTAGTGTCGCCGTGCGGATGTAATCCTTGGGTCTTCAAAACCCTTGTATCCATATCGATTGTAATAAAGGGCTGATTTGTTCTATGCCATGCAGTGTCGTATTCCAGAAGAATTGGCCTCTAGGCTGGAATATGGGGCGCTCCGGTTTCTCTGAGCCGGGGTGCCACATCCGCTATCGTGTCAGATACGGAGTTCGTAGACGAGGACGAGGCCTGCACATGTATTTAGTTATTAGTCTCCCGAAATTGAATTCGATCCTTTGTTTGGCTTTTTCAAGTCCAAACAGAGTCTCGTGGGCTACTGCATCTTCGCTTTTATAACATATCAGACTCGACCCCCAAGTCCGCTTTTTGAAACCAACTTGGGGCTTGGGGGCTACTGCCCGCTATGCGTTCATGTGTGGAGACAATTTTAGTCCTCGGACAGTGCTTCTTAATCACATCCAAAGAGGGCTACTGGATAGAACAGGTGTCAAACTAAATTAACATATGATAGAGGGAAGCCGGGATATTGGAAACACACATCGAAGCCTCTGAGGAGGCCCCTGAAGGCCTCGTGCATTCCGGCCTTTACGGACCACAAACTCCCCATCGCTGTGCCTATAATGGCACGGTGCTCATGCGGGATGGAGGAGCTCACTACGGCGACCCCCATCTCCTCGGGCCGCCCCTTGTGGATCTGCCTTGGTTCAGGAGGGGTAGGCGGAACCGCCTATGGTCCACCCATCATGGTGGCAGGGGTGGGGACCTCCAGCTGTTGTAGCAGCTCTGGAGTCATCTTGGCCGAGGATTCACCTCGGCCCAGCTCATCTTTTGTAAACACGGGGACCTTTTCCCCGTGGTCTCCGGCGGCCGAGGTCTGGACCTCGGCCAAAGAATTCCCGGCACCCTCCCCCGCGATGTTGGTGGTGGGGACGGGCGCGATGTCGCTTCTCCCAGCACGTCAGGGGCGGATGGGCAAACGGTGCGCTCGGCGGACCCGCTCTTCGCCACGAAAGGCTGAGGGAGCCCATCGTCCTCGGCCGTTTTGCTGATGTAGAGACGTTGTGGGCTGAAAAGGGTCAAAACGGATGTTACACATTGAAACATGCTTTCATAATGAAATTGGGACTATTCTATCAAATACCTCTTGGCACCGACTTTGTCCTATGCGGTAGCGTGAGGACGTCCTCCGAATTATCAGAGAAGGTGACCTGAGCGGGCTTGGCCTGTTGGCCAGCTGGTGCAGCCGAGGCCTTGTGCATCATCTTCCGGCCCTGAGGATGGGCCTCCTCCTCAGTGCCCTCGGACATCGCCCTCTTCCTCTTTGGAGAAGGTGCGGCCTCCTTCGTATCCTCTTTTGTGTCCCCTTCCTCCTTCCCATCCCCGTGGGTGGAGGAGATGTGGGTTTCCTCGCACCGGGCCTCTGAAGGCTCCTGGATGCAAGGGCCACTTTTTCCCTTCGGCGGCTTCTAACCCCTTAGCCGGGACCACATATGGTTCCTCGGCCAGGAGCACCTCGAGCTGAGGAGACCTCACCTCCTCGGGCAATGGCGCTGAACACAACATTTTGATATGCCTTGAAGATCCACTTATGAGAAAGGAAAGGATGGATTCAATTATTCTGATAAAGAGAGATCTATAAGGTAAAAAGAATTCGGGGTGTAAAACTATGTGTTGTACTTACCTTGGAGGCGTCGTGCACTACTTCAAAGTTGTTGTCCCTTCCTTCTGGGGGAATTTGTTCTAGGACGGCTTGAAGAATGTCATCCACATCCTGGCCAAGGAGGTGGCTTCATGGGAGGAGCGTCCTCGAGCTTTTAGGCCCACATCGAGCCCGCCCGAAGCTGCAGCGGCAATGTGGCCGTGGAGCATGACTTCGAACACGTCCACCAGCTTGATCCTCTTCTTGTCTGCCAGAAATTTGACTTCCTGTTGCAGCTCCGCCACCTCTTCGGGGTTACCCCAATCAATGCCCTTCCTCTTCCACGAGACCATCCTCCTCGGAGGGTCAGCCAAGAAGGCCGGTACTTCGGCCTGGCCGCCAGCAAGTGGCTCGGCGATGTAGAACCATTCACGTTACCACTCCTTGATGGTCTCCACGAAGGTGCCTTTGAACCAGGTGGCCTTCTGGTTCTTACTGACCATGCCCCCCTCACACCTCGAGTTCGGAGCCGCTGGACTTCGGCTTGATGCCAAACGTCTTCAGCCATAATCCAAAGTGTGGCTCGACATAGAGAAAGGCCTCACAGACGATAATGAACGTCGCGAGGTGGAGGATGGAGTTCGGGGCCAAATGATGGAAATCCAGCCCGTAGTAGTAAAGGACCCCGTGCATGAATGGGTGCAGTGGGAACCCCAGACCTCGGATGAGGTGGGGAACGAAGATGACTCTCTCCCCCGATTTGGGGGTGGGGACTCGCTGGTCTGGCTCCTGCGGACAGCAGGCGACGTTGGCGGAGATGTATCCCGCACTCCGCGGCTCTAGGATCATGCCCTCCATTACGGAGGACCCGGTCGAGTGCCCCTTCAAGGTGGCTTCAGCAATGGCTGGGAGTTGGAGCTGTGGGCGCTGACGGGGTTGAGCGGATTGAAGGTTGGATGTGGGCGCTGGAGCTCAGGAGGCAGTCTGCGAGGGAGGAGGAATGGAAGCGTGAAATTGCTACCGCTTTCCTTTACTCTTATAGGTGCGCGGAAGGCCAAGAGTCCCCCCTTGACGCGCCATAGAAATCGCCACTACCCAATGCAAGATGCCATTACGCGCGTGGGGTGACACAAAATCTTGATGATATCCCCCAAAATACGGGCACAATCTCTGCTTTGATAAGATGTGCCAATGAGAAAACCGCCTCGGGCCATGATTCGAGCAACAGTAACTAACCCGCCTAGTTATAGGTGGTGGAGCTTCGGGAAAGTTGTTAGGCCGTAGGCACTGTACACACCTATGTGGTTGGCCTTCAAGCTAAGTTATCTTGCGTCTTCGGATGCAAATAAAATTTGGTTAAGCCATGGTCAGAGGGCAGATTCCTTTAAGAACATACTCGATTGAATCTTGCAATGGGCGAAAAGACCCCGGATCATGGAGAGGGTCATTTGGGAAAACTTGCCTGCTAAGATGAAGACTCTGTAGCCGAACTCAAATTACCGATGGGAACTCGTCTGTCAAACCGAAGACTCCAAGGCCGAAGACATATGTCCGAAGAAGATCATCCTCCTCGGCATCGAAGACCAGTTTGGGAGCTACTGACGGTGTCCTGGACTAGGGGGTACCAACCTAGTTGGTCCACAGTCCATGGGCCGAGCTTATGGCCCGCCGTACTTACAAGGAAGGATTCTGGAAGCCTTGCACTTTGACATGATCAAGATGGACTCTGCCAAAGACTTGACGAGTACTCCAAGGACAACATCGGCTGCCGGCATGTTTATCCCTAGGTTCGGCAACCGACCATCTGAAACCCTAGGTACCCCCTAACATTTATATAAGCCGGGAGGTTTAGTCCGTAGGGAGGACGGACACAATTACAACCTCCTAGCCTTAGGGTTAGAACACAACTTACGATCTCGACGTAGATCAAGCTTGTACTCAATATACAATCATCAATACAATGAAAGCGAGATGTAGGGTATTACCTCTTTGAGAGGGCCCAAAACCTGGGTAAATACTGTCCCCTTTGTCCCTTGTTACCCATAGATCCAAGATCCATAGCTCGGGTCCCCCTACCCCGAGGTCTGTCAGTTTTAGTACCGACAACGGACGCGTCTGTGCATCTGTTTTCCCGCAAACCAGATGCAAACCAAGGGAAGTTTGCGGGGGTCTGAACCGCCACCACGTACACGTCCGATAACACGGTACCACCCAAAACCATCTCCCACGCTCATTCCATTTCCCGTGCGACCACAACTCCTTTTCCCGCGCCGCATTCATGTTGGCCAGAGTGGAGGCGATCGGTCACCAAAGTCGGCATTGAAGCGACGTGTAGGCCAAGTGCATCGCCGACGATCTTCGCGCATGTTCAATGCAGGAGAGACATGACTAGGCGAAGCGACGGGACAACTTTCTACCCATTGAAGCAGGTTGTGCGTCTGTCTGCCCTGCCAGCATTAAACAGACACGGCAACCGAGAAACCCACTCCGGCGTCTGCATTGAAATAGCCCGCCGGCGCCCGCTATTTATATGTGGCCGCGCACGACACGATCCGCACCGCAACACATCTGCTTCAATTCCTTCTTCATGCACCTCCGACGCAATGACGGCGAGCTCTAGCGCGTTGTGGGAGAGCCTCTCGATGGAGCAGAAGCACAAGTTGGCTAGCTTCGTGACCGATTAGCAGGCCCGTCGTGTGAGACAGATAGAGGTCGGCTTGCCTGCGAGCTCATGGAGGTGAGCGACAATGGCCCAATGATGGAGGAGGCGTCCGATGACAAGCCAACGCCCGTGTCCGCTTTGGTCGTTGTCAACTTCACCATGGAGCAGGCGCGGGTGCACTTTAGTGCCATCATAGTAGAGGTGTAGCAGGAGAAGTAGCCAACGCCGTCGGTGTCGACATTCCGAATGGCATAGGAGGACCAACGGTACATCCTCGACCTTCTCACGCATCATCGATTGGCTGAGGGGCAAAACCATGGCGAGTTTGCGAGCGAGGAGGCCGTGGTGGCCATGGTCGCGGAGGACCCAAACTTCGCCGACTAGCAGCGGGTATTTTACGAGGCCGCGCGCGGTGCTCGCGCCGGCTACGAAGCGATCGTGGTGAAGCCGGACGCGGAGATGACACCCGGGATCACAAAGGACAAAATGGGCGCCTACGTCGGCAGCCCCGCGTTGTTCACGACGGGCCACAACGATCACGAGGTCGGCCCGTCCATGTCCACAGCCAAGTGGTGGACTTCGGCGAGGAAAAGTAGGACATGAGAGATGGACGTGGCCACGTCCGTGTCCCATGTCTTACTCTTCCTTGCTGGACATGGGAAAGAACATGACGTGGAACACTGGGTCCTCCACAACCGGCGAAGATTTAGACTAGATTAACTTTTGTTTAATAAACATGTCGAAATATCAAGAATTTGGCCTGATTTAATTCAAAACTATCTGGTTTGTATGAAAATCGTCCGGTGTCCAGACGTTTGATGGATAGGGTTGGATGACCGGGTCCTCTAGTCCGCGGACGCGTCTGCAAATGTGGGGATAAAAGTGGAGATGCCCTTAAGTGTCTGTATTTTCAGCACTGGATAGCCACATTTCTAAACGCACAAAAAGGTATACCACCCAGTCCTACATAGTTTATGGGAGGCTTTTAGCACAGGTTTCACCTAGAAATGACGAAACCCAAAATACAGATTTCACCTAAAAATGACTGAACAAAAAACACATGTGTTCACAGAGTTGTAGTACATTTTTACACCTCGAAGGAAACAGCTGGTGTACATGTTTGTGTCCCTTTATCAAAGACTTTCCTTGGATTGCTGTGAGCTTGGAGCCATCAAGCAAAAGTCAGCCATCGCCTTTACTCTAACAAATATCTGCAGAGAGAAAACAGTGCTAGAAAAGGCACATCCCAAAAAGTGCTTTAGAGAAAGCCTTGTTCGGGAGGTGGGGAAGGAGGGGTTGAAAGTCTCAACTGATCGCAGTTTCAAAAGGCTACGTATCTCCTCTTTATCTCGAAAAGTGAGCGAAGCATTAGATTCCCCGCAGGCAGCGCGCGCGCGCACACACACGCTAGTTCTTTTCCTTTTTTTTATCAACTGCCACGCTCAAGCTTTTGACAATGAACTTTTTGTTGTAAACATATGCAGACCATGGAACTTTCCTTCTACTCGCAACAATTCAGTCCCATCATCGTTGGATATCTTTAGGCCCTCTTTGATTCAAACGATCTCTCAAGAATTTTGGAGGACCCTGATCCTTAGGATTTCTCATATGCGCGATGTTTGATTTGTAATAGTGCAATCCGTAGGTCCCCCCCCCCCCCCCCCCCCCCCCCCCCCCCCCCCCCCCCTCCCTAAGATCGAAACTTGGTAAATCGTAATATTAAGCTTTTGCCAAGTTTTCCAATTTCAATAAGAAACACCTTAATTTGTAGTATTAAGTTTCTGCTTAGGCTCTAGGCTTTAGGGTTTAAGTTTTAGTATTTGAAACTTGATAAATTTATCCTTCATAGTTCATTATTATAAAGTTCCAATAGCTGAAATTTGGTGAAGTTTTAAAAACTTTCAAAATGTATTCAAGAGTGGTCTTGTCTCAAAAACCCCATCACAAGGAACACGAATATGCAAACGAAGCAAAAACTGAAGGTTCGGTTCAAAAGATAAAGTAGATTCAATTTTGCAAGTAAAAAAAAGGCATGGGAGATGAGATGGGTGGAGCATGGAGATTCTGCCAAAAGATGCATGCATGGACCCCCCTAGCAACCATGTTTTCGAATCACGGGGCAAATATGTGGTCCACAATGGCCTAGAAAAGCGCATGTCCCCATCCGTGCATGCTACAAATCCTCCTGCATGGCACCCTATTCTTGTGTTTTTCTAATCTTGTGTTTTAGAAATACTGCAAATTAAATATGCCCTAATTCATTATGCTCCCTATTCTGGAGCTCTCAAAACCACTTGAGGTGCCTAATTTCTGATTTTGCTCACAATTTGACTAGGTCGTCCTACCACGTTGGTACGAAAATAGTTGAATGAATGTTCGAGCACCTACGGCCTGTATGATTCTTCGAACAAAAAAAAATGTGCCGACTCTTACAATTTCGTCCATCCACTTCTTCGGCACCACCACTACACTTGTTTTTTAATTTAATTGCTTCATTACTAATAACATCGCATAACTATATTTACATTTGATAATATTGAAAGTAGAAATTACATAAACACCTACTAACTTGAGTGATAGTAAAGTAGACATTACAAATGCATGGAAGAACATGTAAGCGCACTTAGCCAGACAGAATTGGAACTCTACCCACTAACTCCTTAGGGGTTCAACGCTCGTTATTTCACATCCATATTGAAAGTGCTACAATATTCCCTTTCACTTGAGGATAATCACCGGCTTATGGTACAATGTTGACGATGAGATGTGGTCCCGAACGTGGTTTACTTGTCTTGTGGGGTTTCTTTCTATCCCAGGTTGTACCGCCATTGACGGGCTCCATCGCCATGTCAATGGTGTGTTTTTCACCACTGGCAGGGCGTTATCGACATGTGCAAAATCCCATCAATGGAGGCGGTTTTATGCGTGACAACAAAGACTATATGCGGCGTGGTGATCATACATATACTTTTACAAACGATATTGAAGTTTGAAAAAATACCTCATCAAATTCGACTATCGGTATACTTCTTGGATGTGCTGTTGGAACTTTCCCATTTACCTATCTTGGGGCACCTCTCAGTTTTGCTAAACCCAGAATGGAGCACTTCATGTACCTCATAGAGAGAGTTCAAAAAAGACTGGCAGCATGCTCTAAATATCTCAGTTATGATGGTAGACTACTATTGGTCAATGCAGTATTGTCCTGTCTACCAACTTTTCTTATGAGCTGCTTACTCCTGTACAAAGGCATTATTGAGCAATTTGACAAATACAGATGCCATTGCTTCTGGAGAGGTAAGGACTTAGAGGTGAAAAACCCACCACTGGCAGCATGGGATCTGGTCTGTAGGCCCAAGGATAAAGGTGGCCTAGGTATTTTAAATTTGTCCACACAAAACACTTGTCTGTTGCTCAAAATGGTACACAAATTCATCAATCATGATAATATACCATGGGTGAACCTTGTATGGGAGGCCTACTACCAAAATGGCACACCTAGTACCAATCTGAACAGCTGCTCTTTCTGGTGGAGAGATTGCCTCAAACTACTACCAATCTATAAAGATTATGCAGCTTGCATCCTTCGGAATGGGACCTCGATAGAGTTTTGGACGGACAAATGGAGGGATATACCCCTAATGCAACAATGGCCACACCTATACTCATTTGCCAGATATCAACAGATCTCTATGTCCCGCATGCGGCATCTAGAGGATATATCAGATCAATTTTATCTCCCATTATCGGAGGAAGCATATCTCCAATTTCAGGAAATGGAAGATCTTCTTCACAGCTTGATTCACACAGATGAATCTGACATATGGCAGATGCCATCTGCCTCCTCGGCCTATAAGGTGTCTCAGGTTTATAAAATATTGACCGATTTCCCCACAACAATGCCTGTCATAAAATGGACCTTGGCTACATGTTGCCAACTCAAGCACAAGATATTCTTCTGGTTATTAATCAACAACAGGTTGAATTCTAGAGCCATGCTGCTAAGGAAAGGCTTCTTTATCCCCACCTACAACTGTGTAATGTGCAATTCTACGGCTTTGGAAACAAGAGATCATCTCTTTTTCCACTGCCTTTTTGCACAACATTGTTGGAATTACATATGCCCCTCATGGACACCTAACTTCATGGGCATCCAGGAGGAAATAAGTGCTCTTAAACAGCTCCTTCAAGTGCCTTTTGCTCTGGAAATTATCATCCTGGTCTCATGGGCCATCTGGACAACGAGGAATGACTACATCTTCAAGTCAGCACCTCCAAGCCTGTACACCTGTAGGAGAAAGCTGAAGGAAGAACTGAAATGGGTGGTTTACAGGGCTAAGAGGAAGGATTATGCAGGGTTTGGAGATTGGATCAAGGCATTCATATAATGACCTTGGGTTTGGCCCTCTTCTGTTGTATTTTCCTTCCTTGTTGTTTTTGTTTCTGTACAGTTCTTTTTTCTTAGATTGGTTTGAGTTTTGTATAGCTTTCTTTTCTTCTTGGACCCATTTGGGACCACATTCTTTGTACAATTTATTTGAAAATTAATTAAAAAAATGCAGCAGAGTCCTGCTGTTTCCCTCAAAAAAAAAATGTGTACACACTAGCATAATCTGCTATGCAATAGTAGTTTGTTGTAAGGCTAACCTAGGGAATTGTTGTGAATGAGAACGAAGGAAAAGAAAAAAAACAAATGTGTTCTAGGGACTTTCCCAAACACTCTCTTACCGAAAGTCCTAAATGTGTTGGGTTTCGTATACCTAACGAGCTTTGCTTCAGTGCACCCTCCCCTCCCCCCCAAAAAAAGTTTGCACGAATATTAAAATTAATTAAAAGGGTATTCTTGTACATTCACTATCAACCAATTCTAATCCTTCTTGTCCTAATGCATCAAACAAGATATCAGAACAATTTAATTTCTTTATTGAAGGGATATCTTCTAATCTCCGCCTTTAATCTGTATTCGAAATGTGTAAAGGGGTGTACCAAAGAAAAACTCATAACTAAATTTGTGCGCTAGATGTTGATGGTCTATCCTGAATCATTATTGCATGTTTGAAACAAAGGAAATATGTTGGAATTTTAAATGATAGAAATCCTATAGAACAATTCCTTTGATACAATTCAGAAAAAATGAATTATTATCCTACACTCCTTTAAAATTACTATTAAATGATTGTTATGTCGGGGCTTTGAAGGAAATCAAACATGAGGTCTTATCACATGGTTTCTTCTCTTTGTATAAACAATTCTTGTGTTTTTTAGCATGGCACCGAAACAATAATTTAGTTTTTCATGTGGATTTGGTTCATGTCGAAATTCATGGCACATCATCTCAATTCTTGTGTTTATACTCTTCCTACATTTTGAGTTTTTATGTTCAAACGGAGCGTTTGGACTCATTATGATAGTTCATTTAGGTAACCAAGACTATGCGGTCAAGGTTCAAAAAAATTCTCAATCTCGATTATTCTTTTGTTTGTCATGTTATTAATAAAAAAACAGTTGGATGGATATGATACCGCTAGATCGGATGTTTATTGACTCAAAATGAAGCATCAAGAGAATACAAACATATTGCACACACCTGGACTCTGCATAGTTAATTAGGATGCACATAGCCAACACCAAACGCACTCACACAAAAACATGCCGGCAAATAGCAAAGTCATGACACCACAGCTATCCATACGCGAGAAAAGAAAAACCCAAAGTGATTACATCCGCGATCGGCATACTATAATAATGACCAAATCTGCACCAACCACGTCATGACACCACACGAATGACGAGAGTCTTCAACAACAATGCCTTCAAGAAGGGTTCCACACTCAATAGATGTCGTCATCGGATCCGACCACCAAAGCCCAAAATCTAGGTTTTCAACCTGAAGTTCTTGTTTGAGCATATCCGAGAAATACCTTCAACAAGGTAACAACGTGAAAACATCATCATTGCCAGGTATAACCAACTTGGGTCAAACCTAGGATTTCACCCTAGAGCTCGGGACGGGGTGCTCGAGTGGCACCACCATCGACGTCACTTACGTGTTGTTGCTACCACTTTTCCGTGATCCCAGCCGCTACATACAATGTGCAACCATCTCCGCTGCACAACCATCCCTCTACATCAAGCCTTCATCCATAGTTTGCATCTCATTATTGAACTCTACCATCGGATCTGGAGAGGAACCCTCGTGAAGACCTTTAGATGGCACCGCAATCGACAATGAGGCCGTCGTATGCCGGAGTGGTTACCACAAGAACAAACACTGATAGCGAAGCACACCGCCGCCGACTACCAGCTCGCCGAAGAGAGCCCTTCCCTGCAATGTCGACCCAGGGGCCAACATTATTAGAATAGCACGAAAGGCAGATCATCATCGTCGATGCACCCGCGGTGCCTGGACCAAGTCAACCATCCCAAGGTGGAGGAGGCGGGTCGAAATCCCTGTGGCCAAGCCACCACCGGAGTAGCTGCAACCCACCTGGTCATAGCTGCCACCACCTGGGAGAGGCTTCCTTCCACTGCCCCGATGCAACCTGGGCCCCGCAGCATGGGTGGAGTTAGTCGGCAAGCAGCCCCAGCAGGTGGCCCTCATCCAAATCGGATTGTGAGGGCCAAGCTAGAGACATGCACACCAAGGCCAGGTACGGGCAACCACGCCCCTCTAACTACGGTCCTGAACCTCAAGAACTCTTGTAGCCGGCAGAGGAGAACACTCACCAGCGGCGGTGCCGACGAGCGCAAATCACCGAGGGATCCCCACGAGCACCTCAAGACGGCGAGGGAGGGAGAGAACCTCCCCACCGCCATCGAGCGCCGCACAGGGCTTTGCCTCGGTGGCACTGGCCGCCGGCGGCAAGGGAAGGGGCGGAGAAGGGGGCAGCTTGGACTGCAAGGGCGGAGTTTGCCGCCCGTGTCACCCGAGAGGCGACGCGGGGCCACCTATCTTTTTTTTTCTCTCTATCGTGTTTGCATAAACGGTTATGATTTTTTGTAAACCGTTTACACAATATAAAACTTTGACCAACAATTCCTCAAAACAATTGAACAATGTGTAGATCATGTGACATAAATTCATACTGGTGTAGGTTAGTATCGATTAGATTGGCCATAGTGGGGAGTATCATATACTAATATCATGCATATGATACTAGTGTATGATATTACATCCGTAGTGCATAGTATCTAGATTAGTATCATAGATGGTCTACCTATATTACTATAACCCTCTGTCTTCTTTAATTGTGTGCCACATAAGCATGTTTGCGAGTTCCAAGTGCATGATACCAGTTATGTTACCCACTATGGCTAGCCTTAGTTTAAATCATTACTGAGATTTCTTATGTATATCAATAAATACCCTAAAAATACGGTCAAATCCAGCTTTGGAGACCACACCAGTTCAAATGGCACCACATAAAAATTACAGACTCGAAAAAAAAAACATAGGGATTAGTAAACTCTCAGTCTTAGAGGTGGCCACGTGCGTAAGCGTAGACAAAAGCTTTGTGTGTATGTGTGTGTCTCGGCACCTACTGTTATCGTCCTCCCAACGTTAAACCCCCTCCTGTTTTAGCCTAAGGGCATCTACAACGGGGACGCTTAGACGCTAGGGTTCTATTCCTGGCAGTTTTGGTCTAATCCCGTTCGATCCAGGGATTGGGGCTGGCATCGATGCTAGTTCGGTCGTCCGGCGCTTGTTTCGTTTCTGTTCGTATGACCCCCTTTAACCAGCGATAAGGATATTCTTTACGAGAAAAATAAAATCTGTTAGCGCTCAGTTAGCCGCTCGTGCGTTGGCCTAACAGACGCCTGCATCAACGCAACTTCTGTAATTATTTTTTCCTATTACTAAGCGCCCAAACAGGCGCCTCTCCATTGGAGATGCCCTAATGCTGTCAACGCTAATGTGCCTTGTTTAGTCAGCAACCAACACCTTGTAAAAGGCACCTTCCATACTTTACAATCAATTCGTCACTTTGGGTTCCAAAACAATGCAAAACAAGAATCCAACTCCTCCTTTGTCCCGAAAAGAGATACGCATTTGGTGCCCGTCCGCCCCCTTTTTCTAGTACATGTAGCTTGTTGCGACAAGAAACATAGTTTAAAGCATCTCCGATATAAGATGTAAATTTGGAGATGTAAAACAGAAGATGTAAAAATTTACATCTTTAAAAAGGGGTGATGCTACGAATCAACCGACTGATTTCTCTAGGAAATCAGCCGGGTTGACAGCCGTCCGATTGTCTGTCCCGCATCCGTTGGATCAGTCAACTCTTCTCCCCCCTTCACCCAATCTGGCGTAGCACAGGGAGCTTCGAGTGATGTCCATGGCAGCAACGAGCGAAGCCCCCCCCCCCTGCGTGAAGCTCCATTGCAACCTCCGGCGGCGAGAGAAAGCTGCAACGCAGCACCGCCGGTGGCGGCAAAGCCCCATTGCAGTATCAACGGGCTCCAATGCAGCATCGGCGGAGCTTCATTGCAACCTGGCAAAGCTTCAACGGCCCCTGCGGGCTTCATTGCAACTCCGGCGACAACCAGCGATGCTTCATTGCAACTCCGGCGGCCCCCGGCGATATTGCATCACAACACCGGCGCCCCGATGATGTTTCATTGCAACTCCGGTGGTCCTAGCGATGTTTAGCACCGGCGGTCCCGCTACATTGCAACTCCGGCGTCTCGACGATGCTTCATCGATAAACCGGCGAGCCCCCGACTGCAGCACCCCGCCACTCGCTTGAAGCACAGCAGAGCGCCGGTGGCCCTCTATCGCCGGCGACTGCTGCATTGTAACACCGGGAGTCACTGGAACCGGTGCGGGAGCACGACCCCCACTGCAGTCGGGGTGGACGAAGCAACACCCGTTGCAGTGCCTCCAGTGGTCGTTGTTGTCCGTGCAGTCGACGGGAGACCATCCTTTTGCTTTGCAGCAGCGGCTGCTAAAAAAGGTGGTTCCTCCTCACGGTGCACTTGAGCGAGAAGCAGCAGCTTGCAACAACGATGGCCGTCGGCTTGCCGGCGTTGGTCCTGATCTAGAGGAAGGGGAAGACAAAGGAGAGAAGAGGTCTGCGGAAGAGGAGAACCGGGCGAGGAATACGATGGACCGTGGAGAGGAAATGGGTGGTTGTGTGCGTCGCTGTGTGGGATAAGGGAGAGGAACAAGCGGCGTGTGGGGCCAGCTGGGACGCGTGTCGATCGCTCCAGGAGGTTTGCGCGAGTGGAAAATCATCCGGATGATTTTAATCATTTTCCTTTAAAAAGTGCTTTTTACATCTCCAAAAAAGAGGCAGCTCCAACATATGATGTATATTGGAGATGTAAAAAAGGAACTCCAATAGATGATGCAAAAGTGAGATGTAAAAACTAGTGGACGGTGGCCGAATCGGGGCAGCGGCAGTGGGGATAGCGGCGACGCGGCGGGATTCGGGGCGGCGGCGTCGAGGCGACGGCGGCTGTGTGTGGGGGCGGCAGAGGAGCGTTGGAGGGGCGGCGGGGGTGGTGAATCGGGACGGTGGCGGCGCGAATCGGGGCAGCAAAGTAGTGGCAAAGGAGCGACGATTCAAGGATGAGCGGCGTAGGGCAGCGGAGGAGCATCAGAGGGGCTGCGGTAGCTTGGCACTATGGGCGGTCAGCTTCGCGCGACATGAAGAACGGCTGAGCTGGGTGGCTGTCGGGCAGGCGGCATGGCACGCCTCCCCTACCTCCAGCGGTGGGTCTTGGCTGGGAACAAGCCTAGCCCATCCATGACCTCGTCGTAGAAGGCATTACGGCAGCCGGACCTTTGGAGAATCTTCGATTCGAAGCGGTGGGCAAAAGCGAATCGGCGGCTGCTGGCGGCGGCCGTCTCTACTACGGCTGTTACAGGCGGGCGGAGTCGCCGCGGGGCGGGCAGCGGGGCGGCGATTTTGGGCGAAATCAGCCGGCGGCGGAGTTGGGCGGGCGACAGGCGGTCGCACGAAAGCCAACTGAAAGCAGTTGGGCGGTTGTCGTGCGGCTGGCATTTTTACATCTCCAGTAGGTGGAGATGCAAATTTGCATCACAAGGTGTTGTATTTTACCTCTCCGGGAGATGGAGATGTAATTTTTTTTTGCATCTACATCATCTGTTGGAGAGGGGTTTTTGAGCATCAAAGATGCAAAATTTAATTATTTTTGCACCTACATCTTCTATTGAAGATGCCCTTATAGGCCGGAAAAGCCAACTCCACGTGCCCAGTTCTTTGCTCATGCAAAGCTATGCTTTACTAAGAACTTTGCACTTCGATTATATAAGAGCATCTACAGCCGGACGCTCCAAACCCGCCCGGGCGGTCCACTCGGTCACTGACTGGTCACAAAAATTCGACTTAGACGGGTGCCTCAAACAGGCCTCAAAAGCCCGGGCTGACCGGTACCCCTCATATCGAGCCCAGATATGGGGCGGATATGGGGGCGTTCGGGCGCGTCTGCCATGTCGGACCCGGCCCATCCGACCCCACATATATTCCTCTCCATTCGCTCGCCAAACCAAACCCAAGACACTTCGCTCCACTCCCCTCCGCCACCCAAGCTTTTGTCCGGTGATCTCCAACCTTCTCCAGCATGGCGGGCAACAGATTCGAGTCCTTCACCTCCAGATCCGACAACCACGAGCTCATCCCACGCGGCCCCAAGGAGGAGATGGCCGTCCGGCTTGCGCTCCGCCGCTCCCGGGAGGAAGCTCGTGCGAGGCAGTGCTCGGACTCCTTCCGCCGGGAATCCATTGCGTCCGCCCAAAATGCGCATGGATCCGGCGCGAGGTGTGTCATCGCTGCCTCACCGAAGGCGGTGCGATCTGTCTGGCGTCCGAACGCGGTGACGGACGCGCAACCCCTCCGTTGGCGCGCCGAGGCCATGAACGCACCATGGGCGTTGTCCGACGCAAACATGGCGCAGCGTGCCCGCCGTGCGAGGCAGCGGGTGCAGGAGGCGGCGATAGCCCTCGCGGCGGTGGACGTAGGCGAGGCGGGGTCGCATTCCCTGGTGCCCCGTATGGTGCACCAGTCCGGGCGTCGCAACCGTGTTGTGGTGGATGTCGCCGGCTCGTCTCAGGACAGATCCACCATCGATCTGACGTCAACTGGCACCGTCCGGGTTTCGGGCTCCGACGAGAAAGATTAGGGCATGAGAGACGACGGCTCCTTGAGTCCCATGAGCCAGCTCGTGTCCCATGAGCCAGCTCATGTCCCATGCCCTACTCTACCTTGCCGACGACCGGACCAACACTCTGGGGAGCGTACTGGCTGCTGGACATGGGCACGGCGAAACCGGGCGAGCTCCGCTTAGATTAGGTATCACGTTGCATGTAATAATATGGATTTGAGGTTTCTAATTTGAGGTGTCCGGTTGTAGAATCAAATATTTGAGGCGTGACCGATCACTGTCCACGGACGCATCCGGTCGCGTCTGCGGGCGTTTGAGGGGTCGGATTTTCCAAGTCGGGCTGTAGATGTTGTAACATTTATTTAATTGGCCGTGCGTTGTATATTGGGATATAAATATTCCAGTACGTTAGCCGATTTACATGTTCATATTAATGTGATTGTATAAATAAATGTGTATCAAATCATGTCCATGATTAGTTTCAAAAAATTATCTTGTCCATGATTTACATGCCTGCATTAATTTTAAGAGGACTCCGGCGGTCTGGCAGGCCTTCCCAAGTTGGGCCCGAAGGCGACATCGGCATGGGACAAGGTGTGTCATGGCTAGGATTAGATTTCTAACTAGATAGAGCTCTGATTTCATTTGGTAATAACTTATTTGGGGAAAAAATATTGGCTTCTGAGAGAAAATATAATTTTATTTGCTAAGGCAATAAAATGTGAAACAATTCAGACGGCTTTTAGGAAAAACCAATGATAATAAACAAAGATAGGAAGGAATAAGTCAAAACAAAGGGAGGGGAACTTACATAAGGTTGAATGAAACATTATGTCATTTGTGTGATTCAAGAATTTGGAATTATGCGTAATTTGTATGAAATGTCAATGTTTGGAAAAAAGTAGGTATTTTATTTCATAAAGTAGGTCTATTTTATGATAAAATTGATGTATTGTAACCGAAACATGCGTTGCACGCGCACGCTTACTAGTATAGAGAGAAATACCAAGAGACTTAAGATGTGGCTAGAACAACTCCTCCAACACTTTTCCCTCCAATATTTGAATTTCACTAGCATGACTTCTTGGCTTAACTGATCAAAATACCAAATTACATTGAATCTGCGATCCATAGACATTATCTCAACATGGTTGAGCACAACTGGAATTTCAAGAGACCGTACCATAGTTTTGTTAGAAGTAGATAATGTTACTTAGTTGGGAGGGGCACATGTGATGTGGTCCTTAACGAAGGAGCTTGAAGAAATTACTATCATTCCCACCCTGGTGAGTTCAGTCCCTAGGACTGACACAATCATTTGGAGTACGCACTAATGTTTTTTTGTGAATAAATTCTTGTATCCAAAACCTTGAGTTTATAATCAAGTTCAAAAACTTGTAAAGCGTCACGACAGGGGGGGGGGGACTGATTCAAGCCAAACAATAGTGCGATATTGAGATCTCCCAAAGTTTGCCATAAAGTGACTAGAATTATTTCGGCGGTAGCGAATATGAGTAATACAAGAATTACGTTTCTTCATGCTTCTCTTGATTTCCTCAACCAAAAAAGCATACTTCGATCCGTTGCCATCACCGCTCTTAACCATCATGACTGCCTCAAGGCAATCACATTCAACATTGATAGGCAGGGTACTCCATTTATTTTAGCGTGTTACACAGTAACGCACATTTTCAAATGAGAGCAAAAATGTTCGAACAAATAGCAAATGAAGTTTTAAAAGTGGTGCACAGCTGGCGGATGGGGGTGAGCAGAATTACGGCGAGCTGAAGTTGTTGTTGGTTTCTTATAATGCTAGTTGTTTACTACTGTGTGGTATTACATAGTGCTCTTTTGGCGCCTGGTGATCGTTATGAGCTTAGCCTTTATGTGTCGTAGCTGTCTTGCGATGGTAGTGTTAAGTGAACTGCTTGCCATGAGGTCCAACATGTGGAAGCCCGGGATCTACAGTTCATACATTGTATCGCTTTTTAAGCTTCTTCTTTCTTAGTTGTAGTTTGTAAAAACCGATGTGGTTTCAGTTAAATGAAATCGAAGAGGAAGAATGTGTTCTTAGAATCTTATAATTGTGACCTCTATGCATCTATTTTGGGACTGGCCTTTTGCCCATAGCTGCTGGAATGAAATTATGCCTGCTAAGAAGAGAGGTATTTCAAGTTATGATGAGATCTGCTTGGCTATCTCTGTTTTACCCACTCATCTGGCACTTTACGTCATAATCATGGTTTGTTGGAGTCTATGGAATGTTAGAAATGACAAGATTTTCAGAAGAGTTGTTGTACATCCCCAATGTTGGAAATACTACCTGAAGGAGGGCCTTGCGACTCCCCCGGCTCAATCGTGCACTAATCATACACGCAAATGCACACGATCAAGCCTAAGGACTCACGGGAAGATATCACAACACAACTCTAAAACATAAATAAAGTCATACAAGCTTTATATTACAAGCCAGGGGCCTTAAGGGCTCGAATACATAAGCTCGCATACAAGCGTCGGCGGAAGCATCAGATATCTGAGTACATATATGAAACAGAAACAGATAAGCCTCTAGAAAGCCGGGGCAAAACAAAAGCTACGATCGAAAGGCGCAGGCCTCCTGCCTGGGACCCTCCGAACCTACTCCTTGTCGTCAGCTAACTCGTAGTAGTAACCACCCTCGGGGTAGTAGCGATCATCGGTGGGGGCAGCTGTATCCGGGGCTCCGTCATCTGGTTGCATCAAAAGGATATTGGGGGAAAAAGGAAAGCAAAGCAACCGTGAGTACTCATCCGAAGTACTCAGCAAGCAAGGATCTACACTACATAAGCAACATTATCAAAGGGAGGCTGTATATGTGGACTGGGCTGCAGAAATGCCAGAATAGAGAGAAGGCCTAGTCCTATCGAAGACTAGCATCTTCAGCGGTCTTGCAGCATTAGAAGAGTGTAGATTAGTACAATATAAGGTAGTAGTAATGTTATCAACCTCAGCCAGAGATCCTTTCTCGACTCCCTGGGAGAAAGCAATCCCAGAGCCATACAGTCGTCAACCTCGTCCTGAGATCTCTTCTCGACTCCCTGCGAGAAGCAATCCCAGAGCCATAGTATCCAATTCTAGTTGTATCGATCGGGATACAACTCCGAGTGTCCGTTACCGAGGATCCGGCTATGCATAGATTAGTTCTTCCCTGTAGGGGTGCACCAACTTACCCACCACGCTCGCTTAACTCCTGCCGGACACACTTTTCCGGGTCATGCCCGGCCTCGGCCAAACGACACATCGCAACCCTACCTAGAGCTCAGCAGAGAGGTCCCCACCGGTCTACAACCTAAGCGCCCAGGGGTCTTGGGCCATCGCCCTGTGCACTCCGGGTCGTTGTGTGCAGGGTGGATACCAGCACCGCCTCGGATGGTCGGTACGATCCGACTGTGCCACAATGCTGAACTGGACGTCTGACAGAACTTTCGGCTGATGCCACGATGCGGAGTGCCCATAACTTTTCCCGCGTGATGGTTAGTGCTATCGGGCCAGAGGCCCACTCGAATCAAATATTCAAATCGTTAGTACCTTGGGGGTGCGGTAACGAGCAGAGACTCACGATCGATGTGACCCCGTCGCCCCGTCTCGAGGACTTGCGGCAAGGGCCAAGAATGCCCGGCCACGCCTCGTATTCTCACTCGGGCACCATCCAGGTCAACCCGTCTTCACATCACACGCGGGTACCCCTCAGGGTCGACCTGCCTTCCAAGTAACAGTGTAAAGTCCAATTATCCGTGTGTCCATAACATCAAGGGAATCCAAGGTATCACCCTCGATGGATTCCTACTCGATGTATCCGTCAAGGTGAACTCTGAGGAATCACCCTCGATGGGTTCACACTTGAGGTGTTGCACGACAGCGTCGTTATCGGAAGTGGTGAAGGAGGAATCACCCTCGATGACCACGACCGAATAGCTACTCTACAGAGTTAACATCAGAAGTGCTACACGAGGTATCACCCTCGGCACTCGATAGTAACGCTGCAGTGTCGTTACAACTAAGGGGGTGATGTGCGGTGCTGGGGCCTGGTCGTCGAGTCTTCTGATGGTCCAGCGGGGGCAATCGGGACAAGTGGGGTCACTGATAAGTCTCTACCCAGCCTATACTAAGCAGTTTAGGATAAGCAGGTAATGTTTCAATAGCAGGTTACAATAAATAGGCTATGCATCAGAATAGGTAAAGCAGTAGCAGCAGCAATTCTAATGCAAGCATGAGAGAGAAAGAATAGGCGATATTGGTATGCTCAAGGGGGGGGGGTGCTTGCCTGGTTGCTCGGCGGCAAAGGCAAGGTCGTCAACGGTGTCGTCAACCTCCGGAGCTGCGTCGGCCTCGGGGACGATGTCGGTGTCGGGGTCTACCGAGAGAGAAGAGGGGGAAGAAACAGTAAATATAAAGCAAACAAGAGCATGACATGATAATACGCAGAGCTAGGGGTGTTCTGACGCGGTGCTACACTATATAGGTGAAGAGGGAAAACATCCGGAAATGTTTTCCCGAAGCTTGACATTTTCGGACAGATGAAACGGAGGGGGACGGTTGCATGTCTGCTATGCTAGGGACGTGTGGCGGACGAACGGACCGCGTGTTTGGATTCGTCTCGTCGTTCTGAGCAACTTTCATGTAGAAAGTTTTTCGATCCGAGCTACGGTTTATTTTATATGATTTTCTAAAGTTTTTAGCATTTTCTGGAATTATTTAAATTAGTTAAATACGAATTATCCAGAATAGTAACAACTGACATCAGCATGACGTTAGCATGACATCAGCGGGTCAAACTCACCTGACCAGAGTCAACTATGACAGGTGGGGCCCACATGTCATTCACAGCACTAATTATCAGAGGATTAAATTTAGCTAATCAACCTAATTAGCTTGTGGGACCCACTGTCAGTGTCAGCTTTAGTTAAGTAATTAACTAACAGATTAATTAACATTTTTATTTATTTTTAAAACATTTCAGCGGTGGGGTCCGCGTGTCAGTGGCCCAATCAGCCCAGTCAGCGGGGTTGACTGGTCAACTGGGCCCGCGGGACCCAGCGTCAGCGGCACAGGGGCGGGGCCCACGCTGGCCAGGTCAGCGCCAGCTGGACGCCGGCCATCGGAGTTCCCCGGCGAACTCGCGCGACGGCGAGCAACTCCGGCGAGCCCGGATTTCGCCTACGGTGCATCTTTTCGGGTGTTCTTGGGCTCTAACGAACGAGTACTCCGCCGCACGTCTAATGGTGGCGTTGGTTTGTCGCGGGAAGGGCCACAGCGTCGACGGCGGCCACCGTGGCGGACGCCGGAATCGGGAGCCGTTCGGGTTTGGGCAAAACGTCGACGAGAAGGGGCGTGGCTGCTTGCGTTCGCCTTCTGGCAGCACCCTGAGTACGTTGAAGTGCTCCGTTGTTTGCGACAGCAACTACAGCGGCGACGACACCGGTCGCGGCGGAGCTCAGCTCGGCAATTCACGCCGAGGCGTGCTAGTGCGGAAACAGAGAGAGATAGCGAAGGGGAACTGGCCAGGCGCTCACCGGGAGGCACACGACGGCCGGTGAAAACTTAGTAGCGCGGGGTTGCTGCAGATCGAGGCGGGGTAGTGGAGTTGGCCGGCGGAGGGGATCGAGTCGATCCAGTTGCTGCGGGGTTCGCCGGCTCCAACGACTTGTCGTAGACGGTGAAGATGACCACAACGGTCCTTCCGGACAGATTGGAACGGCGAGTGGTGGCCGGGGGCCACGGCAATGGCGAGCGGCGGCGACGGCTTCGTTCGGTGAGGTGGAGAACAGAGAGGTGAGCGTGCGACGAGGGAGAGGTCAGGGGGAGTGCGGGGTGTGGCCCTTAACCACGGCGCGGGCGCAGCGACACTGTCGAGCAGCGAGCAGGGGGGCCGGGGGAGCGTGCGCGCGTGCGCGCTCTGCGTGTTTGACAGCGGCCAGGAGTGAGCAGTGGGGTAGGGGACGGCGCCAGGCGGGCTGGGCCTCTCTGTGCACTCGAGGCCCAGGCACCGTGGCCTTTTTCTTTTTCTTCGCTTTCTTTTCTATTTTTCTTTTGTTTCTATTTTGGCAATAATGTGTGGCCTCCAACACTGTTTTGTAAAATAGGTAACTTGTTCCAATAAATACGGTGCATTAGTTAGTACTGCTAAAAAAATTTGTTTGGAGGCTAATGGAGTTCACACGAATTTTGTATTAAATAAAATATATTAAACCTCGTTGTTTTGGTACTGTTTGAGTCAATTAATTAATTTGGTGAATGTTGGTTATAATTTTAGAATTGTCTCCGGAATATTTACAATATTATGAACATTTTAGTTCCTGGATTTGTACAACTTTTAGCTTCACTTCTAGTTTGAATTTCCATTTGAATTTGAATTTTGAAATGAGATAAGTTACTCATGATGATTAAGCATTGTTGACCATGATGACATGGCATTATCAACAGGGGGATTACTGTGGCTAACCACTGGGGATGTTACAGGCCTCTCTGTTGCACATAGCAGGGCCAAAGATGTCAAAGCCAACAAGATCAAGTCCTGGATAGATAGTTCTCTTTGGACGCGGATTTGATGAACATGGGTGCGCGCGCACCCTTTATAAATAGTAAATTCAAAAAAATGCTAGAAAAATAAAAAAAATCTTAATTTATTTTTGTAATATACATAGTCAACCGGTATACTCGCATATGAAGTTTCATGAAGAAATCACATCCGTGGTAATCTGGGCAAAAATGACAAAATCGAAGCTATATTTAAAAAACACTGTTTAATAAATAGTATGGTCGCAATTGTATTTTCTTCACTAAGAATACCATGGGTGTCAATACATTATGAAAGTTCACACGTGAGTAGAATGATCGACTAAGTTTCATGCCACGAAATTTCAGAAATTTTTAAGTTTTTCTAGTATTTTTTATGAATTTACTATTCACATGGGTGCGCGCGCACCCATGTTTCACCTTTGTATTTTCGGTTCTCTTTAGCTTTCTTTATGTTTTATATAAAACTGGTATTGGATGATCCCTTGTGGATGTTATTTGTTTTCCTCTCTAAATATTTTACAGTAATGAAAATATACCCTAGAATCATTGTTCTACGGTCAGCTGGTTAAAAAAAACATACTACTAGCATATTCCATGTGTCACGTGTGACAAAACGTATATAACCTCTTTTGTTTCTTGTTTTGAGGGGGAGTAGAGAAGTGCTTAATTTGTTGAAGGACATTGAATGCCTCCAGTAGCATTATGAGTAATGCATGCGTGTGAAGTGCAAAGGACGCGCACCTGATCACTACGCTCCGTACAGCGTATGCCGCCATTATTAGGTGCCGGCAAAGGTGCCTCTTTTGTAGATCAAATCAGAAGAAGCCGTCCGTTCCGTTCCGAAGCAGAAAACTCAAGGACGGCATATCCTTGCTGCCGAACTAGAAAATCCACCGGTAACCACTAATTAGTTCAGTTGCAGCACGTCTCGAATGAGAATGAGAACGATACGTGACGAGAGTTGTTTGTTCCTCGTCCGCTGAACGCTTCTACTCGTTGTGGCTCCGTTGTCAGGCTAGCACCCGATCAGATCAATTATGCAGGCGCCCGCTACTTCCACTTGTGATCCCAAAAAGATCTACTCCTACGTAACTATTACTTCGAAAAGGACATGGGGAACATGGGTATTATGGTGGCAAGTACGGGGTTTCGGGACCCCAAAGTGATGTTGCCGGACGAGACTTTGGGGGCACAGGATGAATAATTCGCGGAGACACCAGGAAATAATAGCGCCATGTTTTGATCCCAGAGATATATACGACTGCTCAAGTTAAGAGTACTCCAAAGTTGGACTTCGACCGTATATTTAGAAGGGCGCGCACATGCCCCAAGTGCCCCCGAGCCACAGTTATCGTCATTGAACCAGTGAATCAATCTGAAGCGACTAACACCAAATCGCAGTGTCATGCACACATGGCAAGAAAAACTAATCTCGTCGCCTGAAAGAGATGACTAAAATCTACACTTGAGCTCCGACGTCTACCATCTGATGGACGAATTTAAGGAGGATCAAAGACCGAAAGACCAGCCAACCTAAACTACCAGTCAAAGCTGAAGCACCGGGATCCGATCCCGTCACCGGCTGCTCTAGCAGCAGGCAGAGAGAGCAGGTGGATCCACAGATTTGTCAACGAAGCTTGGAGGGGATGAATGTCCTAACCGCCGCAGTTGCTGGAGGTAAAGAGAAATCCTCAGACGGTTGTCGATCACAAAGGGAAAACATGGTTGTATCTTTTGGTTACATTGGCTAGAGCATGCACTTCTACATGGTATCGGAACCAAGAGGTCTTGAGTTCAAGACCCGGCTGGCGCAATTAAATTGCAGCCCACTTTCGGTCCATGTTTAGGCCTGAGAGAGCCACACGTGAGGAGGAGTGTTGACGTATAATATGCTGCCTAGGCTCTTCCATCAGATCGGTCTTTTGGTTGCATTTGCAGAGCATGCACTTCTACATGGTATCGAAGCCAAGAGGTCTTGAGTTCAAGACCCGGCTGGCGCAATTAAATTGCAGCCCACCTTCGATCCACGTTTAGGCCTGCACATGAGAGGGAGTGTTGACATATAATGTGCTGCCTAGTCTCTTCCATCAGATCGATTTTTTGGTTGCATTGGCTAGAGCATGCACTTCTACGTGAACAAAGACAGTTCGACGTATAATATTAGAGTAACTAATTAACATAACGCGCCAAGCAGTCAAATGTCACAGTTTGGCTCAACTGGTCCAGACCATACATAAAAAGACAACGATGCACCAAAAGCGTCTACTGCACCACACCATCTCACACAACATAAAAGTTTCAGTTTGCACTTCAGCCAGTGTTCTGCATACCGGCGGCGATGCCCTTCATGGTCAGGATGAGGGTGTCCTCGAGCCCCGGGGCGTACTCGCTCGTCGGGTTGAGCTTCAAGAGCTCGGCGGCCGACTTCCCGGACTCCATGATCTCCTTGGACAGATGAGGCCCGGGCAGTGAATGGAAGCTAGGGTCCCTGATACGCTTCAGTGTGTAGGCTTGGCAGACATTCAGCGTTGTGATGTAAGAATCACGGAGCCGCAGGCTCTGTCTCAGGTACGGATCGCCCTCCAGGAGGTCCTTGTGCCCAGCTACCTGAACATTTTTATAGTTACACGGAAGTGAGGGACAAGATACAGTAAAAAATTTGGACACCATTCCAGTTTATGCATCAATTTTTTTGGATGACAGTTGCTAAATTGCCATCAGATATAAAAAAAATTGTATGGTGTGCAAATTTGGTAAATGGCCATGGCTAGAGGCATATTTAAATCAAAAAGGTATTGCAAAGAATGCGTAGAGGTGTTAGAGAATCACCTGTAGAAGAAGTTGCTTTGTTTCTTCATAGTTTGCTCGAAGACGCTCCCCAAACGGCCATAAATCATCAGAAACCAGCAGCTTGTCATACAGAGCCGCTATACCAGGGTCACCCTTGGCAAACACCATCTCAACCAAGTCTATTGTAACCCTGAAAAACGGCCACTCGTTGTACATCTCCTTCAGGGTTTGAAGATTACGTATATCCTTCTGCAGGACATGCTTGAATGCTGCGCCAAAACCAAGCCACACTGGCAGGTGGAATCTGGTCTGCGTCCAAGCAAATATCCAAGGAATCGCTCGCAGCGATTCAATGCCTCCACTTGGCTTCCGTTTTGATGGCCTGCTTCCAATGTTCATCCTGCCATATTCCAGCTCTGGTGTTGCCTATTTGCCAGACAAATTATAAAATCAGGATCACTTGTGCATACAACAATAATTAGCATAAGAAGTGTGAAGGAATAGCACACCAGTTTCCTAGTTTTTGTAGCAAATGAAGACAATACAAAGCAACAGAAATAAGTGCATTGAAATAGTTGTATGGCATAACTTCCTTATGTGGCTTGCCGAGTTCCCACTTTGACATAACACTAGTGAAACTGCGTGCGCTAAAGAAAAGCTACAATTGAAACTTTGTGTGCTAAATGTAATCTATATTACCTTATCTAAAAAGATATATTGTAGAACACTATTTAGCCAAAAAAAAGGTAAACTGATGAAAAGAAACGCGAATTAGAATGCAGACTTACAAGGCGGAAATATTCAACAAATCGTGGCTCTTGGAAGACAATGGATCGGTATTCTTCTGTGGCAACAACGGCCATTTCATCCATCAAAGCACGCCACTCTGGTTTTGGTGCGATTGGTGGATGCATACCATGTTCAAGAGTAGCAGCTGTAAAACGTTGAAGCGTTCTAAAGCACAAATGCTCCTCCCCAAAGGACTGCTCAATGACTTCACCTTGAACAGTTACCCGAAGTGATCCATGGATTGTCTCTGGAGGTTGTGACAGTATAGCAAGATGGGTAGGACCCCCACCTCTTCCAACAGTCCCTCCTCGTCCGTGAAACATAGTCAACTTAATCCCAAAAGCCTTAGCAACCTTAATAAGCTCCTCTTGAGCTTTGTACAGTTGCCAACCAGCAGAGAAACGGCCAGCATCCTTCCCAGAATCTGAATAACCAATCATGACCTCTTGTTTTCCATTGATTCTGTTTCTGTACCACTCAACGGAGAAAAGTCGTGCCAGGGCCGCTGGTGCAGCTTCCAGATCTGCTAGTTTTTCAAACAACGGCACAACTCTCAGTGGCTTCTTCACATGACATTCGCGCTGCAGAAGCTCAACTGCTAGAACATCCGAAGGAGCTGTTGCCATGGATATCACGTACGCACCAAAACTATCAGAGGGAAGTTCAGCTAGCACATGGAACGTATCTAAAACCTCAGCAACTTCGTTTGTCTTGGGAAGATCAGGACCAAATAGCGGCCTCTTTCCATTGAGCTCAAACAGCAGCCATTCTTGGCGTTTCTCCTCTGACCATTCACGGTATGATCCTACCCCAAGGTATTTAGTTATGGCATCCATAACATCAGTGTGTCTTTCAGATTCTTGCCTGATATCTAGTCTAACAAGGGATAGTCCAAATGTTGACACTTGCCGCAAAAAGTCAAGAAGATTGCCATCTGCAATAGCGTGATCACCACAGGCACAGAGGGACCTGTAACAGAGCTCAAGAGGCTCCAAGAACTGCAGAAGAAGAAAGAAAGGTGAGATACACGATACATGAAACAGCTATGGTAATACATATCTTGGAGAAGTAACCTCCAATAACTTTACAAATGATATCATATCTTATACAGTGTTAAACGTACAAGCGAGTAAGAAAATTTATAAATTTTAGCCTGACAAAAAGTAAAATCATTCTACAATTCACTTGTAGATACCTGCTCAACATCAGTGAAGACTGCGTCATCGGGAATTTCAGAAAACCCACTGGCTAATAAATGGCGTGATCGCTCACGCGTATTGTACAGTTTATCTCTGACATCGCTCAGTATTACACGATAGGGTTCGCTTGGAGGAACTTGCTTCCAGAACTCTGCATTCAAGACAACATGTTAGCATGCACTTGGCGCTACCTAATTCATTGAAGTCATGGAGAAGGTGAGGAAAACAAGTAAAAAACACAATAGGACTGATACAGGACCAATATTCATGTAGTAGGCTCGAAATAAGTTCCACCGTAACCGATGAAGGAGAACAATAAAAGATTACCACATCAAGAAAATAATGAAAAAAGAACTCTCATTTTAATCGAGTGTAGTTCACATTTCTGTGGTTTTCTATTCCTATCCAGGTTCTGATACAAAAGGTGCAAAAAGGTCCTAATTATCTGAGAATTCAGAAGATGTGGCGGCAAGTCTGATCGAGTCAACTCACATTGATAACTAACGCTAATGTACATATAAATGTGTCAAAATTTGTCATGCCCAGGCTAATAAATAATTTGATCAAACATTTGGCAATGCATGACTTTCAACACTGCTTATATAATACTCCCTCCATCCCATAATATAAGAGCGTTTTTCACACTACACTAGTGTCAAAAAACGCTCTTATATTATGGAACGGAGGGAGTATAATATAATATAATAACAGGTAAGGGTACATGTATTTTTTTATCATCGTGGTACATGTACCTATGTAGTGTTTTGTTGTGTCTTTCTTTGACGCGCGGTGTAATTGATCAGCTTTTACGCGTAGTTCATCACTGCAGCGCCACATTGATAACTGCAGATAATAAAAAGAATCTTCAGGCTTCAATACACCATTACAGCACTCCTTTGAATAGTAGATTTTAAGTTTTACCTCAAACATCAAATCCTCTATCTGTGCATAGTACAAGTTAGCAGCCATCATTCTTGCTAACAAACATACATCCCTTGTGACCTCTGGTGTGACTCTTGGATTCCCTGCCATCGACATCATATTAGAATGATGTTTTAAAAAAATATCTTGCAAAAGGATGTGAGAGATGTGTCGTATACCATCACGATCACCACCCATCCAAGAAGAGAACTGAATGAGAGGGGCATTGTAAGGCACTCTCTCTTTTATGCCAATGTTCTTAAGAGCAGTATCTACCCTCCGTAAGAACTTGGGTACACCCTTCCATATTGTCTCATGAAAGTAACTCATTCCAGCACGCATTTCATCCTGTGGAGTAGGAGGTGCCCGTCGGATTTCATCAGTTCTGAAGGCAGCTTGAATCTGCAGATAAGAATTTATATATGAAATCAGAACCACGTTCTTATATAATCTTTAATGAAGATGAAAGTCTAACTGATCAGTGAATAGAGTAGCAACGTTCCTACCCAAGTTCCTAGAAAGACAAAATTACCTCTCTCTGAAGCGCCTCATCAAGTTCCTGCTTCTCATCTGGAGTTATGTCTTTTGCATAAAGTTGTGTTAAGCAATTTCTTATCCTACAAATAGAAAGTAAATGAAATCATACAAGGCCATAAATACATGCATATCAGTAACATATATTTCTCTGGCACTGTGCACAATATAATATTGAACGTGGTGCAAGGTTGCAGTGACCCCACAAGCAACACTTCAAGTTTTATTTCACAAATCCCTTCTTATTATCTATAGGAATTGTGAAAATTCGAAAACTGACCTGCCATGTTTTTGGAGCAATGACCTCCTGACCGACTGAGTTGGATGTGCTGTCAATACCAGGTCGACCGTTTGATTCTTGAGGGCATCAAATACTTCCAGCGGCGACTTCTTGAGCTGACAAACAAGCCTTTTTTGGGTCTCCTCTATGTCTGATTCAGTTGTTGCAGAATTTTCATCAGCAAAATCACCGCTTTTTAGTTTCTGTCTCCTTCGGTATGCAATCTGGACCTCCTCGGCCAAGTTTGCCAGGATAAGCATGTGCGATAATGACTTGGTTGTCACGATGGAGTCTTCAGGATCCAACCGGGCTAACAGATTCCCAATCTCATCCAGCTGTTTAGGGTCAAGTGTGCGTTCATACTCAGCAGCTAACTCATAGCATTCCTGGACCTACATATACCAATATAAGTGCAAACTCATTTTAGATGTTTTAGTAAGCGAAAGAAACTTCATATACTAAGTTGAAGAACAAACAGTGAGTATCATAAATTAGGTATAAAACAACAGTAAGAAAATAAAACCAGATGGTAAAGTGGCCAATGACCTATCTCCTGCTGATATAGCAATGAAACGATCAATATAATCAAGCCATCCACAATAAATGATCGACAAAAATTAAGTTATCCATCAAACTTTCAGCATGAGATCACATAGCTAAGAAATGTCCAAAATACTCGACGATAAAATCAAAATACTGCAGTAAAGTTTACAGGCTTATAGCACTGAATAAACAGGGCAGTGGTTCCTGTTGGCACAATAATGTAGAACAACATAAATCATCATAACGCAAGCAGAACTTTGAATACTGTCCATTTTTAGAAGAATGCAACCCATCATATCCATAAGTTAACGCATATCATTGACAAAGAGCGGTACTGCCTCTGTGCTCTTTTAGTTGTCGTTTTGGACATGGACATAGTCTCCAACATTGTCGTGTGGTGCCTTTGAGCGTTACATTTTTTTAGTTACATGTCAATAAAAGATAATTAGACGTATATGCACACGACAGATCAAAATAATTTGCTGTACATTAGCGGTCAAAGATTTAAAAGGTTGACTTGCCGTGTTCGAAAACGACATCTAAAAAGGCGGTGTTCAAAACAAAGGGGCATGTTTGTACAGTATGTTACGTCATGAGCCACACGTCGCGGCATACCTACTATTTTTAAACATTTGAATATCATGTTTACGCGCTCAAACAACGGCTACCATATAACTGAATAAAGAGAATGGTAGTCCAGGAATATGGTACTGGATAACTAAATGGTAGAACCTCAGGATCATACCTACTGTCAAAGGACTTAATTAGTACTAGTATTATGTTTTATCAAGTGCAACATTGCCACCTTTAGAGCACAAACCTTGAAGAACAGGAACAGTGAAGCCCACACTGGCAAAAATAACATGTCTATCTAGCAAGATTAATCGCGCAATGCAGCACAAATGAAAACAGGACATGACATTAAAATTACCACCAAAATCAATCAACAGATAACTGAAAAGAAAGTGCAGGATAACATGGATGGATCGAGGGAGGGGGCACTACCGTCTCCCTGATCTTGTCCCCCTGGAGGCCCTGGAGGATGCAGAGGAAGCGCTCGATGAGGAGCGCGTCGTACTCCACCAGCTTGTCGTCCTCCGAGAGCTTCTTGGGCGCCAGCAGCCGCAGCTGCGCGTCGATGGAGGTCGCCTTGTCCGCCGCATTGCGCGCCATTTCCCCCGACGAGAAAACCCTCCTCCCCCCTTTGTCGCGGTCAGACCCTGCAACAGCAGCCACAGATCAAACAAACCCCAGAAACCAGCAGCAGGCAGGCGATCAAATCTCGCCTCCAATCGCGGCGCAAAGACGATGAGTAAATCCTGACGCCGCCACCTCGCCCTAGCCACGGCGGGCGATTTCAAGAAAGGACGGGCCTTTTCCCCCCAAATACCACCCGAACCAAGTTCCGATCATCGAACCCCCACAAAAATAAATGACATTGGCCGCACAATCCAACAGTCGGCTGCAGATTCCTAGGTGAAATCGGAGCGGAACCCCGGCCGCATCGTCGGAACGGAGACGGAGAAGAGGAAAGGCGCCTCCCGTGTACCTTTTTCTGATCAACCTGACGCAAAACGCTGCTTAATTCTTGATGAGAAGAGAAGGGGGGTTCTTGAGGCGAGGCAGTGTCTCGTGTGTGTGGGTGGCTATTTATAGTAGGCCGCCTGTGCAGACTGGCTAGACTTGATGGACTCGGATGGAGAGGCCTCGAGCCCGGCCAGCTCGTCCGCTTCTGCCTCCCTCCGTGGTGTCACGCTACAACTCCCCCTGCTCGCTTCTTGGCCGGGTGCGATGCGGACGCACGCCAATACCTGAAAGTTGCTCGCTTTTTTTTTTTTCCTTTTTTGCGTGGACGTTAGTCACTTAGTTAGAGTGCAAAACGTGCAAGATTAATGAGGGTGTAAATTCCGGAAGGTTCTTAATTCGTCTGGACTTGGGTTTGAAGAAGGTGGCGGCTGCAGGGTAGTCCTGTAAAAATGATTACGGTCGCCTTTTTATTTATTTTTACTGGATGGATGTGGCCCGGACATAAGGAATTCGCTTCACGATATGCGAGAATATTCAATATATTCCTAATCACACTCAAAAGAGAACCTAAGCTATAGCCTGCAACAAATTTATCTAGTACATTTTTTTTTCAGGGTGAAAGAGAGTTTTATTTCAAAATGATAGGGTTACAATCTCGAGACAGCTGCTCCTCACAGCATGGAGGATGTAATAACCTATTACCATTTTTTGCTACTAAACTGAACAAGTCAGGTACTACTACCGCATAGTATTTATTATCCTCTAAAAAGAGGATTTTTTTCCCTAGAATATTTGCATTTAGGGTGGAAAGAAGACGAGGGTTATTTGCTACTAGTAGACTGCCCGTGCGTTGCCACGGACCAACAAATAAATTTATAACCAATGTTCATTTTCCTCCCTATGAACAAGCATATTGCATGAAATGTTCAACCACAACACAAATGCAAGCACTATCTTCTCTCTATTCTTACAAACAACAAGCACCCCTCTACCCGGTCTTTCTTGCTGAACTTGCCATCCGTCATCTTCTTTGTCCATATATCATTCATCCTTCCAATCTATTGCCCCTTGACTCTGCATGTAGCTTTCGTGTCATTGTTTTGTTGTCTCGAAAGGTTAAAAAACAACCCGATCACATCACCTTCCCGGTATATGCCTAATCCAAGGAAGCTAAATCTAGTTGAATGCGTGTGTGTTGCCCTGAAACAACAAACTTATATATGAAAATATATAAAAAATATTATTATATGCAGTGTGTACATCCATGCTTATGACTATGTTGTCACAAGTACTTCTTGTCTATCTCTTGCTTTCCTCTAAATATATTTCTCCAAGCATGCATTTCAACTTTCACTCTCACCAACATATCTACTTTCATGTGCTCCTTCAACTCCATAAATATGTCTTATTCTCCCTCCTCCATGAGATTCTCTCTGCATTATTGTGTTGCACATGTGTTCTTTAAAAGCAAGGCAAGTGAATCACATCGTCAACATTAATCATCTATATTGGGCACCCAGGAAGAAGGTACATTCGCTTCTCCAACCAAATTTGATTATGTCTATGTGTTACTTTTCTGTATTGACAAGTTCCGTCTCCGAAGAAAATTTTAAGCTTCCTCCTATTCAACACAAGTACTAAAATTGAGATGTAAAACTTCAAGACATACATAGTTTTTTGCACAAATCCTCTTGACAAATCAAGGAGCTTCAAATTTTCTGTTGACAAAATCATCCAAGTGCATTGTACTGCAATGCACGAGCAATACTATATATCATCGATCTGACAAAATTATCCTAATAGGGGGTAATGGCATTCTCATGGATGCTTTATAGTACTCGAACAGTTTGTGCCCAACCCTGCTTATCATATTATTTTCCTTTGAATAGAGCATCATGTTCAAGCGATGAATGGGGCCTTCGATCTGACAAAAAGAAATTACGTATCTCGTCTGGAAGACCTGTTCTTCGAATGCCCACGCCTCCCGGATCGATGTATGGCCGCAATCGCTTCCCACACTTTGAACACCTCAAAGATGCCTAGAGTGCCTTCTCCTCGTGCCACCGTTCATGGGATGTTGCACTTCATGGCTCAGTGGTCGCCGCGATCTTGTGGTGCATTTGGAAGTCTCGGAGTAGCATGGTCTTTGACACTGTGCGTTCCACCGTTCTTGTGCTTCGACTTTAAGTTCAGCTCCTTCCTATCACATCGTTGTTGTGTTTGTAAAGCCACATGACTTCCCAAGCTTTACCTCTCTCACAGCCTGTGATGACTTCACTACGTATATATATCCATCTTGTGCAGCATAGGAAGATTGCTTAAGTTTACACTTATTCCATTCCCATCGCTTAAGCTGAAGTGGAAAAGATTTCAGACATTCAAGACTTAACAGTAGCTAGCTAATAAAGTGTGAGATGTTAAGCCCAGAGTTTACTCAACTTCATTTCAATTGGGCTTGTCTTGACCATAAATCTGATCCACATATCAAATGTATATACATATTCTTAGAGTTTCATATGGAAAAGAATAATGTTTCACTTCAAAGAAAATAAGAAAGTACACATTTATCAGTCATGTCGCCAAACTGACACACAGCATGAGAAACTATAGGGTCATGACACACTTTTTAGTACTTTTCTTTCCATTTCGCTGGAATATGTTTGTATGAGTTATCACACAACTACCAAACCCTGTTTGTATCACTTATTTACCAGCAATTATCTGGTCTCACTGTTTTCTATCCAGTCTTTTGTGACAACTACATTCACTAGGATTTGTAGCCTCCTCTTCCTATCTGTTAGGAATTGGCTTAGATGAGGACGGTAAAAGTAGGATATGTTGAACATGCAAGACACTGATGAGTACATAGAAATGAGAACATGTGCTCTGTAATCAGTGCGATTATGGGTAAAAAAATTACTAGCCTCAACATATCTAGCACGACTAAAATTTGCAGGATAAAAGCAGAATTACTCCGTGGTACATAGGAGACAACACAGTTTTGCCCGACTTACTCGTACTCAAATCTGGGAATTCTAAGATTCTCAACTCCCACTCAATCCATCCTCATAATAAATCTGGAACAAAGACATGGTGGACTGTTGGTCGGTCCGCTCTTGATTGGCTAGTAGAAAATTTTAGTGAAAGAGCGAGCAAGAACAATCCTATAAAAGAAACAATATAAGTTTTAACAAATCGCTGGTTCGGTTCAAACATCAACACACATAACACTTGCACTGATTCACCATGAACCGTGGGATTGAGTATTGAGAGATATATCAGTAGATGCATTTAGAGATATCTAGGCACAACCGCTCAAGGATTCACAACAGTGAAAGATAAGATTGGATTCTAGGTTTCTTTCATAGTATTTCTAGGTCATCACATACATGCCCATGGCAACTTCTGATATATCGACAATAAATCCTTCATTATAACCTTGTGTTAAATTGCAGTTATTCATGCCAATCCCCACTCCCCGGTCATTTGGGGATGAGGGAGGGCGTCCTCGTTGACATCCGAGAGGGTGGCGGCGTCCTCGTCATTGGCTGTGGCGGAGTCAGGAGCAGAATCACATGTACCTCCAGTTAAACCTAGGAATTTCTCGGGCCAAGCCCAAGTTGCAAATATGAATCCCGATCCTAGCCCAAAATCTAGTTTTTCGTTAAGTTCAAGCCCGAGCCCAGCCCGACGGGAAAGCCTGAAGCACGAGGCCCAGTCCAAAAGCCCAAGAATAAACATTTGTACAATGTTTAGCTATGCCGTCTTCCTCCTTTTTGCAAATTCGTACCTGTTCTGTACAGAACTACATACAAGACATGAATTAAGATCTAAACCATGCAAAAAATTAAGCTCTAAAAAGTAAAAATAAAAATACATGTGCACACACATACATATCAAATCATCCACGCATTTACACATGGACAACGAACACCGAGCAAGCATGCATCAACAAATCTCTTCTCAAACAAGCGTACACATCCAGATCTGGTAGTAGACAAGATCCATCACAAGTACATCTAGCACAGGATACAATCTTGATAAGATCCATGATAAATACGTCTAGCATAGGAAAAGTGATTCACGCTCTGGTCAGTGGAGAAGGGATCTACAGGTCCATGCCTCACGCAACACAGGGGAAGGAGAGCAGTCACGACCAACGTCACCTTGGTGGCCGCCGCCACTGTGTGGCAGGGCAGGAGGAGGACACATCCTCGACGGACAGGAGGAAATCCTTGGCACAACCATGCTCAAGACGCAGCAACCACGGAGACCACGGCAGAACCTAGCAGGGCAGGTCGACGACGATCTAGATGTATCCATACGACCATACAGAAGCCTCATAGAAGGCTTGTCTACGAGGGAGACACGCCGAGGGGACGTCAGAGATGGTTGAGTGGGGGAGCCTGCATGCCGCCGCTAGCCTAGACCTCTTGAGGTGGAAGAAACTTGGGGAGATTAGGGTTGTGGAGTGGTGCGCTATTGTTAGGGGGGGCTGGTTTATATGGCGGCTCCAGTAAATCAAATCAAATCAGATTGCGCGTCCCGATTGGTTCGGCAGTGTCCTGATTTCTTTCCTTCGAAAGAAGAGGAGACACACGCGTCCTGATTTCTTTCCTTCGAAAGAAGAGGCTGGTTTATATGGAAAGTGCTGTTGTATATGGTTGCAGGAGGATATGGTTGCTTTTGTATCTAGAATGTTTTTTTTGGGCAACAGAAGTGTGAGATGGAAAGAAAATCGGTGAGGCTAGAGATGAAAACCGGTGGTGGTGGTCGGCGAAAGAAAAATCGGTGGGAGGGACATCTATGGATTGATGGAGAGGGGTGAGGACGAACGAAACGAGCGAACGAACTACTTACTGAGACTTTAAGAGTAGATATTACACAAGGAATTAAAAGCCTACCTAATTCTCTGCATGTCTACTTAACTGCCAACCAAATCAATTAGTTATCTTCCTAATTGGAAAAAAAATCCCTACTTCTAATTATGTGTAGACATAATTAAGTGTCTAGCTAATTAATTAATTTCATTAATCACTTGGTTTCCAAATTGATTCGATGCTAAAAATAATTCCTATTTAAATAGACATAATTAAGAGCATACATAATTAACTCTCTTGCTAATTAATTGTATTAATGGTTTACTTTCCAAATTGATTATGTGCTCGATTTCTAGAATATTTTTGCATGAATGGCTATTACGAACGATGATGACTACCGAGTATTGTAGCATACATTTTTTAATGAATTTCTTAACATTTGAATGGTCACACTTGATTTGAGAATGTAGCATGTCTGGCTCTCTGCATGTACGTGGCGGTCTGATGACCCGCCTTCCGCCATGGCCGTCCTCGACGTCGTGATGCACGCCCTGACATTCTTGAGTACCGCTCCGACATGAGGCCTGGCTACGGCGTCCTTCATGGTGTCGCGCACGGCGTCCCTCCGCAGGGGCGCGCAGATGCGTATGCAAAAAGATATATTATTTTTGTTATATTAGGAAACTTGTGATTGCCAATTAATAGTAGAGATAATGATAATAATGAATGGCATAGTGCGCGGGATTAATGATTTCTTATTGGGAAATATGTCATTTTGTTTGGAAGGTTATCGAGAAAAATATTATGTCTATATTTTAAAAAGGTGATCTCATATATATGGTGTGATTTCTAAATTCTTAATTAACTATTATTTACATGATTAAAATGAATCAACACCTGCCAAAGCAAGCACGAAATAAGATCTTACTTTAATGGGATTTGGTTTTTTAATGAGAAAGAGAAAAATCAATGGATGAGATGGGAGGAAATAAAACCGGACGAAAATAAAACTGGAGTACCAGGCTACCAACTGCTCCATTAGGAGTAGAGATATATGATGCAAGTACCACAAACTAGGACATGTATAAAGACGATGGGACATCTAGCACATTTATCGTGCCACTCCGAGGGGAGTACCCCCCTCCCCCCCCCCCCCCCCGCACACACACACCACCCTCATCATCTCCCTCTCCTCGCCGAGGTTGATGTCGTGCGAAGCGTTGTACCTGCTGATGAAGGAGGCAGCGGGGCTCTAGAAATGGAGGAAGCCGACAGGTCTTTGGAGGAGCAGTGACCAGTTGCATGAGTTTCCGCACAGGAGCGGGGCAGGGATGAGACGCGATGTCTACTCACAACGGATAGTGGAGATCAATGGCGGTCGGTATGGCATGACGGAGATGGTGCACGGGAGTTGTTAGCTGACAACAACCGGCGGCATGGCGGGTCTCAACTTTTTTTTTTTAGAAAAGGAGGAATACCCCGGCCTCTGCATCTGGACAATGCATACAACCATTTTATTAATTATTAACACAAGACCTTACAAAGTCATACAACAGTAAGACCAAAGCCACCATCTAAGCAACATCTGTCGTTACTCGTATCCAGTTGATGAAGGGGCGCTGATAGTCTAGGCCTAATACCAAATAGACCTCGCAGCCAAACCTAACATCTAAGACCTGAGGTCCCAACCAGGACGCCTGCCGGGTATGGGCACCCACCAGTCCGGCGTGCTCCTCAACCAGGACGCCTGCCGGGTATGAGGCCGCCGCAGCCATCTGCCACCAATCCATCTTCAGAGTTGTACTGCTGCATCTACCTTGCCCGATCTAGCTGCCGCCGACGCCACCACGACGCCAGACAGCGTTGACCTCCTGCGCGTGTCCATCACCACACATCTGACGCCAAGCCTCCGCTGCTCCATGCCGCCAAGAGCCACCACCATGAATATGTAGAAAGAAACACCGCTCCACCAAAGACGCCAACCGCTGGTCCCTCGAGCTCGAGTGCATCTCCAAGAATGCCGCCCCCAAGAGGGTAACGACACATGAATGCCGCCGTCATCCGATCAACTGATCTAGGGTTTCCTCCGGAGGTATTGGGTGGGTTTGGGCGGGTCTCAACTGACCTCATGCCTAGAACCCCTCAGGTGGCTCGAGTCAACCATCAGGTTTTGGTGTCTGGCGTTGTTGTGGTGCAAGTAGCGATACATTGAGGACCTGTCTAGGGTCCGGAAGCCATATCTATATCTACCACCAGTTATCACGTGTGCCCAATGTGTGGGTTTGTCGTATCGTATCCACTGTGGGATATTGGCGTCACATGTGTGACGTCAAGTGTTTTGTGGCTTTGTGGGTCGCTCTTGTCGTATCCGGGTTGACTGCTTTTTGCGGGCATGGTTATCAATCACGTGGCAATGCCCATGTTAGGATCATGTTCATCATCATCGCATTCGTTAGGTCAACAAGTGGTGGCGCCAACATATGTGACTTTATGTTTGGTGGTGCTTTACGGACTACCGGATCTCAAGCTATAGGGTGAAAACCCCAGGTCTGACGTTAATTGTTGTCAGTATTTTATGCTCCTTCTTTGTTGAACACATTGTTTGAAGTTTGCTCGGATTCATCTTCAGGATGAAACCCCATGATATGCCCTTCTTTGTGTGTTGTTCGCTTTCATGGACGCGATTTTGGAGAACCAATCACGCAACCCATGTGTTGTCAAGGAATGGTCAGTGTAGTTGCTTTGTCATGCATCACTGTTTCCCCTTTCCTTTTCTTTTTTTTGATAAATTGGTTGTGTAAGTCATCAACGTATTCCGGTTGTGGGCCAGCGCATGGTGGTTTCAAGTTCTTAAAGGGCTCTTTCCCAGGGATCGAGGGATGCGCCGTTGGCAGGATGACTAAGAGTCGCCGCGGCAAGCTCTACATCAACGACGCTGGCTGGGGCCCTGAGGCCGACTCAATCGAGTACGGGTACCGGGTCCCCTTTGGTGGGATTCACGTCTTCATCGGCAAGATTGGCGGACCAGAGCCTGAGCCGGACATCTACACCGACATCGTCGAGCCGGCTCGGCGTGCATGACCCACTAGGGTTCAGCCTGGTCGGAAGCATGTCTTCGTTGGATTTGCGCATGGCACGGACCTTGTGGAGGATTCTGTGTCTGGAGGAGAGCTCTCATCTACTCAGCTGATGAGTCCTTGACTGGAGAGACGGAGTCAATCTACCAGCTTCAAGACGGCGGGCTTGGGGGCTATTCCGATGGTGACAGTATTCCGGATCCCTATGAGCCGCCGTGTCGGGCTGCTATCTTTATGGCTGGTACAGGGCTGGCTCTCGACTCATCAACAGCGGCGGCTATGACGTCTGGATTGACTGCTGCTACGACAACTGGGGCTAGCGGCTCAGCTCGACCGCCGGCTCAAGTTTTGTCTGAACTTTTGGGCACTTTGACGACCCTGTTGGCAACAGAGGTCACTACGAAGAATAAATCAGAGTATAATGCAGAGGTTGCAAAGGTGCGAGATGAGGTAGCCAAGGCTCAGGAGGAGCTTAATGCAGAGAACGCCAGGATGGCAACGGAACAAGCTCTGATGGATGCCGAGTCACAGCGTATAAGGGCGGAGGCTTTTCACCTGAGTCTGGATCAGAATGCGTCCAATGTTGTTCTTCGAAGGAGGTACCAAACCCGCTTGCCTTTGCAGTACGAGGCACGGGACCTTTTCAACACACCTGGGGCAGGGCCAAGTAACCCGCCGGGTACAGCCCGGGCGGTTGATCCCAGGGAGTGGGGCGGCGGCTTAGCCTCGATTACCAGACCCGCCTCGCAGGGATCAAACTCCACCTTGATGTTTTTCAACACCATCTGGTCATTATTCTAACCCGGTGGATAACATGATAGCGGCGGCTACCCGGCTCAATGCAATCCCTATTACGGATGAGACGCCTTTCGCAGCTGAGGCACAGAACGCAATTGAGCTCTTACAGACGGCGGTCGCACAGCAAGAGAAATATTCACACAGTCGAGAGCGGGTGCACTCGACCCCCTCCCAAGCCGTAGTTACAGCCGGCGCATTGAGTCGCCGGCGGTTTCCAGTAGCGAACGACGTCATCGACTGAATCAGGATGACCCACCCCGTGGGAATAACCCGCCCCTTACTCATGCTCAGGCGATTGTGGACGATGCCAGAGCTCGCCGAGAGGTGGAGGCCGTAGCGGCGGCTCAACTGGGGGCTTATCAGCATCCTCCGGTGACCCCTTCGGCATCAGTACGGGCTGGTGTGATTTCCAGGTCGGTTGGGGTACCTTGTTTAGTACCAGCTTTACGTAATGGACGTCTGCCTAAGGATTTCAAGGGTCCTCATAAGGTGGCTAACTATATAGTTGATATCCCCCCTGAGGCCTGGATTGAAAGTTATGAGTTAGCCATGGAGATGCTGGATGTCAATGATGTTGTATGTGCTAAGTACTTTACTATGATGTTGGATGGACCAGCCCAAACCTGGTTAAAGGGATTGCTTGCTAATTCCATCAATTCGTGGGCAGAGTTGAAAGCGCGGTTCATTCAGAACTTTAAAGGAACGTGTAAGCAGCCTCTGACGATCATTGATCTTGATAACTGCGTGCAGCGTGAGGATGAGTCGGCCCATCACTGGGTCCGGCGGGTCTCTGCTATTATTCACTCTTCGGACAGTATTGCGGCGGGTCAGGCGGTTCTGGTTTTGGAGAAGAACTGTCACTTTACCCCCCTTAAGCAGAAGCTCGGGCGGCTTAAACGTCATTGTAATGACATGGGTGAGCTTATGGCGGCTCTCATTAAATACACAGACTCTGATACCACCAAGGACCCTGGATCTGACGATGAGAAATCCAACAAAGGCAAGAAGGGTGGTAATGGTAAGGGTCAGCAACAGAATGTGGCAGGAGGCAATGGAAACAACCAAGGCAATGGTGGTAAGCGAAGACACCCGGATGGCGGGTCAGATCTAGTAGCTAATACCAACGTCGGGTCTAAAAACTAGCGCCATAATGTTAATGGTAAGCCGTCCTTTGGAGGGAAAAACTTCAATATGGAAGCAATGATGAATGAACCTTATTCGAAACACAGTCTGCCTAATAAGCCGGCCACTCATGCTTGGAAAGATTACTTTATCATGCAAGAATATAGAAATTACAGCTTTAATCAGAATCACCATAATAACAATGGGCCGCCTGACGGGTCAGGATTTGGTCCCCAAGGGTCCGGCTTTGGGGGCGGCGGTTCAAGTTCTGGTTATCAAAGTTAGGGTAATCATGGTGGGTACAATCAGCAGTCTGGTCAGAATAACCAGCAGCAGAATAATCAATTAGGGTATCAGAGTAACCCAAAATAGCTCAATGGTGGCCAGTACCATGTTTTCACCACAAGTCTTTGCAAACGAGACCAGAAGGTTCATAAGCGTGCGGTCAATACTATTGAGCCGGTGGTGCCTCAGTACTTGCGGTGGTCAGAACATCCAATCACGTGGAGTAGGGAGGATCACCCGCCTCGGGTTGAGAATCTGGGTCATCTGGCATTAGTGGTAGCCCCTCAGGTCGGGGGTCATAAATTCACTAAAGTGCTTATGGATGGTGGCAGCAGTATCAACATCTTGTATTATGACACCTTTCGCCGGATGAACTTAACTGACAAAGATCTTAAGCCATCCTCTACAGTCTTCCATGGTGTAGTGCCTGGTAAGTCGGCGTATCATGTGGGAAAGATTGATTTGGAAGTTGCTTTTGGAGATGATTATGACTACAGAGCCGAGACGCTGTGGTTTGAGGTGGTTAAAATCAAAAGTCCGTATCATGCCTTGTTCAGACGGGCGGCTAATGCTAAGTTCATGGCTCACCCTTGCTATGTTTATTTACAGCTTAAGATGCCAGGGCGGAAGGGCACAATTACAGTCCACGGTGATCAAAAAATCGCTCTGGAGTGTGAGGAAGGAGACGCGGCTTATGCAGAGTCAGCTTGTGCTACTGAGGAGCTAAAGTTTTACAAGGATAATGTTGACCCGGCTGATATGACCCCTTTGAAGAAACCCACCACTGAACAAGACCCTTTATTGAAGTTTAAGTCGGCTGATGATACTAAGCAGGTTGACTTTGTCCCTGGCGACTCATCTCAGTAGTTCACAGTGGGGGCTAATATGGATCCTAAATAGGAAAGCGCGCTCATCGAGTTCATCCATGAGAATCGGGACATCTTCGCATGGAAACCTTCTAACATGCCGGGTGTACCGAGAGAATTCGCTGAGCACACTCTTAATGTGGATCATAAGTTTAAGCCGGTTAAACAATTCCTTCATCGTTTCAATGAAGAGCGACGTAAGGCTATTGGAGAGGAGGTAGCCCGGCTCTTAGCAGCTGGGTTTATTGTGGAAGTCTTTCACCCTGAGTGGTTGGCTAACCATGTGCTTGTACTCAAGAAGAATGGCATATGGCATATGTGTGTTTATTACACAGATCTCAACAAGGCTTGTCCAACTGATCCGTTTGCTCTCCCCCGTATCGACTAGATCATTGATGCAATGGCGGGTTGTGAGAGTTTATGTTTCCTGGATGCTTATTCTGGTTATCATCAAATCAAGATGGCGGTTAAAGACCAAGAGAAGACGGCTTTCATCACACCTTTTGGGGCTTTCTGCTATGTTTCTATGCCTTTTGGGCTTAAGAGCGCTCAGGCGACTTATCAATGATGTGTTCAGAATTGTTTTCACAGTCAGATTGGGCGCAATGTGCATGCTTATGTGGATGATATTGTGGTTAAGTCTAGAAAGAAGGAGACTCTCCTGGATGATCTGAAGGAAACTCTTGACAATCTCCGGGTCTATAAAATGATGCTTAACCTGACCAAGTGTGTTTTTGGTGTGCCTACAGGTAAACTATTGGGTTTTCTGGTTTCAGAAAGGGGCATCGAAGCTAACCCGGAGAAGATCAAGGCCATCACCTCCGTTTCTAAGCCGGCGTGTGTCAATGACGTCCAGCGTTTGGCGGGTCATATCGCAGCTTTGAGCCATTTTATAAGTCGCCTGGGAGAGAAGGCAATTCCCTTATACCAGCTGATGAAGAAGACAGATCACTTTGTCAGGAGTGATGCTGCTAATAAAGCATTTGAGGTGCTCAAGAAACAGTTAGCTGAGCCGCCCATCCTTGCTGCTCCTATTGAGAAAGAGCCTTTGCTCCTGTACATGGCGGCTAATAGTACGGCTGTCAGTGTGGCAGTTGTTGTGGAGCGCAAGGAGGCGGGTAAGGAGTACCCGGTTCAGCGGCTGGCTTATTCTGTCAGTGAGGTGTTAATTGAATCAAAGCAATGATATCCACATTGGCAGAAACTGGTGTATGGGGTGTTCATGGCCAGTCGAAAGCTGAAGCATTATTTTCTTGGCCATCCTATTACTGTGGTCAGTTCTGCTCCTTTAGGAGATATTATTCAAAACAGAGAAGCCACGGGCCGGGTTGCTAAGTGGGCAATTGAACTTGGACCTCATAATTTGAAGTATGTTCCAAGAACAGCCATCAAGTCTCAGGCTCTGGTGGATTTCATAAATGATTGGACGGAGTTGCAGGCACCTGAGGAAAAACCTGACAACACATTTTCAACAATTCACTTTGATGGGTCCAGGCAGTTGGAAGGCTCGGGGGCTGGAGTTATTTTGACTTCCCCACGAGGTGATAAATTTTGTTATGTTTTAAGGCTAATGTTTCCTTGTACTAATAGTGTAGCTGAATATGAGGCTTTACTCCATGGCCTTCGTATGGCCAAAGAGATGAATTTAAGCCGGGTCAGGTGTTTGGGCGACTCAGACCTTGTGGCTCAGCAAGTCTCGGGCAAGTGGGACTCTAAAGACCGCTCATGGCGGCTTATCGTCGGGCGGTTGACAATATTGCTGGTCACTTCAAGGGTTATCAGGTGGATCACCTTGATCGACGGAAGAACGAGGTGGCTGATGCCTTAAGCCGTCTTGGCTCTCAACGTAAGCCGGTGCCTCCTAATGTGTTCCTTGATGTCTTACACAATCCTTCCATCAAATTGCCATCTGAAGAAGACCTTGTTGTCCCTGACTCGGAGGCGCAGCTAGTGACGGCTCTTCATGCTATTCCAGATTGGACTTTGCCTTATTTATCTTATATGACCCAGGGCGAGTTACCCGAGGATGAAACTTTGGCAAGGCAAATAACCAGGAGGTCTAAATCCATGACTATCATCAATAGCGAGTTACACCGATGCAGTGTGACAGGCGTGTTCCAACGTTGTGTTTCTCCTGAAGAGGGCCGTGAAATTTTATGAGAGATTCATGAAGGTGATTGTGGTCATCATGCCGACTCTAAGTCTTTGGTGGCTAAAGCTTTTCATCATCGGTTTTATTGGTTGACGGCTCTTGCTGATGCAGAGGACATTGTTAGCAAGTGCGATGGATGTCAAAAGTTTGCAAGGCAAGCTAATGTGCCGGCTCAGGAATTGCGGATGATCCCAATAACTTGGCCATTTGCAGTCTGGGGGCTTGATATGGTTGGACCATTCAAGAGGTATAAAGATAAGAAGACCCTCCTTTTGGTGGCGATTGATAAGTTCATTAAGTGGGTTGAGGCAGAGCCAGTTAGCAATTGTGAGGCAGCCACAGCTGTTCAGTTTGTTAAAAAGCTGATCTTCCATTTTGGATACCCTCATAGTATCATCACTGATAATGGCACTAATCTCTCTAAGGGTGCTATGAAGGAGTTTTGTCAAAGAGAGCATATTCGTCTTGATGTTTTCTCAGTGGCTCAACACAGTCCAATGGTCAGGCAGAACGAGCTAATCAAGAAATTTTGAGAGGCATCAAGCCCCGGCTTATGGTTCCTTTGAAGCGAACGCCGGGTTGTTGGGTTTAGGAGCTACCTTCAGTGCTTTGGAGTATCAATACCACCCCCAATAGATCAACAGGCTATACGCCTTTCTTTATGGTTTATGGTGTAGAGGCGGTTCTCCCAAGTGACATCCGTCATGACTCGCCTAGAGTGGCGGCTTATGTTGAAGCTGATAATGAGACGGCATGTCAGAACTCACTTGATGCTTTGGATGAAGAGCGTGACCTTGCGGTGGCTCGTTCGGCGATATATCAGCAAGATCTACGTCGCTATCATAGCCGTAGAGTTCGAAGCTGGACCTTTCAAGAGGGCGACTTAGTGCTCCGTTTGATTCAAGATCACACAAGGATGCATAAGATTTCTCCTCCTTGGGAAGGGCCTTTTGTGATCAGCAAAAATCTCAATAACGGGTCTTACTACCTCATTGATATACGAGAGCACAAGGATTCACGCAAGTCGGAAGAGGAGACCCGCCGGGCATGGAACATTGCTCATCTTCGGCCTTACTACAATTGAGCCACCGGCTCTCATCCTTGTACATACATTTGTCAAAGTATATATATTTTATGATCAATATAATAAAGCCAGCATCCCTGAAATTCAGGGCCTCTGTCGTTTCATTTCTGTGTATTTGAGTCTTTATTAGTTGATCATAAGGTCACTTGGGGGCTTCCAACCCACCGGGTTTAGCTTTCATACCCTCTTGACCGGCCTGAGTTGCCACATTATGAGTTACACCTGCCTGTTTGCAACTTGCTACTCCTCCAGGTGACCCGCCGAACTCTTAATAGTCAATCTTTTTTAAGACCCTGAACTTGTTAAGGTTAAAACGGCGGCTTGTGTCACGTGAGAGTGGCTTACAGTGAGCTAGGATAAACTCAACGGCTATGCGGCCTTGAAAGCAAATATGCGGCCTATGAGCCAACTTTTCCAGTCGTGTTTTAAAAGCCGGCTTAACAAATACTTGAGATTGGCCTTTTTTCTGCTCTGATTTCTTTTGATGTTTTTATGCTCTTGAGGCTTTTGCTTTTATGCAAATTTTGACTACCCGGGTCGTGAGGCTCCGGATAATATTGCTCATGTTTGAGTATTTCGGGTTGTCACCCGCCCTGGCTTTTGACTTTAAGTCGCCGGTATGTTTTGGCTTGAATAGCCGTGTTTATGATTTTTTCGATAGCTGTATAAGGCTACAAATCTTTGGGTTGTTACCCGCCCTGGTTTTTGACTTTAAGTCACCAGCACATATGTTGATTGGTCTTCTGCAGGATATGCAAGACTTTAGGCGAAAACAAGAGTCGTGGTACGGCTCATATCTATGATCACATCAAGCATGCAATAAAGTTCAGCTGCTGGATCAAAACTTGAGATAAACATGCACGAAGGCATGACAGGGTGGATCATTGTTTTAAGCTACCCTATTACAAGGCTTCCATTGAGCCCAAAAGATTTTGAACCAAGTGTTTTCTGGAGCTGCACTCCTGTAATACCGGCCTCAGAGCCATCTGGCTTATAATCACCATGCACAGTTCTCTTCTTGACACTTTGAAGATTCCGGGTCATCCCGCGCCGGCTCTTCCTAGTCGACCATCTGGAGGTCAGCCGATGTCCAGTTGATGCCGGTTAAAGCTTCGAATGTGGCCTCATCATTAAGAATAATGGAATGATCAACATCAGGGGCGAAGGTATGTTTACGCCTTGGAGGAATAAGGTCCATGACATCATGAGAAGGCGGCTTAATCTTGTTGTTGTTATCATCATAAGCCGGCGTGTATTTGTTCAAATTCAGCTCTTCTATGAGTTTGCATGCCACGGGCCGCATCTCTCTGACGCATTGGTTGAAGTCTTTTTCTTCAAAGCTTGACCCATCATCTTTGAACTCTGGGCATCCTGTAGCTATTTCCTCTGAGTCAAGTTCTGATTGCCACGCCTTGGCCCGGCCTAGAGCAACAATGGCCCCGGCTCAGGCGGCTGATAGTTTGACCTCCTCAACTTGAGCCGACACTGTTGAGAGATGCTCCAGCACCATCTTGATATGAGTTGGAGGTTTCTTCTCACCTGACAAGGCGACAAGGCTGCGAACTGTTCCAGTGTACAACTGCTCAGTCAATGAATAAGCCGCCTTTAGTTTGAGCAGCATGTTCTGACCAAGACTGGCGCTTCTGGGGCCTGTTCAATTTTTTGCACGAGAGTCGCCAGGCGGGTTAAGAATTATATGTTATGAATTGCAGGCAGGTTAAGGAAATGATAAATAGATGATGAGTTGCATATGAATCTTACCAAAGATGGCGGCTGACATTTGAGAGATATGTTCTTTTAAACCGGCTAACTCTTCAGTTACCGGCTTAAGCTCAGCCTCAGCATCTTCTGCTCTTTTTAGCAGCGAAGCCTTATCAGTCTCCCAGGTGGTTCTCTCAGCATCAAAACCCGCCTTGATTTTCTCAATTTCCTCCAGTGAAGATTTCAGCTTTGACTCGGCCTTGGAAGTTTCAGCTTGTTGCAGCTCAATATTCTTCTTTAAGTCGCCAAGATGCGACTCTTTCATGTTCAACTCCTCCTACAATACAATATTGAAGCAATGATTACCACACAAGGAGCAACGTTTAGTGATATAGTTACATTAAGTCCCAAGCACATTGCAAGCAATATACTTGGCACTTGGGGGCTAATGTAGGTCATTTTAATTTCTGTTAAGACCCGGCTTATCTTATCAGTTTAAGCCGGCCCTTGGGGGCTACACATTTGGTTCTATAAAGACAATAAAAGACCCAGCTCGTTTTTTCAAGACAAGTCAGCCCTTGGGGGCTACACTTCGGAAATTTCACAAGTCTAAAGCATAGTCAACATTTTTTCTATACTTCAGACTTGGGGACTAGTATAGACATATGTATATGAACAAGGCTAAAGAGAGGTTGGATATTTTCATACCTCATACTTCTGCTTCATCAACTGGACTAACCCAGCCTCCATATCCCGGCTTGTGTTCAGGCGGCTCAAATAGCCCGCGTACACGTCGCCTGCGCTGAAGGAGGAATAGCTTTCCAGGTCCAGTTTAGCCTAGCCTTTCTCCAAGGAAGGTGTTTCTTTTTTGGTGCTATGCTTGGCTAGCACGTTTGAAGCTCTTGGCGCTATATAAGCCGTCCCAGTAACAGCAACGTCATCAGAATTCTTCTCAGGAGATATCTCTTCAGTTAGCTTGGTAGGGCTGGGTGGCTTAGGGCTCGGCGGGTCATGACTGGCACCCGGGTTAATCTCAGTATCCATTTGTTCAAGAACTATAGCATCAATTGACGGTCATTGATAGGCTCTTCAGGGTCTTGAATGAGGGCTTCAGAAACTTCTGCCATCTGCTTCTCTGGTTCAGCAGCTTTGGGGTCTTTTGAAGAACCGCCCACCTTTTGTTTCTTGCCCGCCTTGGCAACACCTCTGCGACAAGGATACAAGAGTCCATGAGTATATCACTACAAGTCATTTATGAACAAATGAAAATACTTACCCATGGGCGATCTTGGAAGTAGGCATTTGAGTCCCAGTAGAGTCGCCGGATGACGGAGGCGTCCCTTGATAATTTGAGTCAGAAGGATTAAGAGGTTGACGAATGAGACCAGCTTTGGGAAAGGAAAGAGTCGGGCTATGAGGCACCTCATTTCAACGCTTTCGAGGAGCTAGGGTGTTGGGTAAGCCGCACAGGAGATCTTCAGTGCCATCACTCCGGGTCTTACGCCTCAATTCATGTTGCTGTTTCTTCAAAAGAAAGTTGGGATCCAAATAAGCAAGAGGGTGAGAAAACCTTACTTTTCGGGTGACCCACCGAGTTTTCTTTCTTGGCAAGGGTTTTGAGTCGGAGGAAATTATAGTTACCTCTGCTGCATCTGCATGGCTGGTCTCTGCCTCTTCCTGAGAGGAATCAGCGTCAATAAGTTGCATGAAAAGAAAGCCAAGGGAATCAAGTTCTACCTCCGACTCATCATCAAGATGGAGCAGCTCTTCGGCTGATGGCTTCTTGCGACGGCCTGGACCACGAGTTTTTGTTTTGGGCTTCTTGGCTGGGGCGGCGGCTTGAAGTTTCTTTCTCCAGAAGGGAGAGTCGGCCTGTATACATGTGAGAAAATAGTTGAAATAAGGTGAAAATTAAAGAGATGAGTAAACAGGATGAAGTTTGATCTGATTACTTACAGGAGGAGCCGGGTTAAGAGAGCAGAAAGGGTTCAGACCCACTTTACTGCAGTTCTCTAAAGATTCTCCAAGCAGTGTTTTTGCCATATCATTGATCTCTTTGTCGGTTAGGCAGGTTTGGCTATAATGTTGTGGATCCTTTGTGTCACCAGTATGCTGGCACATTAAGCCAGGCCGCCGGCTCAGTGGTAGAATTCTCCATGCAACCCAACAGCAGACTAGATCAATCCCGGTTAGACCATTGCCAAGCAAAGCCCTTACCTTTGAAAAGGTGGAGGCAGAAGGAGCGTATTCTGCAGTAGTTAATCGGCCTGGGAGCAAGCCGGTGGTGGTGAGCCGGTAGGGACGAAAGCCCGGCAGAGGGTTTTCTTCAGCTGGGGAAGTGTCTCTGCAGTAGAACCAAGTATAATTCCAGTCTTTGAGATAACTGGGTAGGGCGGCTGATGGAAAAATTACATCTCTTCGTCTTTGGATAGAGACACCTCTCAGTCTGGCGGTTGATCTAAAAATAGTCCCTGAACAGATCAACAGAGGGCTCTTCCCCAAGATACACTTCGCAGAATACTTGAAAATTGCATATCTTGGAAACGGAGTTGGGACCAATGTCTTATGGATGAAGATTGTAGTAGTTCAGAACGTCCCGGAAGAATTTTGAGCTGGGCGGTGAAAAGCCACGGAGTAGGTGGTTCGTGAAAACCACAACTTCACCCTCTTGGGGCTGAGGGGGACATTCAGAACCTGGAACCCGCCAATGGATGACCTCCTTGGCGGGTAAAACCCCCACGGTCACATAGTCATTGAGTGAGTTTTCTGTGATCTTGGAAGCGATCCAGTCACAGGAAATGGGTGCTTTAGTCATAATGAGCTGGATAGCAAGCTGTGACCAAAGATGCAATGGGTTAATATTACTATGGAAATTGCTTAAATGATTATACAATGGTTCAGCAATGATGAGATGGCTACAGTTAAAAGACTATATTATGATGAACTATTATAGGAATTGTGAGCCGCCTTAGCTTTGGAGTGGAGTAATTATCAAGGTATGAGAAGCATGGCGGGTCAAGTTACAGAAGCATGAGCCGCCAATATATTGGCGGGTTAAGTGAAAGAAGCATCTTTGGAACTCTTGGCAGGTTATAAGTTCATGGTTAAGCCGGCCAGATGCTGCCGGGTTACAAAGTCATTATTTAACCCGCCCGAACAAAGAATGGCGGGTCAGTTGTCTATGAAGTCAAGATTGTTGAAATTTTGCTAAGTGTTGGACAAACAAGTTTCACGGGATGCAGTTATATTTATGGATCTACGGCAGCTCAAAAAGATGACAATTTATTAAACCTAACAGGTGACAGTGGAAGAACTAGAGATAATGTGCTGATTCTGAAGGAAAAGGGGATCTATCCAAGATACCAAACAAGGGCTAAATAGCTACTGCCATGATTTTGCTCCGTTTTCAGATTGAAATATGTTTTCTAAGCAAGAGTTGGATGAACTTGGTCGAACGCCAATGAACTCGATGAACTACGGTGTTCTAATGTGGATCTGAGAAAGGAGTAAAACGATACCTGACGGTGTTGATGAAGAGCGGACGAGCACCGCCGATTTCTGGTCATAATCAGGTTGATGCAGCGGCCTGGATGGAGTTGTTGGCGAAGATCGGTTGGGGCGGCAGAGCTCCAGCAGTGGCGGACGGCGCAAGGAAGAAGAAGGGGAGACAGGGGTAAAAAGTGAAAAAGGGGACCCCCTGTCGGTGTCAAAACCGGCAGATCTCGGGTAGGGGGGCCCAAGTTGTGCGTCTAAGGATCGATGGTAACAATGGACAATGGGGACACGATGTTTACCCAGGTTCGGGCCCTCTTAGTGGAGGTAAAACCCTACGTCCTGCTTGATTGTATTCGATGAGTATAGGGGTTACAAGAGTTGATCTACCTCGAGATCGTAATGGCTAAACCCTAGCCATATAGCCTATGGTTATTCTTATGGCTTCTACGGACTAAACCCTCTGGTTTATATACACACCGGAGGCGCCCAGGGTCGTACAAAGTCGGTTTACAGAGGAAGGAAAGAGTACATCCAGATACCAAACTTGCCATCCACGCATACACGAGTCCCACCCGGACACGGGGGATAGTCTTCTGCTTTATCTTCACGGCCCATCAGTCCGGCCCATATCGAATAGACCGGACACCCGAGGACCCCCTAATCCAGGACTCCCTCAGTAGCCCCCAAACTTGCCTTCAATGACGATATAGTATCCGGCTTATGTCTTCGGCCTTTATGATTCCTCCCTGTCTTCGGCCTTTATGTCTTCGGCCTTTATGTTCGGCCTTTATTAATATAGTATCCAGCTTATGTCTTCGGCTTTGCAAGGAGGGTTCTTCATCATACTCCAGATTGACGATAGTCCGGCGTTGACCTCCATGTTCTGCCTTTATGATTCCTCCCTGTCGTCGCCTCGATGTCCACACGTCGGGCGAATGTGAACAGTCCATACTTTTTTACAAATAAGCCCCTTATCATGCAAGGGCGGTATCTATATAAGGAGGTTAGATCTCCTAATGTCATCCCATATCGCGCAAAGAGCATCAAAGCAAACCACGAAAAATCAAAACATGGCGAGCACCTCTGGCTCTTCCTCGCGCCCTCAAACGGGTGATTGGCGAAGCTGCTCAGTGTCTCACCCTCAGCTGAATCAACTTCAGACGCAGGGATATCTCCCTCCCGCAGATCTAGTCTCCGTGCGGTTAGGATTGGCCTCGATTGGCCATGACGCGCTAGCAGAGAACTTCCCCAATCCAAACAAGGAGGAGAGGGTGTGCTTCATCTCATTTCTTCTGAGGGGCTTAGGATTCGCAATCCACCCCTTCCTCAGAGGTCTATTGGAATTCTATGGGCAGCTGCACAACCTCACACCAGGTTCTATTCTGCACATTTCTGGTTTTGTCGCTCTCTGCGAACTATTCTTAGGCTGCGAGGCTCATTTCGAACTATGGAGAAAGTTCTTTTGCCTCGTCCCCCATCATAAAGGGGGTTCTATATTTGAAGTGGGCGGCGCCGAAGTATGGCGCATAGCCGGATCAGGTTACCTCGTCGGATCTCCCAAGAAGGCATCCGAAGAATGGGCTTCGGAATGGTTTTATATCGAGGATGTTCCCCTTCTGGACCCAATTCGACGTGGACTCCCTGAATTTTCCAGTGCTCCTTTAAAGAAATGCCTCAACTGGCGCCCTTGGAGCCCCAAAGAAGAAGACAGTGCGGAAGTAAAGAGGTTGCTCAGCAAGGTCAGGTTACTTGCCCATTCTGGACTCTCGATAATCGAAGTCATGGCTATCACGATAAAGCGATGCATCCAGCCCCTTCAGTCCAGAGTGACCCCTTTATGGTGTTACAACGGGGAGGATGACGCATCTCGCTATAGGCGCGCGGGCCCGGATACCCCTGCCGCTCTGGCCGCCATTCTGGCAGATCTTTATAAGGGGGAGAAAGAAGAATTCCTCTGTTCAAATTGTCGGGAAGGTTTCTCCATGTATAACCCCATTGAATGGGTGAGTTTTTTGATTATCAGCATTGTCCTACCTCATTATCGAGGCATACTAATCGAATTGTTCTGGTCATCTTTAAAACAGACATGGAGGACGGTCGTCGAGAATGTGCACTGCCCCTCTCCACAACCAGAGGACTATGCTCGCCACGAAGATCCTGGCCTCTGCGAGGATCCGGATATATTTATAGAGTTTGATGACGGAGTCTTTTATCAAGCAAGCCATGAGGGTTCGGAAGTGGCCATTATAGCCGACTACCCCGGCCTTCTCCCTTTCTCTAAGGTAAGTATTCGGAAATCATCCTCAGAAATAGGAGTCCCCACTTGCACCTCACCCATCACACTGAATCGTGCTTTATAGGATCAGCGCTCGGTGAGCCGTACTCCATCGAAGGCGGCCCCTAGGAAGGTAGCATCTGCGCAGGGTGAGCCTTTAAAACGAAAGGAAGCCGGGAGCGCCGTCGACACCCCTCCTCCATCAAAGAGGTATAACATTTAATATATGCCTAGGCATAAAACCAGATTGTCATATTTCTCCTCCCATCTTATTCCAGGAGGAGCACACGGCGAACCGTGTCCAAAATCCCTGTTAGCCGATCATCAGCTAATCCGGCGCCGGGCTCATCAACCAGGACAAGAGCCAATACGGATGCAGCGCCAACTCATCCGCCTCATGAAGATTCAGATGACGTATCTGTCACAAATTCCGAAGTAGAGAGTGTGATGAATCATCGACGGCTGAAAGAGACCATGCGCACTCCAGCTTTTATGGAGCAAGAATTTAATGCCCTCAGCACCATGGATGCATATATCCGGGCCACCCGGGACGGACTTGCTGGAGTTGCCCACCTGTTTTCAAAAGATATGCAGGTAATGGTTTGTGTAAATTTAATAGATATATGCCAGTAGCCCCCGAGACTTGAAGCGGTTTAGGCCAACCGATTTAAGGATCGTTATGACCGCAGGTCCTCAAAGAGAAGAACAACGCACAGTCCCAGGAGCTTGAAGCGAGCCGGACAAAGCTAGACGCTGCCAACACAGAGCTAGAAGAACTGAAGAAGGTCACGATGACCGTTGATCAAAAGAACAAACTGGAGGAGGAAAATGATAAGCAAGCCAAAGAGATAAAGAGCTTAAAGGCTCAATTATCGGACGCTCAAAAAGAGAATAAAAAGTTAAAAGGCGGCATATTCAGTATGACCTTTGAACCATCCAAGTTGCTCATATTATCCCGTAATTCGGAGTGTTATAATGTTGCTCGTGCAGGTCTATTAACTGGGCGTCATGAAGAAGAAGTATCCGGATTCCGAGGCGATGCTTTAAAAGAGCTCTCCGTAGTGTATGAGCGAGCCCGGAAAGCCATGAGAAGTATGGCCAAGGCCTTGTGGCCATATGATGCCCCTCCAGAAAGTATGGAGGTGTTGGCAAACCTGTTCAAAGGTGCCCGGCGCCGTTTTGAGCTATGGAAGACGTCAGCATGCCAGGAAGGTGCACGAGAGGCATGGGCAATGGTGAAGACGCGCTACACCGGGCTTGATCCGAATCGTATGGCCCGAGTTGGACCACAAGGACCGGACGGAAAAGAGATTCCCAGGAACTTGGTATATGACCAAGTGATGATAGCTACGAAATATTCGCAAGAAGACTGTAGCTTAAGCAGTCTTATAGATTACGTAGATAAAGAGTAGGCGTTCGATTCAATGTATCAATGTACTTTATCATCGAACTTATCTCCAACCGAACTTGTCAAAATTTCTCATCGCAGGCCTTCGGCTTCAACCTCCATACCAAGAAGTTGGAGTGTTTCCGGATACCATGTTAGAATGTAATAAATATTCACTATGTCCGAAAACCAGGCAATCCGGTCATGTTGCTCGAACAGACAAAATTTGTTCAGGGAGTTATGTTATATTACTTTTTAACGTAAGAAACATCTTCGAGGGAAAATAGTTCCATTAAGGGTTCCTTTCCTTGGGTCAGCACGCTTAAGTATGCATGCCTAGGCTTTGATCTGAGTTACGGGCAGCCTATCCCGTGTTTGTTAGAAGAATTACACAAATGTAAATAATCTGTCGTTGTTTGCCAACCAATTATTCCCTTAAGAACGCTAGCTTTCGGCTTCACCCATCTGAGGTACAGATCCGGAGTACCCGGTTGTAACAATCGCAGAGGTGCTCCCTTTACACCCTAGCCGAACAATCGGGAACGTAGAGTATAAGCACAGGAGCAAGGAAACCCGGCTTGGCAAAAACTTAAGTCATAGTGGTGCATATAATGGCAAAAAGATGTATAGAACAAATGACGTAAACAATATAAGCAACAAGCTTTCAGTAATAAGCTTCGTCAAAGAAGCCCCCAGTTATAGTGGGGTGTATACATTTAAAGATGTGTACCCCTAACAGTTCGGTAGATCCGAACATACCCTGGGATAAAAGAAGGAAAAAATAAAAAAGAAGAGGAGAAAAAAAAGGAACCTAATCAAAGAAAGAAAAAAGGATGCGACCGAACTATCCATAGAATCGTCGGAGCCGAGCAGCGTTCCATGGATTTGGCTCAAGGCGATTATCCGATGCGTTACGAAGGCGATAGGCTCCTCCTGTGAGAACTTCATCGATGATGAAGGGGCCCTCCCATCTTGGTTTGAGGTTATCCTTCTTCTTCTCCGGGAGACGCAAGACGCGTTCACCAACGTTATAAGTCTTGGCCCGCACTTCTCTGCTTTGGTATCGCCTGGGCTGTTATTGATAAAGTGCGGAACGGGCTTGTGCAATGTCACGCTCCTCTTCGAGACCGTCTAGGTCGTCCTGCCGATCGATCTCGGCTTCTCGCTCTTCGTACATGCGCACTCGAGGTGAGTCATGAATAATGTCGCAGGGCAGAACAACTTTCACGCCGTACACCATGAAGAAAGTGTGTATCCGGTTGTCCGGTTAGGTGTAGTCCATAGCCCCTAGAGCACGGAATCGAGTTCCTCAACCCAATGTTTATCTGACTCCTGTAGGGAGCGCACCAGTCGGGGTTTGATGCCGCTCATTATCAGGGCATTGGCACGTTCAACCTGACCGTTTGTTTGAGGGTGGTAGACGGATGCATAGTCGAGTTTAATGCCCAAATTAGCACACCAGTTTTTCACCTCATCAGCTGTGAAATTGGAGCCATTGTCAGTGATGATACTATGCGGGACACCATAACGGTGTACCACGCCGGATATAAAGTCAATCACTGGTCCTGCTTCAGCCGTTTTTACTGGTTTGGCCTCTATCCACTTAGTGAATTTATCCACCATAACCAGTAAATATTTCTTTTTATGGCTTCCCCCTTTAAGGGGTCCGACCATATCGAGCCCCCAGACCGCAAAGGGCCAAGTAATGGGGATTGTTCTTAAGGCGGTGGGAGGCATAAGACTTTGATTGGCGAAAAGCTGACATCTCACACAACGCTGGACAAGGGATTGTGCGTCTGCTCGGGCCGTTGGCCAGAAAAAACCTGTCCAGAAAGCTTTGCTTACGAGGGCCCGAGCTGCGGCATGATGGCCGCCCATACCAGCATGTATTTCAGCCAAGAGTTGCCGTCCCTCATCTTCGGAGGTACACCTTTGGAGAACTCCGGTAGTGCTTTTCTTGTACAGTTCACCTTCGTGAACTTTGTAGGCTTTAGAACGCCGAACTATGTGACGGGCCTCATTTTGATCATCCGGAAGCTCCTGCCTATTAAGGTAGGCTAGGAAGGGTTCAGTCCATGGAGCAATAACGGCCATGATCTCATGAGCAGAGGGTGTTATTTCGGTATCCGAACCCCTGATGATACCTGTATCATGTTCGGCTGATGGGGGTGTGATCAGGTCTGTACTTGCATCTCCGCTCTCATCCTGCCATACCACGGATGGCTTGAAGAGCCTTTCCACGAAGGTATTAGGCGGGACGGGGTCGCGCTTGGCACCCATGCGAGCGAGTATATCCGCTGCCTGGTTACTGTCTCTAGCGACGTGATGAAATTCGAGCCCCTCGAACCGAGCTGATATTTTTAATACGGCATTTCGATATGCCGCCATTTTTGGATCTTTTGCATCGAACTCTCCATTTACCTGGGATATTGCGAAGTTCGAATCGCCGCGCACCTCTAGGCATTGTATGCCCATGGAGACAGCCATGCGAAGACCATGTAGAAGTGCCTCATATTCGGCTGCATTATTGGAGTCCGTATACATGATTTGCAACACGTAGCGGACTGTGTCCCCCGTAGGGGATGTCAAGATGACGCCAGCCCCCAGTCCGGCTAACATTTTAGAACCGTCGAAGTACATGATCCAGTTGGAGTAGGAATTGTACTCTTTGGGGAGCTCGGCTTCCGTCCACTCTGCAATGAAGTCGGCCAGCACCTGAGATTTAATAGCTCGGCGTGGCTTATATGTTATTTCAAATGGTAAGAGCTCAATGGCTCATTTAGCTATGCGGCCAGTGGTGTCCCTATTATTTATAATGTCGTTAAGTGGTACTTCGGATGCCACAGTGATCGAACACTCTTGAAAATAGTGTCGGAGTTTTCGGGATGCCATAAAGACCCCGTAAGCTATCTTTTGGTAGTGAGGGTATCGGGATTTGCAGGGTGTAAGGACCTCCGATATGTAATACACTAGCTTTTGGATGGGGAATTTATGTCCCTCTTCCCCTCGCTCGACGATGAGTACGGCGCTCACTACTTGGTGAGTTGCGGAGATATAAAGCAGCATAGGCTCGCCAACACTTGGGGCGGCTAGGATTGGATTGCCTGCTAATATGGTTTTTATTTCTTCCAATCCGGCCATGGCCGCTTCCGTCCATTCAAAGTTGTCGGTGCGTCTGAGCAGTCTATAAAGTGGTAATGCTTTTTCTCCTAATCTGGAGATAAAGTGGCTCAAGGCCGCTACGCACCCTGCTAGCTTTTGGACATGTTTTAGGTCTGTTGGCGTAGCCAATTGCTACAAGGATCGGATTTTGGCTGGGTTTGCTTCAATTCCTCTATGGGAGACAATGAACCCTAATAGCTTTCCGGCTGGAACGCCGAAGACGCATTTTTCCGGATTGAGCCGTATGTCGTATGCTCGGAGGTTGTCAAATGTGAGGCGGAGATCGTCCACCAATGATTCGACGTGCTTGGTCTTGATGACCACGTCGTCCACATATGCTTCTACTGTCTTGCCGATTTGTTTTTCCAATCATGTGTTGGTAAATGGCACCAGCTTTTTTGAGCCCAAAAGGCATAGTGTTGAAACAGAAAGGCCCATACGGGGTGATGAATGTCGTTGCGGCCTGGTCGGACTCCTTCATTTTAATCTGATGGTATCCGGAGTAAGCGTCGAGGAAACACAATGAGTCGTGTCCTGCGGTCGCGTCAATAATCTGGTCAATGCGGGGCAATGGGAAAGGGTCTTTAGGGCAAGCCTTATTGAGGTCTTTGAAATCGACACAAAGGCGCCAAGACTTGTCCTTCTTCGGCACCATGACCAAGTTGGCTAGCCAATCCGGGTGTTTGATTTCTCTAATGAACCCGGCTTCGAGTAGTTTGGCTAGCTCCTCCCCCATAGCTTGTCGTTTGGGTTCAGAAAATCACCGTAGCGTTTGCTTGACTGGTTTGAACCCCTTAATTATGTTGAGGCTGTGTTCGGCCCATCTACGTGGGATACCAGGCATGTCCGAATGGTGCCAGGCGAAGATATCCCAATTTTCACGTAGGAAAGCGTGTAAGGCGGCATCTACCATCGAATCCAGCTATGCTCCGATGGACGCTGATTTGTTAGGATCCGTCGGGTGCACTTGAAATTTAACTATTTCATCTGCTGGCTTGAAAGAGGTGGATTTAGGTCTCTTATCGAGAATCATGTCATCCCTGTCCACCGTGGATCGTAGGGTGGTTAACTCTTCGGTCGCAAGGGCTTCGGAGAGTCCCTCAAGGGCCAAGGATGCGGCTTTGTTTTCGGCGCGGAGTGCTGTACCCGGATCACTTGTAACTGTGATTATTCCATTGGGCCCCGGCATTTTAAGCTTCATGTACCCATAATGGGGTACGGCTTGGAAGCGTAAAAAACTGCCCCGCCCTAGAAGGGCGTGGTAGCCTCTATTGAAGGGAGCGATGTGAAAGAGCAGCTCCTCCGACCTGTAATTTTCAGGCGTGCCGAATACTACGTCGAGTTTAATTCTCCCCGAGCATCATGCTCCTCGACTGGGGATGATACCTCGAAAGGTGGTACTGCTTTGCTCGATGCGTGTTCTATCGATCTGCATTTTGTCGAGTGTGTCCTCGTAGATGAGGTTAAGCCCGCTACCGCCGTCCATGAGCACTTTGGTAAGCCGAAAGCCATCCATAATTGGGTTTAGGACTAAAGCGGCGGGTGCTCGGACTGATCAGGCCCTTGGTTCATCGTCAGCGGTGAAGGTTATTGCCGCGTCGTTCCATGGGCTTACTGCGGTTACTTGGTGGACTTCAGCGAGGTCGCGAAGTGCCCTCTTACACTGATTATTTGAGGAGAAAGTCTCGAAGACCGTAAGGACGTTAAAATCGTCATCCTCCGGAGAATGCTTCTTTGGAGTGGTGGTGGTGAGGATGGCCTCTCCACTTTTAGCTACCTGCCGGAGTACCCAACATGCTCGAAGGCTGTGGGTTGAGTCAGTGCTCGGCGTTGTATGTACCGGACAGGGCTTGTCGAGGAGTTCGTCAAGAACGGACCTGTATCCCGTAGAGGGTTTTTCCTTGCCGACGGGCTTATGGTCGGATGCCTCGTAAGGGTGTATCCGTTTTGCCCGGGCAGTGCACTGCTTAAAGGCAGCAGGTTCCAATTGGGTTTTCTGTGCTTTCCAAGTGCTTTCCATCGCGCAATACTTCCGTACTATGTGCGATAGCTCCGTGAAACTCTGTATGTGATGGCGGTTGAGGGCATTCCGAATTCCCTCATCGGTACAATTGCGATGAAAGACCGAGACTGCGTCGTCGCCGCAGCAATCTTTAATCTTGTTTTTGACAAGTAGGAATCTGGCCCAGAAGTGATGGACCGTTTCCCGAGGTTGCTGTCGTACATACATTAGGTCACATATGTCTGGAGGGCCTGAATTACTTGGAGAGTATTGATTGTGGTGGGTGGGCGGGCAAAAACTCGAATCCTGACCCAAGATTGCATCCGGAGCCTGTAACATCTTCGAAGTCACCAGTTCGGGTCCAGGGAGATCCAAGTGCTCCTCGGACCCAATGTCCGACCCTGAGTTCGGGGGACGCGAAGTCTCGTCCAAAGGGAGGGTGTCTGAGCCAAGAGGTTCGGAGACCCGAACATAGCTGGTCTTTAGTTTAGGGGAAGAATTGTTTTCGGCTCGTTCCTCGACGACCGCTACCAGGTGGGTGATCGGCGGAGAATTAATTTCCCTCTAGTCGTGTTTGAGCCTGATCCGATCATAATCCGTTGAAAGCCCCAGGGCGGCGATGCGATCTAGCAGCTCGTTTAAGGACGAGACATCTGCCGGATCCATCTTTTGGTAGTATTCGAGACCGATGCGGGGGTGACGTTTGGCGATCACATGGGCGTTGTCGGCTTGATGGCCATGCCAGCACCCATGGTAAAACTGCCGAGCTGGAGGACCTGTCCTGAAGTTAGGCTCCTTCCAGAGGTGATATCATCGTTGATGACAAGGCGAGCCATAGATCGCTTCTCGCGACTACACAGCGGAGCTCTCAATGAAAGCACCAATGTCGGTGTCAAAACCGGCAGATCTCGGGTAGGGGGGCCCAAGCTGTGCATCTAAGGATCGATGGTAACAATGGACAATGGGGACAAGATGTTTACCCAGGTTCAGGCCCTCTTAATGGAGGTAAAACCCTACATCCTGCTTGATTGTATTCGATGAGTATAGGGGTTACAAGAGTTGATCTACCTCGAGATCGTAATGGCTAAACCCTAGCCGTCTAGCCTATGGTTATTCTGATGGCCTCTACGGACTAAACCCTCCGGTTTATATACACACCGGAGGGGCCCAGGGTCGTACAAAGTCGGTTTACAGAGGAAGGAAAGAGTACATCCGGACACCAAACTTGCCATCCACGCATACAGGAGTCCCACCCGAACACGGGGGATAGTCTTCTGCTTTATCTTCACGGCCCATCAGTCCGGCCCATATCGAATAGACCGGACACCCGAGGACCCCCTAATCCAGGACTCAGTCACCCCCCGTGCCTATTTATAAGGAAAGGTTGGTGAAACAGTAAATGGCATGCGTGGAAATCGAGGAGGCAATATGATTATCTTAACAGAGGAGGCGCCTCGATTCTTGGATGGATAGTTAATGCAAAAAGATTCATTATGATGTCATCAGTTTTTTCTGGATTTATTTTACATGACGTCATGGCGGGTTACAAGATCTGTTCAAAAGTTAAAGCTTCGGGAGGATTGAAGAAGACTCGCCAACTGGAGATGAAGATTGACATGAACAAGTTCAAATCAATCTGGGGCCTAATGTTGGGGATATAACCCCGCGGTGTGACCCGCCCAGGAGGGGCCGGGTTACACTGTTGGCGACTCAATAGAGAAAGCCTAAGTAGGCCCAAGAAGAGAGGATATGAAGACTGGAGGCGGCTCACGAGGCGGGCCTATTGAAGGCCCAAGACCAGGCGACGGTGCTACAACCCAGAGATGTGAGCCGCCCGATGGCGGCTTGCCTAGCAAGGCAAGGCGACTTAGAACCCGAGTTGGACACATTGTGTGATCTGGCTTGAACTCTTGTAAGCCCAGGGCCTCGACCTGTGTATATAAAGGCGAGACCCTGCGGCGGGTTAACTCAAGTTATAGTCAATCGATAGCTAGGTTAAGCAATTCCGCTCCCTTGTAATCGATACTCAATCAATACAACACAAAGCAGGATGTAGTCTTTTACCTCATTGGTGAGGGGCCGAACCTAGGTAAACTCGTGTCTCTCGTCCCAATCAACCTCTTCAAGCTAATCTACGTGCGATGGCTCCACACCTAAGTCCTTTCACAAGGGCATCTGCCGTGACAAAACCATGACATATTACCTCTTTATATCAATATATTTTCATTTATCGGGCATATGATTATATATTGTTGATATGTAGGTCATAAAGAGATGTAACCTATTAAGAGACGAAGCTCTAGTAGTGGTGGAGCTAGTGGGTGGTTTAGATTGGGTAAGCCCCATCTAGTATTTTGAATGTGCGCATGTGTGGTGGTTTTTCAAACTTCATGAACTAATCAATGTCATTCAAGAAAAGATTTAATAATGTTATAATAGGAACAATGGATGATGTCAATTTGCCTTACCCATCAGAAAAATTCTAGATCCACTACTAAAGCCTAGAGCCTATGTTGATACATTTATATATGTAATTGTTGTTTTTGACCGTGCGTCTGGTTCTTGGCACAAACACGGCTTAAGAGACCCGGAGATGTATGTGTTTTAATATACTAAATTTCAACCCGACATTACCTAATATATGTGAAAGTGCAACTAATCCCCGGATGGTTTTGGTAATTCATAACAACATATAGCTCATTGAACTAATATCCATTCAAAATAAATATTTCAGGAAGTTCAATGAATGGCATGGCATGGACTAGAGATGTGGACCCCTCAAAATGCTACGGACACATATTGGCAAAAGCTCAAGTCTCTTCATTGTTGTTTTAGTGATCCAAGATCACATTGAGTCCATAGGAAAGACAAAACTATTAAAAGGGGATGAGGTGTTGCTTAATGGCTTGCTTGCTCAAATGCTTAGTGATATTGCTCCAAAACCCTCAACCACTTTCTCCATCCAAATATGTCAAAACCCTAAACTCCAACTTGGCCCCAGTGATTCTTTCTATCCGGCGCCACCGAGTTCATATGACATAGCCACAGCCAGAAAACCTAACAGTTCGGTCACACCGATATGGATCTCGGTCTCACCGAGATGGCCTTGCCAACTCACTGTTATCAGTTGCAATTATTTCGGTCTCACTGAAATTGCAATCGGTCTCACCAAGATGGCTTGACCAATTCTCTGTTGCCCTATTGCTTCACTTCGGTCTCATCAAGTTGATGCAATCGGCGCCATCAAGATGAGGTTTGCCCTAAGCCCTAGCACATCGGTCCCACCGAGTTGTTCCAGTCGGTCCCACCAAGATTCCTAACGTTCACATTTTTGAACTAATCGGTGCAACCGAGTTTAGCTATTCGGTCTCACCGAGATGGGTCAAATGTGTGTAACAGTTGGATTTTGTGTGGAGGCTATATATACCCGTCCACCCCCTCTCCATATGTGAGAGAGCCATCAGAACATGCCTACACTTCCACCATACATTTTCTGAGAGAGAACCACCTACTCATGTGTTGAGATCAAGATATTCCAATCCTACCACAAGAATCTTGATTTCTAGCCTTCCCCAAGTTGCTTTCCACTCAAATCATCTTTCCACCATATCCAAATCTATGAGAGTTGAGTGTTGGGGAGACTATTGATACGTCTCCAACGTATCTATAATTTTTGATTGTTCCATGCCGTTATATTATCATTCTTGGATGTTTTATAATCATTTTATATCATTTTTTGGTACTAACCTATTGACATAGTGCCCAGTGCCAGTTGCTGTTTTCTGCATGTTTTTTACATCGCAGGAAATCAATACCAAATGGAGCGAAACTTTTTGTGGATTTTTTTGGACCAGAAGACATCCAGTGGGCCGGAGAAGCACCTGGGGGGTGCTCCGAGGGGAGCACAACCCACCAGGGCACGCCTGGAGGCCCAGGCGCGCCCAGGTGGGTTGTGCCCACCTCGGGGGCCTCCCACACCGCCTCTTTGTTCTATAAATACCCCAATATTCCGGAAACCCTAGGGGAGTTGACGAAAATCAATTCCAGCCGCCGCAAGTTCCAGAACCACCAGATCCAATCTAGACACCATCACGGAGGGGTTCATCATACTCATTGGTGCCTCTTCGATGATGCGTGAGTAGTTCATTGTAGACCTTCGGGTCCGTAGTTAGTAGCTAGATGGCTTTCTCTCTCTCGTTTGATTCTCAATACAATGGTCTCTTGGAGATCCATATGATGTAACTCTTTTTTTGCGGTGTGTTTGTTGGGATCCGATGAACGTTGAGTTTATGATCAGATCTATCTTTTTATCCATGAAAGTTATTTGAGTCTTCTTTGATCTCTTATATGCATGATTGCTTATAGCCTCATATTTCTTCTTCGATATTTGGGTTTTGTTTGGCCAACTTGATCTATTTATCTTGCAATGGGAAGAGCTGCTTTGTGATGGGTTCGATCTTACGGTGCTTGATCCCAGTGACAGAAAGGGAAACGACACGTATGTATCGCTGCCATTAAGGATAACAAGATGGGGTCTATTTCTACATAAATAGATCTTGTCTACATCATATCATCGTTCTTATTGCATTACTCCGTTTCTCCATGAACTTAATACACTAGATGCATGCTGGATAGCAGTCGATGTGTGGAGAAATAGTAGTAGATGCAGGCAGGAGTCGGTCTACTAATCTTGGACGTGATGCCTATATAATGATCATTGCCTGGATATCGTCATGAGTATTTGAAGTTCTATCAATTGCCCAACAGTAATTTGTTTCCACCGTTTGCTATTTTTCTCGAGAGAAGCCACTAGTGAAAACTACGGCCCCCGGGTCTCTTCTTTAATATATTTGCCTTCAAGATCTATTTTGCTATTCGCTCTTTTATTTGTTTGCAACTTTTATTTTCAGATCTATTTATCCAAAAACCCAAAAATACCTCGCTGAATTTTATTTGCTTTTATTTGCATCTTTCAATCTACTACAATTTTATCTATCTCGTTACCCGAAAGGGATTGACAACCCCTTTAACACGTCGGGTTGCAAGTATTTGTTCTTTGTGTGCATGAGATGTTTGCGTGGTGTTGCGTGGTTCTCCTACTGGTTCGATAACCTTGGTCTCATCATCGAGGGAAATACCTACCGTCGCTGTGCTGCATCATCCCTCCCTCTCTGGGGAAAAACCGACGTAGTTCTAGCAGACATCAAGAGGAGTTTCTGGCGCCGTTGCCGGGGAGACATCATCAACATCTACCAGGTTCCTAATCACAAATCTCATATCCTTGCAATTTACATTATTTGCCATTTGCCTCTCGTTTTCATCCCCCCCACTTTACAAAAATTTGCCGTTTTATTCGCCCTCTTTTTTGTTTGCCTTTTTCTCGTCAGATCTCATGTTTGCTTGTGTTGCCATGTGCCTTCTATTTGCTTGAATCTTCGCTTGCTAAAATTCTATTGTTATGGATCCTCATCCACTTGCTAATCTTTTCAAAAGATCCAATTATGATGAACCAATTGCTAGTGAATTGAGTTCACTAGATTATCTTTATGAAGTTCTGCTTGAGATTTATGACTGAAAATTGTGATGAAGTTTTAAATGAAGGAATTTATAAAGTGGTTCATGATAGCTCCTTGAATGGAAAGCATGATTGCAATGATGTTATTATAAATTCTATTAATGTCAATTATGCTAATAATATGCAAAACGCCAAGCTTGGGGATGCTAATTTTGATATGTCCACTACTTATTGCAATAATCATGATTGGGGTGATTCTTCTTATGATCTTGAAAATTTATTTAAGCCTCATGATGAATATGTTATTGATAATAATGTTTGAAATAATATCGAAAGTGGGTTTGGAAGATTGTCAACTTTAGGTAAAAATAATCCCACATATTTGGAGAGTGTTCAATCTTATGAAATTTTTGATAAAAGTGGGCTTGGAGAGGTCATGACTTTATTTGATGATAATCCCACTATTTTGGAAGAGTGTCGACTTTGCATGCATGTGGATCATGTAGAGAATATGTTACGTGATAGTTATATTGTTGAGTTTGAATATGGTCCCACATGTAATTATTATGAGAGAGGGAAATATGGTTGTAGAAATTTTCATGTTACTAAATTACCTCTCTTCATGTTGAGATTGCTATTGTTTTCTTCCATGCATATGCTAGATCTTGCTAATTTGTTTTCCCATAAAAGTCCTATGCATCGGAAATATGTTAGACTTAAATATGTTTGTCACATGTTTTATGATGCTCTCTTTGTGTTTTCATTATTATCTTTCATGTGAGCATCAATAAAATCTTATGCCTAGCTAGGGGCGTAAAACGATAGCGCTCGTTGGGAGGCAACCCAACTTGTATCTTTTTGATTTTTGGTTTTCTTGATGTTTTCAATAAAATACCCAATTATTCCTCTGGTTACATGTGTTTTTGTGGTTCAAATTAGTGTTTGTGCCAAGCAAAGCCTTTGGGGTGATTTGAGTGATAGTTGATTTGATCTTGCTGAAAAACAGAAACTTTTGCACTCACGAAAATATTTTTTATTTTTTACATAAGAGTGCTTTTCAATTGATTATTTTTCGTAAGATTAATAAACAAATTGCTTACGTTGTCCTAATTTTTCAGAATTTTTGGAGTTACAGAAGTATTCAAAGTTTTCAGATTACTACAGACTGTTCTGTTTTTGACAGATTCTGTTTTCTTTGCGTTGTGTGCTTGTTTTGATGATTCTATGGTTTTATTTGAAGAGTTTTTGCCATAGAAAAGTTGGAATACAGTAGATATAATGCAAAAATAAAATATGAATGGGTTTTCAACAGTACTTAAAGTAGTGATTTGTTTTCTTATACTAACGGATCTCACGAAGGTTTTGTTGAGTTTTGTGTGATTGAAGTTTTCAAGTTTTGGGTGATATTACGATGGATGAAGGAATAAGGATTAGCAAAAGGCTAAGCTTGGGGATGCCCGAGGCACCCCAAGATAATATTCAAGAAGTATCAAGCAACTAAACTTGGGGATGCCCCCGAGTGGCATCCCCTCTTTCTTCTAACGACCATCGGTATTTTACTTGGAACAATATTTTTATTCGTCACATATTATGAGTTTTGCTTGGAGCGTCTTGTATGATTTGAGTCTTTTCTTGTTTTGCTTTTTATTTTAAGTCTTGAATCCTTTCTGGACACACCTTTTTGAGAGAGCCAAAAACTATGCTATGCTTGCTCCTATGCTTCACTTAAATTTTTAGAGCCTTGGAATTGCTCTAGTGCTTCACTTATATCTTTTTGAGCACGGTGTGCTTTGTTATTTTTGAAGAAATGCTCTCATGCTTCACTTAGATTTATTTGGGAGTTAGTTAAATTTTGAAGAAATTCTCTCTTGCTTCACTTAGATTAATTTGAGAGAAGGAAATATTATGCTCATGTTCTTCACTTATATTTGTTTGAGCTTATTGAAAGCAACATATGAAACTAGTCCCAAAGTGATAGATATCCAAGAAGGATATAATAAAAACTTTCATGAAGGTCATTGGACAAAATAAACTTGGTTATTTGTAATAGTTTTGAGATATGACGATATAATATGTGAGCCATGTTGATGAGTAATTGTGCTTTAGTAAGAATATTGGTGTTAAAGTTTGTGATTCCCTATGCAAGTACGAAAGTCAATAGTTATGCAATGAAATTATATCTTACTTATGGTGCATTATTCGGTGTTACTTATGCTTAATGCTTGCTTACGAGATTATTCGTTTCTTGGTTGGGTGCTTCTCAATCTTTTTGCTAGCCTTCATTTCCACCAAGTATGATCACTACTTGTGCATCCAAAACCCTTTAAACTAGTTTTGCCATATGAGTCCACTATACCTACCTATATGCGGTATTTCCGTGCCGTTCTAAGCAAATTTGTATGTGCCATCTCTAATTTTCAAAATAAATTTCTCTTTTGTGTGCTCGTACCGCTCGCGAGGCGGTGAGGGGTGGCCGATATTTTCCATGCTAGATGTGTTATTCTCACGATGAGTGTTTATCCACTTGTCATTGCACGAGAGTACGGCAAAGGTATTAGGTATGCCCAGTCCCGAAATGAAAAATGAATTTACTTTATGTTGTCAAATAATAAATTCCTTGGAAAGTGTTGGTATGTAGGGCACCCGTGGATACGGCTAGCCATGGAAAGTGAAAGAAATGGTGGAAAAAGGAATAAACTTTATTTTCTGTTTGGGAACCGCCTATGATATATCTAGCATGGAAAGTGTTGGGACCTCTAAGTCGTTTTCGTTGGTGGGAAAAGTATGCCTCTAAAAATGTTTTTATCTCTCAGTTTAAGCTTTGAGCTCTGGCACCTCTACAAATCCCTACTTCCCTCCGCGAAGGGCCTTTCTTTTACTTTATGCAATTTTTATTTTCAGTCTCCATCTTCTCTAACAAAGCACCAACTAAGGGGCACTATGATCGTACTTGAGCATTGGGTGTAGCTAATATTCGAGTGTGTTTCATGAATAGATCAATGATTGAGCATGATGGGCTAGGGATAACTTGCTTTAGCGTTGATATTTTGAAAGACATGGTTGCTTGTTGATATGCTTGAGTATTTAAGTTATCATGTCGAAACTAGACTATTGCTTTGAACCATATAAAAGTCCAAATGTCCATGCTATTAAGAAAAGAATATGTGATGAACATGTTAGGCAGCATTCCACATCAAAAATTCGGTTTTTATCATTTACCTACTCGAGGACGAGCATGAATTAAGCTTGGGGATGCTGATACGTCTCCAACGTATCTGTAATTTTTGATTGTTCCATGCTGTTATATTATCATTCTTAGATGTTTTACAATCATTTTATATCATTTTTGGTACTAACCTATTGACATAGTGCCCAGTGCCAGTTGCTGTTTTCTGCATGTTTTTTACATCGCAGGAAATCAATACCAAACGGAGTCCAAACGCAGCGAAACTTTTTGTGGATTTTTTTGGACCAGAAGACATCCAGTGGGCCGAAGAAGCACCTGGGGGGGGTGCTCCGAGGGGAGCACAACCCACCAGGGCGCGCCTGGAGGCCCAGGCGCGCCCAGGTGGGTTGTGCCCACCTCGGGGGCCTCCCGCACCGCCTCTTTGCTCTATAAATACCCCAATATTCCAGAAACCCTAGGGGAGTCGACGAAAATCAATTCCAGCCGCTGCAAGTTCCAGAGCCACCAGATCCAATCTAGACACCATCACAGAGGGGTTCATCATCCTCATTGGTGCCTCTCTGATGATGCGTGAGTAGTTCATTGTAGACCTTCGGGTCCGTAGTTAGTAGCTAGATGGATTTCTCTCTCTCGTTTGATTCTCAATACAATGGTCTCTTGGAGATCCATATGATGTAACTCTTTTTTTGCGGTGTGTTTGTTGGGATCCGATGAACTTTGAGTTTATGATCAGATCTATCTTTTTATCCATGAAAGTTATTTGAGTCTTCTTTGATCTCTTATATGCATGATTGCTTATAGCCTCGTATTTCTTCTCCGATATTTGGGTTTTGTTTGGCCAACTTGATCTATTTATCTTGCAATGGGAAGAGCTGCTTTGTGATGGGTTCGCTCTTACGGTGCTTGATCCCAATGACAGGAGGGGAACTGACACGTATGTATCGTTGCTATTAAGGATAACAAGATGGGGTCTATTTCTACATAAATAGATCTTGTCTACATCATGCCATCATTCTTATTGCATTACTCCGTTTCTCCATGAACTAAATACACTAGATGCATGCTGGATAGCAGTCGATGTGTGGATTAATAGTAGTAGATGCAGGCAGGAGTCGGTCTACTAATCTTGGACGTGATGCCTATATAATAATCATTGCTTGGATATCGTCATGAGTATTTGAAGTTCTATCAATTGCCCAACAGTAATTTGTTTCCACCGTTTGCTATTTTTCTCGAGAGAAGCCACTAGTGAAAACTACGGCCCCCGGGTCTCTTCTTTAATATATTTGCCTTCAAGATCTATTTTGCTATTCGCTCTTTTATTTGTTTGCAACTTTTATTTTCAGATCTATTTATCCAAAAACCCAAAAATACCTCGCTGAATTTTATTTGCTTTTATTTGCATCTTTCAATCTACTACAATTTTATCTATCTCGTTACCCGAAAGGGATTGACAACCCCTATAACACGTCGGGTTGCAAGTATTTGTTCTTTGTGTGCAGGAGCTGTTTACGTGGTGTTGCATGGTTCTCCTACTGGTTCGATAACCTTGGTCTCATCACTGAGGGAAATACCTACCGTCGTTGTGCTGCATCATCCCTCCCTCTCTGGGGAAAAACCGACGTAGTTCTAGCAGACATCAACTATCATTTGAAGGATAAGAGCAAGGAGTTCATCATCAAAACACCATTTATTACCTTTTGGAGAGTGGTGTCTCCTAGATTGGTTAGGTGTCGCTTGGGAGCCTCCGTCAAGATGTGGAGTTGAACCAAGAAGTTTGTAAGGGCAAGGAGATCGCCTACTTCGTGAAGATCTACCCGAGTGAGGCAAGTCCTTCATGGGCGATGGTCATGGTGGGATAGACAAGGTTGCTTCTTCGTGGACCCTTCATGGGTGGAGCCCTTCATGGACTCGCGCAGTCGTTACCCTTCATGGGTTGAAGTCTCCATCAACGTGGATGTACGATAGCACCACCTATCGGAGCCACGCCAAAAATCTTCGTGTCTCCATTGCGTTTTCCTTCTCTGAACCCTTCCCTCTACCTTCATATGCAATGTTTTACTTTCCGCTGCTACACTCTTAGAATTGCATGTGTAGGTTGATTGCTTGACTTGTGCTAATTGCTAAAATCTGCCCACAACTAAAATTGGGAAAATGTTAGATTTTTATTTGGTCAAGTAGTCTAATCACTGCCCTCTAGACATACTTTCGATCCTACAAGTGGTATCAGAGCTTTGGTCTCCTTTTGCCTTGATTTCCATAGATTTGGTGATCATAGCCTTGGTTTCACAACCTAGGAGAGTATGGCGTCTAGCGAGGGAAATTACCACCGTAGAGGTGCTTACTTTGATGGTACTAATTTTGCTAGTTGGAAGCATAAGATGAAAATGCATATTCTTGGTCATAACCCCGCCGTTTGGGCTATTGTGCGTATTGGCTTGCAAGGTGATTTCTTCGAGGATGGAAAAGAACCGGATCATGAAGCGACAGCGGAAGAAATGAAGATGTTTTAATACAATGCTCAAGCTTGCGATATTCTCTTCAATGGATTGTGCCCCGAAGAATTCAACAAAATCAGCCGTCTTGAGAATGCAAAGGAAATTTGGGATACTTTGGTTGATATGCACGAAGGTACCGAGTCCATCAAGGAATCCAAGTTGGATGTGCTCCAAAGTCAACTTGACAAGTTCAAGATGAAGGATGGTGAAGGAGACACCGAAATGTACTCTAGGCTTGCTCTCATCACAAATGAGATTGCCGGCTTAGGAAGTGAAGAGATGACCGACAAATTCATCATCAAGAAGATCCTAAGAGCCTTGGATGGAAAATATGATACCGTGTTCACCTTGACCCAAATGACGCCCAATTACAAAGATCTCAAGCCCACATAAGTCATTGGTAGAATTGTTGCTCATGAGATGTCACTCAAGGATAAAGAAGAGCTCCACAAAAAGTCAAGTGGTGCTTACAAAGCTTCAAGTGATGCTCCTACAACATCAAGCGAGAAGCAAGTCTCCAATGAAGAATTGAGCTTAATGGTCAAGAACTTCAACAAGTTCTACAAGAATAGAATCAAAGAGAGAAGCTCCAAGTCAAGGTCCTACAATGACAAAAGTTTTTCTAATCGTGATAGTAATTGCTACAATTGTGGAAGACCCAGACACTACTCAAATGAGTGTACGGCTCCCTACAAGAAAAGAGAAGATTCACCAAAAATGAGGGGTAGGAGAGATGAATCACCTCCAAGAGAGAGAAGGAGTAGAGATGATCGTTATGAGTGAAGACCCTCTCGTAGAAGCAAGGATTCGGAAAAGAAGGACAAGTCATCAAAGAGCTACACAAAACGAAGACATCAAGCTCTCATTGGTGAATGGGTATCCAGTTCCGACTCCGACAACTACTCCGAGAGAAGTTATCACTCTGAATCCGACTATACTCAAGATGAAGGTGTTGCCGGTCTTGCACTTGTATCATCCAACTCCTACGACATATTTGACTCATCAAATGAAGGAATTGGAAGATGCTTCATGGCTAAAGGCCCTAAGGTATCACACCCCTAGTATGTTGATTTCAATAGTGATGAAGATGATTTACTAGGTGATGATGATTTACTTGTTGACAACACCAGTGATGAAAACTATGATGAATTGGCTAATAATCATGCTAATCAAGATGAAACGAATGACAATGATAAGAAGGAGATTGAGCGTCTAACTAAAGAACTTAACACTCTTAAGTTAGCTCATGAAATAACTCTAGAGGATCATAGAGAGCTCCTAAGGACTCATGAGAAGCTACGCTTTGAGAAGCTAAATTTAGAGCAAGAGCATGAGTTCCTAAAAGCTATCAATGATGATCTTCGAAAGAAGAGTTCTTCTTATCTTGCCAAACGTCTCCTCTTGTCTACTTATATGCCACAAGTAAAATCTAGCAATAAGAGCAAGAAAGATTCTTCCTCTAGTAGTAATAATAACCATGTTAAATCCAATATTGTTGCTTCTAGTAGTTCTCTTGATTCCACTAATGATTCCCTTAGCCAAGTTGCACTTGAGCAAGAAAATAGCTTATTGAAGGGAATTATAGAGAAAGGTGTTTACAAGAGCCTTGTCGGAAGTAAGCAATTTGAGGAAATTGTACGCAAGCAAGGAATGCACCGAAAGAATCAAGGTGTTGGTTTTGAACGAAAGTTCAATGCCAATGGAGTTGAGTGGGAAGAAGATCAAATTCCCAAGGCGAAGTTTGTTCCTCAACAAGAGAAGTATGACCCCACTTCTTTCAAGGGAACACAAGCTCAAGACGATCTTCCACCACAAGGCCACAAGCTAAAAGGCAAGGACGAGCTTCAAGAAGAGATTGAATCATTTGAAGAAGCTCCTAAGGCCATGGTCAAGTGGGTTCCCAAGACTACGTCAAGCTCTACATCATCAAGTACGACTACAACTCCAAGGATTCCCATCAAGTTGATGTGGATCCCAAAGAAGAAGAACTAGAGTGTTCTTGAGGGTGACTCCACCAACATACTTCACTCATATTCATTTTGGCGAGGACTTGTGCAATCAACTTTCATATCTTGCATTAGTTCATGGAGTCACAAACCCTCTTGTTGGTAAGACAAGGGATGAGGTAACCCAATGCTTTCATGGACATCATTATATGTGCAATTCACTCTATGTCTATGGATATCCTTGTATGTTCCTTGTGGGACTAATATAACCCATGTAGGTATTGAAAGTGCAACACTCCAATGGATTTCTCCAAAAGATCTACATCAACATTGAGCATCCACATCTTCAACATCTACATGAAGTCATCATCGACAAAACCCAAGGTTAGTTCATCCCTCTTAGGGGGGATATCACATCTAGGGGTAGCTTTGCTCTAAGAATTGAGCTAAAGCAACTCTAATGGTGTGAACACATCAATGCTTTATGTAAAAGTGGTAACCCCACTTGTGCTTAAACGATGAGTATGACCTATGATCAAATGTTCTCATTTGACTCCTAAGTCAATATACTCATATATAGATGACCTAGTCATCACCAATTGCTTGATAGATGCTAAAATTCTTTGTGCATGCTTTGTCACATGTTTCATTTGCTATCTTATTGTGTGAGCATGTTGGTTGCATAATTTCCCCATTCGAGGACATCCATTTGTGGTTTTGGTTGTTTGGTTTTTATTGGCCAAATGGATGGACAAGAATGCCTAAGAACTCTAGCTATCTATGCTTTTTCTCTTCTCAAACTCTATTCATGCTACATCACAAAAATTGAACAAGTCTTTTTTGGACCCTCCGGGTGAGGAGCACTCGGAGCCACCGATCCGTCAAGGGCTGCCTTCCAAAACCTTCTTGTGAATTTCGGTCAGACCAACACACTCATATTCGGTCTCATCGAAACCACTAGATTGATCTAGGTTTTCATCTTGGTGCTACCGATTAGAACGACTCGGCCTCACCGAGTTGTAGTAACTGCACGCAGTTTTGCATCTCGGTGCCACCGAGACATTCCATTCGGTGCCACCGACAGCGTATGGGTATACACTACAAAAAAATACACTTCCGTGATGATACGTGTTTGTCACAGTAGCTCGCGTTTTCTGTCATGCATGTACATTCATGATGATTTTATGATAGAATCAAGATAGTCATACATGTGCTGTCGTAGAAGTGTTCCATGACAATACCAAAATTATCATCACGAAAGTGTCCACTTCCATGACGATAAATGGCGCATCACGGAAGTGTTTTCGTCAAGGGTGACCGACACGTGGCATCCACCGTAACGGGTCGCTGTTAAGCTATCGGGTTCCAGTTTGGATCCGATAACCCGTTAACAGCCCTGACCAATGGGGATTTTCCACGTGTAAAATTCTGATACGCTAGAGGATCCACGTGTCAGCTCAGCCTTGAGACAGATGTCATCCAGCCAATGGACGGGACACGCCTATGATAAGTCGACACATGGCTCGGCCCAACAGAGGCCCATTCAGGTGAAAAGGCCGACCCGTTTGACTTGGTCAATAGGTAGCGGGCCGGCCCACGGAAAGCCTGTTAACAGCCTATTCGCATATAGCCCATTTACAGCCCGCTAACTCACGGCCCATTATGGCCTTTCTGAATTGGGCCCAGTAGCATCATCTGGGCCGTCCAATATGATTCCAGACCATTGTAACTTCGGGCCCATGTATGGCCCGTGACGTCTTTCGGCCCACACGAGGCCCTTCGTAACTCTGGGCCCATTAAAGGCCCGTGGTGAAACTAGCCTACAATGAACAGTGTATCGCTTTACACCCGTTAACGGCCCATTATTCCGCAGGGCCGTTTCCAGCCCGTGTTACCTTTCAGCCTTCTAAGGGCCCATTTATTCTTGGGCTCATTTCCAACATTCGGTTACTTACGGTCTGTTACTGGCCTGTTCAGCTTGTGGGCCAAATTCAGCCCGTGGTTACAGTCGGCCCATTTGTGGCCCGTTAACCCGTTGGGCTGTTTCCATAGCGTCATCAAATACGACCCATTAACGACCCGTGATGCCTGTCGATAGAATTAAGCCCGTTATACATTTCGGCCGATAACGGCCCGTTATGGTCGGGCCATAAACACACGATTTCCACTCTAGCCCGTTTATGGCCCATTTTGCGGATCGTTATAGTACAACCCATGTTTGGCCAATCAATCATGCAGCCCATAGAAGGCCCATCGATTATACGGCCCGTCGAAGGCCCATCGATTCCACGGTCCGTAGGAGGCCCATGGTCACTACAGTAGGTAGCAGGACCATGGTTACAATGGTACGTATGTTGCCCATGGTTATTGTGGCCTAGTTATAAAAAATAGGTTATTGTGGCCACTAGAAAAACGCAGAAAAAGAACTGCAGTGACTACAAGCAAACAACTAAACAAGACAATAAGGAAATAAATAAGCAAGCAACTAACACTAGGCTATTACGGCTATTACACATATTACATCCACTGGGCATCAAAGTTCACCACTAGTGCAAATATAGGGAACAAAGCAGCATATCACATACACTGGTTGTCAAAGTTGGCGACCAGTGCAAATAAACGCCGCAGCAAAAAAAGTCCAGAACTGAAACCACTTCAAAAGAGCTCAAGAAACAATATCCTGGGTACCCAACCTGTTGGCAAGATGCTTAGCAAGCTTATTAACTTTCTCTTGTTTGGCGCTTAAATCCTCCAACGCTTGCTGTTGCACCAGAAAGTATGCATCTGAATTCTGCAGGGACTTCCTCAGTCCTTCGGCTTCCTGTCGCAGCACATCTAATCGATGTCTTTCAACTTGAAGTTGAGACTCAAGAAGCCAAACTGATTCAGGCAGAGAGTTCGAAGAGCTTGTGCCAGCAGTAGTGTCCAGTAACTCGAACACTACATTAAGACAGGACTTTGGGGTTGTCTCACTGTCTTCAAGATAGTTTTTATCAGCTTTCCTGGAGACTAACAGGGATGTCTCACTATCTTGAACCTTATCTGCATTACTTCCTTTACCACTGCATAACGGGGTACTCTTCTCCAATATTTTGTCCGCATTCTAAAAGAGAAACAAGAAGACACATCACAGGTTTACCATGTTGTATATGAAACTCATTTTGGTAAACCAGTTCAACAGTAAGGTGGATAGGATAACAACATGAAACAAACATATGTCTATGTCATTCTAGTGTATGTTGTCAAATCAAGATAGAGATAGTTCAAATCATATCTGTTTAAGACAAAGCAGCATGGACAGAATATAAGTGCGGGAAACCACACATCATGACATGAGAACATAACTGTTTATTCAATTGAAACTGAAATCAACATAGAGCAAGTTACAACAGCAAACCAGTTAAAGAAACAGGTTTAAAACATACCTGTTGCGCCATTGGAGTTTCAATTGCATCCTTCAAATTTGAAATTAGTTGGTATAAGTAAATACAGTAATGCAAGAGCAAAGCAGTATGAACCATAGCTACGGAACCTGACCTGAGAACAATTCTTCTTTTGCTCTAAGCGTTGAGTTGGGGTTCGGAGTGGTGGTCCTCGTGCTTTGGGCACTGCAGTTGCCTTACTAACTGCTCGTGTTTAGGTGCTCTATGGTGGAGACGGTGCTGTGTCAACTGGAACTGGGTTACTATCTGCTGGGGTTGGGGTTAGAAGAGGTGTAGCTGGTTGTCTGTCGAACTGGGTAGGGGTACAATCTGCAAAAGTCTGGGTTATGTGTGGTGGGGCTGGTTCTTGGGCAAGTACAACCATAGTTCTATCTGCATCGACGGGTAGCACTATCTTTTCTGAAGACCGTGTTTTTACTCCCTTAGGTACTGCCATCACCCCCTCCAATTCAAATGGCTGATAAACAAGAAAAGTAATTGAATATACAGACATTGTATGATAGACAGGTGCAATGGATAGTGGGGAATAAAAGAGGGCATGAAATAATTCACATTTATGTTGTCTAATCAAACAGCATAGCATGACACAATTTCAAATATATGATGGCTAACTAAACAGGATAGCATGACACAATTTCACATATATGATGGCTAACTAAACAGGATAGAATGACATAATTCAAAATATGATGACTATGTAAACAGGATGACATGATATAACTATATTATGTGTCTATTAAAGTGGTTGGCATGCTATAATTCACATACATGCCGTCTATGGAAACCATATGGCATGATATAATTCACGGATAGAATGACAAAATTCAAAATATGATGACTATGTAAACATGATGAGATGATATAACTAATATGATGTCTTTATTAAATGGGATGGCATAATTCAGATACATGCTGTCTATGTAAACATGATGGCATGATATAATTCAAATATTGTATATGATTTATGTACTAAGCAAGTAAGCAGATGGCAATCGCATATATGATGTCTAAACTAAGCAGATGGCATTCAATATTTTGTATATGATGTAAAAACTAAGCAATGCAAGACAACATACGCATGATATGAGTAATATAACCCTGCCAAGTTTGAGCATACACCTCAGGGGGAAAATAGGACTAGTCATCTGTCTCTGAATCCTCCTCTGAGGAGCTATCTGTAACCCACAAGATATCTGCTTCAGCAGGTAGCATTGTCTGCTCTGAAGACCTTGTTTTCACTCCAGATTTTTTCATCACCAATTCAAATGGCTGATGCACAGGAAGAGTAGTTGAATATAAGAACATTGTCGACAAATGGAATACGTGATACAAAAAAAGGATGGCATGATATAATTCACATATATGATGCTTGTCTAAACATCATGGCATTGCATAATTCACATACATAATGCCTTGCAACAAGATAGCATTGCATAATTCACATATATAATGCCTTGCAACAAGATGGCATTGCATAATTCACATATATATGGTAATTAGACACTAAACAGGTGGCATTCACACAAAGAATGTCTAAACTAAGCAAATGACATAGCAAGGCAAGACACCATATGCACGATATGAGCAAGATAACCATGCCAAGTTAAGAGCATACACCTCGGGGGGGGGGGGGATAGGACTGGTCATCTATCTCTGAATCCTCCTCTGAGGAGCTATCCATAACCAGCAAGATATGCGCTTCGTGAGATAGCATTGTCTGCTCTGAAGACCTTGTTTTCACTCCAGATTTTTCCATCACCGTGTCAAATGGCTGATGCACAGGAAGAGTAGTTGAATGTACTTACATTGTTGACAAATGTACTACGTAATGAAAAAAAAGGATGGCATGATATAATTCACATATAAGATGACTGGCTAAGCAGGATGGCATTGCAAAATTCACATATATGATGTCGGGCTAAACAAGATGGTATAGGATAATTTACATATATGATATAGAAAGTAAACAGATGGCATTCACACAAAGCATGTCTAAACTAAGCAGATAACATTTTTAATGTATAAAGTAAGCAATGCAAGGCGCCATATGCATGATATGACCAACATCAGCATGGCAAGTTAGAGGAAAGACCTCAGCGGGTAAATAGGAGTGGCTTACTCCCTCTGAATCCCCCTCTAAACAGTTATCTTCCTCTTGATTACAATCTGGAATGGGGGGGAGGGGGGGCTGCCTTTGCGCCCACCATGGAGCGACATCTACATGAAATTTTATTGCCACGCAAGGCTCGTCTCTTTTGATCTACATGTTCAGTACCAATGTATACAATAACTGACATGCATAGGAATAAAACATAGTGAGATTATGTAAGGAGTGCATGCAGAAATCTAGAGTGATGGTAGCAACCTGTGGACAGACCCAAAACCAGTGATAGCAGGCAGATAATAGCTGCCGTTAAAAAAATACAGATAATGGCTCCTTTACTGTTTGTTTCCCACCCAACATGAAAGTCATAGTAGACACCCGAGATTAACCAGGTAGTAAACAAATAATATTCATTGTTGGCGCTGATATGTACCCCACAACCATTTAAAAACTTATGTTTGAGCATTAGTTTGGAGCTGACTCGGAGTCTAACAGGTGAAGAGGACGATAAAGTAGTAGGTAATATTAAGCGATGCATAACGTAAGCAGACACGAAAGGGTGCGACCTCTCTTGCGGACCCGTGCAGTCCTCAAGGTCATCTGCTTAGTTGATGATGGTAATGCAGTTGTGGTGGCTGCCGGCGGCGTGGAAGAAGATCTGAGGTGGCGAAAGACAGTCTGGAGGGCAGATCCCTGCTGTGCTGGACCCTTCTGTCGTTGGAGCAGCTGAGCTCGGGTGGACGACGGCGCAGCAGGAGCGGAACAAACCACACAAGGGTTTCTTCGAAACCTATCTGTAACAGAAGTAATTCTATAAGGGCTCGTTTGAATTGGAGGATTCTAACAACGCAGGGATAGGAAATACACAGGAATAGGATAGGAATGCACATGCAAAACAGAGCATTTTCAAATACAGGATTTCTGTCAATCTGGGTGTTTGGTTCACGGGAATGCAAAGAAGCATGGTCAAATTAAGTCAAACCACAAGAAAATGTACAGTTATAATGCTATTATGCTACTATCACTTAGTCTTGTTCTTCATGAATAAGAATTTAAAAAGGAGGGCCAAGTGGATATTAAAATTCCTATGGTTTTTCTTTGAAAGAGACACTAAAGGAACAAATAATACTTTGGACCCAAGCCACTGCCCTACTAGCTAAACTCCCAGGCCCATCTACACATGCACAGCTCCAACATGCAAAAATAAATAATGATGGCTTTCAAGAGAGTCCATCACAGGTAGCTAACTTGCCTAGTACCCACTGCTTGTCATATAGGAGAAACTAATCATATTCCTCATTACTACACGTGCTAAGTGGATAATATATATAACCTGTAAAGTAAAAAAACAATGCAACAAGTGTACAACCTCTATGGCAAAGCCATGTCGATCCCAGCATCATTGGGTTAGTAGCTGAGGATGCTGGGGCTGATGTGGCTGTCGGAGGAGGGGAAGAAGATCTTAGGCGTCTAGAGAGGTGGAGTCAAGGGTACTGCTCCACTGTGATGGAGGGTTTCGTCGTTGGAGAAGCTCCGGTGAGGTGTACGACGGCGAGGCTGAAGCAGGACAAGAGAGACAATGTTAACCTGAAGTGGTATTCTAATAGCATCTGCAATAGATGATGTAAATAAAATACATCACCAAAAAGTGCTAGATGTAAAATACATCAGCCGCTCATCTCTGAACTTAACTGCCGAAACTGAATTTAACTGTCGAAACTGAACGCACTAGTAGCAGAAAAGCAGTGCACTAATAGTTTTGGCCACTCGAGCACTAGTGGCAAAGGAGCAGTGATCTAAATCGGTAGCCGCTCCAGCAGGGAACGTACTACCAGAGAGCAGCCGTGGCAGCTGGTCCTGCAGCAGCAGCGCCCGGAGCAGCAGCGCGTGCAAGAGTCGAGGCAGCTGGTCGTGTAGCAGCATCTCGGGTAGCAGCAGCAGGGACTCAAGCGAGAGCCGGAGCTGGTGCTCGTGCAGGAGTAGCGTGAGCATGAGTAGAGCAGCAACGCAAGCAAGAGCAAGAGCAAGAGCAGCAGCGGGAGCTAGAGCAAGAGCAGACGAGGCAGGGGACCGAGAGCAAGAGCAGAGCAGCAGCGCGAGCGAGGGCCGAAGCAGTAGTAGCAGCAGCACGGCTAGCGAGAGCCGGAGCAGCAGCAGCTCCTACTGATGTGGACGTCGCTGCCGAGGGATCGACGCCTTGGAGGAAGTGGCCGGCGACGCCGCCGTAGATGGAGCCACGCCATGGCGGCTTCGGACCGAGCGCCGGCAACATCGTGAGATCGAATCAAGAAGAAAATGCAATGATTACTATAGCACCTCTTTGGTGGCGCCGATTAGGCCTGAGATTCATCCCAGGAATTGGTGATGGTGCTGCTCTTCCGGTGGTGCAGGTGAAGACGGCACTGTGGGAATGTAGGTGGCGCGATAGACGAGGCAAACATCGGGGCAACTCCTTGGAGGTGTAGGATGGGGTGGCTGAACAGGCGGGACGATGAGATCGACGATGGATCCTCATCCGGTGTGGTGGATGAGGAACATCGAGCTGTTGCGGTGGACGATGTCATCGGGGAAGAGGCTCCGGCTGGGTGGCGGACGGAGGAGGGTGTGGGGCTTCATGGGTTTTCACGGCCTCGGTGTACGAATGGGGGGGGGGGCAGAGGGGATGGGAGGGGGGAACCATGGCTTAGGGATGCGCTTGTCCGAAATGTGGGGTAAGTTACGAAAGTAGCCCCACCGATTTGAACTAGGTGGTTCTTTCGGTTCAGGGGTATCACGGGAATTTCGCGTCTCAGGATTTCGCAGGAGGTGGGAGTTTTCGCGCGCGTTGTAATTATGGGATAGCAAGGCGCGGGTTGAGATGGAGGGAATTTTAGGAGCACAACGAGACAAAGAGATATCTTAAAATTTCGGGATAACAAGGCGCGGGTTGAAATTTCCAGACAAGCCTAACGTGTATACTATATCAAATCAATTCGCACTTCCCTCGGTGAAAAAACCAAAAATAAATCAATTCGCACCACACAAGAGAGTCTAGTCCCGTGTACTGTACCAAATCAATTCGCACTACAAATGCCATTCAAAACTTTGAATCCATGTTATGTTCAATTAAAATATTTAGCTACGTGTATAATGCATGCAACCTGCTACTCAAATGAACATTTTACTGCATTCCAAACATATATACTACACTTTAATATGAACTAAATTTGAATTCGTTTATCTATTTGAATAAGATCTACAATCATGATTGTTGTCATGTTAAACCATTTGAATTCGTTTCTCTATTTTAATAAGATCTACAATCATCATTATTGTCAAGTTAAACTATCGTTTGTATATTATCTTCACAGCACACCACATGATTACTGTCGAGTTAGATATGAACTATGTGTACTATATGAACTCGAACTTGATTTTTTGAATCCACTTTATGTTGATTTCAAATCACATTACATTTCAAGCTCTAGCTAGATCTTCATAATCTAAACCAAGTCTCATATGTATAATGTGTTTATCACATAATGTTTGGTGCCCCGCCCCTACGCCTACAAATATTTAGCTGTGAGTTGTAAACGCCACACATTATCACAAATTCAAATAAAATGTGAGATGGTCAATATATAGTATGGTTTAGATTGTTTGATATTTAGTTGCGAGCTGCAAACGCCACATATTATCACAAAATCAAATAAAATGTGAGATTGTTCGATATATGGTATGGTTTAGATTGTTCGATATTTAGCTGTGAGTTGCAAACGCCGCGCATTATCACATTATAGTATAACATGTCCAAAACCACACCACGTGTATCACCGCTATATTCATGCACGCATAGGTTTATAACACTACGATCTCTTATTCAAATATATGAATCCACTTTCATATCGAATTACGATCTTTGCTAGTCTCTTACACCCACACAATCCTCTAACCTTTGTAGCTAACCCTAACTTTCTCTCGTGCATGCACACGCCCTTCTCACCCTCTCCCTCCCTCAGCATTCTATCCATCGCGCACATTCATTTTTTTCTTTAGGTCGTTCTCCCACGGTCTCCACAACTCCTTCTTTACGACACACACCGATCGATAAACCTCTCTAGCGATGTTTGCCTACCACATACACACACACACTTTCCATCTCCTCCTTTCTCTGTCCATGCCTCGTGTCTCTCATACGGTCCCACACACGTGTAAACTCTCGCCCCTTTTTTCATCGATCTCACAATCGCACACTCCTCCCCCTATCTAGCTAGTAGGCCTCTCGCACCACCTCCTAGCTCCATCTCTCTATCTATCCGTCTCTCTGGGCCTTATTTGCCTCTAACAAATGGATGTACATCGACCGATCTCCCACTATACATATAGCTAGTTAGGTTGTTTATAACTCATTTTCCACACGCGTCGATCGATCTACCTCATTAGTTATGTCTCTCCCTTCCTCCGACACACAACAGTTGATCTATCGATCTAGTTAGGTCTGCTTACCAAACACATGGTCCCCCTTCATCATCCATGCATGCCTCCCGACACATCTATCACGCACACGCACACACAGAAACACATCCCCACTCTTCTTGATATTGTAGTTGTATCCTTAGTTTATCTAGTAGGCCTCTCCCACCATCTTCGAGAAGCAACTCCACCACCCCTCCGACACTCTACCTCTCTCTCTCTCTCTCTCTCTCTCTCTCTCTGTGTGTGTGTGTGTGTGTGTGTGTGTCCCAACCTATTTCCCGTCCTTCACTTATGTATGGATGTCGACCGATCTCCCTCAAGACATGGCTAGGTCTCTCCTTCTCAACACATATACGAGTCAATCTACCTCTCTAGTTAGGTCTCTGCCTCCCCCCCCCACACACACACCGATACATCAAGCGCTCTAGTCATGTCTCCCCACCACACACAAACTTGCCCTCTCCCCTCTGATGTTTCGGTAGGTTAGTCGCCCTATATCTTTGACGTGCACACACACAATTTCGATGGCTCTCTTCATTGATCTCGCACCCACACACTTGATCCTCTCTTCGACTCTATCGATATGTATGACCCCTCCCTCTCTTCTCGTGGATCGCCCCCTCTATATATGATATAGATAGGCCTCTATTTCACACACATTGCATGCGTCACATTTTTTTTTGAGACATCATCGACACATATTCCCACAAATACATTCACGAAATCACTCCCCATAACAAAAAACACTCACGAACGCACACGACATCTCTCTAGGTTTGTATCTCTCTCACACACACCCACAGAGGTGGGGGACGTGCACGAAGAGAAGAGGTGCACGCACGGCGCACGTACTCCCGTCTCTTTCCCAACCACACCCGCGCGGGTACACGGTGGAGCTCATTTCTGTACGAAAAGGTAGCCCACGTGGTAATTTGACATGTGTACTGGTTGTCCACTTGATGCGTTATTTAAAAAAAGAGGCAAACCATGTGGGGCCTACCTTAGAGGCAAGGCTCTATACACTAGAGATGCTCTGTACTACTTTTGATGTGTCCCGTCAACTTGCAGAACGAGGAGAAGCTTGCTTAGTACACCCTCTCCCCCACCCACGGGCGCGGTGGCTCGCAGAGTCACAGGACGAGGAGAAGCTTGCTTACTACGCCTACGCCCGCTCCCTCGCCCATGCGCGCGGTGGCTCGCAGGACGAGGAGAAAATTTTACTACTCCCTCCGTTAGACGTATATATACTCCTCGTCCCTACCTTGTTTAGAGAGATTATCATATTGTTTGAAATATATGTCTTTTAGCAGATTTCAATATGAACTACTAGTACATACTCCAAACACTGATGTATATAGACGTATTTTAGAGTGTAGATTCACTCATTTTTCTCCGTATGTAGTCCATATTGAAACGGACGTAGTAGTACGCACTCTCCCTCGCCCCTCGACCCTCGCCCATGTGGTGGACGTGCATCAATTCATTTGGTCTCAGATATCCAGAACCATATACTGTAGTACCATCATTGCTCGACTTCCCGAAGAGGCGAAGAGCCAAGCGCAAGGTTATAATATTTTTGAGATGCCAAGCGCAAGGTTTATAGGAGAACGAGTAGTAGTAGTAGTAGTAGTAGTAGTAGTAGTAGTAGTAGTAGTAGTAGTAGTAGTAGTAGTAGTAGTAGTAGTAGTAGTAGTAGTAGTAGTACGTAGTGTATGAGGAAGAAGCAACAGGAATGTATGTTTTGCATGACAGTCTCTTCTTACAGAACATGCTAGACCTAGTGGACCTCATTGTTGCAATGGGAGTATCATAGATGGCACAATTCAGAGTGGTGGGCAGCGGGAATAATATTCGGAGCTGCTTAGTCATAAACCCCATGAAGAAGTCCCATCGAAAGGAATAGCCATCCTCTACACATGCTCCTATGTCAAATGAGTAAATGAGACAAAAAGAGAAAGAGACAAAGTAAAAAAAATCACCAGCCTTAGAGCCAGCCCTATTGTATCAGTGAATGATATTTCTACGTCGTGATTGACATGGCTATCTTGTTAACCATGCTAAGGAGGTAGCAGCGGATTTTTATTTATTTGCGGATGTAGCAGCGGATGGATATTCAACAAGGAGTGAAATGATGGCTGCTTCCTCGGTTAAACATAGAGAAAGGTGGGCATCGTGATTTGATGGCTCATTAGTCATTATTACTGCCTATACTCTTTGCCCATATAATAACTGCGTGGTAGAGTAGTTGGCTATACTTTTAATAACCATGCTCGAAGAGAAGAGGTGCACGCACCCACGCACGTACTAGTAGCACTCTTTGCGTCTTCCCCAACCACACACGTGACACGGTGGAGCTCATTTCTGTATGATGATGCAGCCCACGTGATAATTTGACGCGTCTAGTAGCACTTAATGGAGGGTCGGGAACCACGCATGAACGGTGCCGCGTTATTTAGAAATAAAGTTTTTTTTCTTCAGTGGCATGTACGTAGTATAAATAGGTTCATATGGAGAGAAAAAGAAACCGCTCCACTATATATACATAGCCAGGAGTCTACACGGTTGCTTGTTGGGGTTACTCTCTTCACACTCTCTCGCACAAAACGACTGTGGCCACATCTCTAACATCCGGGCAGATCACGTCCGCCGGGGGAAGGGGTGAATGCTTTGTGTATATGCGGTCGCCGTCGCCGACGGCGAAAACCCACTGTTGGCGCTTCCCGATCAGGGGTCCCTGCCGTTCTCTCTCACAAAGCCGGTGCGGTTGCCTTCGCCCCTTGCTCACTGCCGCGACGTGGGAAGTTGCCGCCTCCCGCCGCCCTCCTCTAAGCTAGCTACATCCCTCAGGTACAACTTCCTTTACAGCTGGCTTGCACCACTACCCCAGCTGCCCACATCGCTCCATGTGGATATTTCTCTACTTCTTTGCCCCACACGTACCTCTACTGGCTTCTACTGTATTTTTGATGAGTTTATGTCTCATAAAAACTAGTCCCACTAGTCTTATTCTAATCACACTTCAATTTCTTTGCCACAGGGATGCTCAGCTCGATTTTCGTGAAACTGCAGAAAATGATCCGATGGTGAAAGGGTTGGAAACTTCATTCCTTCGGAAGGTTCAACCTCACCAGCAAATTAAAGCCTAGTTAGGGTTTAGGGTTCAAGGCCTAGGGACTGCATGGATCATTTTTTTCTTTAGCTGTCTCTGTTCCAAAGTAAGTGTCAACTTTAGTACAACTTTGTACTAAAGTTGGCAAAGTTGGCATAAAGTTGAGACACTTATTTTGGAACGGAGGGCGTATTGGCTATGATCTGTGAATCATTGAGATGCAAAAGCATGCATGTTAGTCTCCTTTGTATTTGATGGAATGTTGCAACGGGGAAACCTTGGATGCAAGATACATGAAACAGAAGCTGAAAGCTACATAGCATTGTACATTTTTTGCTGCTTTCGTGTTTTCGCTGAGCTGTCGTGTTTTCGCTGATTTCGCACTCCTCCACTATAAGAGTGGAGAAAATTGTAAAAAGTGGACATGCTCTACCTCCTTTCGCCAAAACGTGGGACATCCAGCATCCGGTGCACGTGTCATGCACCAAAGTAAAGTGTACAGTACAAGTGAGACTCAGCACCATCGTACCACCTCAGTAATAATGACCAATGGGCCGTCAAATCACATAGACCCGGCAGTAAGTTGGACGGACGAAGCAACCATCACTCTTCATTGAATCCGCTTCTCCCTTCAATGCATGCGCCAGTGAGAGGTCGCGTCCGCTCTGCCCGGGCATGAATGCAGCATCGATTCTCTGGAGCGGCGCTGACTGTTTCGGGCGGGAAGCACGCGCGGGCGATGGAGGGGCCTTGGGTGGGCCAGGGTGGTCAGTCAGGAGCGGGCGTGGCAGCTGTCCCGACCGGATGCCCAGAAACGAGAGGATGCACCGACTCTCGCGGCTTCATAGTTTAGTACGTAGTACTACATACCATCTCTCTGTAGGTGATGTGTCGCTCTAGCCCGCTTACATGGCATTAGTACTACACACCATCTTCTCTTCTTGTAAGAGAAAGTACAACAGTGGGCTATAAGCTCGCTTACATGGCATTTTAGCCTATGTGGAGGAGAGAGACAAGGAAAAAGTAAAGGAGTGGGCTCTCATGCAAGAGCCAGGCTCTACGCGTGCTCCTAGGCAAAGGCATTTAATGAGAGGAAAGAGATAGAGAGAAAGTGAAAAACAAATATGAGCTTATAGCCAACCTTATAGCCCACTCTATTGTATGACCAATTAATAATGTTAACTCTTAGTGACATGGCATGTCCATATAGCTAGCAGTTGGCTATACTATTAACCATGCTCTAACACACACATGATGGTCAAAGGGTTGGAAAATTCATTCCTTCGGAGGGTCGTGTACCACACATGAACGATAGTAAGCACGACTGGGAGGCGTGCAGCGTTAATTGCGAGTTGACTCCTTCGAGCGTTAAATTTTCTTCACGTATTAGCATTGCCCTAGTATTTTTCTTCACTACATTAAATAAAGAGTTCCGTTTCATGCACAATTTATAACGATTTTTATGGAGAGAAAAAGAAAACCACTCCTACTATATATGCTGCAGCCTCAGCGCTTGTTTTCTAGGGTTTGCTCTCTTCACACTCTCTCTCCACTATATACATACACGCTGGAGCCTCAGTGCTTGTAGTTGCTCTCTTCACACTCTCTCACCCTCTCCAGATCTAAACAAGACTGCGTTGGCCTCTCTCTCTCTCACTCCCCTCACTGCTGGTCAAAGAGCCGGCAGGATCCCGTCTGCCGGGGAAGGGAAGGAGGCTTAATGCTGTCGCCGTCGGCGAGGGAGGGAATCCACTACCGGCGATACTGTTCTCTTTCACCCAGCGGCGGCGCGGGAGGGCCTCCGACCCCTTCTTCCTCGCTGCCGTACATAGTGTGGGCAGATCGGCCTCCGACCGCCCACTGAGCCACACCCTGAGAACCTTAAGGTATAATTTACTTAATCCACATGCATTGCTCTAGCTGCATGTGGATTTTTTCTGCTTCTGCACTCGAATCTAGGTGTTGGATCATTCAGGAAAGTAGTGGTGAAAGTTGTATAGCATGAATCTAGGACGTGGTTCAAAGAGGAAAGGAAGGGGGGAAAGTAGTACAGACTGGCTATCCAGCACCTACGTTGGTCGAAAAGGGAAAACAATGACAAACGCAGTACGCACATCTGTAATGAACTGATATTTCTGTGGGTGGGGGACAAAGCTATAGAGTTTGAGCAGGACTAGATTTGCTGCCCTCACATAGGGAAAGGTGTCTAAAGATAACAAAACTGGGACCAACACAAATATGCTCCTTGGTTGTTTGTTCTTTGTTGCAACAGACTGTGCATCACCCCTTTATACATCGGTAGATGCACATGGTGCTGGTGCATCCACTGTCCCGTATAACTCTTTAGCTGTTGTTAATCTAACAATGCCACTGGAAAATTGAAGCAATGCCACAGTTAAAAGCAAATTACATGCTTGACGAATTTTATTGTTAATATAATCTCTCTGTTAATATGAATCAATGCCACTGTTTGAGAAATGCTACTGTCTTGCTTTCTTTCCCATTTAGATAAGTAAGATGCTTCTTTTTGTGGGCTTCTGTGTCATCCACCGTTATTGACCAGTAATTGTTTCCTTTGCACCTCTATGTAAACAGGGTTATCTACTTCACCTCGTTGCTATTGCGACCTTTTGGTGCACTGCACAAAACACTTTTGCTTTAAGAGTGTTTTGTGCAGTTCAACCAAAATGTCACACCGACAACGTTGCTTGATTGTTTGATCTTAGTGGAACTGCACAAGAGGAGATCTGACTTCCTATCTATGTTGGCAAATTTGTTCCATATCTTCTTCTTGTGAGTTGCCTGAATTCCACGTCATGAGAGGTCAGTAATGGCCTTCTGCCACATGATTGTGCAGTGTGCTTTCATATGTTCTGCTACTTATATGGTAATGTTGCTTGATTTTAGTGAACTCCACAAAAGGAGACCAGACTTCCAATCTGTATGTGTACCGTAATATCCCATTGAGGTAAGATAATGATATTTCACAACTGTTGGCCTGTATTTTGCTATTGTCATCAGAGAAGTAATGTTGTTGTTTAGTGCTATACTTGTGCTCCCTAATTGACATGCCAAATCTTACATTGAAGGCGAAGCTTGTCTGTTATTGAACCAAGTGATGAAGGGGAAGAACAAGCGGAAGAAGAACAAAAATCAACTCCCGGTGCTGTAATGAAGCACTGGAACTGTGATGACACAAGTAATGATATAGTTTTGCATCTTAATTTATTGCTATGGCTGGAACGAGCAATTGTTTTGCCACTGTGATTTCATGCCACTCTTAATGTAATATGTAATTATCTCTACTTGTGCAAACAGGGATCTTGTTTGAAGATAACATATATTTTAGTGGAACTACACAAGAAGATGTTGGAAACATTAAACTAATCGAGGAGTTTATAGTAAGCATGGCAACCAGAGTAGATAATAATGGATGGTTCCAGAGAAGTGCTTCATCTGCATGCTCTACACAATAAGCCTCCTGACAAAGGTTGGTACCGGCCCACGGATTTCATCCATATGATTGAGCTTTGTCATCTCTATTGGTGTTGTGCTACTGTTTAGCTACTCTCATGAGAAAGTGGTATTGTTTTGCATGTTAATCTAAGGCTGCTAATAAATTGATGCACCAGTTTGCCACCGTTATAGCCATTGATAAAATTAAGTAATAATACAGTTCAAGTTGAGCTGTTGTGTTTGGTATCATATCATTTCCTATGAGGATAATGAGGAGATGCATCTCTTTGTGACTATACATTTCATCAGTTACTCCCTTTGTTAATGTAATGGTTGTTTTAAATATTTCCTTTCCTTTTTTTCGAGCAAACAGGGATGCTAGCATTTAGTTGTTCTCTTGTCTTTGCACAACAGGATCATCCTCCTCTGAAGAAGAATATGGAGTACGTGAAGTGCCTAGTTCCGATTATGCCGGGATGAAGAAGCCCAGTCTATCTTCTCATCAGAAGGAGCAGTTGAAGGATGGTTACATTACTCCCCACAAGACCAAACTAACTTCATCTCAGAAGGACTCACAGATTTCCATCTTTTTTGCTGTGATGGGCAAGTACAATGTTGTTCTAGGATTCTTTCTGGTGAGTTCCATTTTTTTAAATGTGTGCTCTGCATGGACCATGTAGGTGCCTGTTTAAACTGTAAATTCATAATATAGTTTGCTTTACTAATCATTTTTTTGTATTTATGCAAACAAGGGTGCTCAGCTTGATTTCAATGCGAACTACACAAAATGTTCTGATGGTTCGTGCCCATTATACTTCATCATGCACAATACATCGAATGTTCTCGAATCATTCATTTCCACCTCCAGCCACAAAATTAGCTACAAGAAAGGAGGTGCCGATATGTTCAAGGCGTTGCAACATATAAAGGCAAAATCATACAAGCTACGCGCGAATTTGGTTGATTTTGGTGGAACTGCACAAAAAGAACAGCTGGTTTATTTAGCACGAGGTGCCATGTCAATGTACAAACTGATGGCAAACCCCGCCCATTCCACAATCGTAGGCATTTGATATTTTGGAATGGGAAAACCTTGTCAAAGTTTGCTCATTGATGTACTCAAAAAGACACACATTTGATATTTTGGAATGGGACAACCTTGTCAAGTTTTGCTCATTGATGTTAGCAAGAACACATCCGTTTGATATTTTTGAATGGGACGCCCTTTGCTGTCAGGAGCATCGATTGATTTTTTTTACTCTTTAGTTGTGAAGTACTACCTCCGTCCTGGTTTGTTGGTCACCATTGTAATCTGTGCCAAATTTTCACCATAAATTTAACTAACAAAATCTTAATGCATGTCACTAAAAATTATATCATTGAAAACTATGTTCAAATATGAATCCAATGATATATTTTTTGTTAACATGCACTAACATTTTGTCAGTTAAATTTTTTGTCAAAATTTAGCACAAATTACAGAGGGGACTAATAAACCAGGACGAAGGTAGTAAATATTGGCTCTGACATGTGAATCACTGAGATGCAAAATCATCGATTGCTTTGAATGTTCTCTATGAATTGCCAGGCCTGTGAGTTTGATTGCAATGTATAGGCACGCTAAAAAGCTGCTCAAACTTTTTATACGTGTGAAACTGCTGCAGACGAGGTGATCACCGTGCGTCCTGGGAATAATGCTAGTACGTCTTGTTTTGCATGTTCATCCAATGCCAGCGATACAAGAATTCGAACTAATCGAACTAAATTCATTCATCCATGGCCGAATTTCATATAAACATGTCGGATTTCATTACATTTCATAAATTCTTCAACTAAAAAGGGGTGCGTTGGAGGTATAATTAATTAACCTAATCTATGATCTCCGGCGCCCATTTCCCGTGTCCGGCTGAGCCGTACAGAAGCTTATTCTCCAGCACAACTCTCCAACTCCACATCGCCACCAAAAAGCTAATCGGCCATCAGTGTTCAACCCGCCAAGCTTGGCTTCAACCGGAGGGTAGCAGCGGTGGCCTTACTTGGACCCGAGCGGCAGAGACCTACCATGTTCTACTCTTCCTCATTTTCTGTGTGGCGCGGCCTCGTTGGCAGCGGGGCAGGGCCTCGACGGAGCTGGCGATGTCCTCTATCTCAATGCCGGTGGGGCGGCGCCTCGGCGGAGCGGGGGAAATCCTCCCCCTCGTTGCCGGCAGGGCGGGGCCTCGGCGGAGCCGGCGATGTCTTCTACCTCGTTGTTGGCGGGGCGGGGTGGGGCCTCGACGGAGCAGGGCCTCACCGAAGCCGGTGAAGTCCTCCGCCTCGCTGCCGGTGGGGCGGGGCCTAGATGGAGCCGGCGGTGTCCTCTGCCTCGTTGTTGGCGAGGCAGGGCCTCGGCGGAGCAGGGCCTCGCCAAAGCCAGCGAAGTCCTCCGCCTCGATGCCGGCGGGGCGGGGCCTCGGCAGAGCCGGCATTGTCCTCCGCCTCGTCGTCGGTCTCGCCAAATAGCGCCTCGTCCGCTTCATCGCCATCTTTGTAGGTGACCGCAACCTCCGCCACCCACATGCGGTACCGCCAGCGCGCGAGGCGGCTCTCGCGGGTGGAGCGGTATGACTCGAGCAGCGCCTCCTGCTCCACCCGCTCTGCGGCGATCTGCTCCTCCGCCTGCAGGTGCTCCTGGAGGACATGGTGTTGTAGGCGGCGTCGGCCTGCGCCTCCGGGAACTGCTCCTCACGCTTCTGCCTCACCATGTCCATGTATTGGGCACGGTCCTCGCCGATGGTCATGGTGCAATGCACCGGCGAGGATGGTGTGGAGGAGGGGGTTGGCGCCGGATCGTCGACTACCATGTTCTCCATTGGGACGTCGTCGTCCTCCGGCTGCCTGCCGGCCAGCCAGTCGGCAGCAATGGCTGCCATCTCCTTCTTGTTCATCGTCCGCCCGTCCCGAAGAGCGCTAGAGCGCGAGGAAGCCATGGTGGGAGTGGTGTGGATAGGAGAAAGGGAACGGAGGCGGATGACTGCGGCTATGGCCGGCACAGCAGTTTATATAGCAATGGTGGGCGGCGGAGGGACGGATGGGTGGTGCCGGAGTAGCCGCCTCAGCAACCGCGTATCATTAATGTGGGCGGCAGGCAGACGGACGGCACTTGTGTTGTTTGAACATGAAGCAATCGCCCGCACCGGGAAGCGGGGCGGGCGGCGCTGACCGTTTCGGGCGGAAAGCGCGCACGGGCGAGGGAGGCGGTCTGGGTGGGCCAGGGCGGTCAGACTCATGCTTGGCAGCGAGTTGGTCCAGCAGCCGGACATGCTGGCTCGCCAGCGAGCTTGCCGAGCTGAGCGACCACAATCAGATGATGGACGTGGCTTCCGACCAGGAGCCGGCGCCACCGCCCAAGCCGGTTCATGTCGTGTTCAGCATAGAGCAGGTGTGGCCGCACTTCGACACCCTAATGGCGGAAGAGCTACCAGCACAGGAGGACCTGTGCTGCAACCTCTGTCTCCTCAACGAGCACTGGCTCGTGGAAGGACGAATCACCGGCGAACAAGCGAACGACAATGCCGTCGCGGACGTGTGGCCCTATGATCCTGGCTTCATGAATGAGCAGCGGGCGCTGTATCAGACCATCCGTAGGGCCCGCGAGGCCCTCTCCGTCGTCCTTCGAGTTGTTGTGCTCGCCGTGGCGCCGCCATCTCGCGTTGTCAACATGGTCAACAAACATGAGGAATGAGGAGATGACTTAACTTGGAGAGGATGACAGTGGGGACCAACCAGGGCCATAGCCGCACGTACGCAAGTGCCTCCTTATTATATACAACTATAATTTTTTTTGCTTCCTCCTAGTTTCCTGACATCATGGCCCCACACCATTGTCGACCTATATAGTCAATAAATGAGAGAATTGCACAAGGAGAGGCCGACAGCTGGGACCCAGCAGCTCGAGCAGTATTTGTGTTTTTGAGGTGTCAGCAGAGTTTTTCTTGAGCGATGTTTTTGTTGTTGTTCAAAGGAGAGCAGGGTACCAACTGGGCGGGCTGTGGCCTGTCTAGCCTAGGCTATTATTTTATGTCGACCAAATATCCAGCCCAGATATTAATTTTTCAAGCTAAAAATGGCTAGCCCAGCTATACTTTTTGTTGAGGAATACCCAACCCAGGTCAACTTATTATTCTCCGCCCCACTGGGCTGCAAATATTTCCTAGGAGGGATGCATTAGGCTTAACAAGAAAATGGACTTTAAGAAATAATAAATGGGATATAATTATAAAAATTGGGCTGCAACTATAAAAAATGCACCAAACACGTAATTAGTTAAAAAAATATTATTATTGGATTTTGAAAATTTTAATTTCATTACTTGTTGCGCGCGCAATATTTCGTTGGATTTTTACGTAATACAAATTTATTTTGAAATTATATTTAATCTGACTAGAAACTTTGGGATAAAAATATTTCGGATCCCATCAAAATGTGGGAATTTTTATTGAATTCTATTTTGAGTGGTTGGTTGAAATTATTAATCGTTGTCCTAGCTAGAAAATAGGCTGTAATTTTAAGAAACTGTAAATGGGCTGTAGTAAATTCCATTAGAATTCAAAAATGGGTTGCACATTCTTACAAATCGCAAATGAGCTATATGTTCTCTGCCACACACTTATGGGACTACTAAGTTGACGCGTACGCAAGGCTTTGTCAACTTATAGTCAACACACGGTTCTAGCAGCAGTGGTCGTTGGATGTCCATCCAACGGATGTCGTGCTTCTTCTTCAATCTCGGATATTCTTGCTTCAGCCGCCCAAACCACCGCCGGCGGTACCGCCTGCTACCGCCTCCTGTGGCCGGCTGTGCTACCGCGCAGGACTCACCGTCCCACCCTACTCCCATCACCGTCCAGGCCATTCCTCTACTCAGCAACACCTCCTGTTATTCTCCGGTGACGGCAGCCTCATACCACAGCCGAACCAGTGAACCCTCGTACTCCCCTCCGCATGGGTATCCACCTGCCTCGTCTTCCCTGGCTCCGCGTCGTTCCCTTCCCAGGCCTCGCCGTCGTCCACTGCCTGGGTGCTGTCCGCGCGGCGTGGTCAACGTGGTCAATGAACGACAGCCATCGGAAGAGGACTCTACTCGGTGAGGCTAACAGATGGACCCACCAGCTACATCTTCGCATGCAAGGAAGTGCGTCCATATTACAAAAAAAATGATTCTTCCCCCTGACAGCTGGGACCCACGAGCTATATCTTCGCACGCAAGGAAGTGCGTCCTTATCCTCCCTGACAGCTGGGACCCACCCGATCGAAGCGTATGTTGCGTTTTCTGTCTGGTCGGGAACGTGTACGTACATACTGGTCGATCGGTCTCTCTGCAACGATGAACCTTGGCCGAGCAAGCAGTGGGACGTGTAGTAGTAGAGCCACCGATGTAGCAGTTCAGGCAGTCCCTTCTAAACCTTGTACACATATGTACAACCACATACGGGCGGGGTCTCGAACGCCTAGCTACTTGCGCATACATACGGCCAGGGCACGTGTACATGGAGAGGTAGCGGACGGCAGCAATGGCGTCCTGTTCATCGGAAGCCAACTAGCTAGGTCTGAACAGGGAAACCACGTCGTGTTCATCGGGAGGCAACGGAATGCGTCGTGTTCATCGGAGCCAACTGGCTTGGATGGAACAGCCGAAACGGGGTCTGGCGTACCGTAGTACGGAGGAAACGGCCTTCTGTTCGACCAGCTACGGTCAAAACAGGATCCTGTTCATCGGGAGGGGTGTGGCGTACCGCAAAACGGAGGAAACGGACTTGTGTTGGAGTGCTACGGTCGAAACGGGGGTCCTGTTCGTCGGGAGGGGTGTGGCGTACCGCAAAACGGGACTCCACGGGCTACTGTTCACCCACCGTCGACTTCCTTCAGCCTCTACATGCACTGTTCATCCACCGCATCTTCCTCCTGCCTCCACCAGGTACAGTTCATCCATGGGCTACTGTTCATCCAGCCCTCCACCGGCTACTGTTCAACCAGCCCTCCACGGGGTCCTGTTCATCCACCCCCAACCAGCTCGGTTGTGGCAGCCTCCTCTCGGGGTCATGTTCATCCAGCGGTAATGGCCTACTACCACGGGGTCCTGTTCATCCAACCCCCACCAAGAACTGTTCATCCAACCCCAACCACATATGTCTCGACTCGTTCAACCAACCCCCACGTTCACTATTCATCAAGAGGCAGTAGGTTCGATCGGCTTCAGTAAGGAGTAGCAGCAGCAGCGATCGATCACTCGGGTTCTGTTAGCAGCAGTAGCGAAGGAATCGCTCGGGTTCAGTTAACAACCAAGGGATCGATCGCTCGGGTTCAGGAACATAGCTAGTGCAATCGTTCGGGTTCAGTAAGCGAACGCCTCGCTCGGGTTCAGTTAGAGCCCAACGCCTTGCACACACGCACGTACGTACGTGTATGAGAGAAACACGCAAACCTCCATGTATCGCTCGGCCCCGACCACCCACCGTAACCGGGAACTCACCGAAATTTTCCTCGCCCTCGCTTCTACCATGATTTTTCCGTCATGGACGGCCCAAAGAATGTCATGCAGGTGCGTCTCCGGCCCGCCCAGGACGAAAAGCCCATTTTCTGTCATGATTTTTTGTCATAGAAGTAGGAGCCCACCACATCTATGATGATACCGGGTTTTGTCACAATTATCATCATAGAAGTGTCATAAGCATGACAGAAAAAAATTCATTCGGGCCAAAATGTCACGGATGTGTCTTTTTTTTGTAGTGTTATATACTCCACGGCCCGTTTGGTTGAAAATTTCTTCAAACCTCTCGAGCCCGCGCCCCATTTCTACCGCCCCTTGGTCTCCGGATCGTCGTCATCTCTACCTGTGCGCCTCCGCCGCCGTCAACGGATTTCTCCATCGCCGTTGCTGCCGTAGCGAATCGTCACTGAATTAGGGTACGGTTCGACCACTTTGTGCCTATTCCCCTTTCCGATTCATTGCAAAAAGTTTTTGCCTGCTTTCTTTCCATGTATGAAATCATTATATCCAGCAAAAATTTCCTTCAGATTAGATTCGATGACAAATCTTAGGGTTAGGTTTCCGCCGAGCTCATCTCGGACCGACCGAAATGAAGTTTTCGTTCCCACCAATTGGCCCTAGCCATTGCACTAAGTACAACTCGGTCTGACCGAAGCGTACTGATCGGTGAGACCGAAAGCGAATTCTCTTTGAAACCCTAGCATCTCGGAGTCACTGAACTGCAACTCGGTCTAACCGATGATGTATGTTTAGACCCTGTTAAGTGCTTCGATGTCACCAAGATTTTCATATCGGTAGCTCCGAAATGCTTTCTGCAAAAAAACTTAAACTAAGATTTTCACTCAATTTTTTGCAAAAAACAAGCTATTTTTTGTGATGATCATCTACTCTGCCCATAGCCATCTATTCACAGGGTCAGTTTGCAAAGATGTCTGAAGCTAGTGACAGCCAGAACATGTCAGAGGAGCAAGTCAACCTCAGTGAGGGCACAAGCCCAAGTGGAAGCTATGATGAAGGCAGTAGAAGCACTCCCAGCAATCTGCCTAAAGCTTCCACTAGACAGAGAAAGAAGAGAACCTCAGATAGTGAGGATGAAGACTTTGTTGTTGAGGAAGAAGTAACCTCAAAGAAGAAAGTGCTCAGGAAAGAGTATGCTGCAGCTGCTGCCACCAAGCCAGGTCTTCAAAAGAAACCTCCTGCCAAGAGAGCTCCCATGTCTAAGGCCAGAAGGTCAACTGCTACACAAGAGACTATGGAGTTCACTCTTGAGCCAAGAGAGGAAGGAGAAGTTGTTGATGGGAAGAAGAAGAGGAAGGAGAGAGTCAAGAAAACCATTGCCAGAGTGATTGGCAGACCATCCATGATGAGGAATGATGAGGAGGATGAGGAGGAGGAGTAACCTGCTGCACCCCCAGCCAAAACTCAGAAGTTAATGGCAGATGCCATTAAGACTGGTGCACCCTCCAAGCCCAAGTCCAAAGCTCCACCTGCTGCACCCAAAACTACAGCTCCAAAGAGATCAACTAGGAACATTCCTGCTGTAGAGAAGAACAAGGCCCCAGTGCCAGAAGTTTAAGAAGATGAGGAGCCCCAAGTGCTCAAAAAATTGAAGCCCAAGATTCCAGACCACAATGATGGACATACAGTGGCTGAGAACATGAAGTTGAGGAAGGACAGTGGTCTGAGACTATGGAGGAAAACTGATCTATATGCTACAAGGAGAAGGACGGTTGTTGATTATCGTTTCCACACCAGAGAACATCAAGACTTCTATGAGACAGTTTTGCTTGACAAGAAGCCAATTGTGAGTGATATGAAGTGGGTGGATTGGAAGTACATAGATGCCAATGAGGACTACTTCCCCCATGTTCATGAGAGCTTCAGGTTGACTGGAATTGATGCCTTTGTTGGACAAGAGCTCACCAAATGGAATGATGAAATGGTGATGCAATTTTACTCCAATGCACACTTCTATCCGGCTGAGAAGATTGTGTGGATGACTGAGGGCAGCAGATACCAGGCATCGATCTCAGAGTGGGCTACTCTTAACAATGCTCCAGAAGGAGGAGAAAATGATATAGATGTCTATGGCAAACCCAGGATGGATCATAACACTATGACTCACATGTACAAGCCCATTCCTGATAAAGCTCTAGAGACTCACAAGTTTGGTTCCATCTACTACTTGCTTGCTGGTTTGGCCACCACCAACTACATCTTGAGGCATACCTTGCTGCCCAAGTCCGGAGATGAGAGAATTATCCATGGCCATTCCATCAACCTGCTGCATCTATTTGACATACCACAGAAATTCAAGGTCATGAGTCTGATTGTTGAGACAGTCAAGAGGACAGCTGCAGGCCAAAAGAGGTCATGTGGATATGCACCACATATTCAAATGTTGATCAATTCCAAGGTTGGAACTGGCACATATCTGCTTGATAGAGAGCATCTACCTCTTAGGCCAGAATTTGAGGACAATGATGTGGTGATGGATGCTTCACATCCAACATCAGTTGAGGCCCAGGAGAAGGCTGAGAAGGCGAAGGCTGCCAAAGCAGCAAAGGCAGCAAGTGCTCCAGATGATTCAATTGTCAATCTCAAGACCAAGCAAGATCAACTCACATATCTGCTAGAAGCAACTTTGAGGATTGAGAAGAGTCTGGCCAACTTAACCAAGAATCAGGAGAGCCTAGAGCGGATTGTTGAAGACAAGATGTATAATCTTGATGTCAAGGTCACTGAGATTCAACCCATTGTTGAGAAGTTGCGAGATGATGCCGAGGACAGAGATGATAGACCTACCACTGATAGATTCCAGATAGTGCCAAGGGCACAGAGGTCTACTGCCGAGCCAGTTGCAGTCACTAGGCCTACTCACTATGCTCCCGCCGCCACTACCATAGTGCCACCACCAGTGTCAATCCCTCCCGCTCAACAGACATCAGCTGAAGCATTTGCAGAAGTTGTTCTCCCACCGCCATCTACGCACACCAGAGCAACAAGCCAGAAGACCCCTTCAGGAGCTCCCGGAGATCGTGCTTAGAGTGCCGTATAACACTATACGTTTTCAAACTTTTTGGTAACTTGTTGCCAAAGGGGGAGAAAGTGTATAGATCATAGGCTTCGAGATAGAGAGTCTTTTTGCTTCTTTGTTGGTTTTTATTTGCCTTGCTACTTCGTTTGGTTGATGCTACTTGATGCTACTTATTGTGTTGTGCTCATGAGATACCTTGTGTGATCATGTGTTTGATCATACCATGCTTAATGTGTGCTTACATGCCTATCTCTACGATTGTCTATGTATGATCTCTCACTTGTATCTTTGGTGATGTGTGCATGTTATTTTACTCTTATCATTTTGTGCACTCCACCAAGATGGATGTGACATGGAAGAGTGACCCATGATCCTAATTGATTGTGCATTTGCATTCAAACGCAAATTTTAGATAATGCACAAATTTAGGAGGAGCTCTTGCTTATCACATACTTCTTAAAGCGACGATGTATTTCATTCATTTTATCATTTGTCGAAGCTTTGATCTATATGTTGTCATCAATTACCAAAAAGGGGGAGATTGAAAGTGCAACTAATCCCCGGGTGGTTTTGGTAATTCATAACAACATATAGCTCATTGAGCTAATATCCATTCAAGATAAGTATTTCAAGAAGTTCAATGAATGGCATGGCATGGACTAGAGATGTGGATCCCTCAAAATGCTAAGGACACATATTGGCAAAAGCTCAAGACTCTTCATTGTTGTTTTAGTGATCCAAGATCACATTGAGTCCATAGGAAAGCCAATACTATTAAAAGGGGATGAGGTGTTGCTTAATGGCTTGCTTGCTCAAATGCTTAGTGATATTGCTCCAAAACCCTCAACCACTTTCTCCATCAAAATATGTCAAAACCCTAATCTCCAACTTGGCCCCATCGATTCTTTCTATCCGGCGCCACCGAGTTCATATGACATAGCCACGGCCAGAAACCCTAACAGTTCGGTCACACCGATACGGATCTCGGTCTCACCGAGATGGCCTTGCCAACTCACTGTTATCAGTTGCAATTATTTTGGTCTCACCGAAATTGCAATCAGTCTCACCGAGATGGCTTGACCAATTCTCTGTTGCCCTATTGCTTCACTTCGGTCTCACCAAGTTGATGCAATCGGTGCCACCGAGATGAGGTTTGCCCTAAGCCCTAGCACATCGGTCCCACCAAGTTGTTCCAGTCAGTCCCACCGAGATTCCTAACATTCACATTTTTGAACTAATCGGTGCCACCTAGTTTAGCTATTCGGTCTCACCGAGATGGGTCAAATGTGTGTAACGGTTGGATTTTGTGTGGAGGCTATATATACCCCTCCACCCCCCTCTCCATATGTGAGAGAGCCATCAGAACGTGCCTACACTTCCACCATACATTTTCTGAGAGAGAACCACCTACTCATGTGTTGAGATCAAGATATTCCAATCCTACCACAAGAATCTTGATTTCTAGCCTTCCCCAAGTTGCTTTCCACTCAAATCATCTTTCCACCATATCCAAATCTGTGAGAGAGAGTTGAGTGTTGGGGAGACTATCATTTGAAGCACAAGAGCAAGGAGTTCATCATCAACAGACCATATATTACCTTTTGGAGAGTGGTGTCTCCTAGATTGGTTAGGTGTCGCTTGGGAGCCTCCGTCAAGATGTGGAGTTGAACCAAGAAGTTTGTAAGAGCAAGGTGATCGCCTACTTCATGAAGATCTACCCGAGTGAGGCAAGTCCTTCGTGGGCGATGGCCACGGTGGGATAGACAAGGTTGCTTCTTCGTGGACCCTTCGTGGGTGGAGCCCTCCGTGGACTCGCACAGTCGTTACCCTTCGTGGGTTGAAGTCTCCATCAACGTGGATGTACGATAGCACCACTTATCGGAACCACGCCAAAAATCTTCGTGTCTCCATTGCGTTTCCCTTCTCCAAACCCTTCCCTTTACCTTCATATGCAATGTTTTACTTTCCGCTACTATACTCTTAGAATTGCATGTGTAGGTTGATTGCTTGACTTGTGCTAATTGCTAAAATCTGTCCACAACTAAAATTGGGAAAAGGTTAGATTTTTATTTGGTCAAGTAGTCTAATCACCCCCGTCTAGACATACTTTCGATCCTACAATATGTTTTTTATGGAATAAAACTTCTAATATATTCGTAATCAATCATGGCAGTATAAAGAACATGAGAGGAAAACAAATTTACAACCAGGTCCGTGGAGCACCTAGCAACAACTACAAGAACTAGATGAGCGAGCCAAAGGCGCGTCGCCGTCATCACGCCTCCTTCATCGGAACCGGGGAAACCTTGTTGTAGTAGACAGTCAGAAGATCGTCGTGCTAAGGCCCCATAGGACCATCGCACCAGAGCAAAACCATGGGCACTATTGTTGTAAATATGCCCTAGAGGCAATAATAAAATGGTTATTATCATATTTCCCGTTCATGATAAATGTTTATTATTCATGCTAGAATTGTATTGACCAGAAAAATAAATACATGTATGAATACATAAACTACACCGTGTCCCTAGTAAGCCTCTACTAGACTAGCTCGTTGATCAAAGATGGTTAAGGTTTCCTAACCATGGACATGAGTTGTCATTTGATAACGGGATCACATCATTAGAAGAATGATGTGATGGACAAGACCCAATCATGAGCTTAGCATAAGATCGTATCACTTAGTTTGTTTGCTATAGTTTTCTTCATGTCAAGTATCAGTTCTCAGACCATGAAATCATGCCACTCCCGGATACCGGAGGAATACTTTGTGTGCCATTAAATGTCACTTTGTAACTGGGTGATCATAAAGGTGCTCTACAGGTATCTTCGAAGGTGTTTGTTGGTTTGCATGGATCAGGACTGGGATTTGTCACTCCGTGCGACGGAGAGATATCTCTGGGCCCTCTCGGTAATACAACATCACAAGAAGCTTGCAAGCATGTGACTTATGGGTTTAGTCATGGGATCTTGTATTACGCAACGAGTAAAGAGACTAGCCGGTAACAAGATTGAACTAGGTATGGAGATATCGATGATCGAATCTCGGGCAAGTAACATATTGCCGGATAAAGGGAATTGTATACGGGATTTACAGAATCCTTGACAGCATGGTTCAACTGTTGGGGAACGTTGCATGGGAAACAAAATTTTCCTACGCTCACCAAGATCCAATCTAGGAGATGACCATCTACGAGAGGAGAGATTGCATCTACATACCCTTGTAGATTGCTAAGTGGAAGCATTAAGAAACTCGGTTGATGTAGTCGAACGTCTTCGCGATCCAATCACGATCCGCCCCGCGAACTCCCGATCCAAGTGACGAACCGACGACACACCTCCGCGTTAAACACATGTATAGTTTGATGACACCTTCACCTCCTCGGTCCAGGGAGAAATGGTGAAGTAGTAGCCCGAGTCCTCCGGCAGCACGACGGCGTGGGGGCGGTGGTGGTGGTGGAATCTCAGCAGAGGTTCGATAAGCACTATGGAGAGGAAGATGGCTACGAGGGAGAGGAGGAGCAGCGCCGTGGCACGAATAGAACTATATGGGTGCGGCTACCCTCCTCTATGTATAGGGGGAAGGGTGGAGGGAGGGGCGCCCCTAGATCCCATCTAGGGGGCGGCGGGCAAGGAAGATGGGGGGCGCCCCCTAGGGAAACCCTAGGGTGGCTTGCCCCCCAAGCCAGGTGGAGGCTTGCCTCCCAAGCCAGGTGGAGGCGCCCGACCTCCCCTGGTCATGTGGGATGTGGTGAGAGGGGCGCACAGCCCCTTAGTGGGCTAGTGTGCCCCCTCCCCTTGGCCCATGAGCCCCCCCAACACTTGCTGCCCCCCCCCCCCGAAACCCCTTTTGGTCATGCTGGTCATCACCCGGTACCCCCGGAACACTTACGGACTCCAATACCCTTCGTCCAATATACCTATCTTCACCTTCGGACCATTCCAGAGTTCCTCGTCATGTCCGGGATCTCATCTGGGACTCCGAACAACCTTCGGTAACCACCATAATGACTCAACTATACTTATATCATCACCAAACATTAAGTGTGTAGACCCTGTGGGTTCGAGAACTATGCAGACATGACCGAGACACCTCTACGGTCAATAACCAATAGCGGTACCTGGATGCCATAATGGTTTCTACATATTCTACAAAGATCTTTATCGGTCGAACCTCGATGTCAAGGATTCAGTTAATCCCGTATGTAGTTCCCTTTGTCCATCGGTATGTTACTTGCCCGAGATTCGATCGTCGGTAGCTCCATACCTAGTTCATTCTCGTTACTGGCAAGTCTCTTTACTCGTTCCGTAATACAAGATCCCATGGCTAACTCATTAGTCACATTGCTTGCAAGCTTCTTGTGATGTTGTATTACCGAGTGGGCCCTGAGATACCTCTCCGTCATACGGAGTGACAAATCCCAGTCTTGATCCATGCCAACTCAACAGACACCCTCGGAGATACCTGTCGAGCACCTTTATAGTTACCCAGTTACATTGCAATGTTTGGTACACACAAGGTACTCCTTCGATGTCAGTGAGTTGCATGATCTCATGGTCATAGGAACACATACTTGACATGAAGAAAATGATAGCAATAAACTTGATACGATCATATGCTACGTTCATAGTTTGGGTCTTGTCCATCACATCATTCTCCTAATGATGTGATCCCGTTATCAAATGACAACTCATGTCTATGGCTAGGAAACCATAGCCATCTTTGATCAAAAGCTAGTCTAGTAGAGGCTCATTAGGGACACGTTGTTGTCTATGTATCCACACATGTATCTGAGTTTCCGATCAATACAATTCTAGCATGGATAATAAACGATTATCATGAACAAGGAAATATGATAATAACCAATTTATTAATTCCTCGAGGGCATATTTCCAACAGTCTCCCACTTGCACTAGAGTCAATAATCTAGTTCACATCACCATGTGATTAACACCCAATGAGTTCTGGGTTTGATCATGTTATGCTTGTGAGAGAGGTTTTAGTCAACGGGTCTGCAACATTCAGATCCGCGTGTACTTCGCAAATCTCTATGTCATATTGTTGATGCTACTACCATGCTCCACTTGGAGCTATTCCAAATGGCTGCTCCACTATACGTATCTGGTTTGCTACTGAGACTCATCCGAATTGGTGTTAAAGCTTGCATCAACGTAACCCTTTACGCCGAACTCTTTATGACCTCCATAACCGAGAAACATTTCCTTATTCCTCTAAGGATAATTTTGACCGCTGTCCAGTGATCCATTCCTGGATCACTCTTGTACCCCCTTGCCAGACACATAGCAAGGCACACATCAGGTGCGGTACACAACATGGCATACCGTATCGAGCCTATGGCTGAGGCATAGGGGACAACCTCCGTCCTTTTTCTTTCTTCTATCGTGGTCGAGCTTTGAGTCTTACTCAACTTTCACACCTTACAACTCAGGCAAGAACCCCTTCTTTGACTGGTCCATTTTGAACTCCTTCAAAATCATGTCAAGGTATGTGCTTTGTGAAAGTCTTATCAGGCGTCTAGATCTATCTCTATAGATCTTGTCGCCCAATATGTAAGCAGCTTTACCTAGGTCTTCCTTTGAAAAACTCCTTTCAAACAACCCTTTATGCTTTCCAGAAATTCTACATCATTTCCGATCAACAATATGTCATCCACATATACTTATCAGAAATGTTGTAGTGCTCCCACTCACTTTCTTGTAAATACAAGTTTCTTTCAAACTTTGTATAAACCCAAAAGCTTTGATCACCTCATCAAAGCGTATGTTCCAACTCCAAGATGCTTGCTCCAATCCATAGAAGGATCACTGGATCTTGCATACCTTTTAGCATCCTTAGGATCGACAAAACCTTCTGGTTGTATCACATACAACCTTTCCTCACGGAAACCATCAAGGAAACTTTGTTTAGACATCCATCTGCTAGATTTCGTAATTGAAAATGCAGCAACTGCTAACATAATTCCAACATACTTTAGCATCGCTATGAGTGAGAAGTCTCATCATAGTCAACTCCTTGAACTTGTTGGAAACTTCTTTGCGACAAGTCGAGCTTCATAAATGGTGACATTACCATTAGCGTATGTCTTCTTCTTAAAGATCCATTTATTCTCAATGGCTTGCCGATCATCGGGCAAGTCCACCAAAGTCCATACTTTGTTCTCATACATGAATCCTATCTCGGATTTCATGGCTCCTAGCCATTTGTTGGAATCCAGGCCCACCATCGCTTCTCCATAGCTCATAGGTTCACCGTTATCCAACAACATGACCTCTAAGACAGGGTAACCGTACCACTCAGAAGCTGTATGTACCCTTGTCGACCTACGAGGTTCGACAGTAACTTGATCCGAAGCTTCATGATCATCATCATTAGGTTCCTCTTCAACTGACGTAGGTGCCACAGAAACATCTTTCTGTGCTGCGCTACTCTCTAGTTGAAGTAAAGGTTCAACAACCTCATCAAGTTCTATCTTCCTCCCACTCAATTCTTTCGAGAGAAACTCTTTCTCGAGAAAGGACTCGTTCTTAGCGACAAACACTTTGCCCTCGGATCTGAGACAGAAGGTATACCCAACCGTCTCTTTTGGGTATCCTATGAAGACAAATTTGTCCGCTTTGGGTTTGAGCTTTTCCGGCTGAAGCCTTTTGACATAAGCATCGCAGCCCCAGACCTTAAGAAATGACAACTTAGGTTTCTTGCCAAACCACAGTTCATACGGTGTCGTCTCCATGAACTTAGATGGTGCCCTATTTAAAGTGAATGTAGTTGTCTCTAATGCATTACCCCAAAATGATAGTGGTAGATCGGCAAGAGACATCATAGAACGCACCATATCTAATAAGGTATGATTACGACGTTCGGACACACCATTATGCTGTGGTGTTCCAGGTGGCGTCAACTGTGAAACAATTCCACATTGTCTTAAGTAATTGCCAAACTCATAACTCAAATATTCTCCCCCTCGACCGGATCATAGGAATTTAATCTTCTTGTTACGATGATTCTCAACTTCACTCTGAAATTGCTTGAACTTTTCAAACATTTTAGACTTATGCTTTATTAAGTAAATACTAGTAGAACGCCCGTGTGTTGCTATGAGCTATAATGCATATATAAATGAATCAAACAAATGATTAAGGTCGCCTCTAAGGTCGAAGCTTATTTCTCCCTCATACATCTTGGCGTGTTCGAACATCAAACAGGCATGCGTAGGCTCCTCGAAATTCAACCATCTAGACATTCTGGGATCCCCCAAATCTAGACCATATGTGGGGGAGAAATGTGATTGTCCGGACTATCTTCCATGTTATCTCCAATACACAGGCCCAACATAAAAACATACCCCATGACGCACCCTTCTCTTTTTTTGTCGGACCCTCCCTTTCCCGCTCGCTTTCTAGCCGCAGCGAGACATTTCTCGCTGGACCCTTCTCTTCTAAAAATGGGTGACGGCCACCTCACCTTCGCTGTGTGTTGCCTGTGCATTGCTATAGGGGCATATATTTTCTAGTATTCAACATTAGTTTTGTCTAATAATTTTTTTAAGATCCTCGTGTGCATCAAGCAGCGTTCTTGGCTTTCTTTTACCACTAAATCACTCTGCCTCCTCTTCTTCTTCTTCCACCCACTATCTCAAATTCAAGCATCCATTCAAATACAAAACTGTGTAGTTGGGGCATCTCTCTCCCCCTCCCTCCCTCTCTCTGCAGTTTTGGTATATTTCAAAATGTTCTTATCTTAGCAAGGCGTGCAGGCATTTTTTTGTTGCGTCATGGCAGCTAGTCTCCCTCTCTCTCCCTCTCCCCCCTCTCTCCCTCTCCCCCTCCCTCCCTCTCTTTCTCTCTCTCTCTCAAGACATATTTATTATGCATTATCGACAAGCTAGGAGAACGAACGATGAAGCTACTTTACTGTTTGGCATGTCTCTATGAAAGACAAAGAGATAGAGGGGAGGAGGACATATACTTGGCGGAGTAGGTGGCCACTTAGGTTGTTTTATGGTTGTTACGGAGAATGATGATGACGGTGTTGACGGGGTTGGGGGCAATGACATGTAAAAAGGTGAAAGGTATATTATCTTCAGATATAAGATGCACTTTGCATTGCAATAATAAATCATTTTTCCCGCTAGTCCTAGAGCATCCTCACACTATGTACTGCAAGAAATTAATGCGTCAGAAGTTCTGCTCAGTGGTATTCCTTTCACACTGATCATGTGTGCACTGAACTTTTTTTGGAGCTTCCCAATAAAATCTGAAGTGCTAATATATCAGTTAAACAGATTACCTGGAGTGATGCAACATGTTCTCCCCATTAGTGATCTCCACTAATATATTACAAATATGTATGAGTAGATAGAAACACCCAATACTGTTGGATGGTATTTCATTTCTTCTTATTTTGAATGTGTACGGCTCCCGTGAAGGTTTATGTGAAGATAACCAAACTATGGATAATCAATATCTTTATTCAAACCTTGAATAATGATTGAATTGCCAAAAAAATAGGATAATGAGATGAGGAAAACCTTGAATCATGTGTGGTGTATGCATTAGTTCTGAAAACACAAATTAAATTTCAGAGTTCAATGATATAATCGTGTGTTTGACAAATCTTAGCATATAGAAACAACGATATAATGCAACATACCAAATAGAGATGGTCTATTCTTACTTAAATGAATAAGCTAATATGATGCGGCTTACAAAAGATTGTTGCTAAAAGCAAAATATAACATAAGATCTCGAATCCTCCGGCATAACCTATATAATAACCGATGTGACATCTCGTAATCAAATTAATTAATATTGGTTGAACCTTGTTTTTGTGATGGTGTGCTTCTCTTTTGACCAGACACATATCCGTGTATGTGAATTTTTTAAATTTTTTAAGAATGACTACCCAAACTTCACACAATAGTGTTACATTTAGCTAGCATGAGAGAGCGCAGCTTCGCCCGGCATGTCTGCGAGCATCAAGTCTTCTTATCTTCTGGCTCTAGCTGCTAGCTCATGAGCTAACTTGTTTCTTTCCCTGGGAATAGCATTGATGTGGAAAGAACCAAAGGTCGTCAGTGCATCTTTTATTTCACAGATGACTGAAAAATAGTCAGACTGGTTAGATCTCCCCAAATTCAGTTCCTTGGCAATTGGTATGCAATTAGTTTAAATGATTATAGGGCCTTCATAAACAGTGGACAATGCCTTGAGGCCGATCAGAATGGCCTGCCCCTCGGCCTCCTCTACTGACGTACACGGCTGCACATGTTGGCTCACTGAAACAAACACCCAGCCTCTATAGTCCCTTGCAACTGAACCATCACAACTCTCACCTGAATATGCGAAAAACGCAACATCTATGCTATCCATGTATGTGCAATTTACAAACACTAATAATTAAATAAACTAAATTCCTCACTTTGCAACAAGCTTCTGCAGAAAATCTTACAATATTTGAGAAATTTAAGGAAATCGGAAGAAGAAATCTTGCACTAATCAAAGAATTAAGAGTTTAGGAGTTATTCTAGGTACCTTGAGCTTGATTAAGGGTAGTGGTTGATCGGCGGATGCTACAGCCTTTGGCCGTCCATGTGTTGTCAGCTGTATTTCGTAGATCCATCGTGTGAACCCTGTGTCTGATTCGTTAATCGTGGAAGATGAGAAGCTCGATTCCTTTATGAACCCCGTACAACTACTTGTATTACCTTATGCACATGCAGACAATAGCTCCTAGTTAGCACTGAATAAAATTCACCAAGTAGCTTGGCCCCCGGCGAGCGACACACATGTACATCAGGTAGATGGACTATAAAGGTTATATGTGCATTGATGTGTTCTTGGGAAAGGAAAAAAAGAGGCCTGCTATACCTTGGCAAGTGGGAGGTGACATGATCCACAACGGCGAGGCGCACCATGTTCGTCGAGTCCGGATGGGGACGGCGGTGTTGGCTTCGTCATGGAGGCGGCTTGGACACGCCGGCGAAGGTGTCTTCGATGTCCTGGAGCTCCGTCTCCCACGACGTCTCGGTACAATCGCTAGCGACACCGCCGTCGGTCGGCCGGTGTCGTGGGCGGAGTATGTAAGTGCGGCGGCGGCCGGTTTTTGGCTAGGGGGATTTTGATCCCGGTTGATCGCTAGGCAGAACGTGCGAGTGGATTGCTGGCAGAACATTGACTCTAGGGCCTTGAATTGGATGGCAGACCGTGGAAGCAAAATTGGATGGCAAATCGTAGGTGTTGATTTTTCTGTGTAAACTAATCTGGCTGGCCTTGGGGTAATTTAAGTTTATAGCCTTACCATACCTGGATTGATTGATTACCATAATTACCATATTTGAAATTTCCTGAGTTTATGGCCTTACCATACATGGATTGATTTATTACTATAAATATAATATTTGAGATTTGAGATTTCTGAGTTTATAGTCTTACCATACATGGATTGATTGTGATTGATTACCATAAATACTTTGGGTATTCCCGGCCAGACGTGAAAAGAGGAAAACCGGTGGGAGGGGGTGAAGGGAGGTGGGAGGAAATAAAACCGGACGAAAATAAGCCAGACGAAAATAAACCAGACGAAAGTGGTGGGACGAAAAAAACCTGGACGCAATCCCACCAACTGCTCCATTAGGAGTAGAGATACTCATATCTACCCAAATCATCGGTGAAGGTGAGGAAATAACGATATCCACTGCATGCGACAACACTCATCGGACCGCACACATCAGCATGTATGATTTCCAACAAGTCACTTGCCCATTCTATTGTTCCGGAAAACGGGGTTTTAGTCATATTGCCAATGAGGCATGGTTCACATGTGTCAAGTGATTCAAAATCAAGTGACTTCAAAAGTCCATCGGCATGGAGTTTCTTCATGCGCTTTACACCAATATGACTTAAGCAGCAGTGCCACAAGTATGTGGTACTATCATTATTAACTTCGCATCTTTTGGCATCAATATTATGAACATGTGTATTACTACGATCGAGATTCAACAAACCATTCACATTGGGTGCATGACCATAGAAGGTATTATTCATGTAAATAGAATAACCATTATTCTCTGACTTAAATGAATAACCACATTACAATAAACACGATCTCATCATGTTCATGCTCAATGCAGACACCAAATAACATTTATCTAGGTTTACCACTAATCCCAAAGGTAGAGGGAGCGTGCAATGGTGATCACATCAACCTTGGAAACACTTCCAACACACATCGTCACCTCGCCATTAGCTAATCTCCGTTTATTCCGTAGCTTTTGTTTTGAGTTACCAATATTAGCAACTGAACCGGTATCTAATACCCAGGTGCTACTAGGAGTACTAGTAAGGTACACATCAATAACACGTATATCAAATATACTTTTGTTGAAGTTGCCAGCCTTCTTATCTACCAAGTATTTCGGGCAGTTTCGCTACTAGTGACCGTTCCCCTTACAATAGAAGCACTTAGTCTCGGGTTTGGGTTCAACCTTGGGTTTCTTCACTGGAGCGGCAACTGGCTTGCCATTCATGAAGTTTCCCTTCTTACCCTTGCCCTTCTTGAAACCAGTGGTCTTGTTAGCCATCAGCACTTGATGCTCCTTCTTGATTTCTACCTTCGCGGCCTTAAGCACCGCGAACAGTCCGGGATCATCTCCATCCCTTGCATGTTATAGTTCATCACGAAGCTCTAGTAGCTTGGTGATAGTGACTGGAGAACTCTGTCAATCACTATCTTTTCTCGAAGATTAACTCCCACTTGATTCAAGTGATTATAGCACCCAGACATTCTGAGCACATGCTCACTGGCTGAGCTATTCTCCTCCATCTTGTAGGCAAAGAACTTGTCAGAGGTCTCATACCTCTCAACAAGGGCATGCGCCTGAAATACCAATTTCAACTCTTTGAACATCTCATATGTTCCATGGCGTTCAAAACACCTTTGGAGCCCCGATTCTAAGCCGTAAAACATGGCGCACTAAACTATCAAGTAGTCATCAGAACATGTCTGCCATATGTTCACAACATCCATAGACGACGCTCGAGGGGTTGGCACACCAAGCGGTGCATCAAGGACATAAGCCTTCTGTGCAGCAGTGAGGACAATCCTCAGGCTATGGCCCTAGTCTGCATAATTGCTTACAATATCTTTCAACTTAACTTTCTCTAGGAATGCATTGAAATTCAGGGGAGCTACTGCGCGAGCCATTGATCTACAACATAATTTGCAAAGACAACTTAGACTATTGTTCATGATAATGAGTTTAATTAATCATATTACCTAAGAACTCCCACTCAAATCAACATCCCTTTGGTTGTCCAAGTGTAACATGATCCAAATTCACCAACCCAAGTCCGATCATCACGTGAGATGAGGTGGTTTCAATGGTGAACATCTCCATGTTGATCATATCTACTATATGACTCATGCTCGACCTTTCAGTCTCTTGTGTTCCGAGGCCATGTCTGTACATGCTAGGCTCGTCAAGTTTAACCCAAGTGTTCCGCATGTGCAACACTGGCTTGCACCCGTTGTATGTGAACGTAGAGTCTATCACACCCGATCATCACGTGGTGCTTCTAAACGACGAACTTTCGCAACAGTGCACACTTGAGGAGAACACAATTTTATCTTGAAATTTTAGTGAGGAATCACCTTATAATGCTACCATCGTCCTAAGAAAAATAAGATGCATAAAAGGATTAACATCACATGCAAATCATAAGTGACATGATATGGCCATCAACTCGTGCTTTTGATCTCCATATCCAAAGCACCGGCATGATATCCATCGTCACCGGCATGACACCATGATCTCGATCATCATGATCTCCATCATCGTGCCTCCATCGGGGTTGTCACGCCAACCATGCTTCTACTACTATTGCTACCGCTTAGCGATAAAGTAAAGCATTACATAGCGCTTAATGATTGACACGCAGGTCATACAATAATTAAAGACAACCCTATGGATCCTGCCGGTTGCCGTATGCATCGACATGCAAGTCGATATAAACTATTACAAACATGATCATCTCATACATCAAATATATTTCATCATGTCTTCGACCATATCATATCACAACATACCCTGCAAAAACAAGTTAAACGTCCTCTAATTGTTGTTGCATGTTTTACGTGGCTGCTATGGGTATCTAGCAAGAACGATTCTTACCTACGCAAAGCCACAATGGTGATATGCAAGTTGCTATTTAACCTTCTACAAGGACCGCCTTTATCGAATCCGATTCAACTAAGGTGAAAGAGACAGACACCCGCCAGCCATCTTTATGCAACAAAGTCACATGTCTGTTGAAGGAACCGGTCTCATGTACGTGGACATGTAAAGTTGGTCCGGGCCGCTTCATCCCACAATACCACCGAATCAAGAAAAGACCAAGGAAGGAAGCAAACAGAGTATCAACGGCCACAAACTCCTTTGTGTTCTACTTGCGATGTCATCTACGCATAGACCTAGCTCTGATGGCACTGTTGTGGAACGTTGCATGGGAAACAAATTTTTTCTACGCTCACCAAGATCCAATCTAGGAGATGACCATCTACGAGAAGAGAGATTGCATCTACATACCCTTGTAGATCGCTAAGCGGAAGCGTTAAGAAATGCGGTTGATGTAGTCGAACGTCTTCGCGATCCAATCACGATCCGTCCCGCGAACTCCCGATCCGTCCCGCGAACTCCCGATCCAAGTGCCGAACGGACGACACCTCCGCATTAAACACACGTACGGCTTGATGACACCTTCACCTCCTCGATCCAGCAAGCAATGGTGAAGTAGTAGCCCGAGTCCTCCGGCAGCACGACGGCGTGGTGGCGGTGTTGGTGGTGGAATCTCAGCAGAGCTTCGATAAGCACTACGGAGAGGAAGATGGCTACGAGGGAGAGGAGGAGGAACGCCGTGGCATGAATAGATCTGTATGGGTGCGGCTACCCTCTCTCCCCTCCTCTATATATAGGGGGAAGGGTGGAGGGAGGGGCGCCCTTAGGAAAACCCTAGGGTGGCTTGCCCCCCAAGCCAGGTGGAGGCTTGCCTCCCAAGGCAGGTGGAGGCGCCCCACCTCCCCTGGTCACGTAGGATGTGGTGAGAGGGGCGCGCAGCCCCTTAGTGGGCTGGTGTGCCCCCTCCCCTTGGCCCATGAGGCCCCCCAACACTTGTCGGGGCCCCCCGAAACCCCTTTCGATCATGCTGGTCATCACCCGGTACCCCCCAAACACTTCCGGACTCCAATACCCTTCGTCCAATATATCAATCTTCACCTCCGGACCATTCCGGAGTTCCTCGTCATGTCCGAGATATCATCCGGGACTCCGAACAACCTTCGGTAACCACCATAATGACTCAACTATACTTATATCGTCACCAAACATTAAGTGTGTAGACCCTGCGGGTTCGAGAACTATGCAGACAAGACCGAGACACCTCTACGGTCAATAACCAATAGCGGGACCTGGATGCCCATAATGGTTCCTACATATTCTACGAAGATCTTTATCGGTCGAACCTCGATGTCAAGGATTCAGTTAATCCCGTATGTAGTTCCCTTTGTCCATCGGTATGTTACTTGCCCGAGATTCGATCATCGGTATCTCCATACCTAGTTCAAGCTCATTACCGGCAAGTCTCTTTACTCGTTCCATAATACAAGGTCCCGTGGTTAACTCATTAGTCATATTGATTGCAAGCTTCTTGTGATGTTGTATTACCGAGTGGGCCCTAAGATACCTCTCCATCATACGGAGTGGCAAATCCCAGTCTTGATCCATGACAACTCAATAGACACCCTCAGAGATACCTGTAGAGCACCTTTATAGTCACCCAGTTACATTGCGACATTTGGTACACAGAATGTGCTCCTCCAGTGTCAGTGAGTTGCATGATCTCATGGTCATAGGAACATATACTTGACATGCAGAAAACGATAGCAATAAACTTGATACGATCATATGCTACGTTCATAGTTTGGGTCTTGTCCATCACATCATTCTCCTAATGATGTGATCCCATTATCAAATGACAACTCATGTATAAGGCTAGGAAACCATAGCCATCTTTGATCAATGAGCTAGTCTAGTAGAGGCTCACTTGGGACACGCTGTTGTCTATGTATCCACACATGTATCTGAGTTTCCGATTAATACAATTCTAGCATGGATAATAAATGGTTATCATGAACAGGGAAATATGATAATAACCAATTTATTATTGCCTCTAGGGCATATTTCCAACATCAATCGATAAAGATCTTTATGGAATATGTAGGAACCAATATGGGCATCCAGGTCCCACTATTGATTATTGACCGGAGCGGAGTCTCGGTCATGTCTACATGAATCTCGAACCCGTAGCGTTACACGCTTAACGTTCGGTAGCGCTAGGGTAGTATTGAGATATTAACATGGTGAAATCTGAAGGTTGTTCGGAGTCCTAGATGGGATCCAGGAAATCACGAGGAGCTCCAGAATGGTCCAGAGGTAAAGATTTATATATGGGAAGTCATATTCAGGGTTCCGAAAAATGTTTGGGTTTTTTCGGTATTGTATCGGGAAGGTTCTAGAAGGTTCCGGAGTGGGGCCCACCTGTCAGGACCAGTTTTCCAATAAAACATTTATTGAAAAATCGCCCCTTTCGTCAGACCAGTATAGAAAAAATCTTACTGGTAGACAAATCCTTGATACTGAAATCCAGAAGTACTAAATATTATACATGGTTGAGCTGAGGCTGCTGAACAATTTTATTACAAGCACGCCAATATTACCCATAAAGGCGGATATGACACAAAGGGTATGGTGGCATAACTACTGACTCGCAAAAAGTGGTGGTGGATATGTCACAGAGAAGTGGGTGACATGACTCCAAAATCTTACAACTCATCAAGCGTCGGAGTGAGGCTCGATGATTTTATTAAGGTAGCGGAAGCGTATATAATACAGGTGACCAACTCCAGGATCGCAAGGGACTGACTGGGACTCCTCTAGGCGTCAGACTTGCTATCGTACTCTTCATCCATAAGATCGCCTTCGTCAACATCTGGCCAAATCAACAAGCCAGGTGATTACTTTGAATGTACTCGCAAGATAGTTTGGACATAAGATATAACAAATGCAAACATGATGCACATGAGCAGATTAGCAATGCATACTCAGGTAATAAATTTGCACTGCAAGATAAATAAAAAGGAAGTCAGGCGGTAGTCCTCCCGAAATCCCAATAAAATAGCTGAAGACCGATCGGGTGTCTGAAGCGATGCCTCGAAAGGTAAAGATAAAATTAACTTGCCGCAGTCGGGCGTCAGGGCGACACCACATAAAGGGCTTATACTGAAAAGTAAATGACAGTACGTACCACAGTCGGACGTCTAAGCGACATCTCGAAAAGGGCTTATAATGAAAGTAAATAACAAGGATGCCACAGTCGGACGTCTGAGCGACATCACATAAAGGGCTTATATCCAAAAGTAAATAACAATAATGCCACAGTCGGACGTCTGAGCGACATCTCATAAAGGGCTTATATCAAAAGTAAATAACAATAATGCCACAGTCGGACGTCTGAGCGACATCTCATAAAGGGCTTATATCAAAAGTAAATAATAAGAATGCCACAGTCGGACGTCTGAGCGACATCTCAAAAAGGGCTTATAATTCATCATTCGAATTCGAGTAGTCCGTGGAGGTAGCACCATCCCACGGAATACTCGGTACATAATCATAAACAGGTTAGTCCATCCACAGGAATAACATTCAGCCGGGTTTACCACTGTCAGTTAACAAGTTTTTTCTCCAGAGACTGTTACTGGGGCTGACACTAAGACTGACACTGATAGGTCAACCAATGTCCTTGACCGAGGACTTGGTTACTCGAATGATTTTGACTCTGCAGAGTTTGTACTCTTGACCCACAGCCAACGGTTTTCAGTAGTCACAAAGGACTAGTTCCGTTTACGGTATTTTAGAAGAAAACCCATCTAACCAGTACACACCCATTCCACATCCCGCTGCCAGGAATCACCCTAGGCAACGTTCAAGAAAAACTCTAAGACGGGGAGGCCAACACCTCGAATAGCATGGGATCAAATTTATATCGCGCGCTCTAAGGGGTGCCACCCTCTCGGTCCCAACCGGAAACACCCATGCCCCCTGACCGGATGACGGGCTTTAATCCAGGGCCATGGAACCCTCATTCTGGCCCCTCTATTTGGTGTGTACCTGGAAAGAGGTTTGCAACTTACTAAACCGCATTCTTTGCAGAAAACATGTGGTAGCACGAAAAGGGGACGAACGGGAGCAAGACTCGATCCACGTCAACACTGGAGTTAAACAGTTGATATAGAAATGGCATGCTTCAACAATACCAGCTTGCAACCTATCATGCCACCACATGATCAGGTTGTCTCACCATCTTATGAACACATCAAGTTTCGAAGCTCACTTGCAGCTTGCTTTGCATGGAATATAACAATCAACAAATGCTTATATAAACATGCCATGAGAAAACCACTCAAGCAAACATGAACAACACTCATCATATCAAAGGTTCAAACATGCTTGCCTGGTTCGGAGTAGTTGGAGTCCAGCTCGGCGAAGTTGGCGGCACCGTCACTTCCTTCGGTATCTACGTTATAAAAAAATCGGATACTAACGTAAATACCGTGCGTGCATAAAAATTGTTCCAAATATTTTTCAAATAAATATGATAAAAAACTAGACAGAAAATTAAAGATGATAGAAAAAGAATCAACTCAAAATCATCTTTTGTTTAAAAGTTATTAAGGTTTTAGTCCAGGGACTAATCTGTTATAAATAGAAAATTATCCAGGGGCTATTTTGAATAAACAGAAAACGCTTCGAATCAAAATACGCCACACTGAAGAGAAAATGCATTCTGCCCGAAGGCGTTTTCAGAAAACGGTTCGGAGAAGAAGAGAAGAGGCTGACAAGGGGGTCCCACCCGTCAGGTTTAAAAAGAGCTCGCCGGCGCCAGAAGCAAACGGGAACGCCGACGATGATCGACGGCGAACTAGAGGAGGGCAAGGGTATGGTTGCACTCACGGGTCAGTTCTGCGTCGGTGGGTGGTGGAAGTAGGCGTCGGGGAGCACCACGTCGACGGTGGCTTCCACTCCGGCGGACGGCGGTTCGGGCGAGCACGGATTCATCGGAGGAGAGCTGCCAACACCGAATTGAAGCTCAGGTTAGAAGAGGTGGTGGACTAGGAGGTTGCTGGCAAAGTTTGGGAAGCGGGGGCACACTCACCAGAGAGGATTTTGCCAGAGCCCGAAGCGGATCGGGGCGGCCGGAGCTGGGGAAGAAGACCCTCCCGAAGCCCTCTGATGAGTGGGGCGTGGTTCTAAGGAGAGGTGGAGAGGTGCTGGGTCGATGGGTGGCTCGGGGCCTCTATTTATAGCCTGCCCGAGGCGGTTGCCGAAAGCGGGATTACTCCGGCGAGTAATTACGGTGAGGCAGAGGTTGGACGGAAGGATTAGGCGATTGGGTGTCTTCGGATTGGTCCACTGGCACCATACAAAGGTTAAACCTGGTTGGATTTGGCCTGCTCCCGTGGTCTCGGCGGGACGGAGCTCACGGGCTCGTCGACGGCAGAGAGCGCGCTCTGCGCTTCTCAGGCCACGGCGACGGTTCTGTAGCGTGCTCAGAGCAGGAGGTGAACACGCGTAGGCCACCAGTGGCTCGGGCGATGCGGAGGACGGCGTTCTGCAACGCTGGCTTCTGCCAGCCGCCACAGGAGGTTCTGCCACTGCGGAAGGCGCCGGAGTTGACGCGACAAGTCGCCACCGATGCTCGCAACCGGCCAAGCAACCATGCGGAGCATTGGATAAGAAGGGGGAACAGGGAGCAAGGCGCCAACGCGTGCACTGGCGAGATCGACGAAGAGCTCTGACGAAAAACGACACTGAACCCTCTGAACTTTCTGAATTTTGACAGGAATAGTGCACACAAGCTGTTTGACGAAATGTTTGATGCACGTGGAAATTTTTTCTTGAGCTGAAACTTGGAGGGGTGGTCTCTTGATGCATCCAGAGACTACCTGAATTTTCTTAGAATTTTTGGAAAGGGAAAAGAATGAATTTCACCAAAAATAGCAAAACTGGTCCAAACTTACAGGAAGCAAATTTTGAAAAATTTGAACCGTGGACCAGCAGCTCTTGATGGATCTAGGTTGAGGGTACTAAGGAGTAGCTAGGGTAATTTATTTGGAACCAAAGCTCAAAGCAATCTGATACTTCCTTTGTAAACTTGAGGGGTCCAAAATAAATTACAGAAAAATGTTTGAGGATAAAATCAATAGAAATAAAATCTAAGAGAGGTTGAAACTTGCTGGAATTGGATGCTTGGCTTGACCCAAAGTAGGGAGGAGGGTTTGAGAAGAAAATTTTGAAATGCAAGTCATGGCAAGAGGTTTGAATAGGGCATTCTTGAATGAGAAGGAATAAACCCCATTTCAAATAAATTCTTTTAGTGAGGAAAAGGACAAAACATCCAGAGAGTCTTTGTGCTGAACCAACCCATGTTGAAAAACTCTCAAGACCAGGATTCAAGAAAGGATCTCCACAAAAATTTGTCATTAAAAGTTTTGAGAAGGAGAATCTTTTGGAAAAATTGAAATAACCTCCTTCCAATCAAATAAAGAATTTGATAAAAATCAAAACCAAAATTTTGGGGTGTTACAACACCTACCCCCTTAGGAAAAATCTCGTCCCCGAGATTTCAGCTGATCCTCAAATAGATGTGGGTGCTCTGCCCAAAGAAAATCCTCTCTTTCCCATGTTGCTTCATCCTCGGTGTGATTGCTCCACTGAACCTTGAAAAACTTAATTGTCTTCTGATGGGTCCTTCTTTCAGACTCGTCCAATATTTTTATTGGATGTTCCCTGTAGGTGAGGTCTGGTTGCACGTCAATGTTCTCATGAGATACATGCTTCTCTGGGTTGCTTACACGCTTCCTCAGCTGTGAGATGTGGAACACGTCATGGACGTCTGACAGTTCTTCGGGTAGGTCTAGCTGGTAGGCCACTGTGCCTCTTCGTGCAATCACACAGAAGGGCCCAATAAATCGTGGTGCTAGCTTTCCTTTAACTTTGAATCGTTGCCGGCCCCTCATAGGGGATACTCTTAGATACACATATTCACCGGGTTCAACACTGACTTCACGATGTTTTTGATCGTAATAACTCTTTTGTCGGCTCTGAGCTGTCTTGAGTCGATCCTTGATTAGTTTAACTTTCTCCTCAGCTTCCTTGAGCATGTCTGGGCCGAAGATACGACTGTCTCCTGTCTCTGACCAATTTAATGGGGTACGGCATCTTCGCCCATATAAGGCTTCAAAAGGTGCCATTTGTAGACTGGCTTGGTAATTGTTGTTGTACGCGAACTCGGCATACGGCAAGCTTTCTTCCCAACTGGTCCCATAGGTGAGAACACATGCTCTTAGCATGTCTTCTAGAATTTGGTTCACACGTTCAGTCTGTCCACCAGTCTGGGGGTGGTATGCTGTGCTGAATACTAGTTGAGTTCCCAGAGCTTGTTGTAAATGATCCCAAAATCTGGAGACAAATTGAGTGCCTCTGTCGGATATTATAGTCTTTGGAACTCCATGCAGACAAACAATACGAGAGAGATAAAGTTTGGCAAGCTTTTGAGTGGTGTGGGTTGTCTTTACTGGAATAAAGTGTGCCACCTTGGTTAACCTATCTGTGATGACCCATATGGCATCATTTTCGTGTCGTGACCGAGGTAGTCCGACAATAAAATCCATTCCAATTTCGTCCCATTTCCATTCAGGTATCCTGTTTGGCTGTAATAGTCCTGCTGGTTTTTGGTGCTCGGCCTTAATGCGCTGACATGAATCACAACATGCAATGAATGTGGCTATATCCCTCTTCATACCGTGCCACCAAAATTTTTCCTGAATGTCCTTGTACATTTTGGTTCCTCCAGGGTGGATTGAATATGGAGCGGTGTGGCCTTCAGCCAAAATTTGCTGTTTGAGGTCCTCTACATTTGGTACGCAAAGCCTGTCTCCGTACCATAATATTCCCTCATCGTCTATGACGAATTCTGAGGCCTTGCCCAGACTCACTTTTCTTTTTATGCCTTCAATGCTGGGGTGTCCATGCTGAGCTTTCTTAATCTGTTCCATTAGGGTGGGCTGTATTTCCAAATTTGACATAGTGCCTTCAGTGACCAACACCATGTTGAGTTTGGCAAACTCCCTCTGAAACTCAGGTCTCAAGTTTTGTAGACCGTCGTTGCCCGAGCTTGGGTTTCGGCTGAGAGCATCTGCCACTACATTCGCCTTTCCTGGATGGTAGTGAATGCCAACATCATAATCTTTCACCAATTCCAACCAGCGTCGTTGTCGTAAATTGAGTTCTGGTTGTGTGAAAATATATTTGAGGCTTTTATGGTCTGTATATATTTCACAACGATTCCCAAGCAAAAAGTGCCTCCATTCTTTGAGTGCATGAATAACTGCTGCTAATTCCAAGTCATGAGTAGGATAATTTTCTTCATGCCTTCGTAGTTGCCTGGAAGCATATGCGACTACTTTGCCTTCTTGCATTAATACGCATCCGAGGCCCTTCCGGGACGCGTCGCAATATACTTCAAAAATTTTGTGTATGTCTGGTACGACCAATACTGGTGCTGTTGTTAATCTCTTTTTGAGTTCTTGGAAACTTTTCTCGCAAGCTTCAGTCCACGCAAATTTCTTATCCTTCTTGAGTAGCTGTGTCATAGGTTTTGCTATGGTGGAGAATCCCTCAATAAATCTTCTATAATATCCAGCCATTCCCAGAAAACTTCGTACATCTGTAATGTTGGCTGGTGGTTTCCAGTCAAGTACGGCCTTGACTTTTTCTGGGTCCACGGCGACACCTTCTTGGGTTAATACGTGGCCTAGAAAACCAACCTGTTTTAACCAAAATTCACATTTGCTGAATTTGGCGTACAATTTATGTTTCCTTAACTCTCCCAGTACAATTCTGAGATGTTCCGCATGTTCTTCTGGTGTCTTAGAATATACTAAAATATCATCAATGAACACCACAACAAATTTGTCCATAAATTTCATAAATACTTTGTTCATGAGGTGGACAAAATATGCGGGGGCGTTTGTCAGTCCAAATGGCATTACTGTAAATTCATATAACCCGTATCTGGAGGTGAATGCTGTCTTTGGAATATCTTCTGTTCGTACTTTTAATTGATGATATCCCGACCTTAAATCAATTTTTGAGAAAACCTTGGCTTGTGCGAGCTGGTCGAATAAATCATTTATCCGTGGCATCGGATATTTGTTTTTTATGGTGACCATGTTGAGTGCTCGATAGTCTATACATAATCTCAGTGTCCCATCCTTTTTCTTGGCAAATAATACTGGTGAACCCCAAGGTGAGGAGCTGGCCCGGATAAAACCTTTGTCCAGTAATTCTTTTATTTGCTTCTTCAATTCTACCAACTCGGAGGGTGCCATTCTATAGGGTTTCTTGTAAATGGGAGTGGTTCCAGGTGCTAGTTCAATGATGAACTCTATTTCCCGGTCAGGTGGCATGCCTGGTAGCTCTTCGGGAAATACATCAGGAAACTCACACACCACTGGAACTTTACTTAATTCTGAAATATCCACCTTGTTCAATCTTGGTCGCAGTGATGTTGGTCTTCCTTGAGCTACAATTTTTATTGTCTTCCCGTGATGATGGGTGAGGATCACAGTCCGATTGAAACAGTCGATAAATCCCTTGTTGGTGGTTAACCAGTCCATTCCTAGGATAACATCCAGTCCCTTATTTTCCAATACAATGAGGTTTGCCCGAAACTTTAATCCCTCAATCTCAATAACCACACCATGGCAGTAACTCTGAGTGATTTGCTTAATCCCGGGGGACTTGATGGTCATAGAATTTTCCAAGGGAAGAATCAGAAAATTATGTTGCAAAGCAAATTTCTTGGAAACAAACGAGTGAGAAGCTCCAGAATCAAACATAACCGTGGCAGGTATTGTGTTGACAGGGAACGTACCGAGTACGATGTCCGGAGCATTCTGTGCTTCCTCCTTGGTCACATGGTTCACGTGACCCTTCTTGTGATTGTTATTGGGGTTGAAGTTGTTACGCTTGGGGGCTGAATTATTTCCACTGTTGTTCGGCTTGAGGGCCGAGTTTCTTGGCTTTGGGCACTGCTTGGCATAGTGTCCTTCCTCACCACAGGCGAAGCAAGTAACGCTTGGGCGATAAGTAAAATCCTTGTCCCTTGCATGAATTTTTTTGTTTGGGCGGAGAACATTGGTTGCGGATTTGTTCGCCCCATTTTTCTGGAAATCTTTCTTGTTCCTGTTGTTGCGAGAATGAGTAGTCTTGTCCCTTTTTCGCTTGCGAAAATCCTCCAAGCTGCGGCGCTCATTTTCCAATGTAATAACCTTGTCCACAAGCGTTTTGAAATCTGGGAAGGTGTGTACGACCAGCTGGCATTTAAGTGCTGGTGCTAGACCGTCCACAAATTTTTCCATCTTTTTATTTTCAATCATATGTTCTTCGTTGGCATAACGAGATAATTGAGTAAACTGACTATTGTACTCAGTCACTGTCATGCTTCTCTGCTTGAGGTCATCAAACTCCCTTTTCTTGATTTTCATAACACTTCTGGGAATGTGCGCCCCACAAAAAATTTCCTTAAATTCCTCCCAGGTGATGTTGTTTTCAACAGGGTGCATGTGTAGGAAATTTTCCCACCATGATGCATCTGCTCCAGTGAGGTAGTGAGGTGCATAAAGTACCTTCTCACGGTCTGAACATTGTGCAATATTTAATTTCCTCTCAATGTCTCGAAGCCAATCATCGGCCTCAAGAGGTTTATCAGTGTGAGAGAAAGTTGGGGGACGTGTCTTTTGTAGTTCAGACAATTTGGAATGTTGCTGGTATGGTTCGCGGTGATTTCCCATATTGATAATATGGTTCATCATTTCTTGATGCTGCTGCTGGCTTTGCTCATAAAGGCGGCATACTTGAGAAAACGCTTCTTCACTGCCTTGCTGACTTGACTGCCCCTGTGTGAAATTGTTTCTTGTCTGGGTACCGTAATTTTCTTCTGGCGAACTTGGCATGGAACGAGTCCAGGGACGAGGCATTTCCACTCTGGGGTATTTTTGCAGAACTCATGAGAAAAAAATCTGAGTAGCAAACATAAATAATTTTGCAAAGGCAGAAATTTAAAAACTCCGAGATTTTTCAAGAAAATACTTGATTGCGCATGGAGAAGGACCGCTCAGTACATATCTTACATGCAAGCCGTAATTATACAATACATCACTCAGGATGTGCATACACATTCCTGACATGTTATTTAGGCTAGTGCACTTCTCCGAGTTCCTACATGATGCGCACACAAACTACTTCTCATCAAACCTATATACATATAAACATATCATACAAGCTGGTACAACACACGGCTGCTCGGCGCACTCAGTCGGAGATGGCAAAAACTTCCCTCAGCCTGCCGAGGGTAAGTCCCAGTGATGCTGGAGACTCCACCTCCTCCTCAATAATAGGCTCTAGGCGCGAAGCACTGGGCTGAGCAGCTGGTGCGGGTGTGGCAGGTGGTGCAACACTAACTGGGGTGGGAGCAATGACTTGGTCAAACTCCTCAGTGGTAGGCAGGCGGCGAGCGGTGGCTAAAATGGCAGGTGCATAGGATGCTGAGGACGAGATGTATGACAGCGGTGGTGCCGTATGGAGGAGTTCCCTCCTGTTGGCGGTACAGCCCTGAACTAAGTCCATACGAGCAGCCACAAAGTCATCCACGAGGTTATCAAAAGCTGCCTCAAGAGCCTTGAGATACTCAACAAGCATCTCAATAGCCTCATCTCTCTCTCCCCTAGTGCAAGCGAATGCATAGTGACAAGTGTATGGCATGTGGCATGGGAGGTAGCAGTAGCGACGAGCCTTCATTGAAGGGAGAGCATCCCGGAGATGAGCTATTGCCTCACGGGCAGCCATCTGCATGGCATGCCTCTCCGTAGGCATGGCCCTCCCAACAAATCGGAAGTGGCGTGACTCAGAGCGTCCTCCCTTGAATTGCACCGCAACCTGGTGCATAGACACGCTGTCGCTGAGCTTGTGCTGGTAGAGTGTGAACTCCAGACGAGCCGATGGCCCAATCGCGACCTTGGCGATGGAGACGAGAAGCTTGATAAACCCCTCAGGTACATTGGCGAACACCTGTGACTCACAGTCGCTGCCAGCCATCTACAAAAGTAGACAAAAATTCCAGATAGTCAAATCATAAATTTATGATGACTAACAGAAAATTGCTACAATTGGCAGAATGATAAAATATCACCTATTACGCTAATAACCGATTAGCGATCGCACCTAGTGGCTTCCTACAGTCAGCCTGGCTCTGGTACCAAGGTTGTCAGGACCGGTTTTCCAATAAAACATTTATTGAAAAATCGCCCCTTTTGTCAGACCAGTATAGAAAAAATCTTACTGGTAGACAAATCCTTGATACAAAAATCCAGAAGTACTAAATATTATACATGGTTGAGCTGAGGCTGCTCAACAATTTTATTACAAGCACGCCAATATTACCTATAAAGGCGGATATGACACAAAGGGTATGGTGGCATAACTACTGACTCACAAAAAGTGGTGGTGGATATGTCACAGAGAAGTGGGTGACATGACTCCAAAATCTTACAACTCATCAAGCGTCGGAGTGAGGCTCGATGATTTTATTAAGGTAGCGGAAGCGTATATAATACAGGTGACCAACTCCAGGATCGCAAGGGACTGACTGGGACTCCTCTAGGCGTCGGACTCGCTATCGTACTCTTCATCCATAAGATCGCCTTCGTCAACATCTGGCCAAATCAACAAGCCAGGTGAGTACTTTGAATGTACTCGCAAGACAGTTTGGACATAAGATATAACAAATGCAAACATGATGCACATGAGCAGATTAGCAATGCACACTCAGGTAATAAATTTGCACTGCAAGATAAATAAAAAGGAAGTCAGGCGGTAGTCCTCCCGAAATCCCAATAAAATAGTTGAAGACCGATCGGGTGCCTGAAGCGACGCCTCGAAAGGTAAAAATAAAATTAACTTGCCGCAGTCGGGCGTCAGGGCGACACCACATAAAGGGCTTATACTGAAAAGTAAATGACAGTACGTACCACAGTCGGATGTCTAAGCGACATCTCGAAAAGGGCTTATAATGAAAGTAAATAACAAGGATGCCACAGTCGGACGTCTGAGCGACATCACATAAAGGGCTTATATCCAAAAGTAAATAACAATAATGCCACAGTCGGACGTCTGAGCGACATCTCATAAAGGGCTTATATCAAAAGTAAATAATAAGAATGCCACAGTCGGACGTCTGAGCGACATCTCATAAAGGGCTTATATCAAAAGTAAATAATAAGAATGCCACAGTCGGACGTCTGAGCGACATCTCAAAAAGGGCTTATAATTCATCATTCGAATTCGAGTAGTCCGTGGAGGTAGCACCATCCCACGGAATACTCGGTACATAATCATAAATAGGTTAGTCCATCCACAGGAATAACATTCAGCCAGGTTTACCACTGTCAGTTAACAAGTTTTTTCTCCAGAGACTGTTACTGGGGCTGACACTGAGACTGACACTGATAGGTCAACCAACGTCCTTGACCGAGGACTTGGTTACTCGAATGGTTTTGACTCTGCAGAGTTTGTACTCTTGACCCACAGCCAACGGTTTTCAGTAGTCACAAATGACTAGTTCCGTTTACGGTATTTTAGAAGAAAACCCATCTAACCAATACACACCCATTCCACATCCCGCTGCCAGGAATCACCCTAGGCAACGTTCAAGAAAAACTCTAAGACGGGGAGGCCAACACCTCGAATAGCATGGGATCAAATTTATATCGCGCGCTCTAAGGGGTGCCCCCCTCTCGGTCCCAACCGGAAACACCCATGCCCCCTGACGGGATGATGGGCTTTAATCCAGAGCCATGGAACCCTCATTCCGGCCCCTCTATTTGGTGTGTACCTGGAAAGAGGTTTGCAACTTACTAAACCGCATTCTTTGCAGAAAACATGTGGTAGCACGAAAAGGGGACGAACGGGAGCAAGACTCGATCCACGTCAACACTGGAGTTAAACAGTTGATATAGAACTGGCATGCTTCAACAATACCAGCTTGCAACCTATCATGCCACCACATGATCAGGTTGTCTCGCCATCTTATGAACACATCAAGTTTCGAAGCTCACTTGCAGCTTGCTTTGCATGGAATATAACAATCAACAAATGCTTATATAAACATGCCATGAGAAAACCACTCAAGCAAACATGAAAAACACTCATCATATCAAAGGTTCAAACATGCTTGCCTGGTTCGGAGTAGTCGGAGTCTAGCTCGGCGAAGTTGGTGGCACCGTCACTTCCTTCGGTATCTACGTTATAAAAAAATCGGATACTAACGTAAATACCGTGCGTGCATAAAAATTGTTCCAAATATTTTTCAAATAAATATGATAAAAAACTAGACAAAAAATTAAAGATGACAGAAAAAGAATCAACTCAAAATCATGTCTTGTTTAAAAGTTATTAAGGTTTTAGTCCAGGGACTAATCTGTTATAAATAGAAAATTATCCAGGGGCTATTTTGAATAAACAGAAAACACTTCGGATCGAAATACGCCACACTGAAGAGAAAACGCATTCTGCCAGAAGGCATTTTCAGAAAACGGTTCGGAGAAGAAGAGAAGAGGCTGACAAGGGGGTCCAACCCGTCAGGTTTAAAAAGAGCTCGCCGGCGCCAGAAGCAAACGGGAACGCCGGCGATGATCGACGGTGAACTAGAGGAGGGCAAGGGTATGGTTACACTCACGGGTCAGTTCCGCATCGGTGGGTGGTGGAAGTAGGCGTCGGGGAGCACCACGTCGACGGCGGCTTCCACTCCGGCGGACGGCTGTTCGGGCGAGCACGGATTCGTCAGAGGAGAGCTGCCAACACCGAATTGAAGCTCGGGTTAGAAGAGGTGGTGGACTAGGAGGTTGCTGGCAAAGTTTGGGAAGCGGGGGCGCACTCACCAGAGAGGATTTTGCCGGAGCCCGAAGCGGATCGGGGCGGCCGGAGCTGGGGAAGAAGACCCTCCCGAAGCCCTCTGATGAGTGGGGCGTGGTTCTGAGGAGAGGTGGAGAGGTGCTGGGTCGATGGGTGGCTCGGGGCCTCTATTTATAGTCGGCCCGAGGCGGTTGTCGAAAGCGGGATTACTCCGGCGAGCAATTACGGTGAGGCAGAGGTTGGACGGAAGGATTAGGCGACTGGGTGTCTTCGGATTGGTCCACTGGCACCATTCAAAGGTTAAACCTGGTTGGATTTGGCCTGCTCCCGTGGTCTCGGCGGGACGGAGCTCACGGGCTCGTCGGCGGCAGAGAGCGCGCTCTGCGCTTCTCAGGCCATGGCGACGGTTCTGCAGCGTGCTCAGAGCAGGAGGTGAACACGCATAGGCCACCAGTGGCTCGGGCGGTGCGGAGGACGGCGTTTTGCAACGCTGGCTTCTGCCAGCCGCCACAGGAGGTTCTGCCACTGCGGAAGGCGCCGGAGTTGACGCGACAAGTCACCACCGACGCTCGCAACCGGCCAAGCAACCGTGCGGTGCACTGGATAAGAAGGGGGAACAGGGAGCAATGCGCCAACGCGTGCACTGGCGAGATCGACGACGAGCTCTGACGAAAAACGACACTGAACCCTCTGAACTTTCTGAATTTTTACAGGAACAGTGCACGCAAGCTGTTCGACGAAATGTTTGACGCACGTGGAAATTTTTTTCTTGAGCTGAAACTTGGAGGGGTGGTCTCTTGATGCATCCAGAGACTACCTGAATTTTCTCAGAATTTTTGGAAAGGGAAAAGAATGAATTTCACCAAAAATAGAAAAACTGGTCCAAACTTGCAGCAAGCAAATTTTGAAAAATTTGAACTGTGGACCAGCAGCTCTTGATGGTTCTAGGTTGAGGGTACTAAGGAGTAGCTAGGGTAATTTATTTGGAACCAAAGCTCAAAGCAATCTGATACTTCCTTTGTAAACTTGAGGGGTCCAAAATAAATTACAGAAAAATGTTTGAGGATAAAATCAATAGAAATAAAATCTAAGAGAGGTTGAAACTTGCTGGAATTGGATGCTTGGCTTGACCCAAAGTAGGGAGGAGGGTTTGAGAAGAAAATTTTGAAATGCAAGTCATGGCAAGAGGTTTGAATAGGGCATTCTTGAATGAGAAGGAATAAACCCCATTTCAAATAAATTCTTTTAGTGAGGAAAAGGACAAAACATCCAGAGAGTCTTTGTGTTGAACCAACCCATGTTGAAAAACTCTCAAGACCAGGATTCAAGAAAGGATCTCCACAAAACTTTGTCATTAAAAGTTTTGAGAAGGAGAATCTTTTGGAAAAATTGAAATAACCTCCTTCCAATCAAATAAAGAATTTGATAAAAATCAAAACCAAAATTTTGGGGTGTTACACCAACTGCATGGGGGGACCCACATGAATGTGGGTAGTGGGGAAAGGCCCCACACCCCTGGTCTAGGCACACCAAGATCCTCCCTTAAAAGGAATAGTATCATATCCCGAAGGGATAAGATCGGGATCCTTACAAAGGGGGGATAGCGATCGATGGGGAAGGAAAGGAGGGATTTCATTCCTCCCCTTGGCCAACAATCATAGGGGCTTGGAGGGCAAGCCACCAGCCCCCTCCATGCCTATATAAAGGTGGGGAGGAGTTGGGGGCAGCGACCCTTCCACCCTTGCCCGTCTCCCTCCCGTTACACCTCCTCCACCTCGCGCGGACGCTTGGCGATGCCCTGCTGCAGTTCCACTGCTGCCACCACCACCACGCCATCATGTTGGTCCTGATCTCATCTACCTCCTCTCCCTCGCTTGCTATATCAATAAGGAGAGGATGCCGCCGAGCCGTACGTGTGTTAAACTCGGAGGTGCCGTCTGTTCGGCACTAGATCCGATTGGATCGCGATTGGATCATGAAGACTACGACTACATCAACCGCGTTATGACGCTAACGCTTTTGGTCTACAAGGGTATGTATAGTCTCCCCTCTCATTGATTTTCATCTCCTAGATAGATATTGGGTGTTTTGTAGGAATTTTTTTGATTTTCATGCAACGTTCACCATCAGTGGCATCATGAGCTAGGTCTATGCGTAGATGTATATGCACGATTAGAACACAAAGAAGTTGTAGGCATTGATGTTCAAATTGCTTACTTCCTTTGCCTTATTTGGATTCGGCGGTACCGTGGGATGAAGCGGCTTGGACCAACCTTACTTGTCCTCGCACAAGAGACCGGTTCCACTGACTAACATGCAACTTGTATTGCATAAAAGTCGCTTTGTGGGTGTTTGTCTCTCCCACTTTAGTTGAATCTGATTTGACAACGACGGTCCTTGTAGAAGGTTAAAAGGCAACTTGTATATCACCGTTGTGGTTTTGCGTAGATAAGAACGGTTCTTATGGTTTGCCCTAGATGCCACATAAAATTGCAACAACAAAGTGGAGGACGTCTAACTTATTTTTGTAGGGCATGTTGTTATGTGGTATGGCAAAAAACCTGATGTGATATATGTTGATGTATGAGATGATCATGTTTTGTAATAGGTTCATGACTTGCATGTCGATGAGTACAGCAACCGGCAGAAGCCATAGGGTTGTCTTTAATTTATTGTATGACCTGCGTGTCAATCATTGAATGACATGTATTGCTTTACTTTATCGCTATACGTTAGCAAGCGCTGTAGAAGCAATAGTTGGCAGATACAACCACGTGACAACACAATGATGGAGATCATGATGATGGAGGTCATGATCACGGAGATCATGGCATCATGCCGATGACGATGGAGATCATGCCAGGTGCTTTGGAGATGGAGATCAAAAGCACAAGATGATAATGGCCATATCATGTCACATATATTGATTGCATGTGATGTTTATCTTTTATGCATCTTATTTTGCTTAGGACGATGGTAGCATTATAAGATGATCCCTTCACTTAATTTCAAGATAAAAGTGTTCTCCCTAAGTATGCACCATTGCGAAAGTTTGTCGTTTCGAAGCACCTCGTGATGATCGGGTGTGATAGACTCTACGTTCGCATACAATGGGTGTAAGCTAGTTTTACACATGCGGAATACTTCGGTTAAACTTGACGAGCCTAGCATGTACAGACATGGCCTCGGAACACGGAGGACCGAAAGGTCGAACATGAGTCATATAGTAGATATGATCAACATGGAGATGTTCACAATTGATGACGACCCCATCTCATGTGATGATCAGACATGGGTAGTTGATTTGGATCATGTAACACTTAGACAACTTGAGGGATGTTGATTTAAGTTGGAGTTCACTAGTAATTTGATTGACTGAACCAATTATCATGAACATAGTCTAAATGTCTTTGCAAATTATGTTGTAGATCAATGGCTCGCGCTATAGCTCCCCTGAATTTTAATGCGTTGCTAGAGAAAGAAAAGTTGAAAGATGATGGGTGGAAGAAACTATGCGGACTGGGTCCGTAATTTGAGGATTATCCTCACTGATGCACAAAAGGCTTATGTCCTTGATGCACCGCTAGGTGAATCACCCGCTCCCAAAAATCTGGACGCTATGAACATCTGGAAGACTAGAAGTGATGACACGATAGTTCAGTGCGCCATGCTTTACGGCTTAGAACCAGGGCTCCAAAGACGTTTTGAGCACCACGGAGCATATGAGATATTCCAGGAGCTGAAATTGGTGTTTCAGGCTCATGCTCGGGTTAAGAGGTATGACACCTCTGACAAGTTCTTTAGCTGCAAGATGGAGGAGAACAGCTCCGTTAGTGAGCATGTACTCAGAATGTCTGGGTACTACAACCGCTTGAATCAGTTGGGAGTTAATCTTTTGGATGAAGTAGCGATTGACGGAGTTCCCCAGTCACTGCCACCAAGCTACAAGATCTTCATGTTGAACTATAATATGCAAGGGATGGAGAAAATGATCCCTGAGCTCTTCGCGATGCTTAAAGCTGCGGAGGTAGAAATCAAGAAAGAGCATCAAGTGTTGATGGTCAATAAGACTACCAGTTTCAAGAAGGGTAAGAGAAAGAAAGGGAACTTCAAGAAGAATGGCAAGGCAGTTGCCGCTCCTGTGAAGAAACCCAAGGCTAGACCCAAACCCGAGACTGAGTGCTTCTATTGCAAGGGGAAGGGTGATAATCCCCAAGTGCAAGGAATCATCATAGCAATTTCCAAAGATGGAAGTGATAAGTATGGAGTGTCGAACCCACAAGGAGCTAAAGGTAAGATCAATATTATCTCAATTCTTATCTGCCGCTGATATGACTCTACGTACACCGAGCGTTTGCTTTCATCAAGAAACAAGAAATAAAACTATGTTGTGGGTATAAAGAGGATAGCTTTGCATGATATCGGAGAGGTAAAATATAAAATAGGTGTTATCAACATAAAGTTAGAGTATACTACAATATATTACAAATAGCGAGTGTGGAATAATGATGGATCGGTGTGCGGAATTATCCTAGGCAATTGTTAACAAGATCGGTGATCATTATTGCAATTTTATATGAGGGAGAGGCATGAGTTAACATACTTTCTGTACTTGGATCATATGAACTTATGATTGGACCTCTAGCAAGCATCCGCAACTACTAGAAATCATTAAGGTAAACCCAACCATAGCATTAAGTATCAAGTCCCCTTTACTCCCGTACGCAACAACCCCCTTACTCGGGTGTAAGCTTCTGTCAATCTAGCCACCCACCATAAGTGAATCATGAACATATTGTAACACCCTACAGCGGGAATCCCTCACGTTTGCGCGGCACGGGAGGCACTATAGGACAACACCAATATAAAACATACAACTCAAACCAATCAAAATCATCAATCAACCCAAAGGACAAAAGAAATCCAGTCAAACATCATAGGATGGCAACACATCATTGGATAATAATATGTGGCAGAAAGCACCATGTTCAAGTAGGGGATTACAGTGGGGTGCGGGAGAGTGGACCGCCGAAAAGAGATGAGGAAGGTGATGAAGATGGTGATGTTGATGAAGATGATCACCATGGCGATGGTTCCCCCGGCGGCACTCCGGCGCCACCGAGAGAGAGAGGGGGAGAGTCTACTGATGACCCACAAGTATAGGGTATCAATCGTAGTCCTTTTGATAAGTAAGAGTGTCAAACCCAACGAGGAGCAGAAGGAAATGACAAGCGGTTTCAGCAAGATAATTTCTGCAAGCACTGAAATTGTCGGTAACAGATAGTTTGATAGCAAGATAATTTGTAATAAATGACAAGTAGCAATAGTAACAATAGGTGCAGCAAGGTAGCCCAATCCTTTTTGTAGCAAAGCACAGGCTAGAACGGTCTCTTATAATAAGCAAAGTGTTCTTGAGGGCACACGGGAATTTCATCTAGTCACTTTCATCATGTTGGTTTGATTCGCATTTGCTACTTTGATAATTTGATATGTGGGTGGACTGGTGCTTGGGTGTTGTTCTTATTTGAACAAGCCTCCCACTTATGATTAACCCCCTCGCAAGCATCCGCAACTACGAAAGAAGAATTAAGTAACAATCTAACCATAGCATTAAACATATGGATCTAAATCAGTCCCTTACGGAATAGTGCATAAACTAGGGTTTAAGCTTCTGTCACTCTAGCAACCCATCATCTAATAACTACTCCACAATGCATTCCCTTAGGCCCAAAGATTGTGAAGTGTCATGCAGTTGATGTTCACATAACACCACTAAGGGAATCACAACATACATATCATCAAAAAATCGAACGAATATCAAATTCACATGATTACTTGCAACATGACTTCTCCCGTGGCCTCAAGAACAAGGGCAACTACTCACAAATAATATTCATGCTCAAGATCAGAGGGATATGAAATAGCATAATGGATCTGAACATATAATCTTCCACCAAATAAACCATCTAGCATCAACTACAAGATGTAATCAACACTACTAGTCACCCACAGGTACCAATCTCAGGTTCTAGTACAAAGATTGAACACAAGAGATGAACTAGGGTTATGAGATGAGATGGTGTTGTTGAAGATGTTGATGAAGATTGGCCTCCCAAAGATGAGAGGGTTGTTTGTGATGACGATGGCTTCGATTTGCCCCTTCGGGACAGAAGCTCCCCCAGCGGAATCACTCCACCAAAGGGTAAAAGTGCTCCCTCCCAAGTTTCGCCTCAAGACGGCAGCGCTCCATCCCGAAAGTCCTGTCCTTATTTTTTTCTAGGTCAAAAGACCTTATTTACCAAAAGATGGGCACCGGAGGTGGGTGGAGGGGCCCACTACCCACCAGGGCGCGCCAGGGGGGTCTGGCGCGCCCTGGTGCCTTGTGACCACCTGGCTGCTCCCCTCTGGTAGTTCTTCTCTCCAATATTTATTGTATATTCTAAAATAATTCTCCGTAAAATTTTAGCTCATTTGGAGATGTACAGATAGGTATCTATGACATAGCTTTTTCAGGTCCAAAATTCCAGCTGCCGGTATTCTCCCTCTTTGTGTAAACCTTGCATATTATGAGAGAAAAGGCATTAGAATTACTCCATAAAGTGTTATAAAGCATAAAACCACTATAAATAATAGTAGGAAAACATGATGCAAAATGGACGTATCAACTCCCCCAAGCTTAGACCTCGTTTGTCCTCAAGCGAAAACCGATATCGAAAACCATGTCCACAAGTTTTGAGAGAGAGAGGTGTCAATAAAAACAAAATACGGACATAGTAGCATCATGTTTATTATTATAACAACAACAAACTTTATCATATAACTTCTCATGAACAAGTAACAATTCATCACAACATCGAAGTAGAAAGCATAAACTTTATTGAAAACTAACAAACTATGTTCTCAGTCAACTTTGCAACTACAATTCATCATATTTTCAGGAAGGGTCTCGTATCGGAGCCTTTTGGCAAGTCCACATACTCAACCATCATTTAATCTTCTATGATTGCTAACACTCACAACATATATATGAGCAAAAAGTATCAACCGGACACATAGAAAGATAGGGACTTATTGTTTTGCCTCCCAACTTATTCACCTCAAGGGTGAGGTCAACAATAATAACTCATGCTCAACCATATCCAACTGGATATATGTGCCTAGATCTTTCCCCACCACATGATGCTTGCCAAAGAGAAAAATAAAAAGGAATAGGGGAAAGTACTTTGACTCTTGCATAAAAGTAAAAGATAGGCCCTTCGCAGAGGGAAGCAGAGGTTGTCATGCGCTTTTTGGTTTTGTATGCACAATCTCTTCATGCAAAAGAATGTCATGTTATATTGCCCCTTATGATAGCAACCTTTATCATGCAGTCCGTCGCTTTTATTACTTTGCCATCACAAGTTCGTACAATGCTTATTTTCCCTTACACTAAAGGATCAAACACATTTAGGAGCAATTTTTATTGCCTTTTTGCACCGATGACAACTTACTTGAAGGATCTTACTCAATCCATAGGTAGGTATAGTGGACTCTCAAAACATGAATTTGGGTTTAAGGATTTTGGATGCACAAGTAGTATATCTACTTAGTGCGGATTTTTGGCTAGCAAAGATATTGAGCAAGCACCCTATGTTGGAGGATCTATGATGTAACACCCCCAGAGGTTAGCTACAGTAATCCCCTTTGATAATACCAAGTCACCATGATTAACAATTCTTAATCATCATTAGTATCATATCTCTTTTCAAATTCAGATTCAAATAAAAATTCAAACTAAAAGTGGAAAATAAAAGTTGCTTAACATAGAAACTAAAATGTTCAATAAATAGCAAATAATCCAGAGACTATTCTAAAATTATAACCAACAATTAATACACTAATTAGGTGACTCTCACATTACCAAAAAAACAAGGTTTAATACATTTTATTTAATATAAAATTTGTGTGAACTCCGTTTGTCTCCAAAACAGTTTTTGGCAGTTGTAGATATTACATAGCATCTAATGGGCTAGGTCACTAATTTTGTAAAAGTCAGTTTGAGGCCTAACTATTTACAAAGCAGAAAATAAGAATAAATAAAAAGAAAAGACAAAAGAAAATAAAACAAAGAAAATAAAAGAAACCCCCCCTCGCTGGGCCTCGGCCCAGCTGGCCACTGGGCTAGCCAGGCCGACCCAGCCGGCGCCCCACTCCCCTCCTCCATATCCCCACCAAGGGGAAACCCTAATCCCCGTCGCCCCAACTACCCCCACTCCCCCCTCTGCCTCTCCCGATCCCATCTGGATCGGGCACCGGGGCAGCGACCCCGGCGACAGCGCCGCCCCGACGCCTGCTGTTGCCGACCGCCGACCCCATCGCGCTGCCACTTGCCTCTTGGACTCCTCCTCGCCCCTCCTCTCCCTCGCGCGACGCCCGCCTGACGCCGCGGCCTCGCCTCGTCGTCGACCTGACGCCGTCGCCCGTCATCACCGCCACCTCGTCGCCGTCCCCGTCCTCCTCCCCAACGGCTACAACGAGCCTCGCCGCCCCTCTGTTCCCCTGCAACGAAAGTGAGCACCCCCCCTCCTCGTTGTCTCCCACGCATGCCCGCGTCCGAGCCGGTCGCCTCGCCCCCCCCCGACACGCTCGCGCCTGTCGCCGTCCGAGTCGCGCTCGGGCCACGCCCCCTGAGCCCCGCGCCCGCTCACGCTGTGCGCGCGCCCGCGGCCCCCCTGGCCTTCTCTGCCCGTGGCCGACGCCTCCTCTGCGTCTTAGTCCGCCGTGGTCGCGCTCGGCCGCCGCCAACCCCGCAGCCCGCGCGCCTCGCTCCCTGCGACCTTGCCCGTACGGCCGCACCGCCGCTGCTCCGCACGGCGCCCGCCCGTGCATCGCCGCACCTTCGCTCGCCGTCTGCAGCAGCTGCTGCCCCGCCACCGAGCGCGCAAGCGCGCGCCTCCCCTGCTCGCTGCCCGCGTCGGCCTCGTCCTGCCCCAGACCGCGCGTCCCCGCCAGCTCGCTCGCCTCTGCCGCCTTGCTCGCCGTGGCCGCGCTCCGGCGTGCCCCGACTCTACGGCCTTGCCCGCGCCCGATCGGGCGACGCCCTGCCCCTGCGCCCGTTTGCCCGCTCAGCCGCCCCGGTTGGGCTGGGTCTCTGACCAGAGGGGCCCAGCCCCTGTTAAAAAAAAGGAAATAATAAAATAAAATAAATAAATGTTAATTAATTAAATAATTACTAAATCATTAATTAACTTAATTAATCTGGTTTAATTAAACTTAATTAACCTGCTAATTAAACTAATCTGTTAATTAACCTAAACAGTCAATGACAGTGGGACCCACATGTCAGTTGACTAGGTCAACTGCACTGTTGATTGCTGACGTCAGCATCATGTCGTGCTGACGTCATCAATTACTATTCTGGATAATGTTGGATTAAATAATTAATTAAATTCCAGAAAATTGTTAAAACTTTGTAAAATCATATAAAATAATCCGTAACTCCGATGAAAATAATTTATATATGAAAAATGACCAGAAAAATGAGACGAGTCCGAATACGCTACCGACATACCTGTTAGATGCCTCTAACTATCTGAACATGCAACTTTTTGCCTGATTTCGATAAATGAATAGTGCATGACTCTAATAAAATAATCCAAACAAATTCCTAAAATAACTAAATGGCTTAGACATGTCTTTAGGTAACCCTGCACTGCATGTTAGCTTAGCCTGCTCTGAGTTGCATATGTTTGCAGTGTATTTATACTGTTTCCTCCCCCTCTTCTCTCTTGTTAGACCCCGACGCAGTTCCCGGTACCGACGCAGCTTCGGAGCCCGACGCAACCGTTGATGACCTTGCTCTTGTCGCCGAGCAACCAGGCAAGCATCCCCCCCTTGAGCATACCGATATCGCCTATTCTTTCCCTCTCATGCTTGCATTAGAATTGCTGCTGCTACTGCTTTACCTATTCTGATGCATAGCCTGTTTATTGTAACCTGTTGTTGAAACCTTACCTGCTTATCCTAAACTGTCTACTATAGGCTGGGTAGAGACCTATCAGTGACCCCACTTGTCCCGATTGCCCCGCTGGATTATCAGAAGACCCGATCAACGGGATTGAAGACAGGCCCCGGCACCGTACATCACCCCCCGTAGTTGTAACGACACTGCAGCGTTACTATCGAGTGCCGAGGGTGAAACCTCTTGTAGCACTTCTGATGTTAACTCTGTAGAGTAGCGATTCGGTCATGGTAATCGAGGGTGATTCCTCCTTCCCCACTTCCGATGACGACGCTGTCGTGCAACACCTCAAGTGTGAACCCATCGAGGGTGATTCCTCCGAGTTCACCTTGACAGATACATCGAGTAGGAATCCAACGAGGGTGATACCTCGGATTCTCCTGATGTTATGGACACACGGATACTTGGACTTTACATTGTTACATGAAAAGGTGGGTCGACCCTGAGGGGTACCCGCGTGAGCCTAAGTGGCGAGTGTTGTGTAGACGGGTTGACCTGGAGGTTGCCCGAGATATGAATACGAGGTGCGGCCGGGCATTCTTAGCCCTTGCAACAAGTCCTCGAGACGGGGCGACGGGGTCACATCGATCGTGAGTCTCTGCTCGTTACCGCAAGCCCCTAGTCCGACAACGATTTGGATATTTGATCCGAGCAGGCCTCTGGCCTGATAGCACTAACCATCACGTGGGAAGAGTTATGGGCACTCTGCATCATATGCATCAGCCGAAAGCTTTGTCAGACGTCCAGTTCAGCCTCGTGGTCGGGCCGGGCCAGTGCCATCTAGGACTAAGGTGGTACTCGTCCCGACCCTGCACACACCGACCCGGAGTGCACAGGGCGATGGCCCAAGACCCCTGAGCGCTTAGGATATAGACCGACGGGGACCTCTCTGCTGAGCTGTAGGTAGGGTTGCGATGTATCGTTTGGCCGAGGCCGGGCATGACCCGAAAAAGTGTGACCGGCCGGAGTTAAGCGAGCGTGGTGGGTAAGTTGGTGCACCCCTGTAGGGAAGAACACATCTATCGATAGCCGGTCCTACGGTAAAGGACATTCGGAGTTGTAACCCGATCGATACAGCTAGAACTTGAGATGAGACCTGGATATGTGGCTCTGGGATTGCTTCTCGTAGGGAGTCGAGAAGGGATCTCAGGACGAGGTTGATGACAGTATGGCTCTGGGATTACTTTCTCGCAGGGAGTCGAGAAAGGATCTCTGGGTGTGGTTGATGACACTACTACTACATTATACTATGCTGATCTACTCTCTTCTATTGCTGCAAGACCGCTGAAGATGCTAGTCTTCGATAGGACTAGGCCTCCTCTCTATTCTGGCATTTCTGCAGCCCAGTCCACATATACAGCCTCCCTTTGATAATGTTGCATATGTAGTGTAGATCCTTGCTTGCTGAGTACTTCGGATGAGTACTCATGGTTGCTTTGCTTTCTTTTTCCCCCCATATCCGTTTGATGCGACCAGATGACGGAGCCCCGGATACAGTTGCCCACGTCGACGATCGCTACTACTACCCCGAGGGTGGATACTACTACGAGTTGGCTGACGACCAGGAGTAGGATCGGAGGGTCCAGGCAGGAGGCCTGCGCCTTTCGATCGTAGTGTTTTCCTTTGTCCCGCCTTTTAAGGGTCTTTCTATGTTTTCTTTTATATCTGTACTCAGATATCTGATGCTTCCGCTGACGCTTGTACGCAAGCTTTTGTATTCGAGCCCTCGAGGCCCCTAGCTTGTAATATAAAGCTTGTATGACTTTATTTATGTTTTAAAGTTGTGTTGTGATATCTTCCCGTGAGTCCTTATGCTTGATCGTGTGCATTTGCGTGTATGATTAGTGCATGATTGAGCCGGGGGCGTCACATATGACAATATAACTTCTATGTGAATATGAACAAACATAAATCATTACATTGTCTTCCTTGTCCAATGTCAACAATTTGGCATAAGATATTTAATGGGGGCTCACAATCATAAAAGATGTCCAAGATAGTATATTTGCATGTGAATCTTCTCTTCCCTTATTAATTCTTTCATGAATTGCATCATTGACCAATGCTATGTTTGTCAACTTTCAATAAATTTTACCACTTATACTTTTCCTTATGTGATGTCATTACTTGCCATAGCATTAGCATATGATCTTTTTTATTATTTTCCTTTATTTTTATTGAAACATAAAAGTAAAGAAGCAAAAAACTCAAACTAAACTTTATTATATAACTCTCACTCGATTACATAGATAGATCACGAAACTAGCACTCGAAAAATAAATCATACTAAACTTTTATTCAACTAAATTACGAAATAACTAAGGATCGAACTAAGATAAGTAAAGGCAATAAAAGTGATGGAGATACGATACCGGGCATTTCCCCCAAGCTTGGCACAAGCCAGGGGAGTGCCCATACCCGTGTACTCAAGTCTCTTCCTTTGGTGATGGTGGTGATGGTGTGGGCTTGTCCTCCAAAATATTTGTCAGTGCCTCCCTCAAACTTTGAATTTCCTGGAGGGAAGCAACTCAGTGTTCCTCTCCACCTCAGCCATAATATGTTTATTCTCTGGTCCCCAAGAGTTTGTTCCTGCATCGCTTTCTCTTGGACGAGATATGTCCCAATTGGACGGTATGTGCACACGAGGAGTATTTTCGACCCCATAGTTATGAATCAAATTGTGAAAATTGTTTCGATGTAACCTGATTAAGGGCCTCCTTGGAGGGATTCCCTCTTGCACTTCATGACTTCCTTGATCATTTGTTGAACTCATGGCTTGATGGGGATTAGGGATAGTGGAGATGCCAGCCAGAGTGCCCCTCTCGGAGGCCGAAGAGTGGATTCCAAGCGAGTTCCCTTCATCTTCTTCCATGGATGCCTCCTCGATCCCTCTCCCCTTAAATCCACCTGTAGCAACCAAGCATCATTTTCTACATTGTTGGAAGAGGGAGAAGACATGATACTTGCCTTGATAGATCTGACAGAAAACAACACGAAACAAGAACAGAGGATTTCTCCGTGATATGGTTGTCAAATCCTCCGGGGGTATATATAAATATATTTTTTTATCTTGGGAAACAAGTATACGGAAGGAAAATGGAGTCGGGAAGCTGCCTGAGGGGCCCACTACCCACCAGGGCGTGCCAGGTGGGGCAGGCACGCCCTGGTGCCTTGTGGGCACCTAGGTTGCCTTCCCGGTTGTTTCTTATTTTTCCTATTTTTTCTAATATTCCAAAACTGACAAAAAATATTTTTGTGGATTTTTCGGAGATAGTTTACTTACCGTATCACATACCTCTTCCTTTTCAAGGTTCTGGAGTGTTCTGGAAGGTTTCTTTTATGTGTTCCTCCGGTGTCATGGTTTGGATAATGTTAGTTTCAACATTAATGGGCGTACCTGAAATATAGTGTTTAATTCTTTATCCATTGACCACCTTTGGATTGGTACCTTCAGCATTATTAATCTTGATAGCTCCAGAGCGATAAACTTCTTCGATGATATATGGCCCTTCCCATTTGGAGAGAAGTTTTCCTGCAAAAAATCTAAAACAAGAATTGTACAATAGAACATGTTCACCAACTTTGAATTTCCGCTTTTGGATTCTTTTGTCATGCCATCTTTTAACCTTTTCTTTAAATAGTTTGGCATTTTCATAAGCTTGGGTTCTCCATTCATCTAGTGAGCTAATATCAAATAACCTCTTTTCACCGGCAAGTTTGAAATCATGATTGAGTTCTTTAATTGTCCAATATGCTTTATGTTCTAACTCAAGAGGCAAATGACAAGCTTTTCCATAAACCATCTTATATGGAGACATACCCATAGGATTTTTATAAGCTGTTATGTAGGCCCAAAGTGCATCATCTAATTTCTTAGACCAATTCTTTCGGGACCTATTGACAGTTTTTTGTAATATTAACTTTATTTCTCTAGTACTAAGTTCAACTTGACCACTAGATTGAGGATGATAGGGTGATGCAATTCTATGGTTAACATCATATTTAGCAAGCATTTTACGGAAAGCACCATGAATAAAGTGTGAACCACCATCAGTTATTAAATATCTAGGGACTCCAAACATTGGGAAAATAACTTCTTTAAGCATTTTAATGGAGGTGTTGTGATCAGCACTGCTAGTTGGAATAGCTTCTACCCACTTAGTGACATAATCAACAACAACCAAAATATGTGTATACCCATTAGAGGAAGGAAAAGGTCCCATATAATCAAAGCCCCAAACATCAAAAGGTTCAACAACAAGTGAATAATTCATAGGCATTTCCTGACGCTTACCAATATTACCAATTCTTTGACATTCATCACAAGACAAGACAAACTTATGGGCATCCTTGAAAAGAGTAGGCCAATAAAACCAGATTGTAATACCTTATGCGCGGTTCTATCTCCTGCATGATGTCCTCCGTAGGCTTCGGAGTGACACTTCCGTAGGATTTGTTCCTGTTCATGCTCAGGCACACAACGTCTAATAATACCGTCTACTCCCTCTTTATAAAGATGTGGGTCATCCCAAAAGTAATGTCTTAAGTCATAGAAGATTTTTTTTCTTTTGTTGGTATGTGAAACTAGGTGGTATAAATTTAGCAACGATATAATTAGCATAGTCAGCATACCAAGGAGTGTTATAAGAAGCATTTATGACAGCTAGTTGTTCATCAGGGAAGCTATTATCAATAGGTAGTGGGTCATCAAGAATATTTTCTAACCTAGACAAGTTATCAGCTACGGGGTTCTCAGCTCCTTTCCTATCAGTGATATGTAAGTCAAGTTCCTGTAGCAAGAGAACCCACCTAATGAGTCTAGGTTTAGCATCTTTCTTTTCCATAAGATATTTAATAGCAGCATGATCGGTGTGAACAATTACTTTGGAATCAACAATGTAAGATCTGAATTTATGACAAGCAAACACAACTGCTAAAAATTCTTTCTCAGTGTAGCATAATTTCTTTGGGCACTGTCTAGAGTTTTACTAGCATAATGGATAACATTTAATTTCTTATCAACTCTTTGTCCTAGAACAGCAACAACAGCATAATCACTAGGATCACACATAATTTCAAAAGGCAAGTTCCAATCAGATGGTTGAACAATAGGTGTAGAAGTTAGGGCTTTCTTAAGTGTTTCAAAGGCTTCTACACAATCATCATAAAAAACAAATGGAATATCCTTTTGTAAAATATTAGTAAGAGGCCTAGAAATTTTAGAGAAGTCTTTAATGAACCTCCTATAGAATACAACATGACCAAGGAAACTACGAATACCTTTAATGTCTTTAGGACATGTCATTTTTTCAATTGCATCAACTTTAGCTTTATCCACCTCAATACCTCGTTCAGAAATTTTATGCCCCAAGACAATGCCTTCATTAACCATAAAGTGACACTTCTTCCAATTCAAAATAAGATTAGTTTGTTCACATCTCTGCAAAACTCGATCAAGGTTGCTTAAGCAATCATCAAAAGAAGTTCTGTAAACGGAGAAATAATCAATGAAAACCTTAACAATCTTTTCACAAAAATCTAAGAATATAGCAGTGATACATCTTTGAAAGGTAGCAGGTGCATTACATAAACCAAAGGGCTTACATCTATAAGCATAAGTTCCAAAAGGGCAAGTAAAAGTGGTTTTCTCTTGATCAAGTTGTGAAACAGGTATTTGAGAGAAATCGGAATATCCATCAAGAAAACAAAAGTGTGTGTGCTTAGATAGTCTTTCTAGCATTTGATCAATAAAAGGCAAAGGGTAATGATCTTTTTTAGTAGCTTTGTTTAATTTCCTAAAATCAGTTACCATTCTATAGCCAGTCACAATTTGTTGTGGAATGAGTTCGTTTTTATCATTAGGAACAACATTAATACCTCCTTTCTTAGGGACACAATGAACAGGACTTCCCCATCTACTATCAGCTATGGGATAGATTATACCTGCTTCCAGAAGCTTTAGTATTTCAGTTCTTACCACTTCTTTCATCTTGAGATTCAATTATCGTTGGTGATCAACAACGGGTTTAGCATCAGGTTCCATATTAATCTTGTGCTAACAGAGAGTGGGACTAATGCCCTTAAGATCATCAAGAGTATATCCAATAGCAGCACGGTGCTTCGTCAGAATTTTTAATAATCTATCTTCTTCATGTTCTAAAAGGTTACACTAATAATAACAGGATATATCTTTTTCTCATCAAGATAAGCATACTTCAGAGTGTCAGGCAATTGCTTTAATTCAAACACAGGATCACCCTTAGGTGGAGGAGGACCTCCTAGAGTTTCAATAGGCAAATTGTGTTTAAGGATAGGTTGTTGTTCAAAGAATATTTTATCTATTTCATTTCTTTCACGCAAGTGCATATCATTTTCATGGTGTAGCAAGTATTGTTCTAAAGGATCAGTAGGAGGTACGGCAATAGAAGCAATACCAATTATTTCATCTTTACTAGGTGGTTCGTTATCATGAGGTTGTCTATGAAACTTAGAGAAATTAAACTCATGAGACACATCACCAAAATTAACACTGACGGTTTCTTTTTTGCAATCTATCTTAGCATTGACAGTGTTCAAGAAAGGTCTACCAAAAATAACGGGACAAAAGTCATCTTGTGGGGAACCAAGAACTAGAAAATCAGTAGGGTATTTTATTTTCCCACACAAGACTTCAACATCTCTAACAATCCCAAGTGGTGTGATGGTATCTCTATTAGCAAGTTTAATAGTAACATATATGTCTTCTATTTCAGTGGGTGTTATATCATTCATAATTTCTTGGTACAAGCTAAAAGGAATAGCACTCACACTAGCACCCAAATCACATAAACCATGATAGCAATGATCTCTTATTTTAACTGAGACAACAGGCATGCCAACAACAGACTTGTTTTTACTTTTAGTATTGGGTTTAGCAATTCTAGCAGCTTCATCACAGATAAATAACATGCCCATCAATATTATCGACCAAGCGATCTGTAACCATAGCAATACTAGGTTCTACTTTAATTTGTTCAGAGGGTCTAGGTGCTTTAATATTACTTTTGTTAACCATAGTTGAAACCTTAGCATGTTCCTTTATCCTAATAGGGAAAAGTGGGTTTTCAATATAAGCAATATGAACAACTGGATCAACATTGTAAATGATAGTTTCATCTTTAACTATAACCGGTTCTTTAATTTCTTTTTTAATAGGGGGATTGATATGACTCCAATGTATCTATAATTTATGAAGTATTCATGCCATGTTTACAACAATTTTATATGGTTTTGGTATGATTTGAATGGAACTAACCCAGACTGACGCTGTTTTCAACAGAACTACCGTGGTGTTATTTTTTGTGCAGAAATGAAAATTCTCCAAATGCAACGAAATTTTTTGACATTTTTTTTAACAAAAGAGGCACTAGAAGCTTCGTGGGAGCACCAGAGGAGCCACGAGGTGGGCACAACCCACCAGGGCGTGCCTGGAGCCCAAACCGTGTGCAGGTGGGTTGTGGTCACCACAAAGCCCATCTTGGCATGAAACCAACGCCAAAAAATCCTATAAATACAGAAACCCCTAGAAATAACCCTAGATCAGAAGTTCCACCGCCGCAAGCCTCTGTAGCCATGAAAAAACAATTTAGACCCCATTTCGGCACCCTGCCGGAGGGGCAAATCATCACCGGTGGCCACCATGATGAGGAGGGAGTAGTCCAACCTCGGGGCTGAGGGTTTGTACCAGTAGCTATGTGTTTAATCTCTCTCTCTCTCTCTCTCTCTCATGTCTTGAGTTGGCACGATCTTGATGTATCACGAGCTTTGTTAATATAGTTGGATCATAGGGTGTTTTCCCCTCTCTATCTTGTTGTGATGAATTGAGTTTTCCCTTTGAGATTTCATTTTATCTGATTGAATACTTTTATGCATTTGAGAGCACTTGATCTATGTCTTGGCACTCAAATCACGGATTCCCGAGGTGACATTGGGGTAATATATGCATAGGGGTTGATGCACGCTTTCATCCTTGTTTCTCCGGTAGAAATCTTGGGGCACTCTTTGAAGTTCTTTGTGTTGGATTGAGTAATATGAATCTGAAATTGTTTGATGCATATTGTATAATCACCTCACGGATACTCGTGGTGACATTGGAGTACCTAGGTGACGTTAGAGTTGGTTTGATGTGTATCATATGGTGTTATTTTAGTACGAACTCTTAGATAGATCGATCGGAAAGGATAACTTGGTGTTACTTTAGTACGAACTCTTGGATAGATCGATCGGAAAGAATAACTTTGAGGTGGTTTCGTACCCTACAAACAATTTCTTCTTATGTTCTCCGCTAGATAAGAACTTTGGAGTGATTCTTCATCGCACGTTGAGGGATGGTTATATGATCCAATTATATTAGCATTGTTGAGAGATTGCACTAGCGAAAGTACAGACCCTAGGCCTCATTTTCAAGCATCGCAATACCGTTTGTGCTCCGTTTTATCAATTGCTACCATGCTATTTTTTTATCATTCCTATTACAAAAATCAATATCTACTATCATTACTACACTTGTATCACCATCTCTTCGCCGAACTAGTGCACCTATACAATTTACCATTGTATTTGGTGTTGGACACAAGAGACTCTTTGTTATTTGGTTGCAGGGTTGTTTGAGAGAGACCATCTTCATCCTACGCCTCCCACGGATTGATAAACCTTAGGTCATCCACTCGAGGGAAAATTTCTACTGTCCTACAAAACTCTGCGCTTGGAGGCCCAACACGAGTCTACAAGAATAAAGTTGCGTAGTAGACATCAAGCTCTTTTCTGGCGCCGTTGTCAGGGAGGTGAGTGCTTGAAGGTATATCTTTAGATCTTGCAGTTGAATCTTTTAGTTTCTTGTTTATCACTAGTTTGGTTTATAAAAGAAAACTACAAAAAAAAGGAATTGAGGTTGAATCATATTGTTCATCTTTATAATGTCTTCGTGAAAATGATGGAAAGGAAAATTGTGGTCAATTGATAGAGGAAGAATTCTATAAAATGTTGACAAAAAATCTTTGAATGATGAGCATGATTGCAATGTTGCTAGTATGAATTCTTTGAATATCCGTGATGCTAGTGATATGCAAAGCCATAAGCTTGGGGATGCTATGTTTGATGAAGATGATATTTTTTGTCCCCCAAGTTTTGATGAATTTTTTTATTATGATGATTGCATGCCTCCTATTTACGATGATTATATTGATGAAAGTGGATTTGGAGAGGTCATGACTTTATTTAATGATGAATCCACTATTTTGGAAGAGGTTGCAATTGATTATGACAATAAAGTTGCTACCTATGATGATTATTGTTATGACATGTATATTATAAAAAAATAATGATATCCGAAACTTGTCATGATGATTTTAATTTTCAATCACATGATAGCTATTTTGTTGAGTTTGCTCCCACTACTATTCATGAGAATAAATTTGCTTATGTGGAGAGTAATAAATTTTTTATGCATGTGGATCATGAAAAGAATGCTTTATGTGATAACTATATTGTTGAATTCATTCATGATGCTACTGAAAATTATTATGAGAGGGGAACATATGCTTTTACATATTGCAATAATATCAAGTTTCCTCTCTATGTGTTGAAAATCTTGAAGTTTTGCTTGTTTTGCCTCCCTATGCTAGTTGACTATTGTTCCCATAAGTTTTTTGCTCACAAAATCCCTATGCATAGGAAGTGGGTTAGGCTTAAATGTGCTAGTCATATGCTTCATGATGCTCTCTTTTTGTTTCAATTCTTATCTTTTATGTGAGCATCATTGAATTCATCATTCCTAGCTAAAAGGCATTAAAGAAAAACGCTTGTTGGGAGACAACCCAACACTTTTACCTACTATTTTTTTGTGTTCACATGATTAAGCTACTGTATTAATCATGTTTTATAACTTTTGTTTCAATAAAGTGCCAAGTAAAGCCTTTGGGATAGTGTGGATGATAGTTGACTTGATTCTGTGCAGAAACAGAAACTTTTGCACCCAGTAACAGAATTGTTTAAATTCACTGGGGCTTCGAAAAACTATGAATTTTTTACCGTTGTTGGGTATACAAATTTCCTACATTTTCCTAATTTTCAGAAATTTTGGAGCTAAAGAAGTATGACTAAAATTCAGATATTTACGTACTGTTCTGTTTTTGACAGATTCTGTTTTCAATGCATAGTTTGCTTGTTTTTTGGATTCTATGGCATTATGTGGAAACAATTATGAATCTTATCTTCACAGTACCAAAGCGAATGATTTGTCTTTATCATACTAACCCATCTCACGAAGTTCCGTTATGTTTTGTGTGATTGAAGTTTCCAAGTTTTGGGTGAGATATTGATATGAGGAGAATAAGGGGTGACAAGACCCTAATATTGGGGATTCCCAAGGCACCCCCAAGGTAATATTCAAGGAAGATCCAAGCAACTAAGCTTGGGAATGCCCTGGAAGGCATCCCCTCTTTCGTCTCCAACATTATCGGTAACCTCACTTGGAGCTACATTTTCATTCGTCACATGAGATGCGTTTTGCTTGGAGCATCATTTTATTTTACTAGGATTTTCTTGCTGTTATTTATATGATGTTTTATATCTTTTACTTCAATAAAAATGTCAAGTATAGCCTTTGCCATGATTATTTTGCAAGTCTATATGTTGCTGTTTGAAAACAGAAAGTTGCACGCTATTGTGTGAGTTCTTGAGAAAAGTCAGAATGTGATAAAATGTTGAATTTTTTTTCACAATAAGATATGATAAATTTTATACAGTGTGGTAAATTTTCAGAATTTTTGGAGTTAGGTAAGTGTGAGTAAAATTGCACTCTTTACAGACTGTCCTGTTTAGACAGATTGCTGTTATGTTTGCATTGTTTGAATATGTTTGCTTGTTTAATGATTCTATTTGAGGATAGGAGTATTAAATATGCAGAGGCATTTAGTATGCAATGTTAAATAATAATTTTAGTGATTTTCTACTGTAGAGAATGATAAGGTTGTTGCATTGATTTATACTAACATATCTCATGAGTTCTTGTTGAGTTTTGTGTGGATGAAGTTTTTAAGATTTAGGGAAACCGTGATATAAAAGGAATTAAGGAGACACAAAAGCTCAAGCTTGGGGATGCCCAAGGCATCCCAAGATAATATTTCAAAAATTCTCAAGCATCTAAGCTTGGGGATGCCATGGTAGGCATCCCACCTTTCTTCATCAACAATTATCGGTTAGTATCGGTTGAGCCTAAGTTTTTGCTTCTTCACATGAGTTGTGCTATTCTTGGAATGTTATTTTATTTTGTTTTGCTTGTTGTTTTAATAAAATACTTAGATCTGAAATTTTTTAAAGAAGAGAGAGAGTCCTCAAATAGCTACCCATTTACTTAACTACTCGCATGATCTTCACTTATATCTTTTTGGAGTAGTTTGTCATTTACTCTTATGCTTCACTTATATCCTATGAGTAAATTGTTGAATTGTTGAAATTATATGTTCATATCATGACTAGTAGTAGCTTCACATTGGTTTTAGAAAGTGAAATCTTTTGAAGCTTGACAATCACAATATTGGTCATACAAGGAATTCATGAATGATTAGTATAAGGAAGAGAACTTTCACATACAAATATATTATCTTGGACAACTTCTATGATTGTGAATACCCATTAATTATTTTCAAACTTGAGCAAATTAGTTGAAGTTGGACAAGGAAGACAACGTAATGAGTTATGTTTGGGTATATTTGCATAGAAGTTATATTGTTATGGATCCTCCAACATGTGGTGTTTGCTTAGGATCTTTTTCTAGCCAAAAATTCCTACTAAGTAGACATACTACTTGTGCATCCAAAAACCCTTAAACCCAGTTTCTTGCCTGGAGTGTCCACCATACCTACCTATGGATTGAATAAGATCCTTCAAGTAAGTTGTCATCGGTGCAAAAAGGCAATAAAAATTGCTTCTAAATGTGTTTGATCATTTAGTGTAAGAGAAAATTGAGCGTTGTACGAACTTGTGATGGCAAAGTAATAAAAGCGACGGACTACATAATAAAGGTTGCTAGCATAAGGGGCAATATAACGTGACATTCTTTTGCATTAAGGGACTGTGCATACAAAACCAAAAAGCGCATGACAACCTCTGCTTCCCACTGCGAAGGGCCTATCTTTTACTTTTCAGTATTTACTTTTATGCAACGAGTCAATAGTATGAATTCTCATTTCAACCCCAACTATTCTCTAGTTGGCAAGCATCATGTGGTAGGGAAAGATCTAGGCACATATGACTAGTCAAATATATTTGATCATGATTTATTATTGTTGACAATTATCTCTATGATAAATGAGTTGGGAGGCGAAATATTAAGCCCCTATCTTTCTGTGTGTTCGATGAATGCCATTTGTTCTAAAAATATGATTTGAGTACTAGCAACCATACAAGACTATATGATGGTTGAGTATGTGGAGCTCTTACTTAGACATTGTTGAATAAGTTGAATTGCAATTGTTTGGTGACTAAGAACATAGGTTGTTAAGTTTCAAGAGAATTCATTGTTTGAACCGTAATATGTGAATTGATTGCTACTTTTTCATGATGAGTTTTATGAGAAAGAGTTGCTGTTATGATGCTAGAAAAAGTGATTGAAATTATCTTTGATCAAACTTATGCACCATGCTAGCATTCACACTTCATAAATTATTTCTTTTATCATTTACCTACTCGAGGACGAGTAGGAATTAAGCTTGGGGATGCTGATACGTCTCCAATGTATCTATGATTTATGAAGTATTCATGCCATGTTTACAACAATTTTATATGGTTTTGGTATGATTTGAATGGAACTAACCCGGACTGACGCTATTTTTAGCAGAACTACCGTGGTGTTGTTTTTTGTGCAGAAATGAAAGTTCTCCAAATCCAACGAAACTTTTTGATGATTTTTTTGGAACAAAGGAGGCACTAGAAGCTTCGTGGGAGGGCCAAAAGAGCCACGAGGTGGGGCACAACCCACCAGGGCACACCTGGAGCCCAACCCGTGTGCAGGTGGGTTGTGGTCACCTCAAAGCCCATCTTGGCATGAAACCAATGCCAAAAAATCCTATAAATACAGAAACCCCTAGAAATAACCCTAGATCAGAAGTTCCACTACCGCAAGCCTCTGTAACCATGAAAAACCAATCTAGACCCCGTTTCGGCACCCTGCCGAAGGGGAAATCATCACCGGCGGCCACCATGATGAGGAGGGAGTAGTCCACCCTTGGGGTTGAGGGTTTGTACCAATAGCTATGTGTTTAATCTCTCTCTCTCTCATTTTGTTGAATTGGCACGATCTTGATGTATCACGAGCTTTGTTAATATAGTTGGATCATATGATGTTTTCCCCTCTCTATCTTGTTGTGATGAATTGAGTTTTACCTTTGAGATTTCATTTTATCAGATTGAATACATTTATGGATTTGAGAGCACTTGATCTATGTCTTGGCACGCAACTCACGGATTCCCGAGGTAACATTGGGGTAATCCATGCATAGGGGTTGATGCATGTTTTCGTCCTTATTTCTGATACGTCCATTTTGCATCATGCTTTTATACCGATATTTATTGCATTATGGGTTGTTATTACACATTATGGTACAATACTTATGCCTTTTGTCTCTTATTTTACAAGGTTTACACAAAGAGGGAGAATGCCGGCAGCTGGAATTCTGGACCGGAAAGGAGCAAATTTGAGAGACCTATTCTGCACAACTCCAAAAGTCCTGAAAATTTACGGAGAATTATTTTGGAATATATAAAAAATATTTGGCGAATAAAATACCAGAGGGGACCCACCAGGTGGCCACAAGCCTGGGGGGCGCGCCCTACCCCCCTAGGCGCGCCGCTAGGGCTTGTGGGCCCTCTGGCAGGCCTCCGATGCCCATCTTCTGCTGTATGGAGGGTTTTGACCTGGAAAAAATCATAAGGAAGCTTTTGAGACGAAGCGCCGCCGTCTCGAGGCGGAACCTGGGCAGAAGCAGTCTAGGGATCCGGCGGAGCTGTTCTGCCGGGGAAACTTCCCTCCGGGAGGGGGAAATCGAAGCCATCGTCATCACCAACGATCCTCTCATTGGGAGGGGGTCAATCTCCATCAACATCTTCACCAGCACCATCTCCTCTCAAACTCTAGTTCATCTCTTGTATCCGATCTTTGTCTCAAAACCTCATATTGGTACCTGTGGGTTGCTAGTAGTGTTGATTACTCCTTGTAGTTGATGCTAGTTGGTTTATTCGGTGGAAGATCATATGTTCAGATCCTTAATGATATTTATTACCCCTTTGATTATGAACATGAATTTGCTTTGTGAGTAGTTATGTTTGTTCCCGAGGACATGGGAGAAGTCTTGTTATAAGTAATCATGTGAATTTGGTATTTGTTCGATATTTTGATGAGATGTATGTTGTCTTTCCTCTAGTGGTGTTATGTGAACATCGACTACATGACACTTCACCATGATTTGGGCCTAGGGGAAGGCATTGGGAAGTAATAAGTAGATGATGGGTTGCTAGAGTGACAGAAGCTTAAACCCTAGTTTATGCGTTGCTTCGTAAGGGGCTGATTTGGATCCACATGTTTCATGCAATGGTTAGATTTATCTTAATTCTTCTTTCATAGTTGCAGATGCTTGCGAGCGGGGTTAATCATAAGTAGGAGGCTTTTCCAAGTAAGGACAGCACCCAAGCACCGGTCCACCCACATGTCAAATTATCAAAGTAACGAATGCGAATCATATGAGCATGATGAAAACTAACTTGACAATAATTCCCATGTGTCCTCGGGGGCGCTTTTCTTTATATAAGAGTTCGTCCAGGCTTTTCCTTTGCTACAAAAAGGATTGGGCCACCTTGCTGCACCTTTTTACACTTGTTACTTGTTACCCGTTATGAATTATCTTATCACAAAACTATCTGTTACCGATAATTTCAGTGCTTGCAGAGAATACCTTGCTAAAAACCGCTTGCCATTTCCTTCTGCTCCTCGTTGGGTTCAACACTCTTACTTATCAAAAGGACTATGATAGATCCCCTGGGTCATCAAGACTCTTTTCTGGCGCCGTTGCCGGGGAGTGAAGCGCCTTTGGTAAGGAAACATTTATATTACGTGCTGAAATATACTGTCACTTGTTACTATGAAACACCATCCTTTGAGGGGTTTGTTCAGGGTATCTTCACCCCGACCGGAAGAGCAAAGATTTTCCCCTCAACCTACTGAAAATATTTATTATGAAATTCCTTCGGGTATGATAGAGAAACTGCTAGCTAATCCTTATGCAGGAGATGGAACACTACATCCTGATATGCATCTAATCTATGTGGATGAAGTTTGTGGATTATTCAAGCTTGCAGGTTTGCCCGAGGATGAAGTCAAGAAGAAGGTCTTTCCTTCATCTTTGAAGGAGAAGGCATTGACATGGTATAGGCTATGCGATGATATTGGGACTTGGAATTACAACCGATTGAAATTGGAATTTCATCAGATGTTTTATCCTATGCATCTGGTTCATCGTGATCGAAATTATATATATAATTTTTGGCCTTGTGAAGGAGAAAGTATCGCTCAAGCTTGGGGGAGGCTTAAGTCAATGTTATATTCATGCCCCAATCATGAGCTCTCAAGAGAAATTATTATTCAGAACTTCTATGCTCGGCTTTCTCATAATGATCAATCCATGCTTGATACTTCTTGTATTGGTTCTTTTATGAAGAGGACTATTGAATTCAAATGGGATCTCCTGGAAAGAATTAAACGCAACTTTGAAGATTGGGAACTCGACGAAGGTAAGGAGTCAGGTATAAACCTTAAGTTTGATTGTGTTAAATCTTTTATGGATACCGATGCTTTTCGTGAATTTAGCACTAAATATGGACTTGACTCTGAGATAGTAGCTTCTTTCTGTGAATCATTTGCTAATCATGTTGATCTTCCTAAGGAGAAGTGGTTTAAATATCATCCTCCCATTGAAGTGAAAATAGTAGAACCCATTAAGGCTGAAGAGGAAACTATTACTTATAATGTTGATCCTGTTATTCCTACTGCTTATATTGAGAAACCACCTTTCCCTGTTAGGATAAAGGAACATGCTAAAGCTTCAGCCATGGTTCGTAAGAGTTATACTAGAACACCTACACCCCCTGAGCAAATTAAAGTTTAATCTAGTATTGCTATGGTTAAAGATCTCTTGGACAATAATATTGATGGGCATGTTATTTACTTCTGTGATGAAGCTGCTAGAATTGATAGACCCAATGATAAAGATAAACATAGACCTGTTGTTGGCATGCCTGTTGTTTCTGTTAAAATATCATTGTTATCATGGCTTATGTGATTTGGGTGCTCGTGTGAGTGCAATTCCCTTTACCTTATATCAAGAAATTATGAATGATATTGCACCCGCTGAAATAGAATATATTGATGTCACTATTAAGCTTGCTAATAGAGATACTATATCACCAATTGGGATTGTCAGAGATGTTGAAGTCTTGTGTGGGAAAATAAAATACCCTACTGATTTTCTAGTGCTTGGTTCCCCACAAGATGATTTTTGTCCCATTATATTTGGTAGACCTTTCTTGAACACTGTTAATGCCAAAATAGATTGTGAGAAAGAAACTGTTACTGTAAGTTTTGGGGATGTGTCTCATGAGTTTAATTTCTCCAAATTTCGTAGACAACCCCATGATAAAGAATTGCCTGGTAAAGATGAAATTATTGGTCTTGCTTCTATTTCCGTGCCTCCTACTGATCCCTTAGAACAATACTTGCTAGACCATGAAAATGATATGTTCATGAATGAAAGAAAGGAATTAGATGAGATTTTGTTTAAATAAATGCCTGTTTTGAAACACAATTTGCTTGTTGAAACTCTTGGAGATCCTCTAGCACCCAAGAGTGATCTTGTGTTCGATCTTAAACAATTACCCGATACTTTGAAATATGCTTATCTCGATGAGAAAAAGATATATCAGGTTATTATTAGTGCTAACCTTTCAAAGCATGAAGAAAATAAATTATTGAAAACTCTGAGGAAGCACCGTGCAGCTATTGGATATACTCTGGATGATCTTAAGGGCATTAGTCCCACTCTATGCCAGCATAAAATTAATATGGAACCCGATGCTAAACCTGTTGTTGATCACCAGCGACGGTTGAATCCAAAAATGAAAGAAGTGGTAAGAAATGAAATACTAAAGCTTCTGGAAGCAGGTATAATTTATCCTATTGCTGATAGTAGATGGGTAAGTCCCGTTCATTGTGTCCCTAAGAAGGGAGGTATTACCGTTGTTCCTAATGATAAAAATGAATTGATTCCACAAAGAATTGTCATAGCTTATAGAATGGTTATTGATTTTAGAAAGTTGAACAAAGCTACTAGGAAAGATCATTATCCTCTACCATTTATTGATCAAATGCTAGAAAGACTATCCAAACATACACACTTTTGCTTTCTAGATGGTTATTTGTAACACCCCTGTGTAATAAGCATTGTGCTCTTGTGATAAACATGCCAAGTCATCATCATTTGCATTGCTTGATCATAGTGGTTAAACAACTCCAATCAAATTCCTATCTGAAAACAATTCAAATTTAAAGTGCAAAATAAAGTGGTTCAAAAATTGCTGAAAAAATGTTCACCTTCTAGAAAATATTCCAAAACCATTTGCTTTTAAGCAATACGACATCATCATCAAGTCAACATGGGCCTAAGCATTTAAAACAGAGCCAAATCAGCACTGTTAATGCCCTATTCATTTTTGAAAAGTTCAAAAGGATTCCAAAACTCCTCAAACTTTTTGTGGCAATGCAGAATATCCCAATGTACTTGTGTGACCAAGTTTCACATTTGAACAAAATCATTTGGCAACCCCTTTAATTCAAAAACCATCTCTGGAAAAAGAAAAACTGAAAACTGAAAAAGAAAAAGGAAAAAGGCCACTGTGCACAGTGCCTGAGGCCGGCCCATCTCTCTCTCCTCCCTCTCTATCTCATGTGCGTGTCATCGCGCGCCTGGCCGCGCTGGCGAGCGCCGCCCGAACGGCGACAGCGCGACGCCACCGACGCGAGGGGATAAGGCCCCGGCCTAGTTCATCCCCCTGGCCTCCCTCGCCATTCTCCCCCTTCCTCCTCGCCTCTCCTCGCTCGGATCTGGCGAACCCGAGCTCCACCGCCCCCGCACGACCGTCGTCTTCATGGCCACCGGCATCCTTGCGGGCCACCATCGTGCCTGGGAAGAGCACCGTGCTCGACCATGTCGCCTGGCGCTTTCCGTTGGAGACGAGGGCCCCTGCAGTTGCCGATCGCCGCCGCCCCTTTTCGCCACTGCTCCGGCGATCTTCTCCGTCTACGGCGAGCTCTGCTGCTCCTAAGCTGTCAAAGGCTCGTCTTAGCCACACAGTGAGCCACCACCTTCCTCCTCTTTCTCTTCTTTTGCTTCCGCGCGGTCCCTAGCGGTCCTCTCCGCCATGGCCGTACCCGTCGCCGTGTGTGCTCGTCGCCGGCATGGTTCCGGTGACCCCACGGCCGTGTAGTAGTGTCCAACAAGTTTGCCTGCTCTTGTAGATAGCCCCTGCACTTTTTGTTCGAGCCGTAGCGCATGGCATCGCCGTTCTCATCGCCACCCGAAGCCGCCGCCGTCATAGCTTGTCGCCGACGACGCCCCGGTGTCCAAATGGTCACGGGGTCGGGTCCGTTGAGTTCTGCACATCACGTAGGGCCTCGCTAGCCTCGCCGTTTGCTCATTTGCACGTTGCTGCTCCATTTCCACCATCACCCGATTCCAGCCATCCGCCGCGGTCGTCGCCACCGGCCACCTCCGGCCACACAACCACCGCCAATCGACGCGGCTTGCTCCGCTCGTTCGAACGCGCTATCGCGCGCGCCAAATGACCGCCCGCAGACGAATCCCGACGAGGTACGAGCCAGCGCCACCGCGTATTTGGTCACCGGCGCAACTCCGGTGCCGGTCACTGATGTGGCACACCAGGGGCCGCCCCTGGGTCATTGCTAGTGGGCCCCCTGGCCCAAGTTGACCAAGTTGACCGTGGTCAACTGTGCTGACTGGGCACGCAGTGTCACTGACACGCGGGCCCCACCTCGTAATTAAACTAATTAAAATGTTTTTATAAATAAAAGTAATTATATTAATTAATCACTCACTGATAGGTGGGGTCTAGCAGTTAATTAACTATGTTTAGTTTAAAATAAACTCTGGTTAGTACCAGAGGCTGACATGTGGGACCCACTGGTCAGGTTTGACCTGGTCAGTGCGACTGTTGACTGCTGACGCCATCACCATGTCATGCTGTTGTCATAATTAATTTCGATTAATTTACAAAATTCCAGAAAATGTTATAATCTTCAAAAATTCATAATAAATTAACCATAGCTCGGATCAAAAAACTTTATACATGAAAGTTGCTCAGAACGACGAGACGAAGCCGACCGTGCTATCTGTTTCCATGTCGGGACCCTCTACGGAGGTGAACCCGCAACTTTTTGCCCGTTTCCGGCACATGAATAGTGCATATATACCGGTTAATAAATCCAACTTAAATCCTAAAATAACTAAAATGATTTAGACATGTCTTTAGGAAACCCTGCACTGCACGTTAGCATAGCATGCTCTGTGTTGCTTTGTTTGCTATGTACTTATTTGTTTCCTCCCCCTCTTCTCTCTGGGTAGACCCCGACACTGACGCTGCTCCAGAGACCGACGACACCACTGACGACCTTGCCTTTGTTGCCGAGCAACCAGGCAAGCACCCCCCCTTTGAACATGCCTATATCGCCTATTCTTTCTTCCTCCTGCTTGCATTAGAATTTGCTACTGCTTTGAGTTATCCTATTCTGATGCATAGCCTGTTTATTGTAACCTGCTATTGATACCTTACCTGCTTATCCTAAACTGCTTAGTATGGGCTGGATAGAGACCCCAGTGACCCCACTTGTCCCAGTTGCCCCGCTGGATCTTCGGAAGACTAGACGACCAGACCCCAGCACCGCACATCACCTCCTAGTTGTATGACACTGCAATATTACTATCGAGTGCCGAGGGTGATACCTCGTTTAGCACTTCTGATGTTAACTCTGTAGAGTAGCTATTTGGACGTGGTCATCGAGGGTGATTCCTCCTTCTCCACTCCCGATAACGACGCCGTCATGCAACACCTCAAGTGTGAACCTCGAGGGTAATTCCTCCTAAGTTCACCTTGACGACTACATCACGTGGAATCCGTCAAGGGTGATTCCTCAGTTTCCCCCAGGTGTTTGGACACACGGTTACTATGACTTTAACCATGAACCATGATAAAGTCGGGTCAGCCCTGAGAGGTACCCGTGCGAGCATAAGATGTGATTGATATGTAGTCGGGTGACCAGAGAGAGTACCCGCGAGATAATTACGAGGCGTGGCCGGGCATTCTTAGCCCTTGCCACAAGTCCTCGAGACGGGGCGACGGGGTCACATCGATCATGAGTCTCTGCTCGTTATCGCGCGCTCCTAATTCACTAACGGTTTGGATATTTGATCCGAGTGGGCCTCTGGCCCGATAGCACTAACCATCACGTGGGAACAGTTATGGGCACTCTGGGTCATATGCATCAGACGAAGCTTAATGGACGTCAGCGACTGAGTGGCGCGCACTGGGTTGGACCGCGTTAAGCACCCTCCGTTGTACTGGAGGCTGCTAGGTATGCTCACCGGCCGCGTACGCAACGTGCAGGAGCGCCCGGGGCGATGGCCCAAGACCCCTGGGGGCATAGGTTTAGTCCGGCGTGCTGACCTCTTTGTTAAGCCTAGGTCAGGTTGCGGCGTATCATTTGCCCGAGGCTGGGCATGACCCAGTAAAGTGTGTCCGGCCGGAGTTAATCGAGCGTGGTGGGTAGGTTGGTGCACCCCTGCTGGGAAGAACTAATCTATGCATAGCCGGATCCTCGGTAACGGACGCTCGGAGTTGTATCCTGATCGATACAATTAGAACTTAATGATGAGATGAGAAATGGATACTAGGGCTCTGGGATTGCTTTCTCACAGGGAGTCAAGGAAGGTTCTCTGGCTGAGGTTGATACTTATTACTGCTACTACTTTATACTGTACTAATCTACACTCTTCTAATGCTGCAAGACCGCTGAAGATGCTAGTCTTCGATAGGACTAGGCCATCTCTCTATTCTAGCATTTCTGCAGCCCAGTTCACATATACAGCCTCTCTTTGATAATGTTGCATATGTAGTGTAGATCCTTGCTTGGTGAGTACTTCGGATGAGTACTCACGGTTGCTTTGCTTCCTCTTTTTCCCCTTTTCCTTTTGATGCAACCAGACGACGGAGCCCCGGAGCTAGCTGCCCCCATCGATGACTACTACTACCACCCCGAGGGTGGTTACTACTACGAGCTTGCCAACGACTAGGAGTAGGATCGAAGGGTCCCAGGCAGGAGGCCTGCGCCTTTTTGATCGTAGTGTTTCTTTTCCCCCGCCTTCTTAAAGGCTTATCTGTGTTTTATTTTATATCTGTACTCAGATATCTGATGATTCCGCTGATGCTTGTATGCGAGATTATGTATTCGAGCCCTTGAGGCCCCTAGCTTGTAATATAAAGCTTGTATGACTTTATTTTTGTTTTAGAGTTGTGTTGTGATATCTTCAAGTGAGTCCTTAGGCTTGATCGTGTGCAATTGCGTGTATGGTTAGTGCACGATTAAGCCGGGGGCGTCATAGGTTGGTATCAGAGCCGACTGCCTATAGGAACCCCCTTTCCAACTCCTTGGCCGAAGTTGAGTCTAGTATCCGAAAAACTGTTTTACTAACTTGGCTGTGTGGCTTACGGGCCCACGTCGCCATTGGGAGGTATTAGGATCTTTTATTCCTCTCCTTTACTCTGGGACTCTGATCTCTCTTCCTTTCGGGTTAAAATTTTACTAACCCCAACATTAGGTTCTCGTGATCACATCCACCCAGAGTTCTGAAATTACCCCCCTTTCTTCAAGATTGTGAGCCAGGTTATGCTTACAGGATCCTTTTATTGAGGACACCCTGTGTTGTCACTTGCAGATTCCTCGCTCCAGCAGTTTTCTCTGACGTTGATGTAGCCTTTGCTATGTCTTATTGTGTACTTCCTTACCGCGTGCCTGCGCGCCGCCTAGCATGTCTAGCTTCTAAATTTGCGCTGTTATGCTGTCCGCATTTACCCGACTCAGTGTATGGATCTGTACGTCTTAATTGACTACTGTTAAGTATCTGTTACACTGCTCAATTACTATCGTGTTACATCATGCTTGTCGCTAAACACTCGCAATTGCTTTTACTAAACTACCCCTATTGATACTTAGCAGGATGGTTAGACCAGGTGGTCGTGGTCGTGCCCCTGAACATCCACCACTGCCAGATTATATGGCAGCTATGATGCAACAATTCGAGCTCAACTGTCAGTTCATGACTGGGATTATGGCTCAGTTCCCGCATCAGAACAACCAAGACCAGAACCCTGCTACAATAACTCTATCAGAATTTGTGCGTCTTAATCCCACTCAGTTCCGCAATTCTGATAAGCCACTGGATGCTGATGACTGGATTCGCGACATCACTCACGAGATGGAGTCTGTAAATGTCTCCCCTGCCAACTGTGTCACCTTCGCGTCCTTTTTCTTAAAGGGTCCCGCTGCTCAATGGTGGGACACGCACAAGCGTACACTACCTGCTGGAACAGCCGTTACTTGGCCTGAGTTCCAGATTGCTTTTCATGCCCGCTATATTCCTCAGGGAATCATGGACCGGATGAGAACCCAGTTCCGCAACCTCACCCAAGGCAACAAGACTGTCGAAGCCTATTAGCGGGAATTCCTTGACCTATCCCGCTATGCTGAAGAAGACATCGCCACAGATGCTCGTAGACAAGAGAAGTTCCGTAGTGGACTCCACCCAGACATCGAGCTTGCACTTGCTGCTCAAGACTTCACAAACTTTGCTACTCTTGTGAACAAGGCTATTCTGGTTGAGACAGCTCAGATCAAGCACAAGGAGTCACAGAAGCGCTATCGTGATGTTGGCTCATCTTCGGTCTCTTCTTCACAGAAGCGCCGTATCTCGATTCCCCACATCATGTATTGTCCAACTGCACCTGCACCAAGGCCGTACCATGCTGCACCACGTTTGCCTCCTCCACCACCGAGGCAGCCTCTTCGAGCTGCACCACCCCGAGTTCCTGCTCCCAATCCCAATGATGGGCTGTGTTACAAGTGTGGCAAACCGGGTCACCTTGCCAGGAACTGCTATCAGAATCAGAAGCAACTGGCTCTGCCTCCTAATGCCCGCAACAATAATGCCAGGCCTTCTTATGGTCGTGGGCAGGCTTATCACGTCAACATGGCTGAAGCTCAAGATCAACCAGAAACTGTGATGGGTACACTACTTGTTAATTCAGTACCTGCATCTATTTTATTTGATTCAGGAGCATTGCATTCATTCATGTCAGAACATTTTGCGGTCATGCATAACGTTAAATGTGAAATGCTACACCATCCATTAGTGGTAAACACACCAGCGGGTCAATGCCAAGCCTCCATATTCAGCCCCGAAGTCTCTGTTGAGATTGAAGGGAGGAATTTTCAGGCCTTCCCCATTATCCTAAATACTTCCAACATTGATCTTATCCTGGGAATGGATTGGCTGAAGGCTCACTATGCCTCAATCAATTGTGCCTCTAAAGTTGTACATCTCATGCACCCAACAGCTGAGCTAGTGAATTATCATGCTCATATCACTCAAAATGCTGAGGCTCAAATCTACGTGCTAAATGCGTTGAACGCTTCTCCGCTTGAGGGAATCAAAAACATTCCAGTCATTCATGACTTCCAGGATGTTTTTCCAGAAGAACTTCCAGGAATACCCCCTGTTAGAGCTGTTGAGCTTGTCATCGACTTGAAACTAGGCACAACTCCTGTTGTGAAGCGTCCTTATAAGATGCCTCCGCACCACCTTCTCGAGCTTAAGGAAGAAATCGACAAGTCACTTAAGAAGGGTTTCATCCGCCCCAGTTCCTCTGCTTGGGGAGCACCTTCACTCTTCGTTAAGAAGAAGGATGGAACTAACCGATTGGTTCAGGATTATCGGCCCATTAACCAAGCCACAATCCAGAACAAATACCCGCTTCCCCGGATCAATGACTTGTATGATCAACTTGTTGGATCATCGGTGTTTTCCAAACTCGACTTGAGGTTGGGTTATCACCAGATCCGTGTCCACGAAGAGGATATTCCCAAGACTGCATTTGTTACTCGCTATGGCTCTTATGAGTACACTATCATGTCATTTGGTTTAACAAATGCTCCAGCTATGTTCTCCCGCCTGATGAATTACATCTTCATGGATTACCTCGACAAGTTTGTCGTGGTATATCTAGATGATATTATGGTATATTCGAAGAATAAGGAAGAACATGCGGAACACCTTCGACTTGTACTGGAAAGGCACCGAGAACACCAGCTCTATGCCAAGTATTCCAAATGTGAATTCTGGCTTTCTGAAGTAACCTACCTTGGTCATGTGATTTCCAAGGATGGAATTGTTGTTAACTCGAAGCGGGTTCAGGCTATTCTGGACTGGACTCCTTCGAAGAACATCAAGCAAGTGAGAAGTTTTCTCGGCTTTGCAAGCTATTGCCGTTGATTTGTCGAGAACTTTTCCAAGATTGCTAAGCCTCTGACTAACCTGCTCCACAAAGGCGTTAAGTTTGAGTGGGCAGACAAATGTCAGGAAAGTTTCCAGACGCTCAAGGACAAGCTGGCTTCTGCTCCAGTTCTTGCTCCTCCGGATTCTCGCAAAGACTTTGTGATATATTGCGACGCCTCTCGTCAAGGATTAGGCTGTGTCCTAATGCAAGAACGAAGAGTAATTGCATATGCTTCGTGTCAATTGTGTCCGCATGAAGAAAACTATCCAGTGCATGATCTTGAACTTGCTGCTGTGATCTATGCGTTGAAGCTGTGGCGGCATTACCTTCTGGGTAAACGGTGTGAGGTATATACTGATCATCAAAGCTTGAAGTATTTGTTTACTCAGCCGGATCTTAATCTCCGTCAACAGCGATGGTTGGAAACAATTACGGACTATGACTGTGGTATTTCTTATACCCCTAGCAAGGCTAATGTGATGGCTGAGGCCTTAAGCTGCAAGTCCTATTGCAACAACCTCATGGTTAGGCGAGCTCAGCCTCATCTTTATGAAGAACTACGCAAGCTGAATCTATGTATTGTTCCCCAGGGTTCTCTTAATAACCTTGTGGTATAGCCAGATCTTGAGAAAGCTGTTAAGAATGCACAAGCCAAAGATGCTGAAGTTGATCTGATGAAGAAAGATCTTCACCTGGAAAAGTACAGGTATTTCTCGCTGTCTGAAGATGGAACATTGTATTTCTGAGACCGCATTGTGGTACCTCGCTTCGAGCTTATGACTGACAAGGTCATGAAGGAGGCACATGATACACCGCTGTCTATCCATCCGGGTAGCACCAAGATGTATCGAGATCTCCGTCAAAGGTACTGGTGGACTAGAATGAAGCAGGATATTGCTCGATACGTTGCTGAATGTGATGTTTACCGTCGCGTTAAAGCAGAACATCAGAAGCCTACTGGAATTTTGCAACCGCTTCCTATTCCTTTATGGAAATGGGATAAGGTTCAAATGGATTTCATTACTGGCCTTCCCAAGTCACTGAAGGGTCACGATGCTATTCTTGTCGTCGTCGACCAACTCTCTAAGGTTGCACACTTTCTGCCTGTCAAGGAGACTATCACTACTAGTCAGTTAGCAGAGTTGTATATCTCCAGAATTGTTTCACTCCACAGCATTCCGAAGGAGATTAGTTCGGACCGTGGCGGTCTATTCACCTCAAAGTTCTGGGAAAGTTTCCAAGAAGCTATGGGAACTCATATTACCAGGAGTTCAGCTTATCACCCCCAATCTCAAGGCCAAGTCGAGTGAGTCAATCAAGTGCTTGAAGATATGCTACGAGCTTGTGTTATATCTTTCGGCAAGAAATGGGAAGAATCTCTTCCTTATGCCGAATTCTCTTATAACAACAGCTATCAAGCCAGCTTGAAAATGGCCCCCTTCGAAGTACTTTATGGACGTAAGTGTTGAACCCCTCTGAATTGGTCAGAAACTGGGGAACGACCACTTGTGGGTCCAGACATTATCCAACACACCGAAGAGCAAGTCCGTATAGTCTGCGAAAATCTTAAGGCGGCTTAGGACCGCCAGAAGAGCAACTATGATCGCAAACGATGGGGTTTGACTTATCAACCTGGTGATCAAGCTTATCTACGTGTCACTCCTATGAAGGGCACTCACCGCTTCGGGATCAAGGGCAAGTTAGCTCCACGCTACATTGGACCTTTCCGCATTGTTGCAAGACGTGGTCAGGTGGCATATAAATTGGAGTTGCCGCCGCAATTCTCTCATATCCACAACGTCTTCCATGTGTCGCAACTTCATCGTTGCTTCAAGCAGTCTCCGCACCGAGTAGTGGATCACAAGATGCTCGAATTGCAAGATGATCTTTCTTATAAGGAGCATCCAATCCGCATCCTCGATGAATCAAAACATCGAACCCGTCAGAAGACAACCAAGTTCCTCAAAGTGCAGTGGTCAAATCATACTGGAGATGAAGCCACTTTGGAACGCGAGGATAATCTTCGAGCGGAATACCCCAACCTCTTTCCTTCTACCTACTGAATTCTCGGGACAAGAATTTCTTTTAGAGGAGGAGAATTGTAATACCCCTGTGTAATAAGCACTGTGCTCTTGTGATAAACATGCCAAGTCATCATCATTTGCATTGCTTGATCATAGTGGTTAAACAACTCCAATCAAATTCCTATCTGAAAACAATTCAAATTAAAAGTGCAAAATAAAGTGGTTCAAAAATTGCTGGAAAAATGTTCACCTTCTAGCAAATATTCCAAAACCATTTGCTGTTAAGGAATACAACATCATCATCAATTCAACATGGGCCTAAGCATTTAAATTAGAGCCAAATCAGCACTGTTAATGCCCTATTCATTTTTGAAAAGTTCGAAAGGATTCCAAAACTCCTCAAAAATTTTGTGGCAATGCAGAATATCCCAATGTACTTGTGTGACCAAGTCTCACATTTGAACAAAATCATTTGGCAGCCCCTTTAATTCAAAAACCATCTCTGGAAAAAGAAAAACTGAAAACTGAAAAAGAAAAAGGAAAAAGGCCACTGTGCACTAGGCCTAAATGCACAGTGCCTGAGGACGGCCCATCTCTCTCTCCTCCCTCTCTCTCTCATGTGTGTGTCATCGCGCGCCTGGCCGCGCCGGTGAGCGCTGCCTGAACGGTGACAGCGCGACGCCACCGACGTGAGGGGATAAGGCCCCGGCCTCGTTCATCCCCCCTGGCCTCCCTCGCCATTCTCCCCCTTCCTCCTCGCCTCTCCGCGCTCGGATCTGGCGAACCCGAGCACCAGCAACGCCGCACCTCCATCATCTTCACGGCCACTGGCGTCCCCGCGGGCCACCATCGTGCCTGGGAAGAGCGCCGTGCTCGACCACGTCGCCTGGCGCTTTCCATTGGAGATGAGGGCCCCTGCAGTTGCCGATCGCCGCCGCCCCTTTTCGCCACCCGAACGGCGACAGCGCGACGCCACCGACGCGAGGGGATAAGGCCCCGGCCTAGTTCATCCCCCTGGCCTCCCTCGCCATTCTCCCCCTTCCTCCTCGCCTCTCCTCGCTCGGATCTGGCGAACCCGAGCTCCACCGCCCCCGCACGACCGTCGTCTTCATGGCCACCGGCATCCTTGCGGGCCACCATCGTGCCTGGGAAGAGCACCGTGCTCGACCATGTCGCCTGGCGCTTTCCGTTGGAGACGAGGGCCCCTGCAGTTGCCGATCGCCGCCGCCCCTTTTCGCCACTGCTCCGGCGATCTTCTCCGTCTACGGCGAGCTCTGCTGCTCCTAAGCTGTCAAAGGCTCGTCTTAGCCGTGCGGTGAGCCACCACCTTCCTCCTCTTTCTCTTCTTTTGCTTCCGCGCGGTCCCTAGCGGTCCTCTCCGCCATGGCCGTACCCGTCGCCGTGTGTGCTCATCGCCGGCATGGTTCCGGTGACCCACGGCCGTGTAGTAGTGTCCAACGAGTTCGCCTGCTCTCGTAGATAGCCCCTGCACTTTTCGTTCGAGCTATAGCGCACGGCATCGCCGTTCTCATCGCCACCCGAAGCCGCCGCTGTCATAGCTCGTTGTCGGCGACGCTCCGGTGACCAAATGGTCACGGGGTCAAGTCCATTGAGTTCTACGCATCGCATAGGGCCTCGCTAGCCTCATCGTTCGCTCATTTGCATGTTGCTGCTCTGTTTCCACCATCGCCCGATTCCGGCCGTCCGCCGCGGTCGTCGCCGTCGTCGCCACCGGCCACCTCCGGCCACACAACCACCGCCAATCGACGCGGCTTGCTCCGCTCGTTCGAACGCGCTATCGCGCGTACCAAATGACCGCCCGCAGACGAATCCCGATGAGGTCCGAGCCAGCACCGCCGCGTATTTGGTCACCGGCGCAACTTCGGCGCCGGTCACTGACGTGGCACACCAGGGGCCCACCCCTGGGTCACTGCCAGTGGGCCCCCTGGCCCCAGTTGACCATGTTGACCGTGGTCAACTGTGCTGACTGGGCACTCAGTGTCACTGACACGCAGGCCCCACCTCGTAATTAAACTAATTAAAATGTTTTTATAAATAAAAGTAATTAGATTAATTAATCACTCACAGGCAGGTGGGGTCTAGCAGTTAATTAACTCTGTTTAGTTTAAAATAAACTCTGGTTAGTACCAGAGGCTGACATGTGGGACCCACTGGTCAGGTTTGACCTGGTCAGTGCGACTGCTAACGCCATCACCACGTCATGCTGACATCATAATTAATTTCTGTTAATTTACAAAATTCCAAAAAATGTTATAATCTTCAAAAATTCATAGTAAATTAACCGTAGCTCGGATCGAAAAACTTTATACATGAAAGTTGCTCAGAACGACGAGACAAAGCCGACTATGCTATCTGTTTCCGTCTTGGGACCCTCTACGGAGGTGAACCCGCAACTTTTTCCCTGTTTCCGGTAGATGAATAGTGCATATATACCGGTTAATTAATCCAACTTAAATCCTAAAATAACTAAAATGATTTAGACATATCTTTAGGCAACCCTGCACTGCATGTTAGCATATCATGCTCTGTGTTGCTTTGTTTACTGTGTATTTATTTGTTTCCTCCCCCTCTTCTCTCTCGATAGACCCCGACACCGACGCTGCTCCGGAGACCGACGACACCACTGACGACCTTGCCTTTGTTGCCGAGCAACCAGGCAAGAACCCCCCTTTGAACATGCCTATATCGCCTATTCTTTCTTCTTCCTGCTTGCATTAGAATTTGCTACTGCTTGGAGTTATCCTATTCTGATGCATAGCCTGTTTATTGTAACCTGCTATTGATACCTTACCTGCTTATCCTAAACTGCTTAGTATGGGCTGGATAGAGACCCCAGTGACCCCACTTGTCCCAGTTGCCCCGCTGGATCTTCGAAAGACTCGACGACCAGACCCCAGCACCGCACATCACCCCCTAGTTGTACGACACTTCAGCGTTACTATCGAGTGCCGAGGGTGATACCTCGTTTAGCACTTCTGATGTTAACTCTGTAGAGTAGCTATTTGGACATGGTCATCGAGGGTGATTCCTCCTTCTCCACTCCCGATAACGATGCCGTTGTGCAACACATCAAGTGTGAACCTCGAGGGTGATTCCTCCTATGTTCACCTTGACGACTACATCATGTGGGATCCGTCGAGGGTGATTCCTCAATTTTCCCCTGGTGTTTGGACACACGGATACTATGACTTTAACCATGAACCATGATAAAGTCGGCTCGGCCCTGAGGGGTACCCGCGCGAGCATAAGATGCGATTGATGTGTAGTCGGGTGACCAGAGAGAGTACCCGCGAGATAATTACGAGGTGTGGCCGGGCATTCTTAGCCCTTGCCGCAAGTCCTTGAGATGGGGCGACGGGGTCTCATTGATTGTGAGTCTCTGCTCATTATCGCGCACTCCTAATTCACTAACGGTTTGGATATTTGATCCGAGTGGGCCTCTAGCCCGATAGCACTAACCTTCACGTGGGAACAGTTATGGGCACTCTGCGTCGTATGCATCAGCCAAAGCTTAATGGACGTCAGCGACTGAGCGGCGCGCGCTGGGTTGGACCATGTTAAGCACCCTCCATTGTACTGGAGGCTGCTAGGTCTGCTCACCGGCCGCGTACGCAACGTGCAGGAGCGCCCGGGGCAATGGCCCAAGACCCCTGGGGGCATAGGTTTAGTCTGGCGTGCTGACCTCTCTGTTAAGCCTAGGTCGGGTTGCGGCGTATCATTTGCCCGAGGCCGGGCATGACCCAGTAAAGTGTGTCCGGCCAGAGTTAATCGAGCGTGGTGGGTATTTGGTGCACTCCTACAGGGAAGAACTAATCTATGCATAGCCGGATCCTCGGTAACGGACGCTCGGAGTTGTATCCCGATCGATACAACTAGAACTTAATGATGAGATGAGAAATGGATACTAGGGCTCTGGGATTGCTTTCTCGCAGGGAGTCGAGGAAGGATCTCTGGACGAGGTTGATACTTATTACTGCTACTACTTTATACTGTACTAATCTACACTCTTCTAATACTGCAAGACCGCTGAAGATGCTGGTCTTCGATAGGACTAGGCCATCTCTCTATTCTGGCATTTCTGCAGCCCAGTCCACATATACAGCTGATACGTCTCCAACGTATCTATAATTTATGAAGTATTCATGCTGTTATATTATCATTCTTGGATGTTTTACAATCATTTTATAGCAACTTTATATCATTTTTTGGGACTAACCTATTAACCCAGTGCCCAGTGCCAGTTGTTGTTTTTTGCTTGTTTTTTACATCGCAGGAAATCAATATCAAACGGAGTCCAAACACCGCGAAACTTTTTGTGGATTTTTTATGGACCAGAAGATATCCAATGGGCCAGAGCAGAACCTGGGGGGAGCCCCGGGGGGGGGGGGGGGCACAACCCATCAGGGCACGCCTGGGCCCCCAGGCGCGCCCCGGTGGGTTGTGCCCACCTCGGTGGCCTCCCGCACCACCTCTTCGCCCTATAAATTGCCAAATATTCCAAAAACCCTCGCAGTAACCCTAGATCAGAAGTTCCGCCGCCGCAAGGCCTCTGTATCCATGAGATCCAATCTAGACCCCATTTCGGCACCCTGCCGGAGGGGGAGATTATCACCGGTGGCCATCTTCATCATCCCGGCAGCCACCACGATGAGGAGGGAGTAGTCCACCCTCGGGGCTGAGGGTTTGTACCAATAGCTATGTGTTTAATCTCTCTCTCTCGTGTTCTTGAGATGCACAATCTCGATGTATCGTGGGCTTTGTTAATATAGTCGGATCATATGGTGTTTTCCCCTCTGTATCTTGTTGTGATGAATTGAGTTTTCCCTTTGAGATTTCGTTTCATCGTATTGAATACTTCTATGGATTTGAGAGCACTTGATCTATGTCTTGGCACTCAACTCGCGGATTCCCGAGGTGACATTGGGGTAATCTATGCATAGGGGTTGATGCACATTTTCGTCCTTCTTTCTCCGGTAGAAATCTTGGGGCACTCTTTGAGGTTCTTTGTTTTGGATCGAGTATTATGAATCTGAAATTGTTTGATGCATATCGCATAATCAACTCACGGATACTCGCGGTGACATTGGAGTATCTAGCTGACATTAGAGTTGGTTGATGTGTATCATATGGTGTTATTTTAGTACGAACTCTTGGTTAGATCGATCGGAAAGAATAGCTTGGTGTTATTTTAGTACGAACTCTAGGATAGATTGATCGGAAAGAATAGCTTTGAGGTGGTTTCGTACCCTACAAATAATTTCATCTTATGTTCTCCGCTTGATAGGAACTTTGGAGTGATTCTTCATCGCACGTTGAGGGATGGTTATATGATCCAATTATATTAGCACTGTTGAGAGATTGCACTAGCGAAAGTACGGACCCTAGGTCTCATTTTCAAGCATTGCAATACCGTTTGTGCTCCGTTTTATCAGTTGCTACCTTGCTGTTTTTTATTGTTCCTATTACAAAAACCAATATCTACTATCATTACTACACTTTAATTACCATCCCTTCGTCGAACTAGTGCACCTATACAAATTACCATTGTATTTGGTGTGTTGGGAACACAAGAGACTCTTTGTTATTTGGTTGCAGGGTTGTTTGAGAGAGACCATCTTCATCCTACGCCTCCCACAAATTGATAAACCTTAGGTCATCCACTTGAGGGAAAATTGCTACTGTCCTACAAAACTCTGCGCTTGGAGGCCCAACACGAGTCTACAAGAATAAAGTTGCGTAGTAGACATCAAGCTCTTTTTTGGCGCCGTTGCCGGGGAGGTTAGGTAAGCGGCACTCACACCCCGTCAACGAAGCTCTTTTGTGGCGCCGTTGCCGGGGAGGTGAGTGGTTGAAGGTATATCTTTAGATCTTGCAATTGAATCTTTGAGTTTCTTGTTTTATCACTAGTTTGGTTTATAATAGATAACTACAAAAAATGGAATTGAGGTTGCATCATATTGTTCATCTTTATAATGTCTTTCGTGAAAATGATGGAAAGGAAAATTGTGCTCAATTAATAGAGGAAGAATTCAATAAAATGTTTGGCATAATTGATGAGCATGATTGCAATATTGTTGGTATGAACTCTATGAATATCCATGATGCTAATGATATGCAAAGCAACAAGCTTGGGGATGCTATGTTTGATGAAGAGGATATTTTTAGTCCCCCAAGTTTTGATGTGCAAATTTGTTATAATGGTAGCATGCCTCCTATTTATGACAATTATATTGATGAAAGTGGGTTTGGAAGAGTGTCAACTCTAGGTACTAATGATCCCACTATTTTGGAGGGTGTTGAATCTTATTGTGATAATTATGAAAGTGGATTTGGAGAGGTCATGACTTTATTTAGTGATGAATCCACTATTTTGGAAGAGGTTTCAATTGATTATGACAACAAAGTTGCTATCTATGATGATTATGGTGATGACCTGTGTGCTATAAAGAATAATGATAACCATGAAACTTGTCATCATAATTTTAATGTTCAATTTGGTTATGCCAATCAAGAATCCCATGATAGTTATTTTGTTGAGTTTGCTCCCACTACTATTCATGAGAATAAATTTGCTTATGTGGAGAGTAAGAAAATTTCTATGCTTGTGGATCATGAAAAGAATGTTTTATGTGATGGTTATATTGATGAATCTATTCATGATGCTACTGAAAATTATTATGATAGAGGAACTTATGATTCATGATGCTCTTGTTATGTTTCAATCCTTATCTTTTATGCGAGCATCATTGAACTTATCATGCCTAGCTAAAATGCATTAAAGAAACGCGCTTGTTGGGAGACAACCCAACACTTTTACCTACTGTTTTTGTGTGTTCACATGATTATCTACTGTAGCAATCATGTTTTATAGCTTTTGTTTCAATAATGTGCCAAGTAAAGCCTTTGGGATAGTGTGAATGATAGTTGACTTGATTCTGTGCAAAAACAGAAAATTTTGCTCCCAGTAACAGAATTTTTTAAATTCACTGGAGCTTCGAAAAACTCTGAATTTTCTACAGTTGATGGGTATACAACTTTTCTACGTTGTCCTAATTTTTAAGAATTTTTGGAGTTACATAAGTATGACCATAATTCAGATCTTTACATACTGTTCTGTTTTTGACAGATTCTGTTTTCAATGCATAGTTTGCTTGTTTTCTAGTTTCTATGGCTTATATTGTTCAATATAAATTGTGGAAATGTTATGCTACAATAGACATTGTGTGGAAACAATTATGAATCTTGTATTTGACAGTACCAAAGTGAAATGGTTTGCTCTTTATCATACTAACCTATCTCACGAAGTTCCGTTAAGTTTTGTGTGATTGAAGTTTTCAAGTTTTGGGTGAGATGTCGATATGAGGAGAATAAGGAGTGACAAGACCCTAAGCTTGGGGATTCCCAAGGCACCCCAAGGTAATATTCAAGGAAGATCCAAGCAACTAAGCTTGGGGATGCCCCGGAAGGCATCCCCTCTTTCGTCTCCAACATTATCGGTAACTTCACTTGGAGTTTCATTTTTATTCGTCACATGATATGTGTTTTCCTTGGAGCATCATTTTCTTGTTAGGATTTTCTTGCTGTTAATAATGTTTTGCATCTTTCTTTTCAATAAAAATGTCAAGGATAGCCTTTACCATGCTTATTTTGCAAGTATATGAGTTGCTGTTTCAAAATAGAAAGTTTATCGATGTTGCAAAAATTCCCGAGAAAAGTAAGAATGTGTTAAAATGTTGAAACTTTTTGCACAATAAGATCTGATAAATTTTATACAGTGTGGTAAATTTTCATAATCTTTGGAGTTAAAGAAGTATTGATACTCTTGCATTCTTTACAGACTGTACTGTTTGGACAGATTGCTGTTATGTTTGCATTGTTTGCATATGTTTGCTTGTTTAATGATTCTATTTGAGGATAGGAGTATTAAATATGCAGAGGAATTTAGTATGAAATGTTGAATAATAATTTTAGTGATTTACTACAGTAGAGAATGATAAGGTTTTTGCATTGGTTTATACTAACTTATCTCACGAGTTCTTGTTGAGTTTTGTGTGGATGAAGTTTTTAAGATTTAGGGAAACCGTGATATAAAAGGAATTAAGGAGGCACAAAAGCTCAAGCTTGGGGATGCCCAAGGCATCCCAAGATAATATTTCAAGAAGTCTCAAGCATCTAAGCTTGGGGATGCCCCGGTAGGCATCCCACCTTTCTTCATCAACAATTATCGGTTAGTATCGGTTGAGCCTAAGTTTTTGCTTCTTCACATGAGTTGTGCTATTCTTGGAATGTCATTTTGTTTTGTTTTTCTTGCTGTTTTAATAAAATACTTAGATCTGAAAGTTTTTAAATAAGAGAGAGTCCACAATTAGCTACCTAGTTACTTAACTACTCGCTTGATCTTCACTTATATCTTTTTGGACTAGCTTGTCATTTACTCTTGTGCTTCACTTATATCCTATGAGTAAATTGTTGAATGAATTGAATATCATGAAGTTGAAATTATATGTTCATATCATGCCTAGTGGTAGCTTCACATTGGGTTTAGAAAGTGAAATCTTTTGAGGCTTGACAATCACAATATTGGTCATACAAGCAATTCATGAATGATTAGTAGAAGGAAGAGAACTTTCACATGCAAATACACTATCTTGGAAATCTTTTGTGATTGTGAGCCCCCATCAAAATATTATATGCCAAAATTGTTGACATTGGACAAGGAAGACAGCATAATGATTTATGTTTGTTCATATTCACATAGAAGTTATATTGTCATAGATCCTTCAACATGTGGTGCTTGCCCCCCTTCTTTGCTAGCCAAAAATTCTGCACTAAGTAGAGATACTACTTGTGCATGCAAAAACCCTTAAACCCAAATCTTATTTTCAAGAGTCCACCATACCTACCTATGGATTCAGTAAGATCCTTCAAGTAAGTTGTCATCGGTGCAATAAGGCAATAAAAATTCCTTCTAAAAGTGTAAGATCATTTAGTGTAAGAGAAAATTGAGCGTTGTACGAACTTGTGATGGTAAAGAAATAAAAGCGACAGACTGCATAATAAAGGTTGCCATCACAAGGGGCAATATAACGTGACATTCTTTTGCACTAAGGGGTTGAGCATACAAACAAATAAGCGCATGGCAACCTCTGCTTCCCTCTGCGAAGGGCCTATCTTTTACTTTTATGTATTTACTTTTATGCAAGAGTCAAAGTTTTTCTCTCTATCTCTTTTTATTTTTCTCCTTTGGCAAGCATCATGTGGTGAGGAAAGATCTAGGCACATATGTCCAGTTGGATATGGGTGGCATGAGTTATTATTGTTGACATCACCCTTGAGGTGAATACGTTGGGAGGCGAAATTATAAGCCCCTATCTTTCTATGTGTCCGGTTGAAACATTTTGCTCATGTGTATGCGGTGAGTGTTAGCAATCATAGAAGACTATATGATGGTTGAGTATGCGGAGCTCTTACTTAGACTCTGTTGAATAAGTTGAATTGCAATTGTTTGGTGACTGAGAACATAGGTTGTTGAGTTTCAAGAGAATTCATTGTTTGAACCTTAACATGTGAATTGGTTGCTAGTTTAACATGAGAAGTTTTATAAGAAAGAATTGCTGTTATGATGCTAGGAAAAGTGATTCAAATTGTCATTAATCAAACATGTGCACTTTGCTAGCATTCACACATCATAAATTATTTCTTTTATCATTTACCTACTCGAGGAAGAGTAGGAATTAAGCTTGGGGATGCTGATACGTCTCCAATGTATCTATAATTTATGAAGTATTCAAGTTGTTATATTATCATTCTTGGATGTTTTACAATCATTTTATAGCAATATTATATCATTTCTTGGGACTAACCTATTGACCCAGTGCCCAGTGCCAGTTGCTGTTTTTTGCTTGTTTTTTACATCGCAGGAAATCAATATCAAACGGAGTCCAAACACCGCGAAACTTTTTGTGGATTTTTTATGGACTAGAAGACATCCAATGGGCCAGAGCAGCACCTGGGGGGTGCCCCGAGGGGGGCACAACCCACCAGGGCGCGCCTGGGCCCCCAGGCAAGCCCCGGTGGGTTGTGCCCACCTCGGTGGCCTCCCGCACTGCCTCTTCGCCCTATAAATTGCCAAATATTCAAAAAACCCTCGCAGTAACCCTAGATCAGAAGTTCCGCCGCCGCAAGGCCTCTGTATCCATGAGATCCAATCTAGACCCTGTTTTGGCACCCTGCCGGAGGGGGAGATCATCACCGGTGGCCATCTTCATCATCCTGGCGGCCACCACGATGAGGAAGGAGTAGTCCACCCTCGGGGCTGAGGGTTTGTACCAATAGCTATGTGTTTAATCTCTCTCTCTCTCGTGTTCTTGAGATGCACAATCTTGATGTATTGCGGGCTTTGTTAATATAGTCGGATCATATGGTGTTTGCCCCTCTGTATCTTGTTGTGATGAATTAAGTTTTCCCTTCGAGATTTTGTTTTATCGAATTGAATATTTTTATGGATTTGAGAGCACTTGATCTATGTCTTGGCACTCAACTCGCGGATTCCCGAGGTGACATTGGGGTAATCTATGCATAGGGGTTGATGCACGTTTTCGTCCTTGTTTCTCCGGTAGAAATCTTGGGGCACTCTTTGAGGTTCTTTGTGTTGGATCGAGTGTTATGAATCTGAAATTGTTTGATGCATATCGCATAATCAACTCACGAATACTCGCGGTGACATTGGAGTATCTAGCTGACATTAGAGTTGGTTGATGTGTATCATATGGTGTTATTTTAGTACGAACTCTTGGTTAGATCGATCGGAAAGAATAGCTTGGTGTTATTTTAGTACGAACTCTAAGATAGATTGATCGGAAAGAATAGCTTTGAGGTGGTTTCGTACCCTACAAACAATTTCATCTTATGTTCTCCGCTTGATAGGAACTTTGGAGTGATTCTTCATCGCACTTTGAGGGATGGTTATATGATCCAATTATATTAGCACTGTTGAGAGATTGCACTAGCGAAAGTACGGACCCTAGGCCTCATTTTCAAGCATTGCAATACCGTTTGTGCTCCATTTTATCAATTGCTACCTTGCTGTTTTTTATTGTTCCTATTACAAAAACCAATATCTACTATCATTACTACACTTTAATTACCATCTCTTCGCCGAACTAGTGCACCTAAACAAATTACCATTGTATTTGGTGTGTTGGGGACACAAGAGACTCTTGGTTATTTGGTTGCAGGGTTGTTTGAGAGAGACCATCTTCATCCTACGCCTCCCACGGATTGATAAACCTTAGGTCATCCACTTGAGGGAAAATTGCTATTGTCCTACAAAACTCTGTGCTTGGAGGCCCAACACGAGTCTACAAGAATAAAGTTGCGTAGTAGACATCAACAGCCTATCTTTGATAATGTTGCATATGTAGTGTAGATCCTTGCTTGCTGAGTACTTCAGATGAGTACTCGCGGTTGCTTTGCTTCCTCTTTTTCCCCTTTTCCTTTGGATGCAACAAGACGACGGAGCCCCGGAGCCAGCTGCCCCCGTCGATGACTACTACTACCACCCCGAGGGTGGTTACTACTACGAGCTTCCCAACGACCAGGAGTAGGATCGGAGGGTCCCAGGCAGGAGGCTTGCACCTTTTCGATCGTAGTGTTTCTTTTGCCCCGCCTTCTTAAAGGCTTATCTGTGTTTTCTTTTATATCTGTACTCTGATATCTGATGCTTCCGCTGACGCTTGTATGCGAGCTTATGTATTCGAGCCCTCGAGGCCCCTGGCTTGTAATATAAAACTTGTATGACTTTATTTTTGTTTTAGAGTTGTGTTGTGATATCTTCAAGTGAGTCCTTAGGCTTGATCGTGTGCAATTGCGTGTATGGTTAGTGCATGATTAAGCCGGGGGCGTCACATTATTCTGGTTTTCCCAAATACATGTGTCACAAGAGGATCAAGAAAAAACTACTTTTACATGCCCTTTTGGTACCTTTGCGTATAGACGTATGCCTTTTGGTTTATGTAATGGACCTGCTACTTTTCAAAGATGTATGACTGCTATATTCTCTGACTTTTTTGAAAATATTGTTGAGGTTTTCATGGATGATTTCTTCATTTATGGAACTTCTTTTGATGATTGCTTAAGCAACCTTTATTGAGTTTTGCAGAGATGTGAAGAAACTAATCTTGTCTTGAATTGGGAGAAGTGCCACTTTATGGTTAATGAAGGTATTGTCTTGGGACATAAAATTTCTGAAAGAGGTATTGAAGTTGATAAAGCTAAAGTTGATGCTATTGAAAAGATGTCGTGTCCTAAAGATATCAAAGGTATAAGAAGTTTCCTTGGTCATGCTGGTTTCTATAGGAGGTTTATTAATGACTTCTCTAAAATTTCTAGGCCTCTTACTAATCTCTTCCAAAAGGATGTTCCATTTGTCTTTGATGATGATTGCGTAGAAGCATTTGAAATACTTAAGAAAGTCTTGATTTCTGCACCTATTGTTCAACCACCTGATTGGAACCTACCCTTTGAAATTATGTGTGATGCTAGTGATTATGCTGTTGGTGCTGTTCTAGGACAAAGAGTTGATAAAAAGTTAAATGTTATTCATTATGCTAGTAAAACTCTAGACAGTGCTCAAAGAAATTATGCTACGACTAAAAAAGAATTTTTAGCGGTTGTTTTTGCTTGTGATAAGTTCAGATCTTATATTGTTGATTCCAAAGTAACTATTCACACCGACAATGCTACTATTAAATACCTTATGGAAAAGAAAGATGCTAAACCTAGACTTATTACATCGGTTCTCTTGCTGCAAGAATTTGATTTGCATATTATTGATAGAAAGGGAGCTGAGAACCCCGTAGCAGACAACTTGTCTAGGTTAGAAAATACTCTTGATGATCCACAAGCTATTGATGATAGCTTTCCTGATGAACAATTAGCTGTCATAAATGCTTCTCGTAGTACTCCATGGTATGCTGATTATGCCAATTATATTGTTGCTAAATTTTTACCACCTAGTTTCACATACCAGCAAAAGAAAAAGTTTTTCTATGATTTAAGACATTACTTCTGGGATGACCCACACCTTTATAAAGAAGGAGTAGGTGGTGTTATTAGATGTTGTGTACCTGAGCATGAACAGGAACAGATCCTACGCAAGTGTCACTCCGAGGCCTACGGAGGACACCATGCGGGAGATAGAACTGCACACAAGGTATTACAATCTAGTTCTTATTGGCCTACTCTTTTTAAGGATGCTCGTAAGTTTGTCTTGTCTTGTGATGAATGTCAAAGAATTGGAAATATTAGTAGACGTCACGAAATGCCTATGAATTATTCACTTGTTATTGAACCATTTGACGTTTGGGGATTTGATTATATGGGACCTTTTCCTTCGTCTAATGGGTATACACATATTTTGGTTGCTGTTGATAATGTTACTAAGTGGGTAGAAGCTATTCCAACTAGTAGTGCTGATCATAACACCTCCATTAAAATGCTTAAAGAAGTTATTTTCCCGAGGTTTGGAGCCCCTAGATATTTAATGACTGATGGTGGTTCACACTTTATTCATGGTGCTTTTCGTAAATTGCTTGCTAAATATGATGTTAACATAGAATTGCATCTCCATATCATCCCCAGTATAGTGGTCAAGTAGAATTGAGCAATCTAGAAATAAAGTTGATTTTGCAAAAGACTGTTAATAGATCCAGAAAGAATTGGTCTAAGAAACTTGATGATGCATTATGGGCTTATAGTACTGCTTATAAGAACCTTATGGGTATGTCTCCATATAAAATGGTTTAAGGAAAAGCATGTCACTTACCTCTTGAACTACAACATAAAGCTTATTCGGCAATTAAAGAGCTCAACTATGATTTCAAACTTGCCGGTGAGAAGAGGTTATTTGACATTAGCTCACTTGATGAATGGAGAAGCCAGGCCTATGAGGATGCCCAATTGTTTAAAGAGAAAGTTAAAAGATGGCATGATAAAAGGATACAAAAGCGTGAATTTAATGTAGGTGACCATGTCTTGCTATACAATTCTCGTTTAAGATTTTTTGCAGGAAAGTTTCTCTCTAAATGGGAAGGTCCTTACATTATCGAGGAAGTTTATCGTTCCGGTGCAATCAAAATCAACAACGCCGAAGGCACTAACCCGAAGGTGGAAAACGAGCAAAGAATCAAACATTATATCTCAGGTACTCCCATAAATGTTGAAACCAATATTATTAATACCATAACACTGGAGGAGTACATAAGGGATATCTACCAGAACATTTCAGACTCTGAAAAGGAATAGGTATGTGGTACGGTAAGTAAACCGATGCCAAAACTTTTCCAAAAGCAATTTTACTCCGTTTTGGAATATTTAAAAATTTAGGAAAATAAAAAGTAGTCCGAGAAGTGCACGAGGAGGCGACAAGCCGTGGGGGCGCGCCCTACCCCCCTGGGCACGCCTACCAGACTTGTGGCCACCTCGTGTGCCCTCTGGACTCCGTTTTCTTGTAGTACACTCCTTTTGGTCGGTAAAAATTCATTATATAATCTCCCGAAGGTTTTGACCACCGTACCACGGCAATATCCTCTGTTCTTATTTCGAACTGTTTTTCCTGACAGATCTAGATCACCATGACATCTCCAATCGCCCCCAAGGACAAGTTTTTCGAAAAGGTCAACAACCCTTACCTTGCGGAGGTGCTACAACACCCTCAAACCATCGAGATGCATGAGGGTGTGCTTCACATCCGTGATGTTCAAGGACCAAGGAGGACCGGAAGCGTGGAGTCCAGCCTAGAAGCGTTGGAGCAAGAGGTGTTCATGTGCAAAGGGATGGTGGAGCGCGGACTCAACGCCAATCACTCCATGATCATGGATTTTACCCATGACCACAAGCTAGATGCTAGTGAGATTGGGAAGGCCATCTTCAAGCTTCATGAGAAAAATGAGCATCTCCAAGCCCAGATCTATGACCTGCAGAACCAAAACTGTGAGTATGAATATAGATTTAAGAGGATGAGTTTGGCTGCAGATTTGAGGATCCCGGAGACTCGTTCATATTTCTATGATGGTGAACCTATGCCCTGGAAGATGGAGGACAAGCCTACAACATCATCAACTCCGTCATCACCACCTCCGAAGAAGGAGACCTAAATACACGGGTATGGGCACTCCCCTTGGCAACTGCCAAGCATGGGGGAGGTGCCCGGGTATTGTATCACCAACACATCTTTACCTTTATCGTTTTTCTTAGTTTGATCCTTTTGGTTATATCTCAATTTAGTAGAATAAAGTTTTAGTATGATCTAGTTTTTGAGTTTTGCTTTGTGTTCCCTCTATGTAATCGAGTCCTAGAGTTATATAATAAAGATTAGTTTTGAGTTGAGGGTTTTGCTTTCTTGCTATGATCTTGAGAAAAAGAAATAAAGAAAAAAATAAAGAGATTATATAATGATCTTATGGGAAGTGATGACTTCACATATAAGGAGTATGTCACATGAAATTTGTTGGGAGTTGATACGTCTCCATCGTATCTACTTTTCCAAACTCTTTTGCCCTTGTTTTGGACTCTAATTTGCATGATTTGAATGGAACTAACCCGGACTGACGCTGTTTTCAGCAGAATTGCCATGGTGTTATTTTTGTGCAGAAATCAAAGTTCTCGGATTGACCTGAAAATTTACGGAGAATATTTTTGGAATATATAAAAAATACTGGCGCAAGAATTAACCAGAGGGGGGCACCCAGAGGCCACAAGCCCTGGGGGAGCGCCCACCCCCCTAGGGTGCGCCCTGCAGGCTTGTGGGCCCCCTGGACCTCCTCCGACCTCAACTCCAACTCTATATAACCCTATTCGGGGAGGAAAAAATCAGAGAGAAGGATTCATCATGTTTTACAATACGAAGCTGCCGCCGCCTCCTGTTCTTCATCGGGAGGGCAGATCTGGAGTCCGTTCAGGGCTCCGGAGAGGGGGATTCGTTGCCATCATCATCACCAACCTTCCTCCATCACCAATTTCATGATGCTCACCGCTAGGAGTGAGTAATTCCATCATAGGCTTGCTGGACGGTGATGGGTTGGATGAGATTTATCATGTAATCGAGTTAGTTTTGTTAGAGTTTGATCCCTAGTATCCACTATGTTCTGAGATTGATGTTGCTATGACTTTGCTATGCTTAATGCTTGTCACTAGGGCCCGAGTGCCATGATTTCAGATCTGAACCTATTATGTTTTCATGAATATATTTGTGTTCTTGATCCTATCTTGCAAGTTGTAGACACCTATTACGTGTTATGATCCGCATACCCCAAGGTGACAATAATTGGGATTCTTTCTGGTGATTACCGTAGTTTGAGGAGTTCATGTATTCACTAAGTGCTAATGCTTTGTTCTGGTTCTCTATTAAAAGGAGGCCTTAATATCCCTTAGTTTTCATTAGGACCCCGCTGCCACGGGAGGGTAGGACAAAAGATGTCATGCAAGTTCTTTTCCATAAGCACGTATGACTATGGAATACATGCCTACATTATATTGATGAATTGGAGCTAGTTCTGTGTCACCCTAGGTTATAACTATTGCATGATGAATGCCATCCGACATAATTATCCATCACTGATCCGATGCCTACGAGCCTTTCACATATTGATCTTTGCTAAGTTACTTTGCCGTTGCTACTGTTACAATCACTACAAAACTGCTATTGTTACTTTTGTCACCGTCACCGTTACTTCCATACTACTTTGCTACTAAAAACTTTGCTGCAGATATTAAGTCTTTCAGGTGCGGTTGAATTGACAACTCAGCTGCTAATACTCATGAATATTCTTTGGCTTCCCTTGTGTCGAATCAATAAATTTGGGTTGAATACTCTACCCTCGAAAACTGTTGCGATCCCCTATACTTGTGGGTTATCAAGACCTTTTTCTGGCACCGTTGCCGGGGAACATAGCTCTATTCTCTGAGTCACTTGGGATTTATATCTATTGATCACTATGAGGAATCTGAAAGATACCAGAACCAAGATTTTTCCCTCTACTACGAGGGGAGGTAAGGAACTGCCATCTAGCTCTGCACTTGATTCACCTTCTGTTTTGAGTAAGCTTGCGACACCACCACCTGCTATTAATTCTGATATGTCGCAAGTAATTGATGATGCTACTTCTGCTATGCATGATGCTTATGATGATACTACTGCTTTGCTTGATAATACTATGCCACTGGGTGAATTTCTTGATGAACAACTTGCTAGAGCTAAAGATATTGAGAATGCTGAAACTGATGATATTTCTGAAACTGAACACTTTGAAACACCTGCTAGACCTAGCTCTCCTAGATATGAATTGTCTGATATACCCAAGGGTTATGTTATGGATGGAGAGGTAGCTAGGGACTTTCTTGCTTGTAAGGATAGAGATGATCTTAAGAAATTACTATGCAAGTGGAAAGAAAAATCTTTGAATGCTAGAATGCAATATGATCCTAAGTTTGCTACTTCACCTATCTTTGTTACTGATAAGGATTATGAATTCTCTGTTGATCCAGAGTTAATTACTTTGGTTGAATCTGATCCTTTCCACAGTCATGAATCTGAAACTGTTGTGGCACATCTTACTAAATTAAATGATATAGCCACCCTATTTGCTCATGAGGAAAAAATTCGCTATTACTATATTCTTAAGTTGTTTCCTTTCTTGTTAAAGGGTGATGCTAAGATATGGTTTTATTCTCTTTCTCCTGGTTGTGTGCGTAGTCCCCAGTCTATTATATATTACTTCTCTGAATAATATTTTCCTGCTCATAAGAAACAAGCTGCTTTACAGGAAATATTTACCTTTGTGCAATTTGAAGAAGAGAGTCTCCCACAAGCTTGGGGGAGGCTTCTCCAATTACTTAATGCTTTGCCTAATCATCCTCTAAAGAAAAATGAAGTATTTGATATCTTTTATAATGGACTAACTGATGCTTCTAGGGACCACCTAGATAGTTGTGCTGGTTTTGTTTTAAGGGAACGAACTGTTGAACAAGATGAAGTATTATTGAATAATATATTGAGTAATGATAATGATTGGACACTTCCCAAAGCACCACCTAAGCCAACTTGTAAGAAAAGAGGTATTCTATTTCTCAGTCCTGAAGATATGCAAGAGGCAAAGAAATCTATGAAAGAAAAAGGTATTAAAGCTAAAGATGTTAAGACTTTACCACCTATTGAAGAAATACATGGTCTTAATACTCCGACATAGGTAGTGGAGGTAAATTCTCTCTATAGATTTGATGAAGGTGATATTCCTTATAATAAGTCTGCTAGTCAATGCTTGGTTGAATTTGATAACTTTATTGTTAAACAAGAAAACTTCAATGCATATGTTAGTACAAAATTGAAACGTAATGCTTATATGCTTGACTGCTTGGGTGACTACATGTGTAGAACTGTTAATGATCTCAAAATTATTAGTAAACATGCTTCCATGGTAAAAACTCAAGTAGAACAAGTTCTCAAAGCACAAAATGATTTGCTTAATGAGATGAATAATAAGGTGAAAGATAATGTTGTTAGAGTTATGACTAGAGATGGTAAAATGACTCAGGAACCTTTGTATCCTGAGGGCCATCCTAAGAGAATTGAACAAGATTCTCAGAGAATTAATACTGATGCACCTAGTCCTTCAAAGAGGAAAAAGAAAACTGATAGGACTTTGCATGCTTCTAATGAACCTGTTGTAGACACACTTGAGAATCCAAATGATATTTCTATTTCTGATGCTAAGACACAATCTGGTGATGAACATGAACCTAGTGATAATGTTAATGATGATGTTCATGTAGATGCTCAACCTAGCAATGATAATGATGTGGAGATAGAACCTGTTGTTGATCTTGATAACCCACAACCCAAGAATAAAAGATATGATAAGAGTGACTTTGTTGCTAGGAAACATGGTAAAGCAAGAGAACCATGGGTTCAGAAACCCATGCCCTTTCCTCCCAAACCATCCAAGAAAAAGGATGATGAGGATTTTGAGCACTTTGTTGAAATGCTTAGACCTTTCTTTTTTGCGTATGCGTTTGACTGATATTCTGAAAATGTCTCCTTATGCTAAGTATATGAAAGATATTGTTACAAATAAAAGAAAGATACCGGAAGCTAAAATTTCCACCATGCTTGCTAATTACACATTTAAAGGTGGGATAACAAAGAAACTAGGAGATCCAGGAATACCAACTATACCATGCTCCATTAAAAGAAATTATGTTAAAACTACTTTATGTGATCTTGGAGCCGGTGTTAGTGTTATGCCTTTCTCTTTATATAGTAGACTTGATTTGAATAAGTTGAGACCAATTGAAATCTCTTTGCAAATGGCTGATAAATCAACTGCTATACCCATTGGTATTTGTGAGGATGTGCCTGTCGTAGTTGCAAATGTTACTATTTTAACGGACTTTGTTATTCTTGATATACCCGAGGATGACAGTATGTCGATCATCCTTGGTAGAACCTTCTTGAATACTGCAGGGGTTGTCATTGATTGCAACAAGGGCAATGTCACTTTTCATGTTAATGGTAATGAGCATACGGCCCACTTTCCGAAGAAACAACCTCAAGTGAATAGTATCAACTCTATTGGAAAATTTTCAATAATTACTATTGGAGGTTTTGAGTTTCCTCTCCCTATTGTCAAAAAGAAATATTATATTCTTATTGTTGGGGACATATATATCCCCGTTGAGGTAACCTAGTGTTATACGAAGATTCTCCGGTTTCATGTCATTCGGAAGAAGTTTGTTAACGAGACTTGATCAACCATGTTAATGGATTCCTTTTGAGGGGCATGAGATGGATGAATTTAGTAAACACAACTCTCTGTACCCTCCTTTTACTTTCTATTATTTAGAATAAATAAAGCAAAAACACTGTTATTTCTCTGTTTTCCGAATTATCCGTGCAATAAAAAATGACCAGAAAATAAAAGTTCTCCAAATCCCCTGAAAATTTAGTATGATTTTTTCCACAATATTTTAGAATTTTTGGCACTGAAAACACATCAGGGGGTGCACCAGTGGACCACAAGCCCACAGGGCGCGCCCACCCCCAGGGCGCGCCTACAGGGCTTGTGGGTCCCACGTGGGTCCCCCTCACTTATGCTAGCACCCATCCACTTCGTCTTCCTCCATAAAAAATCCCACCATTGCTCAAACCCATGTTCTAGCTCATCTTGCTGCTATTTTCGATCTCCTTGCTCAAAGCACCATTCGCAAAACTGTTTTGGGGGATTGTTCTTTGGTATGTGACTCCTCCAATGGTCCAATTAGTTTTTGTTCTAGTGCTTTATATATTGCAAATTTTGGCTGCTGTGGTGACCTTGTTCTTGAGCTTGCATGTCAAATTTATATGGTCCAAAGTAGTTTTGTTGCATGATATAGCCTCTAGACACTTGTGGGAGTAGTTGCTATCAATCTTGTTGAGTTTGGTTCACTTTTATTTTGAGTCACTAAAAATTTCAGAATTTTTTTAGAGAAAAGGAAAGAAATGATGAAGAGATGGTTAAGGGGTTCTTCAAGCCGGAATTCAAATGAAAATGAAAATGAGGAGAAGAAGAAGCCTAAGTACAACCTTCCGCGTACGGCGGAGGTTCGGCCATGTGAAAGGCCCAGCGATGCATTCTTGAGGGCGGCTAGAATTTATGATGATTTCTATTAGTTGGCGGAGAATGCAGGCATCATCAACTTCCTCCACGATAATTGTGACCAATACCTCCTAGTCACTAATTCCTTCGTGCAAAATTTTCACTTTCATGCTAGGAAGGATCTTCCCATGGTAGAATTTCACTTGTATGATGTGCCAAAGCAAATGACACTTTATGATTTTTGCGATATTTGTAAACTACCTTATGAGGGCAGCGTCAGTGAACCACGTCCTAGAGACGTGGAGGACTTTATTGCTGAAACTACTGTGGGGGAAGAGAGAGGGGTGTCAGAAGCGAGAGTGGCTAGCTTACATTTTCCTGTTTTACACTATTATTCATTATTTTCTAGGAGATGTTTGATTGGTCATGGGGAGAGTGGAGGCCTTAGTGCCCCTGATCTTGCCATTTTGCGCCATGCTTTATATACTAATAGAACTGTTAGTTTGGGCACTATTGTTGCTCGATGGTTGAACACGAACCGTTAGAAGGGGGCTATTTTTGGAGGTATCTATGCCTCTTGCCTTGCTAAACATTTTGAGATACCCATTAGGCATGATGAGGAGGAGGAGATGCTGCTACCCACTAAATATTTAAACTATAAGAGTATGGTAGCACACGATTTTATTAAGAAGGACGATGACAAACGACTCCTCTACAACTTAGTATTTAGTCAGGGTACTTGTGAGACTATTGCTTTGCGTGCTTCTTCTTTGTTTGATATTTGTTCAGGCAGGTACACTATTATGCCCGAGGACATCTACAGATTTTGGGGTCTTTCACAACCCCCAGCACCTGAGCCAACACCAGTTCTTGATCCATATCAGGAGCCTGTTTTTCAGTGGGAGCCACAGGAGCTCGCCAACCAGTGGAACCCTCAGGACCCTCCGGAGTATCGAGGAGAGGGTAATTTCGAGCCGTGGCCCTAGACCAGATTAGGCCAAAAGCCTAAGCTTGGGGGAGTACGTATCTCTCACCGACATTACATTTATGTTCACACACTCATTTCAGTTGTCGGTGTTTATACTTTTTCATTGTACTATCCATGTTAGTTTATTTTTCTTGCTTTCTTCTTGTGTGTTTGAAATACTTTGAGATAATACAAAAAAAAAATTAGTTCTCGCTTCTTTTTCGTTTTTCTTTCTAGTTTAATTTAGTTGTAGTATTAAAAGAAAACCCAAAAAGATTTCTCGTTCTTCTTTTGCTTGTTGGGAGCTCTCCCATGTAAATAGTTTTTCTCGTTCTTGTTTTACTTTCTTCAGAAAAACAAAAACTCCAAAAATATTTTAGTGTGTTTCTTTGAAATTCTTTTCCTTTTTCTTTGGGTCATAAGGAGAAGACCACGATGAAAATGTTGAGTGGTTCTCATATGCATTACTGTTGATCTAATAAAGAGCCCATATTACCTTGTCTTCTCCTTTGAATAAATGTTTGCAGATTCCAGCTTAGTCCAATGCACGTGCACTCTTGTTATTATTCACACCATTCGGTCGTGCAAGTGAAAGGCAATAATGACGGTATTTGATGAAATGATTGAGATGGAGAAAAGCTGGTACGAACTCGACCTATTTTGTAAATATGATTAGCTCATCGTTCTTGATTCAGCCCATTATGAATGAGACATGTTTGCAATGAAAATTAGAGATTATAGTTACTCATGCCATGCTTAATTAGCTAGGAGTGGATAATGGTTTGTCTTGTGTGCCAACATGCAATTTAAAATGGTTATGATGTAGTATGATAGGATGGTATCCTCCTTTGAATGATTCAAGTGGCTTGACTTGGCACATGTTCACGCATGTAGTTGAATCAAAATCAACATAACCTCCATGATATTTATGTTCATGGTGATTTATATCCTACTCATGCTTGCACTCAATGTTGGTTAATCTCAGTGCATGTTTATGACCATTGTCGCTCTCTAGTTGGTCGCTCATCAATCTTTTGCTAGCCTTCACTTGTACTAAGCGGGGATACTGCTTGGGCATCCACTTCCTTAAACCCAAAGTTGTTCCATATGAGTCCACCATACCTACCTATATGCGGTATTTACCTGCCGTTCCAAGTAAATGTGCATGTGCCAAACTCTAAACCTTCAAATAATAATCTATTTTGTATGCCCGAATCGCTCATGTAGTGACTGGGGGCTGTCAGTATCTTCCATGCTAGGTGGGTTATTCTCATGATGAGTGTTTATTCACTTGTCATTCACGAGAAAGTGGCTGGTAATCGGGATGCCCGGTTCCATGATCGAATCAAATCAAAATATAATCATAAAACAAAACTCCCCCAGGACTGTTGTTGGTATGGACGGTACCCGTGGATTCGACTAGCCGTGGAGTGTGATTGTTGGTGGAGGGGGAGTAAAAACTTTACCATTCTGTTTGGGAACCGCCTATAATGTATCTAGCATGGAAGATAGCGAGATCTCTTGGTTGTTATGTTGACAATGAAAGCATACCGCTCAAAATTATATTTATCTCTGTTTTAAAAGCTCCGAGCTCTGGCACCTCTACAAATCCCTGCTTCCCTCTGCGAAGGGCCTATCTATTACTTTTATTGCTAAGTCATCATCCTCTTATAAAAAGTACTAGTTAGAGAGCACCACTGTCATTTGTATGCTTTGTTATTAATTGATGTTGAGTATGAGTGTGACTGGATCTCTTTTGCCATGAATTACAATGTCTAGTCAGTCCTTAATCTTCAGGGGTGCTCTGCATTTATGTTTTGCGGCCTCAGAAAGGGCTAGCGAGATACCATTTTGTCATATTATATCATGATTGTTTTGAAGAAGTATTGTCATCCGAGATTTATTATTATTGCTCGCTAGTTTATTATGCCATTGATATGAGTAAATGTGAGATCTAAATGTTATTGTGAATATGGTTAGTTCATAATCTTTGCTGAAAACCTGAACACTGGCTAGACATATTTGCAACAACAAGATCAAATAGAGTTTGTAAAAGTTTTTCTTTGTCACTTTCAGTTTGTCAACTGAATTGCATGAGGACAAGCGATGGGTTAAGCTTGGGGGAGTTGATACGTCTCCATCGTATCTACTTTTCCAAACTCTTTTGCCCTCGTTTTGGACTCTAATTTGCATGATTTGAATGGAACTAACCCGGACTGACGCTGTTTTCAGCAGAATTGCCATGGTGTTATTTTTGTGCAGAAATCAAAGTTCTCGGATTGACCTGAAAATTTACGGAGAATATTTTTGGAATATATAAAAAATACTGGCGCAAGAATTAACCAGAGGGGGGCCACCTAGAGGCCACAAGCCCTGGGGGCGCGCCCACCCCCTGGGGCGCGTCCTGCAGGCTTGTGGGCCCCCTGGACCTCCTCCGACCTCAACTCCAACTCTATATAACCCTATTCGGGGAGGGAAAAATCAGAGAGAAGGATTCATCGCATTTTATGATACGGAGCCGCCGCCGCCTCCTATTCTTCATCGGGAGGGCAGATCTGGAGTCCGTTCGGGGCTCCGAAGAGGGGGATCCGTCGCCATCATCATCACCAACCTTCCTCCATCACCAATTTCACGATGCTCACCGCCGGGAGTGAGTAATTCCATCATAGGCTTGCTGGACGGTGATGGGTTGGATGAGATTTATCATGTAATCGAGTTAGTTTTGTTAGGGTTTGATCCCTAGTATCCACTATGTTCTGAGATTGATGTTGCTATGACTTTGCTATGCTTAATGCTTGTCACTAGGGCCCGAGTGCCATGATTTCAGATCTGAACCTTAATATCCCTTAGTTTTCATTAGGAGCTAGTTCTCTATTAAAAGGAGGCCTTAATATCCCTTAGTTTTCATTAGGACCCCGCTGCCACGGGAGGGTAGGACAAAAGATGTCATGCAAGTTCTTTTTCATAAGCACGTATGACTATGGAATACATGCCTACATTATATTGATGAATTGGAGCTAGTTCTGTGTCACCCTAGGTTATAACTATTGCATGATGAATGCCATCCGACATAATTATCCATCACTGATCCGATGCTTACGAGCTTTTCACATATTGATCTTTGCTAAGTTACTTTGCCGTTGCTACTGTTACAATCACTACAAAATTGCTATTGTTACTTTTGTCACCGTCACCGTTACTTCCATACTACTTTGCTACTAAAAACTTTGCTGCAAATATTAAGTCTTTCAGGTGTGGTTGAATTGACAACTCAGCTGCTAATACTCGTGAATATTCTTTGGCTCCCCTTGTGTCGAATCAATAAATTTGGGTTGAATACTCTACCCTCGAAAACTGTTGTGATCCCCTATACTTGTGGGTTATCAGGAGTTGACAAACATAGTTTTGGTCATTGTTGCAATTAATAGGAAGTAATAAAGAAAGAGAGGTCTCACATATAAATATACTATCTTGGACATCTTTTGTGATTGTGAGCACTCATTAAAATATTATGTGCTAAAAGGTTGATGTTGGACAAGGAAGACAACATAATGGGTTATGTTTCTTTATATCCGAATAGAAGTTATATTGTCATGGATCCTCGAACATGTTGAGCTTGCTTCTCATCCTATGCTAGCCTAATCTTTTTGCACCAAGTAGAGATACTACTTGTGCATCCAAAATTCCTCAACCCAGTTTTGCCATGAGATTCCACCATACCTACCTATGGATTGAGTAAGATCCTTCAAGTAAGTTGTCATAGGTGCAAGCAATAAAAATTGCTCTCTAAATATGTATGATCTTTTAGTGTGAGGAAAGTAATCTTTATACAAACTTGTGATATGGAAGAAATAAAAGTGACGGACTGCATAATAAAGTTCTTTATCACAAGCGGCAATATAAAGTGACGTTCTTTTGCATTAAGATTTTGTGCATCCAACCATAAAAGCGCATGACAACCTCTGCTTCCCTCTATGAAGGGCCTATCTTTTATTTACCTACTACCTTTATGCAAGAGTCATGGTGATCATCACCTATTCTTTTTACACTTTTTCTTTTTGGCAAGCACTATATGTTGGGGAAGATCCAGATACATATATCCACTCGGATGTAGATATTCATAAACTATTATTGTTGACATTACCCTTGAGGTAAAAGGTTGGGAGGCAAAGTTATAAGCCCCTATCTTTCTCTGTGTTTGACTAAAACTTTGATCTCATAAGTATCGCGTGAGTGTTAGCAATTATGAAAGACTAAATGATAGTTGAGTATGTGAACTTGCTGAAAGGCTCTACATTGACTCTTTCCGATGTTATGATAAATTGCAATTGCTTCAATGACTGAGATCATAGTTTGTTGGTTTTCAATAAAGTTTCTGATTCATACTTTACCTTGTGAACGAATTGTTACTTTAGCATAAGAAATTATATGGCAAGTTATGTTGCTGTTCTAAAGATGATCATGATGCCTTCATGTCCGTATTTTATTTTATTTTATCGACACCTCTATCTCTAAACATGTGGACATGATTATCGATTTCGGTTTTTGCTTGAGGACATGCGAGGTCTAAGCTTGGGGGAGTTGATACGTCCATTTTGCATCATCCTTTTATACTGATATTTGTTGCATTATGGGCTGTTATTACACATTACGGTACAATACTTATGCCTTTTCTATCTTATTTTACAAGGTTTACACAAAGAGGGAGAATGCCGGCAGCTGGAATTCTGGACCGGAAAGGAGCAAATTTGAGAGACCTATTCTGCACAACTCCAAAAGTCCTGAAAATTTACGAAGAATTATTTTGGAATATATAAAAAATAGTGGGCGAAGAAAATACCAAAGGGGACCCACCAAGTGGCCACAAGCCTGGGGGGCGCCCCCTACCCCCCTGGGTGTGCCCCTAGGGCTTATGGGCCCCCTGGCAGGCCTTCAGTGCCCATCTTCTGCTATATGGAGGGTTTTGACCTAGAAAAAATCATAAGCTTGCTTTCGAGATGAAGCGCAGTCGTCTCAAGGCGGAACTTGGGCAGAAGCAATCTAGGGCTCCGGCGGAGCTGTTCTGCCAGGGAAACTTCCCTCCGGGAGGGGGAAATCAAAGCCATCGTCATCACCAATGATCCTCTCATCGAGAGGGGGTCAATCTCCATCAACATCTTCACCAGCACCATCTCCTCTCAAACCCTAGTTCATCTCTTGTATCCGATCTTTGTCTCAAAACCTCAGATTGGTACCTGTGGGTTGCTAGTAGTGTTGATTACTCCTTGTAGTTGATGCTAGTTGGTTTATTCGGTGGAAGATCATATGTTCATATCCTTAATGATATTTATTAACCCTCTGATTATGAACATGAATATGCTTTGTGAGTAGTTACGTTTGTTCCTGAGGACATGGGAGAAGTCTTGTTATAAGTAATCATGTGAATTTGGTATTCGTTCGATATTTTGATGAGATGTATGTTGTCTTTCCTCTAGTGGTGTTATGTGAACGTCGACTACATGACACTTCACCATGATTTGGGCCTAGGGGAAGGCATTGGGAAGTAATAAGTAGATGATGGGTTGCTAGAGTGACAGAAGCTTAAACCCTAGTTTATGCGTTGCTTTGTAAGGGGCTGTTTTGGATCCACATGTTTCATGCTATGGTTAGATTTATCTTAATTCTTCTATCATAGTTGCAGATGCCTGCAAGAGGGGTCAATCATAAGTGGGAGGCTTGTCCAAGTAAGGGCAGCACCCAAGCACCGGTCCACCCACATGTCAAATTATCAAAGTAACGAACGCGAATCATATGAGCATGATGAAAACTAACTTGACAATAATTCACATGTGTCCTCGGGAGCGCTTTGCTTTATATAAGAGTTCGTCCAGGCTTGTCCTTTGCTACAAAAAAGAATTGGGCCACCTTGCTGCACCTTTGTTACACTTGTTACTTGTTACCCGTTACGAATTATCTTATCACAAAACTATCTATTACCAAAAATTTCAGTACTTGTAGAAAATACCTTGCTGAAAACCGCTTGTCATTTCCTTCTACTCCTCAATGGGTTCGACAATCTTACTTATCGAAAGGACTACGATAGATCCCCTATACTTGTGGGCAATTAGTTTCTCCGGTAGAAATCTTGGGGCACTCTTTTAAGTTCTTTGTGTTGGATTGAGTATTATGAATCTGAAATTGTTTGATGCATATCGTATAATCAGCTCATGGATACTCGTGGTGACATTGGAGTATCTAGGTGACATTAGAGTTGGTTTGATGTGTATCATATGGTGTTATTTTAGTATGAACTCTTAGATAGATCGATCGGAAAGGATAACTTGGTGTTACTTTAGTACGAACTCTTGGATAGATCGATCGGAAAGAATAACTTTGAGGTGGTTTCGTACCCTACAAACAATTTCTTCTTATGTTCTCCGCTAGATAAGAACTTTGGAGTGATTCTTCATCGCATGTTGAGGGATGGTTATATGATCCAATTATATTAGCATTGTTGAGAGATTGCACTAGTGAAAGTACGGACCCTAGGCCTCATTTTCAAGCATTGCAATACCGTTTGTGCTCCGTTTTATCAATTGCTACCTTGCTGTTTTTTTATTGTTCCTATTACAAAAATCAATATCTACTATCATTACTACACTTGTTTCACCATCTCTTCGCCGAACTAGTGCACCTATATAACTTACCATTGTATTTGGTGTGTTGGGGACACAAGAGACTCTTTGTTATTTGGTTGCAGGGTTGTTTGAGAGAGACCATCTTCATCCTACGCCTCCCACGGATTGATAAACCTTAGGTCATCCACTTGAGGGAAAATTGCTACTGTCCTACAAAACTCTACGCTTGGAGGCCCAACACGAGTCTACAAGAATAAAGTTGCGTAGTAGACATCAGGGATGATATTTAAACCACTTCTCCTTAGGGAGATCAACATGAGTAGCAAATGATTCACAAAAAGAGGCTACTATCTCAGAGTCAAGTCCATATTTAGTGCTAAACTTGTGAAAAGCATCGTTATTCATAAAAGATTTAACACAATCAAACTCAAGCTTAATATCTGACTCTTTACCTTCGTCGAGTTCCCAATCTTCAGAGTTGCGTTCAATTCTTTCTAAAATATCCCACCTGAATTCAATACTCTTCTTCATAAAAGAACCAGCACAAGAAGTATCGAGCATGGATTGATCATTACGAGAAAGCCGAGCATAAAAATTCTGAATGATAATTTCTCTTGAGAGCTCATGATTGGGGCATGATTATAACATTGACTTAAGCCTCCCCTAAGCTAGAGCGATAATTTCTCCTTTACTAGGCCAAAAATTATATATATAATTCCGATCACGATGAACTAGATGCATAGGATAAAACTTTTGGTGAAATTCCAAATTCAATCGATTCCAGTTCCATGATCCAATATCATCGCATAGCCTATACCATGTCAATGCTTTTCCCCTCAAAGATAAAGGGAAAACCTTCTTCTTAACTTCATCTCTGGATAAACCTGCAAGCTTAAATAATCCACAAATTTCATCCACATGTATCAAATGCATATCGAGATGCTTCGTTACATCTCCTGCATAAGGATTAGCTAGCAGTTGCTCTATCATACCTGAAGGAATTTCATAACTAATATTTTCAGTAGGTGCAGTAGGTTGAGGGGAAACTCTTTGTGTTTCCGGTCAAGGTGAAGATACCCCGAACAAACCCCTCAAAGGATTGTTTTCCATAGTAGCAAGTAACAATAAATTTCAGCACGTAATATAATTTTTTCCTTACCGATTTCCACTTACCAAGAGCGCTTCACTCCCCGGCAACAGCACCAGAAAAGAGTCTTGATGACCCACAAGTATAGGGGATCAATCATAGTCCTTTCTATAAGTAAGAGTGTCAAACCCAACGAGGAGCGGAAGGAAATGACAAGCGGTTTCAGCAAGGTAATTTCTGCAAGCAATGAAATTGTCGGTAACAGATAGTTTGATAGCAAGATAATTTGTAACAAATGACAAGTAGCAATAGTAACAATAGGTGCAGCAAGGTAGCCCAATCCTTTTTGTAGAAAAGGACTGGCTAGAACGGTCTCTTATAATAAGCAAAGCGTTCTTGAGGGCACACGGGAATTTCATCTAGTCACTTTCATCATGTTGGTTTGATTCGCGTTCGCTACTTTGATAATTTGATATGTGGGTGGACTAGTGCTTGGGTGTTGTTCTTACTTGAACAAGCCTCCCACTTATGATTAACCCCCTCGCAAGCATCCGCAACTAACAAAGAAGAATTAAGATAACAATCTAACCATAGCATTAAACATATGGATCCAAATCAGTCCCTTATGGAATAGCGCATAAACTAGGGTTTAAGCTTCTCTCACTCTAGCAACCCATCATCTATTAACTACTCCACAATGCATTCCCTTAGGCCCAAAGATGCTGAAGTGTCATGTAGTCGACGTTCACATAACACCACTAAGGGGATCACAACATACATGTCATCAAAATATCGAATGAATATCAAATTCACATGATTACTTGCAACACGTCTTCTCCCGTGGCCTCAAGAACAAGGGAAACTACTCACAAATAATATTCATGCTCAAGATCAGAGGGATATTAAATAGCATAATGGATCTGAACATATAATCTTCCACCAAATAAGCCATCTAGCATCAACTACAAGATGTAATCGACACTACTATTCACCCACAGGTACCAATCTGAGGTTTCGGTACAAAGATTGAACACAAGAGATGAACTAGGGTTATGAGATGAGATGGTGCTGTTGAAGATGTTGATGAAGATTGGCCTCCCAAAGATGGGAGGGTTGTTGGTGATGACGATGGCTTCGATTTCCCCCTCCGGGAGGGAAGTTCCCCCGGCGGAATTGCTCCGCCGGAGGGCAAAAGTGCTCCTCCCAAGTTCCACCTCGAGACGGCGGCGTTCCATCCTGAATGTCCTCTCCTTATTTTTTTTTCTAGGTCAAAAGACCTTATATACCAGAAGATGGGCACCGGAGGTGGGCCGAGGGGCCCACTACCCACCAGGGCGCGCCAGGGGGGTCTGGCGCGCCCTGGTGCCTTGTGGCCACCTGGCTGCCCCCTCTGGTAGTTAGCTACTTCTTGAGCTTGCGTTGATTTTTCCCTCAAAGAGGAAAGGGTGATGCAGTAAAGTAGAGATAAGTATTTCCCTCAGTTAAGAACCAAGGTATCAATCCAGTAGGAGGCACAAGAAAGTCCCCAATAGATGCACCTGCACAAACTAACAAACACTTGCACTCAACGCGAAAAAGGGGTTGTCAATCCCTTCACGGTCACGAACAAGAGTGAGATCTAATAGGGATAGGTATAAAAGATAAGTAAAAGAGTAAAATAAAGTAAATATAAATAAATTGCAGCAAGGTATTTTTGGGTTTTTGGTTTTATAGATCTGAAAATAATATGATAGAAAATAGACCCGGGGGCCATAGGTTTCACTAGAGGCTTCTCTTATGAAGAAAACATATGGTGGGTAAACAAATTACTGTTGAGCAATTGATAGAAAAGCGCATAGTTATGATGATATCCAAGGCAATGATCATGAATATAGGCATCACGTCCGTGACAAGTAGACCGACTCCTGCCTGCATCTACTACTATTACTCCACACATCAACTGCTATCCAGCATGCATCTAGTGTATTAAGTTAACAAGAATGGAGTAATGCCTTAAGCAAGATGACATGATGTAGAGGGATAGATCCAATCAATATGGTAAAAAACCCATCTTTTTATCCTCAATGGCAATAATACAAATACGTGCCTCGCTACACCTACTGTCACTGGGTGAGGATACCGCAAGATTGAACCCAAAACAACGCACCTCTCCCATTGCAAGATAGATCAATCTAGTTGGCCAAACCAAATCAATAGATCAGAGAGAAATACAAAGCTATCTTAATCATGCATAAAAGAGTTCAAAGAATACTCAAATAATATTCATAGATATTCTAATCATAGATCCACAATTCATCGGATCTCAACAAATGCACCGCAAAAGAAGATTACATCGAATAGAACTCCAAGAACATCGAGGAGAACATTGTATTGAAGATCAAAGAGAGAGAAGAAGCCATCTAGCTAATAGCTATGGACCCGTAGGTCTGTGGCAAACTACTCACACATCATCGGAAGGGCAGCAAAGTTGGTGTAGAGGCCCTCCGTGATTGAATCCCCCTCTGGCAGAGTGCCGGAAAAGGCCCCAAGATGGGATCTCACGGGAATAGAAGCTTGCAGCGGTGGAAAAGTATTTTTTGTGTGCCCTCTGACGTAAGGGGAATATTTGGGTATTTATAGAGCAGAGATCAGGGTTAGGAGAGCCACGAGGGGGCCACAAGCCTAGGGCGCGCCCCTAGGGCTTGTGGCCCCCTCGTGGGTCTTTTGGCCTCTTCCCGAAGCTTCCTGGTTGTCTTCTGGTCCAAGAAAAATCCTCAAAAAGTTTCGTTCCGTTTGGACTCCGCTTGGTATTGATTTTCTGTAAAAGACAAAAACAAGGAAAAAAAAACAGCAACTGGCACTAGGCACTAGGTTAATAGATTAGTCCCAAAAAATGATATAAAATAGCATATTAATGCATATAAAACATCCAAGATGGATAATATAATAGCATGGAACAATAAAAAATTATAGATACATTGGAGAGGTATCAAGCATCCCCAAGCTAAATTCGTGCTCGTCCTCGAGTGGGTAAATGATAAAAACAGAAATTTTAATGTGGAATGCTACCTAACATGTTTATCAAGTAATCTTTCTTATTGTGGCATGAATATTCAGATCCATAAGATTCAAAACAAAATTTTAATATTGACATAAAAACAATAATACTTCAAGCATACTAATAAAGCAATCATGGCTTTTCAAAATAACATGGCTAAAGAAAGTTATCCCTACAAAATCATATAGTCTTGTCATGCTCTATCTTCATCACACAAAGTATTTATCATGCACAACCCCGATGACAAGCCAAGCAATTGTTTCATACTTTTGACGTTCTAAAGCTTTTTCAACTTTCACGCAATACATGAGCGTGAGCCATGGATATAGCACTATAGGTGGAATAGATGGTGGTAGTAGACAAAAAGGAGAAAGAAATTCTCACACCAACTACGCAAATTAATAGGCTATGGAGATGCCCATCAATTGATATTGGTGCAAGTAAGTAGGGATTGCCATGCAACGGATGCACTAGAGCTATAAGTGTATGAAAGCTCAAAAGAAAACTAAGTGGGTGTGCATCCAACTTGCTTGCTCATGAAGTCCTAGGGCAATTTTGAGGAAGCCCATCATTGGAATATACAAGCCAAGTTCTATAATGAAAAATTCCCAATAGTAATATGTGAATGTGACAACATAGGAGACTCTCTATATGAAGAACATGGTGCTACTTTGAAGCACAAGTGCGGAAAAAGGATAGTAACATTGTCCCTTCTCTCTTTTTCTCTCAATTTTTTCGCTTTTTTTCTTTTCTCTTTTTTTTCCTTTCTTTTTGGGCTCTTTGGCCTTTATTTTTATTTTAAGTCCGGAGTCTCATCCCGACTTGTGGGGGAATCATAGTCTCCATCATCCTTTCCTCACATGGGACAATGCTCTAATAATGATGGTCATCACACTTTTATTTACTTACAACTCAAGAATTACAACTCAATACTAGAACAAAAATATGACTCTATATGAATGCCTCCGGCGGTGTACCGGGATGTGCAATGATCTAGCGTGACATGTATAAAAAATATGAACAGTGGCCAAGCCACAAATACTATGCCAACTACATGATCGTGCAAAGCAATATGACAATGATAGTGTGTGTCATAATAAACGGAACGGTGGAAGTTGCATTGCAATATATCTCGGAATGGCTATGGAAATGCCATAATAGGTAGGTATGGTGGCTGTTTTGAGGAAGGTATATGGTGGGTTTAATGCACCGGCGAAAGTTGCGCGGTACTAAAGAGGCTAGCAAAGGTGGAAGGGTGAGAGTGCGTATAATCCATGGACTCAACATTAGTCATAAAGAACTCACATACTTATTGCAAAAATTTATTAGCCCTCGAAACAAAGTACTAATACGCATGCTCCTAGGGGGGTAGATTGGTAGGAAAAGACCATCGCTCGTCCCCAACCGCCACTCATAAGGAAGACAATAAAAAATAAATCATGCTCCAACTTCATCACATAACGATAGAACATATGTGCATGCTTCAGGAATCACAAACCTTAACACAAGTATTTTACTAATCCACAATTACCAACTAGCATGACTCTAATATCACCATCTTCATATCTCAAAACAAATGCAAGGAATCAAACTTCTCATATATTCAATGATCTTCATGGAAGTTTTTATTATATCCCACTTGAATCCCATCATATTAGGACCAAATTCATAACCTAAGAAAATTGCCATAATATTTTTAAGACTCTCAAAATAATATAAGTGAATCATGAGAGTTCATCAATTTCTTCAAAATAAAACCACCGCCGTGCTCTAAAGAGATATAAGTGAAGCACTAGAGCAACTGCCTAGCTCAAAAGATATAAGTGAAGCAGATAGAGTATTCTAATTAATTCACGATTAATGTGTCTCCCTCTCAAAAGGTGTGTACAGCAAGGATGATTGTGGCAAACTAAAAAGCAAATAATCAAATAATACAAGACGCTTCAAGCAAAACACATATCATGTGGTGAATAAAAATATAGCCTCAAGTAATTTTACCGATGGATTGAAGGCAAAAGAGGGGATGCCATCCGAGGCATCCCCTAGCTTAGATGCTTGGTTGTCCTTGAATATTACCTTGGGGTGCCTTGGGCATCCCCAAGCTTAGGCTCTTGCCACTCCTTATTCCGTAGTCCATCAAAACTTTACCCAAAACTTGAAAACTACACAACACCAAACTCAACAAAAAAACTCATGAGATCCGTTAGTATGATAAAACAAATGTACACTTTTAGGTACTGTTGTGAACTCATTCCAATTTTATATTGGTGTTATATCTACTGTATTCTAACTTCTCCATGATTCATACCCCCAAAACTACCCATAGATTCATCAAAATAAGCAAACAACACATTGAAAATAGAATCTGTCAAAAACAGAACAGTCTGTAAATACCTGAATATTAGTCATACTACTGTAACTCCAAACTTTGTGAAAAATTAGCACAACAGAGGAAATTCATATATCAATCTCGTGTAAAATATTAAGAGTTTTTCCATGATCCAGTGAATTTTAAAAATTCTGTTACTGGACGCAAAAGTTTCTGTTTTTTCAGCAAAATCAAATCAACGATATACCAAAGCATCCCAAAGGTCTTGCTTCGCTCAAACACTAATTAAAACACTAAAACACAATTATTACAGAGGTAATATTGTATATCTCATAAAAACATAAATTAAAAATGTTGGGTTGCCTCCCAACAAGCGCTTTTCTTTAAATCCTTTTAGCTAGGCGTTGATAATTTTAATGATGCTCACATGAAAGACAAAAAAATTGAAGCACAAAGAGAGCATCATATAGCATGTGAAAAACAAGTTTAAGTCTAACATACTGCTACTTCTTGAGCTTGCATTGGTTTTTCCCTTGAAGAGGAAAGGGTGATGCAGCAAAGTAGAGATAAGTATTTCCCTCAGTTTGAGAACCAAGGTATCAATCCAGTAGGAGGTACACGCAAGTCTCCAATCTATGCACCTGCACAAACAATCAAACAATTGCACCCAACGCGATAAAGGGGTTGTCAATCCCTTCACGGCCACTTGCAAGGATGAGATCTGATAGAGATAGATGTAAAAGATTACTAAAACGTAAAACAAAATAAAAGTAAATAAATTGCAGCAAGGTATTTTTGGGTTTTTTGGTTTATAGATCTGAAAATATATGATGGAAAATAGACCCGGGGGCCATAGGTTTCACTAGAGGCTTCTCTCTTGAAAGAAAATAATACGGTGGGTGAACAAATTACTGTCGAGCAATTGATAGAAAAGCGCAAAGTTATGACGATATCCAAGGCAATGATTATGAATATAAGCATCACGTCCGTGTCAAGTAGACCGACTCCTGCCTACATCTACTACTATTAGTCCACACATCGACCACTATCCAGCATGCATCTAGAGTATTAAGTTCATAAGAACGGAGTAACGCTTTAAGCAAGATGACATGATGTAGAGGGATAAACTCAAGCAATATGATCAAAACCCCATCTTTTTACCCTTGATGGCAACAATGCAATACGTGCCTCGCTACCCCTACTTTGTCACTGGGTGAGGACACCGCAATATTGAACACAAAACTAAGCACCTCTCCCATTGCAAGAAGAACCAATCTAGTTAGCCAAACCAAACCGATAATTTGAAGAGAAACACAAAGATATCAAATCATGCATATAAGAATTCAGAGAAGATCCAAATAATATTCATAGATAATCTGATCATAAATCCACAATTCATCGGATCTCGACAAACACACCGCAAAAGAATATTACATCGGATAGAACTCCACGAACATCAAGGAGAACATTGTATTGAAGATCAAAGAGAGAGAAGAAGCCATATAGCTACTAGCTATGGACCCGTAGGTCTGTGGTAAACTACTCACGCTTCATCGAAAGGGCAATAGAGTTGATGTAGAAGCCCTCCGTGATCGAATCCCCCTCCAACAGGGTGCCGGAAAAGGCCCCAAGATGGGATATCACGGGTACAGAAGGTTACGGCGGCGGAAAAGTATTTTGGTGGATGCCTCTGGTCGTTTGGGAATATTTGGGAATTTATAGGCCAAGAATTAGGGTTGGAGGAGTCCCGTGGGGCCCACAAGCCAGGGGGCGCCCCCCCTAGGGCGCGCCTGAGGGCTTGTGGAGCCCTTGGGACTCTTCTGTCCCCCTCTCCAAGTTCTGTGGATGTCTTCTGGTCCAAGAAAAATCATCGTAAAGTTTTATTCCGTTTGGACTCCGTTTGATATTCCTTTTCTGTAAAACTCAAAAACAAGGAAAAACAGAAACTGGCACTGGGCTCTAGGTTAATAAGTTAGTCCCAAAAATAATATAAAATAGCATATTAATGCATATAAAACATCCAAAACAGATAATATAATAACATGGAACAATAAAAAATTATAGATACGTTGGAGACGTATCAAGCATCCCCAAGCTTAATTCCTACTTGTCCTCGAGTAGGTAAATGATAAAAACATATTTTTTGATGTGGAATGCTACCTAACATATTTATCCATGTAATTTCTTTATTGTGGCATGAATATTCAGATCCATAAGATTCAAAACAAAAGTTTAATGTTGACATAAAAACAATAATACTTCAAGCATACTAATAAAGCAATCATGTCTTCTCAAAATAACACGGCCAAAGAAAGTTATCCCTACAAAATCATATAGTCTGGCTATACTCCATCTTCATCACACAAAGTATTAAATCATGCACAACCCCGATGACAAGCCAAGCAATTGTTTCATACTTTTGATGTTCTCAAACTTTTTCAACTTTCACGCAGTACATGAGCGTGAGCCATGGATATAGCACTATAGGTGGAATAGAATATGGTGGTTGTGGAGAAGACAAAAAGAAGGAAATAGTCTCACATCAACTAGGTGCATTAATGGGCTATGGATATGCCCATCAATAGATATCAATGTGAGAGAGTAGGGATTGCCATGCAACGGATGCACTAGAGCTATAAGTGTATGAAAGCTCAAAAAGAAACTAAGTGGGTGTGCATCCAACTTGCTTGCTCATGAAGACCTAGGGTAATTTGAGGAAGCCCATCATTGGAATATACAAGCCAAGTTCTATAATGGAAAATTCCCACTAGTATATGAAAGTGACAACATAGGAGACTCTCTATCATGAAGATCATGGTGCTACTTTGAAGCATAAGTGTGGTAAAAGGATAGTAGCATTGCCCCTTCTCTCTTTTCGCTCGTTTTTTTCTTCTTTTTTTGTTTGGGCTTCTTTTGGCCTATTTTATTTATTGTAAAGTCCGGAGACTCATCCCAACTTGCGACGGAATAATAGCTTCCATCATCCTTTTCTCACATGGGATAATGCTCTAATAATGATGATCAACACACTTTTAATTACTTACAACTCAAAAATTACAACTCGATACTAGAACAAGATATGAATCTATATGAATGCCTCGCGTGGTGTACCGGGATGTGCAATGATCAAGAGTGACATGTATAAAAAATATGAACGGTGGCCTTGCCACAAATACTATGCCAACTACATGATCATGCAAAGCAATATGACAATGATGAAGCGTGTCATAATAAACGGAACGGTGGAAGTTGCATGGCAATATATCTCGGAATGGCTATGGAAATGCCATAATAGGTAGGTATGGTGGCTGTTTTGAGGAATATATTGTGGGTTTAATGCACCGGCAAGAATTGCGCGGTACTAGAGAGGCTAGCAAAGGTGGAAGGGTGAGAGTGCGTATAATCCATGGACTCAACATTAGTCATAAAGAACTCACATACTTATTGCAAAAATTTATTAGCTATCGAAACAAAGTACTACATGCATGCTCTTAGGGGGATAGATAGGAAAAGACCATCGCTCGTCACCGACCGCCACTCATAAGGAAGACAATCAATAAATAAATCATGCTCCGACTTCATCACATAACGGTTCACCATACGTGCATGCTACGGGAATCACAAACTTTAACACATGTATTTCTACCAATCCACAATTACTCACTAGCATGACTCTAATATCACCATCTTTATATCTCAAAACAATTGCAAGGAATCAAACTTCTCATAGTATTCAACGCTCTTTATATGAAAGTTTTTATTATATCCCTCTTGGATGCCCATCATATTAGGACTAAATTCATAACCTAAGAAAATTACCATGCTTCTCAAAATAATATAAGTGAAGCATGAGAGTTCAGCAATTTCTATAAAATAAAGTCACCGCTGTGCTCTAAAAAGATATAAGTGAAGCACTAGAGCAAATTGCCTAGCTCAAAAGATATAAGTGAAGCACATAGAGTATTCTAATAAATTATGATTTGTGTGTGTCCCTCTCAAAAGGTGTGTACAACAAGGATGATTGTGGCAAACTAAAAAGCAAAGACTCATATCATACAAGATGCTCCAAGAAAAACACATATCATGTGGTGAATAAAAATATAGCCTCAAGTAAATTTACCGATGGATAGAAGACGAAAGAGGGGATGCCATCTGGGGCATCCCCAAGCTTAGATGCTTGTTTGTCCTTGAATATTACCTTGGGGTGCCTTGGGAATCCCCAATCTTAGGCTCTTGCCACTCCTTATTCCGTTCTCCGTCGAATCTTTACCCAAAACTAGAAAACTTCACGACACAAAACTCAACAGAAAATCTCATAAGATCCGTTAGTATAATAAAATAAATCACCACTTTAGGTACTATTGTGAACTCATTCTTTATTTATATTGGTGTAATATCTACTGTATTCCAACTTCTCCATGGTTCATACCCCCCGATACTACCCATAGATTCATCAAAATAAGCAAACAACACAAAGAAAACAGAATCTGTTAAAAACATAACAGTCTGCGAAGATCTGAATTCTAGTCATACTTCTGTAACTCCAATTTTTTTTGAAAAAATAGTAAAACCTGGGAAATTTGTATATCAATCTTGTGTAAAACATTCAGAATTTTTACACACTCCAGTGAATTTAAAAAATTCTGTTACTGGACGCAAAAGTTTCTATTTTTTAGCAAAATCAAATCAACTATCACTGTAGACCATCCCAAAGGTCTTGCTTGGCTCAAACACTAATTAAAACACCAAAACACAATTACTACATAGGTAATAATGTGTATACTCATAAAAATTGAAAATAAAAATATTAGGTTGTCTCCCAACAAGCGCTTTTCTTTAAAGCCTTTTAGCTAGGCGTTGATAATTTTAATGATGCTCACATGAAAGATATCAATTGAAACACGAAGAGAGCATCATGTAGCATGTGAAAAACAAGTTTAAGTCTGACATACTTCCTATGCATAGGAATTTTATAGGGAAAATATTTATCAAGACAAGCAAAAACTAGTATATGCAAGGAAGAAGAAAGAAACAATAGCAATCTCAACATAACGACAGGTAATTCAGTAACATGAAAATTTCTACAACCATATTTCACTCTCTCATAATAATTACATGTGGGATCATATTCAAATTCAACAATATAGCTATCACATAACATATTCTCTACATGATCCACATGCATGCAAAGCTGACACTCTTCCAAAATAGTGGGATTAACATAGAATAAAGTCATTACTTCTCCAAGCCCACTTTTATAAAAAAAATCATAAGATTGATCAAACTCCAAAGTAGTGGGATCATTATTTCATAAAGTTGACACTCTTCCAAACCCACTTTAAATATTATTGCAAACATATTCATCATGAGGCTTAAATATTTTCAAGATAATAAGAAGAATCACCCCAATCATGATCATTGCAACAAGTAGTGGACATAGCAAAATTAGCATCCCCAAGCTTAGGGTTTTGCATATTATTAGCACAATTAACATTAATAGAATTTATAATAACACCATTGCAATCATGCTTTTCATTCAGGGAGCTATCATGAATCACTTCATAAATTTCTTCACAATTTTCAAGCAAAACTTCGTAAAGATAATCTAGTGCACGCAACTCACTAGCAATTGGTTCATCATAATTGGATCTCTAAAAAAGATTAGCATGTGGATGAGGATCTGTAAACTTTTTGCTTTCTGATTTTCAATAAATACACAATTATACCAAGCGAACTAGCAAACAAACCAAGTAAGACATAAAGGCAAACGAAAAGACGAACGAAAAGAAGGCGAATAAAAAGGCAAATATTTTTGTGTTTTTTTTAAAAAGTTTTAGAAGTGGGGGAGAGGAAAACGAGAGGTAAATGGAAAATAATATAATGTAAGAGATGAAAGTTTATGATGGGTACTTGGTAGGCTTGATGTAGAACCTCCCCGGCAACGGCGCTAGAAATTCTTCCGGCTACTTCTTGAGCTTGCGTTGGTTTTTCCCGTGAAAAGGAAAGGGTAATGCAGCAAAGTAGAGATAAGTATGTCCCTCAGTTTGAGAACCAAGGTATCAATCCAGTAGGAGGTACACGTAAGTCTCCAATCTATGCACCTGCACAAACAATCAATAACTTGCACCCAAAGCGATAAAGGGGTTGTCAATCCCTTCACGATCACTTGCAAGGATGAGATCTGATAGAGATAGATATAAAATATTACTAAAACATAAAACAAAATAAAAGTAAATAAATTGCAGCAAGGTATTGTTGGGTTTTTTGGTTTATAGATCTGAAAATATATGATGGAAAATAGACCCGGGGGCCATAGGTTTCACTAGAGGCTTCTCTCTCAAAAGAAAATAATATGGTGGGTGAACAAATTACTGTCGAGCAATTGATAGAAAAGCGCAAAGTTATGACGATATCCAAGGCAATGATTATGAATATAGGCATCACGTCCGTGTCAAGTAGACCGACTCCTGCCTGCATCTACTACTATTACTCCACACATCGACCGCTATCCAGCATGCATCTAGAGTATTAAGTTCATAAGAATGGACTAACGCCTTAAGCAAGATGACATGATGTAGAGGGATAAACTCAAGCAATATGATGAAAACCCCATCTTTTTACCCTTGATGGTAAAAATACAATACGTGCCTCGCTACCCCTACTTTGTCACTGGGTGAGGACACCGCAAGATTGAACCCAAAACTAAGCACCTCTCCCATTGCAAGAAGAACCAATCTAGTTGGCCAAACCAAACCGATAATTCGAAGAGAAATACAAAGATATCAAATCATGCATATAAGAATTCAGAGAAGATTCAAATAATATTCATAGATAATCTGATCATAAATCCATAATTCATCGGATCTCGACAAACACACTGCAAAAGAATATTACATCGGATAGAACTCCAAGAACATCGAGGAGAACATTGTATTGAAGATCAAAGAGAGAGAAGAAGCCATCTAGCTACTAGCTATGGAGCCGTAGGTCTGTGGTAAACTACTCACGCTTCATCGGAAGGGCAATAGAGTTGATGTAGAAGCCCTCCGTGATCGAATCCCCCTCCGTCAGGGTGCCGAAAAAGGCCCCAAGATGGGATCTCACGGGTACAGATGATTACGGCGGCGGAAAAGTATTTTGGTGGACGCCTCTGGTCGTTTGGGAATATTTGGGAATTTATAGGCCAAGAATTAGGGTTGGAGGAGTCCCGTGGGGCCCACAAGCCAGGGGGCGCCCCCTTAGGGCACGCCCTGAGGGCTTGTGGAGCCCTCGGGACTCTTCTGTCCCCCTCTCCAAGTTCTGTGGATGTCTTCTGGTCCAAGAAAAATCATCGTAAAGTTTTATTCTGTTTGGACTCCGTTTGATATTCCTTTTCTGTAAAACTCAAAAACAAGGAAAAAACTGGCACTGGGCTCTAGTTTAATAAGTTAGTCCCAAAAATAATATAAAATAGCATATTAATGCATATAAAACATACAAAACAAATAATATAATAGCATGGAACAATCAAAAATTATAGATACGTTGGAGACGTATCACATACTTCCTATGCATAGGCATTTTATAGGGAAAAGATTTATCAAGACAAGCAAAAACTAGCATATGCAAGGAAGAAGAAAGAAACAATAGCAATCTCAACATAACGAGAGGTAATTTAGTAACATGAAAATTTATACAACTATATTTTCCTCTCTCATAATAATTACATGTAGGATCATAATCAAATTCAACAAGATAGCTATCATATAAATTTTTCTATTCATGATCCACATAAAAGTTTATAATCTTCCAAGATAGTGGGATTAACATCAACTAAAGTCATGAGCTCTACAAACCCACTTTTAATATTATCGCAAACATATTCATCATGAGGCTTAAATAAATTTTCAAGATCATAAGAAGCATTATCACCCCAATCATGATCATTGCAATAAGTAGTGGACATATCAAAATTAGCATCCCCAAGCTTGGGGTTTTGCATATTATTAGCATAATTGACATTAATAGAATTTATAATTACATCATTGCAATCATGCTTTTCTTTCATGGAGCTACCGTGAATCACTTCATCAATTTATTCTTGTAACACTTCATCACAATTTTCAGATTCACGAATTTCAAGTAAAACTTCATAAAGATAATCTAGTGCACTCAACTCACTAGAAAATGCTTCATCATAATTGGATCTTTTAAAAAGATTAGCAAGTGGATGAGGATCCATAAGCTTTTTGTTTCTGATTTGGAATAAATATGCAATTATGCCAAGCGAACAAGCAAACAACCCAAGTAAGACATAAAGGCAAACGGAAAGAAGGCAAATATTTTTGTGTTTTTCTGAAAACATTTTAGAACTGGGGGAGAGGAAAATGAGAGGCTAATGGCAAATAATGTAATGCAAGAGATGAGAGTTTATGGTAGGTACTTGGTAGGCTTGATGTAGAACCTGCCCGACAACGACGCCAGAAATTCTTCCTACTACTTCTTGAGCTTGCGTTGATTTTTCCCTTGAAGAGGAAAGGGTGATGCAGCAAAGTAGAGATAAGTATTTCCCTCAGTTAACAACTAAGGTATCAATCCAGTAGGAGGCACAAACAAGTCACCAATAGATCCACCTACACAAACTAACAAACACTTGCACTCAACGTGAAAAAGGGGTTGCCAATCCCTTCATGGTCACGAACAAGAGTGAGATCTAATAGAGATAGGTATAAAAGATAAGTAAAAGAGTAAAATAAAGTAAATATAAATAAATTGCAGCAAGGTATTTTTGGGTTTTTGGTTTTATAGATCTGAAAATAATATGATAGAAAATAGACTCGGGGGCCATAGATTTCACTAGAGGCTTCTCTCTTGAAGAAAACATACGGTGGGTAAACAAATTACTGTTGAGCAATTGATAGAAAAGCACAAAGTTATGACAATATCCAAGGCAATGATTATGAATATAGGCATCACGTCCGTGACAAGTAGGCCGACTCCTGCCTGCATCTACTACTATTACTTCACACATCGACCGCTATCCAGCATACATCTAGTGTAATAAGTTAACAAGAACGGAGTAACGCCTTAAGCAAGATGACATGATGTAGAGGGATAGATCCAATCAATATGGTAAAAACCCCATCTTTTTATTCTTAATGGCAACAATATAAATATGTGCCTCGCTACCCCTACTGTCACTGGGTGAGGACACCGCAAGATTGAACCCAAAACAAAGCACCTCTCCCATTCCAAGATAGATCAATCTATTTGGGCAAACCAAATCAATAGATCGGAGAGAAATACAAAGCTATCTTAATAATGCATACAAAGTTCAGAGAAGACTCAAATAATATTCGTAGATAATCTGATCATAAATCCACAACTCATCGGATCTCAACAAACGCACCGCAAAAGAAGATTACATCGAATAGAACTCCAAGAACATCGAGGAGAACATTGTATTGAAGATCAAAGAGAGAGAAGAAGCCATCTAGGTACTAGCTATGGACCCGTAGGTCTGTGGTAAACTACTCACACATCATCGGAAGGGCAGTAAGGTTGGTGTAGAGGCCCTCCGTGATCGAATCCCCTTCCGGCAGAGTGCCGGAAAATGCCCCAAGATGGGATCTCACGAGAACAGAAGCTTGCGGCGGTGGAAAAGTATTTTTGGTGTGCCCTCTGATGTAAGGGGAATATTTGGGTATTTATAGAGCAAAGATTAGGGTGAGGAGAGCCATAGGGGGCCCACATGCCTAGGGCGCGCCCCTAGGGCTTGTGGCCCCCTCGTGGGTCTTCTGGCCTCTTCCCGAAGCTTCGTGGTTGTCTTCTGGTCCAAGAAAAATCCTCAAAAAGTTTCGTTCCGTTTGGTATTGATTTTCTATAAAAGACAAAAACAAGGAAAAAACAGCAACTGGCACTAGGCACTAGGTTAATAGGTTAGTCCCAAAAAATGATGTAAAATAGCGTATTAATGCATATAAAACATCCAAGATGGATAATATAATAGCATGGAACAATAAAAAATTATAGATACGTTTGAGACATATCATAGTTATTCTCTCCAATATTTATTATATATTCCAAAATAATTCTCCGTAAAATTTCAGCTCATTTGGAGATGTGCAGAATGGGTATCTCTGACATAGCTTTTTCAGGTCCAGAATTCCAGCTGTCGGTATTCTCCCTCTTTGTGTAAACCTTGCATATTATGAGAGAAAAGGCATTAGAATTACTCCATAAATTGTTATAAAGCATAAAAACACTATAAATAACAGTAGGAAACATGATGCAAAATGGACATATCATCTATCCCTTGTGTTTCCTCCTCCATGGCCTCCCCCTATATGGGGAGAGGTTCTCCCTCTGCTCCTTGGCCTCCATGGTGCCCGGAGGGGCGAGAGCCCCTCCGAGATTGGATCTCTCTCTCTGTTTCCTTCTGTTTCTGCGACCCTGTTTCTGGCCGAAAACCATTTCTTAAATTCCCGAATATTCTCCAGGATATTATCTTTCTTGCAGCGAAAGAAGTCCATCAGCCGCCTTACAAGGTGGCCACAAGCCCTAGGGGTGTGCCTACCCCCTGGGGCGCGCCCTATGAGCTTGTGGGGCATGTGGACCTCCTCTTACGCTGATTCTTCTTCCCAAATATCACATATATTCCAAAAAAAACTCCGTAATTTTTTATCACGTTTGGACTTCATTTGATATGGATATTCTGCGAAACAAAAAACATGCAACAAATAGGAACTAGCACTGGGCACTGGATCAATAGGTTAGTCCATGAAAATAATATAAAAGTGTACCAAAACCATATAAAACTCAGGTAAATATAGCATGGACACTTCATAAATTATAGATACGTTGGAGACGTATCAGTATCCCCAAGCTTAATTCTTGCTCGTCCTCGAGTAGGTAAATGATAAAAGAAATAATTTATGAAGTGTGAATGCTAGCACAGTGCGTAAGTTTGATCAATGATAATTTCAATAACTTTTCCTAGCATTATAAACAACAACTCTTTCTCATAAAGCTCATGTTGATAAAGTAGCCATCTATTCACATGTTGTGGTTCAAACAATGCATTCTCTTGAAGCTTAACAACCTATGTTCTTAGTCACAAAACAATTGCAATTCAACATATTTTCAACAAAATCTAAGTAAGAGCTCCACATACTCAATTATCATATAGTCTTCTATGATTGCTAGTACTCAAAGCATATTTTTAGAACAAATAGCATCCATTGAACACGGAGAAAGATAGGGGCTTAAATGTTTTGCCTCCCAACTTACTTATCATAAAGATAATTGTCAACAATAATAATTCATGATCAAATATATTTGAATGTATATATGTGTTTGGATCTTTCCCCACCGCATAGTGCTTGCAAACTAGAGAATAATTGAGGTTGAAATGAGAATGAGTACCTATTGACTCTTGCATAAAATTAAATACATAAAAGTAAAAGATAGGTCCTTCGCAGAGGGAAGCAGAGGTTGTTGATACGTCTCCATCGTATCTACTTTTCCTAATGCTTTTGCTCTTGTTTTGAACTCTAATTTGCATGATTTGAATGAAACTAACCCGGACAGCTGTTGTTTTCAGCAGAACTACCATGGTGTTGTTTTTGTGCAGAAATAAAAGTTCTCGAAATCGGACGAAACTTTTTGGAGAATTATTTTGGAATAAATAAAAAATATTTGAACCAAGACCCACTGGAGGGGGGGGCAGCTGCCCACTGGGCACCAGGGCGCGCCACCCCCCCTTCGGCACGCCCTGGTGGGTAGTGGGGCCCACGAGGCTCCGCTGGCCCTAATTCAGATGCTATAAAATCCTATTTTTCCAGAAAAAAATAGGAGAGGAAGTTTCATCACGTTTTACGATATGGAGCCACCGCCACCTCCTATTCTTCATTGGGAGGCCAGATCTGGAGCCTGTTCGGGGCTCCGGAGAGGGGGATCTTCGGTCTTCGTCATCATCAATCATCCTCCATCACCAATTTCATGATGCTCACTGCCAGGAGTGAGTAATTCCTTCGTAGGCTCGCTGGTCGGTGAGGAGTTGGATGAGATTCATCATGTAATCAAGATAGTTTTGTTAGGGCTTGATCCCTAGTATCCACTATGTTCTGAGATTGATGTTGCTATGACTTTGCTATGCGTAATGCTTGTCACTAGGGCCCGAGTGCCATGATTTCAGATCTAAACCGTTTATGTTTTCACCATTATATCTATGTTCTTGATCTGATCTTGCAAATCTATATGCACCTGCTACGTGTTATGATCCGCATACCCCAAGGTGACAATAATTGGGATTCCTTCCGGTGATTACCGTAGTTTTAGGAGTTCATGTATTCACTATATGTTAATGCTTTGTTCTGATTCTCTATTAAAAGGAGGCCTTAATATCCCTTAGTTTCCATATGGACCCGCTGCCACGGGAGGGTAGGACAAAAGATGCGATGCAAGTTCTTTTCCATAAGCACGTATGACTATTTACGGAATACATGCCTACATTATATTTATGAACTTGAGCTAGTTCTGTGTCGCCCTAGGTTATGACTGTTATATGATGAATATCATCCAATGAAATCACCGATCCAATGCCTACGAGCTTTTCACATATTGATCTTGCTAAGTTACTACCGTTGCTGCCACTGTTACAACTGCTACAAAATTACTGCTGCTACTGTTACTGTTACTATTGCTGCTACTACTACTGCTATCACTATCAAACTATCATACTACTGTGCTACTGATCACTTTGTTGCAGATATTTAATCTCCAGGCGTGGTTGAATTGACAACTCAACTGCTAATACTTACAAATATTCTTTGGCTCCCCTTGTGTCGAATCTATAAATTTGGGTTGAATACTCTACCCTCGAAAACTGTTGCGATCCCCTATACTTGTGGGTTATCAAGACCTTTTTCTAGCACCGTTGCTGGGGAGCATAGCTATATTTATCGAGTCACTTGGGATTATTATCATTTATCACTTTTAAGAATCTTAAGGATGATAGAACCAAGATCGTTCCCTCTAAGACTAGGGGAGGTAAGGAACTGTTATCTAGCTCTGCACTTGATTCACCTTCGGTTTTGAGTAAACTTGCAACACCACCACATGCTATTAATCCTAATATGTCGCAAGTAATTGATGATGCTACTTCTGTTATGAATGATGCTAGTACCTTGCTTGATAAGAATGTGCCACTAGGTGAATTTCTTGATGAACAACTTGCTAGAGTTAAAGATATTGAGAATGCTGAAACTGATGAAATTATTGAAACTAATGAAGTCTTTGAAACTGAAAATTATGAAACACCTATTAGACCTAGCTCTCCTAGAAATGAATTGCCTAAGACACCTGAGGATTATGTTATGGATGAAGAGGTTGCTAGGGATTTTCTTGCTTGTAAGGATAGAGATGATCTTAAGAAATTATTATGCAAGTTGAAAGAAAAAACTTTGAATGCTAGAATGAAATGTGATCCTAAGTTTGCTACTTCACCTATCTTTATTACTGATAAGGATTATGAATTCTCTATTGACCCAGAGTTAATTACTTTGGTTGAAGCTGATCCTTTCCATGGCTATGAAACTAAAACTGTTGTGGCACATCTTACTAAATTAAATGATATAGCCACCCTTTTTGCTCATGATGAGAAAATTCGCTACTACTATATTCTTAAATTATTTCCATTCTCATTAAAGGGTGATGCTAAGATATGGCACAATACTCTTGCTCCTGGTTGTGCGCGTAGTCCCCAGGATATGATTTATTACTTCTTTGAAAAATATTTTCCTGCTCATAAGAAACAAGCTGACTTACAGGAAATATTTAACTTTGTGCAAATTGAAGAAGAGAGTTTCCCACAAGCTTGGGGAAGGCTTCTCCAATTACTTAATGCTTTGCCTGATCATCCTCTGAAGAAAAACAAAATACTTGATATCTTCTATAATGGCCTAACCGATGCTTCTAGGGACTTCCTAGATAGTTGTGCTGGTTGTGTTTTCAGGGAACGAACTGTTGAACAAGCTGAGGAATTATTGAATAATATATTGAAGAATTATGATGATTGGACACTGTCGGCGCAACAAACCCTAGGTCTGTTGCCCAGACTGTGCATAGGCACGGGGATGAGATTGAAGCACCAACCCAAGTCAGAATACAAGAGACTAAGAGGTTCAAAGGACTAACATGCAGATCAGAGGGACCAAGTACAGCCTCGGAGGCCATGGCGCGGGCTCAGCTGCTGCTGAGGTTTCCGCCAACGGCCGAGCAAATGGACGAATGGCGTGCCACCATCCAAAGTCTGCTCGGTTTCGCCGAAGCTGGGGGCTCACGGCAAGTTGGCCCGCCACGGCCGCCCCAAGCGGTAGCAACGGCTCATGCTGCTGACCGTACAGAAGGGGCCGTCCCCACGGTGCAGTCCCCGCCACGGCAGCCAGCGCGAGCGCAATAGAATCAAGACCTCGACGATGTCTCGATGGCCTCTTCTGACCCTCGAGCGCGTCCAGGCCACCGACGAGCCCCGGAGGATAGGTGGAGAGGAGACACGCGCGCCGTTGTCGAGCAACGCCGCGACGACCTTCGCCGGACCGATGGGTGCGACGGCCCCGGCGTCGACGAGCCCACGCTCGGTATTGGCGGGTGCCTACCTTTTGAGGTTGGTTGCCCTGCCTTTACCCGTGAGCTGCGGCAAGTCCGTTGGCCGTCCGTTCGTACGTTCAAGCCAGAGATACCTGAGAAGTACGATGGGAGGCTGAACCCGGCAGAGTTCCTGAGCATCTACACCATCGCTGTTCAGGCTGCTGGGGGAAGAGATGAGAAGGTGTTCGCCAACTACTTTCCTTTGGCCCTGAAGTCCAATGTGAGGTCTTGGCTGATGCACCTGCCGGAGAACTCCATTTCGTCATGGGCAGACCTGTGCCACGAATTCATCGGTGCCTTCACCGGTGGCCACCAAGAGCCGGGCCGACCCAGCGACTTGCAGCTTCTCCAACAAAAGGAAGGAGAGACCCTCCGTAAGTATTTACAGAGATTCAGCAAAGTTCATAGAAATATCCAAAATATCCATCTGGCAGCCGTAATAGCCGCCTTCCAGTCCAATGTGCGCAACCGCCGGATTCGTTCCAAGATGAACGTACGGTTGCCCAAGACTATGAAGGATCTCTACACGTTGGTGGATAAGTATGCTCGGATGGAGGAGGGAAGAAAGTTGCCCGGAGAGGAAGATTGCACCAATATTGATTCAGAGGATGAGGATGAATCAACCAGTCAGAAGAAGAGCAAGAAGCGCAGTAAGAAGCGAAGAGATAAGGCAATGATGTCTGTTGAAGGATCGGGTACGCCTAGTACCGGCAAGAAGGCCAAAGCTGAGGCCCCCGGCAAAGAAGCTGCCGTGTGCGCCGACTGCCGGGAAGCCGCTGCTGCCGAGAAAGCCGGGAAAGGTGATGGGCTGTATTGCAAGATTCATCGGACCAAGGGCCACGACCTTCAAGAGTGTTATCAGGTTGAGCAACTTGTCAAAAGACATAAAGCAGAGTATGAGAAGCATGACAAGGAAAAGGGTCAGAATGTTGCTGGCGGCAAGGGCCGAGGTGGTGAAGTAAATCGCCCCGGCAAACCCTTTCGGAACCAAGGAAAACCCCCCAGAGGTCGAGAGAAGGAAGCCTATGGTGATGAGAGTGATGGAGGGGATGAAGAGGAAACCAGTGAGCAAGAGTTTCAGAAGGCCACCGACGCCCTGTGCATTGACGGGGGTGCATCTCTGCAAACCTCTCACCGCCAACTCAAGCGGTGGGCGCGAGAAGTCAATGCCGTGGAGCCAGCGCTCGAGGCCCGGAAGCCGCTCAAGTGGTCCCGTATGCCCATCATCTTTGACGAGGAGGATCATCCTAGTCGTACCACTGTGGTAGGGTGTTTGCCATTGTTGGTCTCCCCAACAATCCGCAACCTCAAGGTCACGAAGATGTTGGTGGACGGTGGGCCCGGGTGGAATCTGATTTCCCCAGCAGTTATCAGCAAGCTTCAGATAGCAGAGGATGAGCTGGAGGTTATCAGCACGTTTCAAGGAGTTAATCCCGGCAGGAGCCGTCCTAAGGGAAAGATCACGTTGCCGGTAACATTTGGGGGAGAACTGAACTACCGGACTGAGAGGATTATGTTTGATGTGGTTGATATCCCCCTGCCATACAATGGGATTCTTGGACGCCTGGCCCTGGCTAAGTTCATGGCAGCATCTCACTATGCCTACAACACTTTCAAGATGCCTGGGCCACTGGGAGTCATCACCATCCCATTAGATGAGAAGGATGCAATCATTTGTGTGGACAAGATGTACCAGGATGTGGTCGCAGCAGAGGCAGCGACAGCAGCAGCTCCTGCTAAGGAAAGCAAAGGAAAGAAGAGGGATTGTAGGGACTCCGACAAAGAGTCCGGGAAGCGTGCCCCCACCGAGTGCACGGCACCCGTTGACGACATGCCGGAGTGTTCCAATGGCAAGAGATCCAAGGTCGCTGCACCCCAAGTGAAGAAGGTCCCGGCAGGGCTAGCTGGCGTTGATGGTACTTTCACTATCAGCGCCACCCTCGATGACAAATAGGAAAGCGCGCTCGTTGCCTTCCTGTGGGCGAATATCGATGTGTTTTCCTGGCAACCATCTGATATCCCCGGTGTTCCCAGGGAGGTAATCGAGCACCACCTTGTTGTCTGCCCACATGCCTGACCTGTCAAGCCGAAAGTTCGGAAGCAGGCCTTGGAGAGGCAACAGTTCATTGCAGAAGATATCAAGAGACTAGAGGCAGCTGGATTGGTCAGAGGAGTACTGCATCCCACGTGGTTGGCAAACCCAGTGGTAGTCCAGAAGGCTAACGGGAAGTGGAGGCTTTGCATAGATTGCACAGATCTCAACAAGGCTTGCCCGAAGGACCCGTTTCCCTTGCCGCGTATCGATCAGATTGTGGATTCCACTTCAGGTTGTGATTTGCTCTCCTTTCTGGATGCGTATTCTGGGTATCACCAGATCTTCATGTCCAAGGAAGATGAAGAGAAGACGTCGTTCATCACTCCATGTGGTACGTACTGTTTTGTCCACATGCATTTCAGATTAAAGAGTGTCGGGTCCACTTTTGCAAGGGCAGTCTAGATTGGTTTTGAGCCACAGTTGCACAGAAACATAGAAGCCTATATTGATGATATTGTGGTCAAGACCAAGGATAGGGCCACCCTTATTCAAGGTTTGGAGAAGATGTTTGCTAATCTGCGCAAAATCAATTTGAAGCTCAACCCGGAGAAGTGTATATTTGGTGTTCCCTCCGGCAAGTTGCTTGGGTTCTTTGTATCCCATCGCAGGATCGAAGCTAATCCCGACAAGATCAAGGCTATCGAGCAGATCCAAGTACCAAGGACAGTTAAGGATGTGAGGCGCCTGACAGGATGCACTGCCGCGCTAAGCAGATTCATCTCCAAGTCTGCCGAGCGTGCCCTGTCGTTCTCCCAAATTTTGAAGAAGGCAGGACCCATGAAGTGGACCCCGGAAGCAGATGCAGCTTTGCAAGAGTTGATGGCCTACTTGTCCTCCATGCCTACCTTGGTCGCTCCCAAACCCCAGGAACCGTTGCTGCTATACTTAGCGGCAACCAACCAAGTAGTCAGTGCAGCTTTGGTAGCGCAGCGAGAAGTGGATGAAGCAGAGAGTGAGCAGAGACTGGCAGAGTCAGAGAAGGATCAGGACAGCAATGAGCACGGCAATGAGAGCAACCCCAAGGACGTGGCAAGGAAGAAAGTGGTGCAGCGCCCAGTGTACTTCATCGGCTCCTTATTATAGGGGGCTAGATCGAGGTACTCTGGCGTGCAAAAGTTGATTTTTGGTCTCATCATGGCCTCAAGGAAACTACGCCACTACTTCCAAGCCCATGAGATCACGGTTGTCACTCGTTTCCCGTTGCAATGGATACTCCGAAACCCTAAGGCTACCGGCAGAATAGTGGAGTGGGCTTTGGAGTTATCCAGTTTGGGTTTGAAGTTTGAAAGCACGTCAACTATTCAGAGCAGGGCATTGGCAGAGTTTATTGCAGAATGGACGCCAACCCCTGATGAGGAAGTGACGGAGACAGCTATCCCCAGCAAGGAATCGCCCCAAGAATGGATTATGTATTTTGATGGTGCTTTTTCCCTACAAGGTGCAGGAGCTGGCGTGCTTCTTGTTGCCCCCTCCGGGGAGCACTTGAGGTACGTCGTCAAAATGCATTTTGCCCAGGAAGAAGCAACCAACAACACAACAGAATATGAAGGGCTCCTTGCCAGGCTCAGGATTGCAGCTGAATTGGGAATTAAGAAGCTAATCATTCGAGGAGATTCACAGCTTGTGGTGAGACAAGTTAACAAGGATTACCAAAGTCCATTGATGGAGGCATACGTCGAGGAAGTGAGGAGATTTTAGGATCACTTTGACGGATTGCAAACAGAGCACGTACCCCGTGCGGAAAACAGCATAGCTGATCATCTGTCAAAGTGTGCTGCGCAGAAGCTCCCTGTGGAACCAGGGACTTTTGTTCTCCATCTCACTCAGCCCTCCGTATCCCCAGCAACAATGGCCCGGAAAAGGAGAAAGTTGGACTCCGGTAAGCCTCTCCCGGTAGAGCCGTCCGCTCCTGGCAGAGACCCTGCCGGAAACAACTCCTCGCAGTCTGCCGGACCACACCCTCCAGCCGGGCCCATGGACCCCGCGAACGAGGCATGTGCTCCCACAGCAGAGGAGGTGCCACTAGTCCTTGTTGCCGAGCCCCAGGCTCCAACTTGGGCAAGGCACATTATCCACTTCCTCCAAACCGGAGAGCTTCCCGGCAACCAAGACAAAGCTGAAAAAGTAGCCCGGAGGGCCAGTATGTATCAGTTTGTCGATGACACTCTGTATAGAAGGAGGCCCAATGGTGTGAAATTAAAGTGTGTCTGCCGGGAAGAAGGAAAGTTACTGCTGGCTGAGATACACAAAGGCATAGGCGGCTCCCACATTGGATCAAGGGCACTAGTTGGGAAAGCATCCCGGCAAGGATTCTATTGGCCCACAGCCCTCCAAGATGCGGTCGAGCTAGTCACCAAGTGTGAAGCCTGCCAGTTCCATTCCAAGAAAACCCACCTGCCTGCCCAAGCTCTTCAAACAATCCCTCTATCATGGCCATTTTCGGTCTGGGGGCTCGATATCCTCGGCCCCTTCCCCCGAGCAATCGGGGGCTTTGAATTCTTGTTCGTTGCTATCGACAAGTTTACAAAGTGGCCGAAAGTGACTGCTGTGAGAAAGGTGACTGCTCAGTCAGTTATCAAGTTCTTGAAAGAATTGGTGTGTCGTTTTGGAGTTCCGGCAAGGATCATTACCGACAATGGCACCCAGTTCACGAGCCGCGCCTTCATGCAATATGTTCATGCCCTCGGATGCAAGATCTCGTTTGCCTCTGTGGAACACCCCCGAAGCAATGGGCAAGCTGAGAGGGTGAACGCTGAAGTGCTGCGTGGACTCAAGACGAGAACCTTTGATACACTGCAGAAGCACGGCAGGCGGTGGATCGAGGAGCTGCCGGTAGTTCTCTGGTCCCTCAGAACGACACCAAACTGAGCTACCGGGCAGACTCCCTTCTCCCTGGTCTACGGGGCAGAAGCAGTTATCCCCACAGAACTCATTTACGGGTCGCCTCAAGTGCTTGCCTACGATGAAGTAGCGCAAGATCAGCACCGGCGTGACGATGCTGTGCTACTTGAGGAGAACCGTCTCCGGGCTGCTACGCGTGCTGCACGCTATCAGCAAGCCCTGCGTTGCTATCATAGCCGCAGGGTTCACGCACGGTGTTTTGAGGAAGGTGACCTTGTCCTTAGGCGCGTTCAGTCCGCCAAGGGTACAAACATGTTGTCACCAAAGTGGGAAGGCCCTTACCGGGTAGTACGAGTCACCAGACCTGGCGCGGTCCGTCGGGAGACCGGAGATGGCATTCAGTCGCAAAACTAATGGAATATTGAGCATCTCCGCAAGTTCTACCCGTAAGGCGCGGCTGTCGGGCCCTGCCCGGTAGCCACCCTTTTGTACATGCCTTGCCTCAGCTGCATGTAACCCCTTGTACAAAGCCAGGGTGATGACCCTGTGCAAGAGAAAATAAAGAAGCGCTGTGGGGGGCCCCCGACCAAGATTGCATGCATGCATGAGCATTCCAAGATCACTGCATAAGCATTTCATGAGCATTTGCATATGCATATATATAGGATTGCATCCTGCATTCATTCTCATCCGCATGAAGCTGCAGGTTCCTGCCGTGAACTTGGCTTTGACGAGGAGTTGAGAAGATTGCCCGGCACTGTGATCCCCGGCAAGCCAAACAGATAAGTTCTACCTCCTGTCCATTAGTGTTCTGTAAGTTATAACTTGTGCATAAGAAAACCCCGCCACTCTTTTGAGACTTAGGTGCTCCCATCCCTGACTCGAACGTTGCTTCGGACAGGATGGTCGTAGTGGCCTTTGGTAAAAAGAAGTTGGCGGGGGGCTGGCCCCTTTGCCTGTTACCTGGTAGACACAGTTCTCCGGCAGACAGAAAAGGTGCCGGCAGGATAGCCTGCCGGGGAAAACTCGTCTATTTGCACTAAAGAGGCATCTCGCCTCTGCATGGACATACACATGCATGGGTTCCCGGCAAGGTTCATCTTTTTCATTAATATGCTGATACAAGTACAAACATTACAGAACACAAACATGGACTCGAGAGATTACATTATTTGAATTAAAATTTGGCAAGTGCCTGTAGATTTAAGATTGAAAAAAGATAAGTGCCCCGTAATGCCTTTGCCCCTGTCCATCTCCTACAGGAAGAGGTCGAAGAGGCTAGAGACGAGCGCAGCTGGGATTCGGTGCCTCCCCAGGATCAGGACGGCACCGCTCCCCAGCAAGGAGGAAGAAACCGGAAGGCAGGCGTGGATGGTGACGCTGCCAGAGGACCAGATGGGGGACACGGAGTCACCGGCAAACATGACTTGTCAGAGCGGTCGTCCCCGTTCTTGACGCGTCGTGGGTTGCCGCTACCGTCCGCATCGCTACCACCCGAAGACCTCGGCACGACCGTCGCGTCGGGCACCATGCTCTCTGGGTCTTCCCACAAAGAGCATGGTCGTCCCCAGGAGCCCTGGCGTTGGAAGTCACTGCACGTCCCGGGGACGTATGTGAAAGCAAGGGGCCCTCCCACACGACAAAAAGACGGCGCCCGGGAGAAGTCAGATTCGCCTCTACTAGCGGCGAAACTCTTCTGTGACTCCTCCTCAGCATCGCGAAGGGAAGAAGAATGGGGAGCGATCGACTACCACGCACCATGCCCACCTCGAGCCTCGACATGGTGTCGTTCGCATCCCCTCCCATCGAAATCAAGGCCACGGGCGGCCCGGCGGCGAGCACGCCGGAGTTGCCACCCCCGGCGTCATCACCGCGCCGCCTGAGTCCCCATTTCAGACCCAGGAAAGGCTTCGAGATGGAGCCCGGGGCGCGGCCCCAGGCTCTTTTTCCGAACATAACCAGCAGAGGCAGACAGCGGAGGGGAAGAAGAATGCGAGGGTGGATGACTTTGCCCTCCTCCACCCCTCCATTTTATAGGCGGATCGGGGTGGGGAGCCGCTCCCTCAACAGGCGGCCACCGTCCTCCTCCGCCAACTCAAGACGACCGGTCCCTCGCCTTGACGCTCTCCCACGCCATGCGCCTCCGTTACCTACCCCACACAATGCATGCAGCATACGTGGCTAAGGATAAGGGCGTGGTGGGAAGAGTGAATTGACGGTTTCTCCCCCGTGCGTTAAAGTCATTCACGGGCCATCACTGGAGCGGCCCCACCACCATTGGCCTTACACGACGCCCGGAGAAACCGGAAACTAGCCTGGAATCAAAGCTAATGAAGAAGCAAAGAAGACCTCAAGAGACCAACCTCTTCAGCGACCCCGCCTGTGCACTTATTAGGCCCTACCCCGACGACGCTCGACAGTGCATTCGGGGCAGGCCCGGGGGCTTCTGTTAGTGCAACAAACCCTGGGTCTGTTGCCCAGACTGTGCACAGGCATGGGGATGAGATTGAAGCACCAACCCAAGTCAGAATACACGGGACTAAGAGGTTCAAAGGACTAACATGCAGATCAGAGGGACCAAGATCAAGCCAAAGAAGCAAGGCACCATCAGGAGAAGGGCCTCCTTTGCCGGGCAGGCGAGCTCGGTAAGGGGCGAGGCCACCCCCAGAAGACGACTTCCAAGACGTCCCGACAGGACCTGCCGGGGCACACGGAGGCAAAATCACCTCACCAACTACTCCACCACGACCCACGTCGTCAATCAGTGCGGTGTCAAACCGCGGAGTGACTAAGTGGCAGCCATTCACCACATGGCAGCCTCTCCCTACATGAAACACCTGCAGATGACACCCGTCCTACGACGTGTCAAGCAAGCAGGCGTGGAGCTGGCGAGATAGCCTGGCAAGCCTTGCCGGGCAACCAACGATGTGACGTTGAGCAGTGCATTTAATGCGCCCTGTCAGCCCGCAGAGTTAGGTATGATAGCACTGTTTGCTATCTTATCAGTGCATAATGACTGTTTTGCCATTGTGGTGACCCCTTAATCTATAAAAGGAAGCCCATGGCGACCGTAGAGAGGGTTAGAAGGTTGGATAACTCAGACCCCCATATGTGCCTAGCCACTGCCGCCCTGAGGCAACCCTTGCCGGGCAAGTGTACTACGCTCCACCACCACCTTTCCACCATCAATCCACAAAAGTAGGAGTAGGGTTTTACGCCTCACGGCGGCCCGAACCTGGGTAAAAATGCCTGTGTGATCTCTGCCGTGCTACCACACGCTCGTCTGCTCTTTGTGCAACACGACGCCCCCCTGCCGAACCAGCAAGGGGCCTCCTGGTCCCATAGGTGGCTGTGGTTTCCCGCGACAGACACTTCCTGAGCCACCGCCTAAACCCACTCCAAAGAAGAGGGGTATTCTATTTCTCAGTCCTGAAGATATGCAAGAAGCAAAGAAATGTATGAAGGAAAAAGGTATTAAAGCCGAGGATGTTAATAATTTACCACCTATTAAAGAAATGCATGGTCTTGACACACTACCACAGGTGGTGGAGGTAAATTCTCTTTTAAAATTTGATGAAGGTGATATCCCTTATAATAAACATGCTAGTCAATGCTTGTATGAATTCGAAAACTACATTAGAAAACAAGATCACTTCAATGCTAATGTTATGAACCAGTTGAAACGAAATTCTGCTGTGATTGCTCGCCTGAGTGACTCATTATTTAGAATCACTAATGATGTTAGAGGTGTAGGAAAACATGCCTCTATGGTTAGAACCCAGTTAGAACAAGTTGCTAGATCTCAAAGTGAGCTGCTTAATGAAATGAATAATAATATAAATGATTATGCTGTTAGAGTAGCAACTAGAGGAGGTAAAATGACTCAGGAACCTCTTTATCCTGAAGATCACCCTAAAAGAATTGAACAAGACTCTCAAAGAATTAATACTGATGCACCTAGTTCTACTAAAAAGAAAAAGGAAAAAAATGATAGGACTTTGCCTACTACTAGTGAACCTGACATAGAAAAACCTTCTGATGATAACTATGATGTCTCTGTTTCTGATGCTGACACTCAATCTGGAAATGAACATTCACCTAGTGATAATGAAAATGATAATGATGATGTTCATGTAGATGCTCAACCAGAAAATGATAAAGAACCAGATAATGATGTTGAGATAGAACCTGTTGTTGGTCTTTATAACCCACAACCTAAAAATAAATGTTATGATAAAAGAGACTGTGTTGCTAGAAAGCATGGTAAAGAAAGAGAACCACATGTTCAGAAACCCATGCCCTTTCCACCTAGACCATCTAAGAAAAAAGATGATGAAGAATTTGAATGCTTTGCTGAAATGCTTAGGCCAGTCTTTTTGTGTACTCGTTTGACTGATATTTTAAAGATGGCCCCTTATGCTAAATACATGAAAGATATTATCACTAATAAAAGAAAAATACATGAAGCTGAAATCTCCACCATGCTTGCTAATTATTCTTTTAAGGATGGAGTACCTAAGAAACTAGGAGATCCAGGAATACCAACTATACCATGCTCCATTAAAAGAAGCTATGTCAAAACTGCTTTATGTGATTTAGGAGCCGGTGTTAGTGTTATGCCTTTCTCTTTATACAAAAGACTTGATTTGATTAAACTTACTCCTACTGAAATATCATTGCAAATGGTTGACAAATCAACTGCCATACCTATCGGTATTTGTGAGGATGTGCCCGTAGTTGTTGCAAATGTTACTATCTTAACAGACTTTGTTATACTTGAGATGCCCGAGGACGACAACATGTCGACTATCCTTGGTAGACCCTTTTTGAATACTGCAGGGGTTGTTATTGATTGCAATAAAAGCAAAGTCACTTTTCGTATCAATGCTAATGAGCATACGGTGCACTTTCCGAAGAAACAATTTCAAGTCAATGGAATTAATGTTATTGAAAAGTCTCTGGCAATTACTATTGGAAGTTTTCAACTCCCTCTACCTACTACTAAAAAGAAATATGAAATACTTATTGTTCGGGATATGCATATCCCTGTTGAGGTAATTTAGTGTTTTTACGAAAATTCTTTGAGTTCATGTTAATCGGAAGTGGTTGTTAATAAGACCTGATCAACCTTATTAATGGATTACTTTTGAGAGACATGTGGTCGATGAATTTAGTAAGCACAACTCTCTGTACCCAGTTTTTGTTTTCTGTTATTTTTAGTTAAATACAATAAAATGCCATGTTTATCTTGTTTTCTGATTTTTCCGTGCAATAAAAAAGTGCACAAAAATAAAGTGCTCAGAATGACTTGAAATTTTGACACAATTTTTTCTGAATATTTAAGAATTTCTGATATAAATAACATCATAGGGGGTGCCCCTGGTGCCCACTAGGCACCAGGGTGTGCCAGCTACCCCAGGTGCATCCTGGTGGTAGTGGGCCCCATGTGGCCCCCCTCACTTATCCCTTTAGCCCATGTCATCACCTACCTCCAGAAAAAAAGCACTCCAGCTCTCTCTCTCTCTCTCTCTCTCTCATGTTCTTGCTCTCAAACCCGCGGATTTCGATCTCCTTGCTCGAAGCTCCATTTTCGAAACGGTTTTGGGGGGTTGCTAATTGGTATGTGACTCCCCCATTGCTTCAATTAGTTTTTGGTCTAGTGGTTTATATTTTGAGTAATTAACTACTCTTGGTGCTGCTGTAAATGAGCTTGCATGTTGAATTCTTTGAGTTCCAAGTAGTTTGAATGCTTGATATAGCCTATAGACATCCATATGAGTAGTTGTTATCAATCTTGTGAATTTTTGTTGACAAAAATTTTGTGTCCCAAAATTTTTCAGAAATTGTTCGAAAATAAAAATGCACCTCTTTAGGAGTTCTTCGAGACGGAGGTCCTCGGGAGCATCGTCGAGTGAAAGCTCGATACGACGGTCCAATGTTGAGCCAAGTGAAAGCTCGATGCGGGATGCGGATACCAAATCATGTTTGTGGCCGTGTTACTAGTTCATGATAGGAGCAGGTATCAAGGAAGAATTTGAGCAGTATGTTCACAACACCGAGCTCGCTCCCTTCATCGCAGATAAGGGCATCCCCAAGCTTAGACGCTTGAGTCTCCTTGGATATTTACTTGGGGTGCCTTGGGAATCCCCAAGCTTGAACTCTTGCCTCTCCTCCTACTCCTTATATCAATACCTCCTCGATCTTTGAACACTTCATCCACACAAAACTTAACAGAAAACTGGTGAGATCCGTTAGCATAATAAAGCAAATTACTACTTTAAATACTGTTGCAAACCCATTCATATTTTGTTTTTGAATTGTAGCTACTGTATTATAACTTCTCTATGGCTTATACCACCGATAAAAATTGATAGTTTCATCAAAACAAACAAAACAATGCATCAAAAACAGAATCTGTCTTAATCAGGACAGTCTGTAGTAATCTGAACATTCACCATACTTCTGGTACTCCAAAACTTCTGAAAAATTAGGAAAAAATAACAAAATTGTGTATAAATACTGTGCAAAAAGTTTCAGAAACTTTTGACGTTCCAGTAAAAAATGTAAAATCACGCACTACAGCCAAAGTTTCTGTTTTTGCACCGCACATACCAACAAGCAATCTAATCATCCTAAAGGCAAATCTTGGCACATTATTTTTATAATACAATGGATTTGTACAAGGGGATAATTATTTTTGTTGAAAATTTTCTGTAATCGAGATTCACAAAGTTTCCATGGGCATGAACAAAGTTCAAGGCATGCTCCCGCTTCCACGATGCTCGTCCTTCTCACTTTCACTTTTCCTTTTGTGAAGTTTTAAGTTCCCCTCTATATATTTTTTGTTTTCAAACTTTATAAAAGCACTCAATAGAATAAAATGACTCTCTAAAACTTCCGGGTTGTCTCCCTGGCAGTGCTTTCTTTAAAGCCATTAAGCTAGGCATAAAGTGCTCAAGTAATGGATCCACCCGGATCCCAAGGTATATCAAAGCCAATTTTAATTAGAAATGATTTAGCATTTAGTTGTGAGCACAAAGCAACATATATCATGCAATGACAATGTCTAACTCTCTTCCTATGCATCGGCATGTCATACAAGAACAATTCATGCACATCAAGTAAAGGCCAATACATAGCATAAGCAGTTTCTTGCAATTCTTATCATGTTGGAAACATAGAGAGCCGGAGATATAGTTCCTCTCTCATAATAATTGCAAGTAGGAGCAGCAAGCACATGCATATTATATTCATCAAAATTATCATGTGCAACGGTAAAAGGCAACCCATCAATATAATCCTTAATAAGAGCAAACTTCTCCGATATAGTATAGTTGGGAGAATTCAAAAAGATAATAGGACTATCCTGTGTGGGTGCAATAGCAACAATTTCATTCTTAACATAAGGAACTATAGCAAGTTCATCTCCATAAACATAATTCATATTGGCATCTTGGCCACAAGCATAGCAAGCATCAAGTTCATCAAAAAGGGATATTTCAAATGAATCAACGAGATCATAGCAATTATCATAGCATTCATCCTTCGGTAAGAACAAAGGGACATTAAACAATGTATGAGTTGAAGAGTTACTCTCATTAGAAGGTGGGCACGGGTGATCAATCCGCTCTTCCTCCTTTTGTTCTTCGCTCTCCTCCTCATCTTTTTCATCCAATGAGCTCACAGTGTCATCACTTTCTTCTTCCATAGACTCCTGCAAAATATTAGTCACTTCTTGGATAGCGGAGACTTCGGCATTGTATTTATAATTTTCATAGCAATATTTAAGTATAGCAAAAATTTCAGGTCTATAAACAGAATCATCATAATCTTCATACTTTTCAAACAGAGATTCAATTTCATAAGCACCCTTAAAAGCAACAAATTCTTCTATTCATTTCACATCATAATAATCATATCTACCATTAGCATAAGAAGCCAAGGTTTCATTATCACTAAATTCACATGAAAAGGGAAGGTGTCGAGCCTTCATCCTAGAGCAACAAGTATAATCATATCTCGAGCATAAATTCTAGGCATACCATTGCAACATTTCAATTTGATCCCATAAAAGTTTTCCTTTTTGAGTCAAGCGATAATCCCTAAAGTATTCACGTTGATCCAATGTTACTCCCATTATCAAGTTGAATGGGGTTTTCTCAGGATTATCAAAGTAGTTTTTAATATTTTTCACATAACGAGTATCGAGGGTTTTAGCAGGTTCCCCATCTCCATGAGTAGCAAGTACCACTAATTTTTTTGGTGTTTTGTGTTCCATATCCATAACTAAAGATAGAGAACAACTTAGAACAGAAAATAAAAATTACTTAGTGATAAAGCAAACAAGCACACATGAGAATATTCACCCCACGCTATTTCTCCCCGGCAACGGCGCCAGAAAAAGGTCTTGATAACCCACAAGTATAGGGGATTGTTTGTAGCCTTTTTCGATAAATAAGAGTGTCGAACCCAATGAGGAGCTAAAGGCAAAACAAATATTCCCTCAAGTTCTATCGACCACCGATACAACTCTACGCACACTTGGCGTTTGCTTTACCTAAAACAAGTATGAAACTATTTTGAAAGAATAAAACTACAAGTACTTTGCGAGAATAAAACTACGAATAAATTGCGAGACGATAAAAGTGGATAGCTTTTGTCAAACAAGAAAGTCATTTGTCCCTAGGTGATCGATAACACTACAAAAAAAACCACTTCCGTGATGATATGTGTTTGTCACAGTAGGTCACGTTTTCTGTCATGCATATACATCCATGACGATTTTATGACAGAATAAAGATAGTCATACCTGTACTATCGTAGAAGTGTTCCATGACAATACCAAAATTATCATCACGGAAGTGTCCACTTCCATGACGATAAATCGCGCGTCATGGAAGTGTTTTCGTCAAGGGTAACCAACACGTGGCATCCACCGTAACGGGTCGCCGTTAAGCTATCGGGTTCCGGTTTGGATCCGATAACCCGTTAACAGCCCCGACCAATGGGGATTTTCCACGTGTAAAATTCTCATTCGCCGGAGTATCCACGTGTCGGCTCAGTGCTAGGACAGATGTCATCCAGCGAATGGACGGGACGTGCTATGATACATCGACACGTGGCTCGGCCCAACAGTGGCCCATTCAGGTCAAAAGGCCGAACCATTTGACTTAGTCAAAATGTAGCGGCCCGGCCCACGGAAGGCCTGTTAACGGCCTGCTCGCATACAGCCCATTTACAGCCCGCTAACTCACGACCCGTTATAGCCTATCCGAATTAGGCCCAGTAGCGCCATATGGGCCGTCCAGTATGATTCCGGCCCATTGTAACTTCCGGCCCATGTATGGCCCATGACGTCTTTCGGCCCATATGAGGCGCTTTGTAAATCTTGGCCCATAAATGGCTCGTGGTGAAACTGGCCCATAATGAACAGTGTATTGCTTTATAACCATTAACGGCCCATTATTCCATTGGGCCGTTTCAGCCCGTGTTATCTTTCGGCCTTTTAAGGGCCCATTTATTATTGGGCTCATTTCCGGCATTCGATTACTTATGGTCTGTTACTGGCATGTTCCGCTTATGGGCCATATTCAGCCCGTGGTTAAAGTCAGCCCGTCTGTGGCCCTTTAATCCGTTGGGCCGTTTTCATAGCGTCATCAAATATGGCCCATTAACGACCCGCTATGACTGCCGATAGAATTAAGCATGTGGTACACATGGGCCTATTAACGACCTGTTATGGTCCGCCCATAAACAGACGATTCCCATTATAGCCCGTTTACGGCCCATATTGCGGTCTGTTCATTGTCCATGAAAGTACGACCCATGTTTGGTGATACGTCTCCAACGTATCTATAATTTTTGCTTGTTCCATGCTGTTATATTATCATTCTTGGATATTTTACAATCATTTTATAGCAACTTTATATCATTTTTTGGGACTAACCTATTGAAATAGTGCCCAGTGCCAGTTGTTGTTTTTTGCTTGTTTTTTACTTCGCAGAAAATCAATACCAAACGGAGTCCAAATGCAGCAAAACTTTTTGGAGATTTTTTCTGGACTAGAAGACACCTGTTGGGCCAAAGATGTACTAGAGGGGGGCTCCGAGGGGAGCACAATCCACCTGGGTGCGCCTAGGGGCCCAGGCGTGCCCTGGTGGGTTGTGCCCACCTCGGCCGCCTCCCGCACCGCCTCTTTTCTCTATAAATACCCCAAAAATCCAAAAACCCTAGGGGAGTCGACGAAACACAATTCCAGCCGCCGCAAGTTCTAGAACCACTAGATCCAATCTAGACACCATGACGGAGGGGTTCATCATCCTCATTGGTGCCTCTCCGATGATGCGTGAGTAGTTCATTGTAGACATACGGGTCCGTAGTTAGTAGCTAGATGGCTTCCTCTCTCTCTTTTGATTCTCAATACAATGGTCTCTTGGAGATCTATTTGATGTAACTCTTTTTGCGGTGTGTTTGTTGGGATCCGATGAACTTTGAGTTTATGATCAGATCTATTTTATCCATGAAAGTTATTTGAGTCTTCTTTTGATCTCTTATATGCATGATTACTTATAGCCTCGTATTTCTTCTTCAAATCTTTGGTTTAGTTAGGCCGACTAGATTGATTTTTCTTGCCACGGGAGAAGGTGCTTAGTGATGGGTTCGGTCGTGCGGTGTTCTTTCCCAGTGACAGAAGGGTCAGCAAGACACGTATTTATCGTTGCCACTAAGGATAACAAGATGGGGTCTATTCCTACATGAATAGATCTTGTCTACATCATGTCATCGTTCTTATTGCACTACTCCGTTTCTCCATGAACTTAATACACTAGATGCATGATGGATAGCGGTCGATGTGTGGAGTAATAGTAGTAGATGCAGGCAGGAGTCGGTCTACTTGTCACGGACGTGATGCCTATATTCATGATCATTGACTTGGATATCATCATAACTATGCGCTTTTCTATCAATTGCTCAACAGTAATTTGTTTACCCACCGTATGCTATTTTCCTTGAGAGAAGCCACTAGTGAAATTTACGGCCCCCGGGTCTATCCTTCATCATATTTGCTTTCCGATCTATTATTTGCCACTTTTATTTTCAGATCTATATTTCCAAAAACCCAAAAATACCTTGCTGCACTTCTACTTTATTTATTTTATTTTGTTTTATTGCGAGATCTATTTATCCAATCTACCACAAATTTATCTATCTTTTTACCGTGGAGGGATTGACAACCCCTCTTACACGTCGGGTTGCAAGTATTTGTTCTTTGTGTGCAGATACCGTTTACATAGTGTTACTTGGTTCTCCTACTGGATTGATACCTTAGTTTCATAACTGAGGGAAATACGTACTGTAGTTGTGCTGCATCATCCCTTCCTCTTTGGGGAAATACCGACGTAGTTCAAGCGACATCAAAAGGAATTTCTGGCGCCGTTGCCGGGGAGTATCAAGTGAAGATAGTCCCCCGACAACTCACCAATTTCTGGCGCCGTTGCCGGGGAGACATCATCAACATCTATCAGGTTCCTAATCACAAATCTCATCTACCTGCAATTTACATTATTTGCCATTTGCCTCTTGTTTTCATCTCCCCCACTTCACAAAAATTTGCCGTTTTACTCGCCCTCTTTTTCGTTCGCCGTTTTCTCGTCAGATCTGTTTTTGTGTGCAATCTTGTTTGTGTAGACACGATGACTCAAGAGAACACCAAGTTGTGTGATTTTTCCAATACCAATGATACGTCTCCAACGTATCTATAATTTATGAAGTATTCATGCCATGTTTACAACAATTTTATATGGTTTTGGTATGATTTGCATGGAACTAACCCGGACTGATGCTGTTTTCAGCAGAACTACCGTGGTGTTGTTTTTTGTGCAGAAATGAAAGTTCTCAAAATGAGCTGAAACTTTTTGACGATTTTTTTGGAACAAAAGAGACCCCCGAAGCTTCGTGGAAGGACCAGAAGGTGAAGGAGTAGGGCACAAGACACCGGGGCGCGCCTGGGCCCTTGCCCGTGCCTCGGTGGGTTGTGCTCACCTCGAGGCCCATCTTTGCGTGAAACCAACGCCAAAAATTCCTATAAATAGAGAAACCATCAGGGGTAACCCTAGATCAGAAGTTCCGCCGCCGCAAGCCTCTGTAGCCACGAAAAACCAATCTAGACCCCGTTCCGGCACCCTGCCGGAGGGGGAAATCATCACCAGTGGCCATCTTCATCATCCCGACGGCCACCATGATGAGGAGGGAGTAGTCCACCCTCGGGGCTGAGGGTTTGTACCAGTAGCTATGTGTTTAATCTCTCTCTCTCGTGTTCTTGAGATGGCACGATCTTGATGTATCACGGGCTTTGTTAATATAGTTGGATCATATGGTGTTTTTCCCTCTCTATCTTGTTGTGATGAATTGAGTTTTCCCTTTGAGATTTCATTTTATCGGATTGATTATTTTTATGGATTTGAGAACACTTGATGTATGTCTTGCTATGAATACCCGTGGTGACAATGGGGTATCATATTGATTCACCTGATATGTGTTTTGGCACTCAACTCGCGGATTCCCGAGGTGACATTGGGGTAATCTATGCATAAGGGTTGATGCATGTTCTCGTCTTTGTTTCTCCGGTAGAAATCTTGGGGCACTCTTTGAGGTTCTTTGTGTTGGATTGAGTATTATGAATCTGAATTTGCTTTGGTGTTATTTTAGTACGAACTCTTGATAGATCGATTGGAAAGAATAACTTAGTGTTATTTTAGTACGAATCTTGATAGATCGATTGGAAAGAATAACTTGGTGTTATTTTAGTACGAACTCTTGGATAGATCGATCAGAAAGAATAGCTACAAACAATTTCTTCTTATGTTCTCCGGTAGATAAGAACTTTGGAGTGATTCTTCATCGCACTTTGAGGGATGGTTATATGATCCAATTAGATATGCATTGTTGAGAGATTGCACTAGCGAAAGTACGGAGCCTAGACCTCGTTTCCAAGCATTGCAATACCGTTTGTGCTCACTTTTGTTACTTGCTACCTTGCTGTTTTTTATTGTTCCTATTACAAAAATCAATATCTACTATTATTACTACACTTTTATCACCATCTCTTCGCCAAACTAGTGCACCTATATAATTTAACATTGTATCTGGTGTGTCGGGGACACAAGAGACTTTTTATTATTTGGTTGCAGGGTTGTTTGAGAGAGACCATCTTCATCTTACGCCTCCCGCGGATTGATAAACCTTAGGTCATCCACTTGAGGGAAAATTGCTACTGTCCTACAAAACTCTGCGCTTGGAGGCCCAACACGTGTCTACACGAATAAAGTTGCGTAGTAGACATCAAGCTCTTTTCTGGCGCCGTTGCCGGGGAGGTGAGTGCATGAAGGTATATCTTTAGATCTTGCAATCGAATCTTTTAGTTTCTTGTTTTATCACTAGTTTGTTTAAAAAAGAAAACTACAAAAAAAATGGAATTAAGGTTGCATCATATTATTCGTCTTTATCATGTCTTTCTTGAAAATGATGGAAAGGAAAACTGTGCTCAATTGATAGAAGAAGAATTCAATAAAATGTTTGACAAAAAATCTTTGAATGATGAGCATGATTGCAATGTTGTTGGTATGAACTCTTTGAATATCCATGATGCTAATGATATGCAAAGCCATAAGCTTGGGGATGCTATGTTTGATGAAGATGATATTTTTAGTCCCCCAAGTTTTGATGATAAAATTTACTATGATGAATGCATGCCTCCTATTTATGATGATTATATTGATGAAAGTGGATTTGGAGAGGTCATGACTTTATTTAATGATGAATCCACTATTTTGGAAGAGGTTTCAATTGATTATGACCACAAAGTTGTTATCTATGATGATTATGGTGATGACATGTGTGCTATATAGAATAATGATAACCATGAAACTTGTCAACATAATTTTAATGTTTAATTTGATTATGTCAATCAAGTAGCACATGATAGTTATTTTGTTGAATTTGCTCCCACTACTATTGATGAGAATAAATTTGCTTATGTGGAGAGTAATAAAATTTCTATGCTTATGGATCATGAAAAGAATGCTTTATGTGATGGTTATATTGTTGAATTCATTCATGATGCTACTGAAAATTATTATGAGAGGGGAACATATGCTTTTACATATCTCAATAATATCAAGTTTCCTCTCTATGTGTTGAAAATCTTGAAGTTTTGCTTGTTTTGCCTTCCTATGCTAGTTGATTTTTGTTCCCATAAGTTGATTGATCACAAAATACCTATGCATAGGAAGTGTGTTAGACTTAAATGTGCTAGTCATATGCTTCATGATGCTCTCTTTATATTTCAATTCTTATCTTTTATGCGAGCATCATTGAAATCATCATGCCTAGCTAAAAGGCATTAAAGAAAAGCGCTTGTTGGGAGACAACCCAACACTTTTACCTACTATTTTTGTGTGTTCACATGGTTAGGCTACTGTAGTAATCTTGTTTTATAGCTTTTGTTTCAATAAAGTGCCAAGTAAAGCCTTTGGGATAGTGTGCATGATAGTTGACTTGATTCTGTGAAAAAATAGAAACTTTTGCGTCAAGTGCAGAAATTCCATTATTTAACTAGAATGCAGAAAAATTCTAATTTTTTTACAGTTTATGAGTATACAAATTTCATACGTTTTCCTAAATTTTACTAAATAATAGAGTTACATAAGTATGACCTTAATTCAGATCTTTACGTACTGTTCTGTTTTTGACAGATTCTATTTTCAATGCATAGTTTGCTTGTTTTCTAGTTTCTATGGCTTATATTGCTTAATATAAATTGTGGAAATTGTATAGTAAAGTAGGCATTGTGTGAGAACAATTATGAATCTTGTCTTTGACAGTACCAAAGTGAATGATTTGTCTTTATCATACTAACCCATCTCACGAAGTTCCGTTAAGTTTTGTGTGATTGAAGTTTTCAAGTTTTGGGTGAGATGTCGATATGAGGAGAATAAGGAGTGACAAGACCCTAATCTTGGGGATTCCCAAGGCACCCCAAGGCAATATTCAAGGAAGATCCAAGCAACTAAGCTTGGGGATGCCCCGGAAGGCATCCCCTCTTTCGTCTTCAACATTATCGGTAACCTCACTTGAAGCTATAATTTTATTCGTCACATGATATGTGTTTTGCTTGGAGCATCGTTTTATTTTATTTGTATTTGATTTATGTTATTTATATTAATGTATTTCATCTTTTACTTCAATAAAAATGTCAGGTATAGCCTTTGCCATGCTTATTTTGCAAGTATATGAGTTGTTGTTTCAAAACAGAAAGTTTATCGCTGTTGCAATAATTATCCAGAAAATTCAGAATGTGATAAAATGTTGAAATATTTTTTAAAGCAAGCAATAATAAATTTTATACAGTGTGGTAAATTTTCAGAATTTTTGGAGTTAGGGAAGTATGAAGAATATTGCACTATTTACAGACTGTACTGTTTATGCAGATTGCTGTTATGTTTGCATTGTGTGCATATGTTTGCTTGTTTAATGATTCTATTTGAGGATGGAAGTATTAAATATGCAGAGGAATTTAGTATGAAATGTTGAATAATAATTTTAATGATTTTCTAAAGTAAAGAATGATAAGGTTTTTGCATTGATTTATACTAACTTACCTCACGACTTCTTGTTGAGTTTTGTGTGGATGAAGTTTTTAAGATTTAGGGAAACCGTGATATAAAAGGAATTAAGGAGACGCAAAAGCTCAAGCTTGGGGATTCCCAGGGCATCCCAAGCTAATAATCCAAGAAGTCTCAAGCATCTAAGCTTGGGGATGCCCCGGTAGGCATCCCACCTTTCTTCATGAACAACTATCGGTTAGTATCGGTTGAGCCTAAGTTTTTGCTTCTTAACATGATGTGTGCTATTCTTAGAATGTAATTTTGTTTTGTTTTTATTTCTGTTTTAATAAAATACTTAGATCTGAAAGTTTTTAAATAAAAGAGAGTCCTCAAATAGCTACCCATTTACTTAACTACTCGCATGATCTTCACTTATATCTTTTTGGAGTAGTTTGTCGAACACTCTCATGCTTCAATTATATTATTTTGAGAGTTGATAATAGTGATGAAAATTTTCACAAGCTATGAAATTGGTCCCAAAGTGATGGATATCCAAGAAGGATATAATAAAAACTTTCATATAGATCATTGGATATGATAAGTTTGATTCCTTGCAATAGTTTTGCGATATGGAGATAATAATATGTGAGTCATGTTGGTGAGTAATTATGCTTTAGTAAGAATATTGGTGTTAAGGTTTGTGATTCCCTATGCAAGTACGAAAGTCAATAGTTATGCAATGAAATTACATCCTACTTGTGGTGCATTATTCGGTGTTAGTTATGTTTAATGCTCGTTTATGAGAATTTTTGTTTCTTGGTTGGTTGCTTCTCAATCTTTTTGCTAGCCTCCATTTGTACTAAGTGGGAATACTACTTCTGCATCCAAATTCTTAAACCCAAAGTTGTGCCAAATGAGTCCACCATACCTACCTATATGCGGTATTTCCATGCCGTTCTAAGCAAATTTGTATGTGCCATCTCTAAAATTTTCAAAATAATTTCCTTTTTGTGTATTCGTACCGCTCATGAAGCGGCAGGGGGTGGCTAATATTTTCCATGCTAGATGTGTTATTCTCAAGATGAGTGTTTATTCACTTGTCATTGCACGAGAGTACGGCAAAGGTATTAGGGATGCCTAGTCCCGAAATGAAAAATGAATTTACTTTATGTTGTCAAATAATAAATTCCTTGGAAAGTGTTGGTATGGAGGGCACCCGTGGATACGGCTAGCCATGGATCATGAAAGAATGGTGGAAAAAGGAATAAACCTTATTTTCTATTTGGGAACCGCCTATGATATATCTAGCATGGAAAGTGTTGGGAATTACTCGGTCATTTTCGTTGACGGGAAAAGTATGCCTCTCAAAAATTTTATCTCTCAATTTAAGCTTTGAGCTCTGGCACCTCTACAAATCCCTACTTCCCTCTGCGAAGGGCCTATCTATTTGCTTTATGCAATTTTTATTTTTATTTGAGTCTCCAACTTCTCTTATAAAGCACCAACTAAGGGTCACTATGATCGTACTTGTAGCGATCCGACCTCAGATGGTCAAATCTCTGTGTTCAAGTGTCATCCCTGGATCGGTAATGCTGACACACACAGTACTCGAAGGATTTATAACAGAGTGCAATCACACACTTATTACATCGAATGTCTCAAAAGAGAACTTATTACAATAAATATGGCTTAAGGCCATCTAAATAAAGTAACAGCGGAAGGCTTGGAAGATAAAGTGAGTCCATCAACTCCAACGGCATAGCTGAGTGCATGACAACGACCTAGCGCACCTTACTCTTCGTCTGAAAAGTCTGCAACATGATATGTTGTAGCCCGAAACGGGTCAGCACATGGAATATGCTGGCAATATAACACAGTAGAGCAAGGAACAGAAAATTGCTATCACTACATGCATATATGGCTGGTGGAAAAGCTCTAGGGTTATATTGTTTTGCGAAAAAGCCAATTTTTTCCTACATCAAAGGAATATGTTTTATTTAACTATCATGGTAGTTGTTAAACATTGAGAAGGTAAATCCCCATCTCAATCCCAATTAAAAGTAATCATTAAACCGAACAAATTAATTTAGAGTGATGAGATTAAATCAATAATTCAAGTACCAGATACTCAAGATGTCCATAACCGGGGACACGGCTAATCATGATTAGTTTATACACTCTGTAGAGGTTTGTGCACTTTTCCCCACAAGACTCGATCTCCTCCGTTGGATTTCTCGCACTACATGGTGTTTGAGAAACGGATGACCGAGACACAGTCTTTCAGAAGCATTTACTCTTTACTCTGGGTAGACAGTTACACCTACTTTCCCCTACATCTGCTAGCCTACCACTGAAAGAGGTCCTGCAACATACTCAACTATGCTAGAGCCCATAATAGCTTGTGGCTGCACACGGAAGTTTCTAGCATGAATAATCTTATGATCCCTTTGAGCCTGGGTGGCGAACCAAAAAGACAACACTGGTATATCCCCAGGGACCTGCAACCAATCCACCCAGATGTGTATTTAAGTAGCCACCTTAAGTTAACCATTAATTAACAATCGCATATCTGTCATGGATACACTCAAACCCAATCCACGTCTACGAGCATAGCATGGCAATATAAGCATAACATGGAAGTAACTCCCAAGGGTTTTATAATAAAAGGGCAATAGGTTCTACCTCATCATCTACTTCCCAATACCCACAAGTTAATCACATCCTAATCATGCAGTGTTTGAGGATTGAAACTAATGCATAAAAACTGGGTATGAAAAGAGTATGATCAATGTGTTACTTGCCTTGCTGACGATCTGCAAACCCTAGAGACTCGTAGTAGCATGCTTCGCACTCCGGGAATTCTTTCGTAAACAAGCAATAGCATACATAAGCAATCAAGCATAGATGCAAGGGTAAAACTCAAATAAGAAGATCAAATCTGAAAGTTCAACTGAAGAGATTCGATCTGCAAAAAGAATCAATCGAATCGGAGCTACGAAACTAAAACTACGGTCAAAAGAACTTCAAATTCAAATCTGCTTGAAACCAAATTTTAAATTGTCGAAATCATGTTCAAGTTGATTAAACAGAAAGAGGGGTTCGATACGAAGATTTTGGCATTGGTTTCACTGGATTTGGACGAACGGTTTAGAAACGGTGAGGGTTTGAAGATCAGGGGCTGATCTGCGATAAAAGTAATCGCGAATAGGTCCCTGGCAGAAAAAGAAAAACCTATCGGACGAACGTCCGCTAACAGAGACGAACGGGCGAAAACGTTCGTTAAAACGAACGAACGAACGAACGTTCGCAATGAACTAAACCGAGAAAACCGAACCGATCTAATAAAATAAAATAAAATCGAACTAGGGTTTTAAAAAAAAACGAGATGGTTTTTACCTAAACCGGAAAAAAAACCGGCGGCGAGATCCGGCGGCTTCTCGCGAGGCTCCGGCGAAGGCGGCAGGCTCCGCGGGACGGCGGCGCGGCTGCGGCAGGCGGCGGCGGCGGCAGCAGCAGCGGTGGCGGCGACGCTAGCAGGCGGCGGCGGTGGTGCTGGCTGCGGCGGCGGTGGTGTGGGGAGACGAGGGGGGGCGGGGTGGCGGCTTATAAAGGCCCGGGGGGCGGCTGGCTTGGGCGAGGGGGCGGCCATGGGGAGTCCGGCTCGGACTCCCTCGGCGTCCGTGCGGCGGCGGGACTCCCGCTCGGGAGGAAGGCAGCGGCGTCCTGGCTCGGCTGGGCCTTCGGCCCAGTCGGTCCGAAAGTTTTTTTTTAATAAGATTCCGCCGAGAAAAATCCTAAATAAAAATATAAAAAAAATCTAAAAATGCCAAAAACAATTTTCACCGTCTAAATAAAAATATTTAGAACAAAGTGAACATTTTCTTGGCCTAAAAATGCAATTTTTGAAAAATGCATATTTTTTCTAATTCAAATAAAATAGCAATAAAATCCAAATAAAATTATTTATTTGGTTTTAACATTTTTCCTCCAATATTTCTTTCATTTTGGAGAAGTCATATTATCTCCTCTCATCTGTTTTTAATATGAAATATTTTGGAGAGAAAAAAAATAAAACCAAAATGATCCTCTTTTCAATATTTGAGAAAATTCAAATATGAAAATAATAAAATCTCCAACTCTCTCCGTGGATCCTTGAGTTGCTTAAGATTTCTAGGATCACAAACGAAATGCAAATAAAATATGATATGCAAATGATGACCTATGTATAACATTCCAAATTGAAAATTTGGGATGTCACAAACCTACCCCCCTTAAGACGAATCTCGTCCTCGAGATTCAGGTTGGCTAGAAAATAGGTGTGGGTGGTCTTTCCGTACGTCTTCCTCTCGTTCCCAGGTGGCTTCATCCTCAGTATGGTGGCTCCACTAAACTTTGCAAAACTTGATAACCTTGCTGCGTGTAACTTTGCTGGCAAACTCGAGAATCTTGACGGGTTTCTCCTCGTAGGTCAGATCACTATCCAACTGAATTGCTTCCAGGGGTACTGTATCTCTCAGAGGAATATCGGCCATCTCTGCATGGCACTTCTTCAACTGGGAAATATGAAACACATCATGAACTCCTGATAGTCCGTCGGGTAACTCCAACTTGTAGGCCACCTCTCCCATACGTTCCAAAACTCGGTATGGTCCTACAAATCTCGGGGCTAACTTTCCCTTGACTCCAAAGCGTTTAACTCCTCGCAAAGGTGACACACGAAGATATGCCCTGTCTCCGATTTCATAGACTACCTCCTTGCGTTTGGTATCGGCATAACTCTTCTGTCTGGACTGAGCTACCTTCAGTCTTATCCCGAATCAACTTAACCTTCTCTTCAGACTCTTTAATCAAATCTGGTCCAAACAACTGACGGTCTCCAACTTCATCCCACATCAACGGTGTTCTGCACCTCCTTCCATACAAAGCTTCAAAAGGGGCCATCTTCAAACTGGCTTGGTAGCTGTTGTTGTATGAGAACTCCGTGTAGGGCAAATTGTCATCCCAACTCGATCTGTAATCTAGTGCACAAGCTCTCAACATGTCCTCCAGAATCTGATTGACTCTCTCGGTCTGTCCATCTGTCTGCGGATGAAAGGCTGTACTAAACTCTAGCCTGGTACCCAAGGTCTGGTGCAGCTGGTGCCAAAACTTTGAAGTAAACTGTGTTCCTCTATCTGATACGATGGTCCTCGGAACTCCATGCAGACATACGATCCCGGTAATATATATCTTGGCCAACTTTGCACTCGTATAGGTGGTTTTCACTGGGATAAAGTGAGCCACTTTGGTTAAACGATCCACTACTACCCAGATAGAATCATATCCCGATCGGGTCCTGGGTAATCCGGTGATGAAATCCATGCCAAGCTTATCCCACTTCCATTCGGGTATCGGCATAGGCTGCAGTAATCCTGCTGGCTTCTGGTGTTCTGCTTTCACTCTCTGGCATACATCACATACGGCTACATACTCGGCAATGTCCTTCTTCATACCAGTCCACCAGAAACGCTCCTTCAGATCCAAATACATCTTGGTGTTTCCGGGGATAATCGAGTATGGCGAGTCATGAGCTTCCTGTAGTATCAACTTCCTGATCTCCGCATTATTGGGTACATAAACACGGCCCTCAAACCACAAAGTGTCGTGCTCATCCTCACGAAAACCTTTGGCTTTTCCTTTGCTCATCCTCTCCTTTATCTCAGCAATTTCCTTATCATCTTTCTGAGCTGCTCGAATCTTTCCCAATAATGTTGACGTTACCTCCATTGCTGCGACAAAACCTCTAGGGATTATCTCCAAACGAAACTCCCTGAGATCTTCGGCTAACTCCTTTGGTAATCCTCCGCTTATGAGGGTATTGACATAACTCTTCCGGCTCAAAGCGTCTGCTACGACATTGGCCTTTCCTGGGTGATAATGCAACTTCATATCATAATCTTTTATAAGCTCCAACCATCTCCTCTGTCTGAGATTCAGCTCCTTCTGTGTGAAAATGTACTTCAAACTCTTATGATCCGTGTACACATCACAACGGTTCCCAATAAGAAAATGTCTCCAGGTCTTGAGTGCATGAACTACAGCTGCTAACTCCAAATCATGCGTGGCATAATTCAACTCATGCGGTCGAAGCTGACGTGAGGCATATGAGACAACTCTTCCGTCCTGCATAAGTACACCTCCAAGTCCTAAGCGAGAAGCATCGCAATACACTTGGAAATCCTTGCGTATATCCGGCAGAATCAGTACTGGGGCTGTAACCAAACATTTCTTCAGCTCCTGAAAACTTGCCTCACATTCATCTGTCCATTTGAACTTGGTGTCCTTCTTTAGTAACTCCGTCATAGGCTTCGCAATCTTAGAAAAATTCTCAATAAATCTCTGATAATATCCTACAAGTCCAAGAAAGCTGCGGATCTCTCCAACTGAGGTGGGTGCCAACCACTCAGTGACTGACTGAACCTTGGTGGGGTCTACTGCTATACCTTCTCCTGATAAAACATGTCCAAGAAATACAACTTCCTTCAACCAAAACTCACATTTGTTGAACTTGCCATATAACTGATGTTCCCTGAGCTTCTCGAGAACTAAATGCAAATGCTCCTTGTGTTCCTCTTCATTCTTCGAGTACACCAAGATATCATCAATGAACACCACGACAAACTTATCCAAGAACTCCATGAACACTTTATTCATCATACTCATAAAATAGGCAGGGGCATTAGTTAATCCAAATGACATAACCGTATACTCATATAGCCCATACCTTGTGGTGAAGGCTGTCTTAGGTATATCCTGTTCTCGGATTTTCAACTGGTGGTATCCTGATCTCAGATCGATCTTGGAGAACACTTTAGCTCCTTGCAACTGATCAAACAAATCATTGATCATCGGTAGTGGGTACTTGTTCTTGATCGTCACTTCATTCAATGCACGATAATCAACAACCATTCTCAATGATCCATCCTTCTTCTCAACCAAGAGCACTCGGGCTCCCCACGGTGATGAACTTCGTCGAATGTAACCTTTCTCCAATAACTCCTTGATCTGCTTCTTAATCTCCTCCAAATCATTTGCGGGCATCCGGTATGGTCTCTTCGATATCGGTCCGGTGCCTGGCAACAGCTCTATCAAAAACTCAATGTCTCGATCCGGCGGCATGCCTGGTAACTCCTCTGGAAATACATCTGGGTAATCCTTCACTACTGGCACTTCCTCCTGAACAACTCCTGAGAGGGAATTTATTTGGGTTCTCCTTGACGCGTGCCTGGATACATACTTGATCCTTTTTCCCTCTGGGGTGGTGAGCAGAATTGACTTACTGGCGCAATCGATGTTTCCTCCATACATCTATAGCCAATCCATGCCTAGTATCACATCCAATCCTTGTGACTCCAAAATTATTAAGTCTGAGGGGAACACGTTCCTACCTATGGTCAATGGCATCTGATGGGTTTAGAGGGGAGAGATTAGAATAGAGTGAGGTCTAATGAGAAAGCACTACCCATATGCACATGAGACAAACACATTCATATCACACCAAAATCAATTCAAGCAGGGCATACAATCGATCTAACTATCGTTACAAAAGTGCTCGGTCTACCACTATATACATGGGGAAATACAACTAATCATATGGTGGTCATCTAGAAATTTTGATCGGTGGAAAACTCCATGATATCCGCTCCAGCTTCGTCTTCATAGTCATCATCACTACTGTCGGGGTCGGAGTCGGTGTCGTCGATGATGATGTAGTCCTCGGGATGGTTGTCATCTCCTCCTGGCGCAGGGTCTCCCATGAATACTCCTAGCTTCCTTGTCAGGTTGTCATTCTTCTCCACTAGTATTGCGATTTCCTCCTCGTATCCGTCGCGTGTAGACTTGAGTTCCTCTTCTAGCTCCATGTTCCTGGTCATCATCTTCTTCAAATCTATCATGCTTGCGCACATCTGGTTCTCCTGTCGACGAATGTGCTGGTTTAACTCCTGGATGAAAGCTGCAATGGACCTGTTTCTCCTGGTGCTGATCATCTCCCATTGCTCATCTCGGCGCCCACATATCTGGTAGATGGTGTCCTTAAGATCTTTGTGATAAACTTCACTGATGCGTCCCATGGCGATGTGGGCTGCCATGCTCTTACCTAGACTCCAGGTTGGTGCATCAAAGGAAAACTCTATGGACTCAGTAACTGGCATAAACGTCCTTCCTGGAACTTGAACTCGAATCATCCAACGCTCCTCTTCTGGCAAAGTGGCGGTGTAGGTCCCGGTGAAGCTTGGTATTCCGATGTTCAGGTACTTAGTGATTTCCTTCAAGTGTCTCCCAAAGGGTGTGTCTTCATCCGGTTGTGCAAACTTGTTCCTTGAGTCCGCCATCCTAGAGAGTAGAAGATGGAGAGAGTCAGAAATGAGTAGAGAAGAGTGACCTATGGCTTTTCTTAGTGGTCGTGTCCTACAGTCAGCGTGTGCTCTGATACCATCTTGTAGCGATCCGACCTCAGATGGTCAAATCTCTGTGTTCAAGTGTCATCCCTGGATCGGTAATGCTGATACACACAGTACTAGAAGGATTTATAACAAAGTGCAATCACACACTTATTACATCGAATGTCTCAAAAGAGAACTTATTACAATAAATATGGCTTAAGGCCATCTAAATAAAGTAACAGCGGAAGGCTTGGAAGATAAAGTGAGTCCATCAACTCCAACGGCATAGCTGAGTGCATGACAACGACCTAGCGCACCTTACTCTTCGTCTGAAAAGTCTGTAACATGATATGTTGCAGCCCGAAACGGGTCAGCACATGGAATATGCTGGCAATATAACACAGTAGAGCAAGGAACAGAAAATTGCTATCACTACATGCATATATGGCTGGTGGAAAAGCTCTAGGGTTATATTGTTTTGCGAAAAAGCCAATTTTTTCCTACGTCAAAGGAATATGTTTTATTTAACTATCATGGTAGTTATTAAACATTGAGAAGGTAAATCCCCATCTCAATCCCAATTAAAAGTAATCATTAAACCGAACAAATTAATTTAGAGTGATGAGATCAAATCAATAATTCAAGTACCAGATACTCAAGATGTCCATAACCGGGGACACGGCTAATCATGATTAGTTTATACACTCTGCAGAGGTTTGTGCACTTTTCCCCACAAGACTCGATCTCCTCCGTTGGATTTCTCGCACTACATGGTGTTTGAGAAACGGATGACCGAGACATAGTCTTTCAGAAGCATTTACTCTTTACTCTGGGTAGACAGTTACACCTACTTTCCCCTACATCTGCTAGCCTACCACTGAAAGAGGTCCTGCAACATACTCAACTATGCTAGAGCCCATAATAGCTTGGGGCTGCACACGGAAGTTTCTAGCATGAATAATCTTATGATCCCTTTGAGCCTAGGTGGCGAACCAAAAAGACAACACTGGTATATCCCCAGGGACCTGCAACCAATCCACCCAGATGTGTATTTAAGTAGCCACCTTAAGTTAACCATTAATTAACAATCTCACATCTGTCATGGATACACTCAAACCCAATCCACGTCTACGAGCATAGCATGGCAATATAAGCATAACGTGGAAGTAACTCCCAAGGGTTTTATAATAAAAGGGCAATAGGTTCTACCTCATCATCTACTTCCCAATACCCACAAGTTAATCACATCCTAATCATGCAGTGTTTGAGGATTGAAACTAATGCATAAAAACTGGGTATGAAAAGAGTATGATCAATGTGTTACTTGCCTTGCTGACAATCTGCAAACCCTAGAGACTCGTAGTAGCACGCTTCGCACTCCGGGAATTCTATCATAAACAAGCAATAGCATACATAAGCAATCAAGCATAGATGCAAGGGTAAAACTCAAATAAGAAGATCAAATCTGAAAGTTCAACTGAAGAGATTCGATCTGCAAAAAGAATCAATCGAATCGGAGCTACGAAACTAAAACTACGGTCAAAAGAACTTCGAATTCAAATCTGCTTGAAACCAAATTTTAAATTGTCGAAATCATGTTCAAGTTGATTAAACAGAAAGAGGGGTTCGAGACAAAGATTTTGGCGTTGGTTTCACTAGATTTGGACGAACGGTTTAGAAACGGCAAGGGTTTGAAGATCAGGGGCTGATCTGCGATAAAAGTAATCGCGGATAGGTCCCTGGTAGAAAAAGAAAAACCTATCGACGAACATCCGCTAACAGAGACGAACGGGCGAAAACGTTCGTTAAAACGAATGAACGAACGAACGTTCGCAACGAACTAAACCGAGAAAACCGAACCGATCTAATAAAATAAAATAAAAACCAAACTAGGGTTTTTAAAAATAAACGAGACGGTTTTTACCTAAACCGGCAAAAAAAACCGGCAGCGAGATCCGGCGGCTCCGGCGGCTTCCGGCAAGGCTCCGGCGAAGGCGGCGGGCTCCGCGGGACGGCGGCGCGGCTGCGGCGGCGGCGCTAGCAGGCGGCGGCGATGGCGCTGGCTACGGCGGTGGTGGTGTGGGGAGACGAGGGGGGCGGGGTGGCGGCTTATAAAGGCCCGGGGGGCGGCTGGCTTGGGCGAGGGGGCGACCATGGGGAGTCTGGCTCGGACTCCCTTGGCGTCCGTGCGGCGGCGGGACTCCCGCTCGGGAGGAAGGCGGCGGCGGCCTGGCTCGGCTGGGCCTTCGGCCCAGTCGGTCCGAAAGGTTTTTTTTAATAAGATTCCGCCGAGAAAAATCCTACATAAAAATATTTAAAAAATCTAAAAATGCCAAAAACAATTTTCACCGTCTAAATAAAATATTTAGAACAAAGTGAACATTTTCTTGGCCTAAAAATGCAATTTTTGAAAAATGCATATTTTTTTTAATTCAAATAAAATAGCAATAAAATCCAAATAAAATTATTTATTTGGTTTTGAACATTTTTCCTCCAATATTTCTTTCATTTTGGAGAAGTCATATTATCTCCTCTCATCTGTTTTTAATATGAAATATTTTGGAGAGAAAAATAAATAAAACCAAAATGATCCTCTTTTCAATATTTGAGAAAATTCAAATATGAAAATAATAAAATCTCCAACTCTCTCCGTGGATCCTTGAGTTGCTTAAGATTTCTAGGATCACAAACGAAATGCAAATAAAATATGATATGCAAATGATGACCTATGTATAACATTCCAAATTGAAAATTTGGGATGTTACAGTACTTGAGCATTGGATATAGCTAATATGCGAGTGTGTTTTGCGAATGGATCAATGATTGAGCATGATGGGCTAGGGATAACTTTCTTTAGTGTTGATATTTTGAAAGACATGGTTGCTTGTTGATATGCTTGAGTATTGATGTCTTCCTGTCAAATTATAGACTGTTGCTTTGAATCATTCAAGTCCAAAATGTCCATGCTACAAAAGAAAGATTATATAAAGAATATGATAGGTAGCTTTCCACAACAAAAATTCCGTTTTCAATTGCTACTTTATCATAATAAGTTTTATGCGAAAGAGTTGCTGTTATGATGCTAGGAAAAGTGATTGAAATTATCATTGATCAAACTTATGCACTTTGCTAGCATTCACACTTCATAAATTATTTCTTTTATCATTTACCTACTCGAGGACGAGTAGGAATTAAGCTTGGGGATGCTGATACGTCTCCAACATATCTATAATTTATGAAGTATTCATGCCATGTTTACAACAATTTTATATGGTTTTGGTATGATTTGCATGGAACTAACCCGGACTGACGTTGTTTTCAGCAGAACTACCGTGGTGTTGTTTTTTGTGCAGAAATGAAAGTTCTCAAAATGAGCTGAAACTTTTTGATGATTTTTTTGGAACAAAAGAGACCCCCGAAGCTTCGTGGAAGGACCAGAAGGTGAAGGAGTAGGGCACAAGACACCGGGGCGCGCCTGGGCCCTTGCCCGTGCCCCGGTGGGTTGTGCTCACCTCGAGGCCCATCTTTGCGTGAAACCAACGCCAAAAATTCCTATAAATAGAGAAACCATCAGGGGTAACCCTAGATCAGAAGTTCCACCGCCGCAAGCCTCTGTAGCCACGAAAAACCAATCTAGACCCCGTTCTGGCACCCTGCCGAAGGGGGGAATCATCACCGGTGGCCATCTTCATCATCTCGGCGGCCACCATGATGAGGAGGGAGTAGTCCACCCTCGGGGCTGAGGGTTTGTACCAGTAGCTATGTGTTTAATCTCTTTCTCTCTCGTGTTCTTGAGATGGCACGATCTTGATGTATCGCGCGCTTTGTTAATATAGTTGGATCATATGGTGTTTTTCCCTCTCTATCTTGTTGTGATGAATTGAGTTTTCCCTTTGAGATTTCGTTTTATCGGGTTGAATACTTTTATGGATTTGAGAACACTTGATGTATGTCTTGCTATTAATACCTGTGGTGACAATGGGGTATCATATTGATTCACCTGATATGTGTTTTGGCACTCAACTCGCGGATTCCCGAGGTGACATTGGGGTAATCTATGCATAAGGGTTGATGCACGTTCTCCTCTTTGTTTCTCTGGTAGAAATCTTGGGGCACTCTTTGAGGTTCTTTGTGTTGGATTGAGTATTATGAATTTGAATTTGCTTTGGTGTTATTTTAGTACGAACTCTTGATAGATCGATTGGAAAGAATAACTTAGTGTTATTTTAGTACGACTCTTGATAGATCGATTGGAAAGAATAACTTGGTGTTATTTTAGTACGAACTCTTGGATAGATCGATCGGAAAGAATAGCTACAAACAATTTCTTCTTATGTTCTCCGGTAGATTAGAACTTTGGAGTGATTCTTCATCGCACTTTGAGGGATGGTTATATGATCCAATTAGATTAGCATTGTTGAGAGATTGCACTAGCGAAAGTATGGAGCCTAGGCCTTGTTTCCAAGCATTGCAATACCGTTTGTGCTCACTTTTGTTACTTGCTACCTTGCTGTTTTTTATTGTTCCTATTACAAAAATCAATATCTACTATTATTACTACACTTTTATCACCATCTCTTCGCCAAACTAGTGCATCTATACAATTTACCATTGTATTTGGTGTGTTGGGGATACAAGAGACTTTTTATTATTTGGTTGCAGGGTTGTTTCAGAGAGACCATCTTCATCCTACGCCTCCCAAGGATTGATAAACCTTAGGTCATCCACTAAGTATTTTCCACCCGCGAAAATTATTTCCCTTAGAACTCAAATCATGACTTTTAAGCAACTTGAGCATGAACATGTTGCACAATCTTGGGAAAGAATGAAATTGATGCTAAGAAATTGTCCTACACATGGTTTAAATCTTTGGATGATCATACAAAATTTTTATGCGAGGTTGAATTTTGTCTCTAGAAATCTTTTAGATTCCGCCGCGGGTGGTACTTTTATGAAAATTACTTTGGGTGAAGCTACTAAATTGCTTGATAATATTATGGCAAATTATTCACAATGGCATACCGAAAGAGCACCTACAAGTAAAAAAGTTAATTCGGTTGAAGAAATAAATTCTTTGAGTGAAAAAGTTGACGCTCTTATGAAATTGGTTGCTAATAAAAATGCTCCTATTGATCTTAATGATGTGCCTTTGTCTACTTTATTGAGCAAAATAGTGATTCTGTAGATGTGAATTTTGTCTCGCGAAACAATTTTAACAACAATGCTTATAGAGGTAATTTTAATCCTAGGCATTTTCCTGGAAACTCCTCTAATAATTATGGTGGTTCCTATGGCAATCCTTCTTATAATAATAATAGGAACACCTCTGATCTTGAGAATAATATTAAAGAATTTATCAATGCTCAAAAGGTTTTCAATAATACGATAGAAGAAAAGTTGAATAAGATTGATGACATGTCTAGAAGCATTGATAGAATTTCTCATGATGTAGAAAATCTCAAGTTAAATTTTTTTGTGCCTAAGGTTGAGGAATCAATTAAAGCTTTATATGTTTCTATGGATGAAAGTAAGAAAAGAACCGCTATGCTTAGAGCTGAAAGAGAATTTTTAGAAAGAGCGGTTTCCAGTGATTGCATTCATAAAAATGATGAAGATCTTAAAGTGATTGGTGTTTCTTCTATTGATTCCTTGTTTATTAAGATATTAAATTGATTATAAAGGGACTGAAGAAGAGTCAACTTTAGTTAGAAGGCGTCCCAATAATTCGGAGGGTGAAAATCTTGATAAAAAATTGATAAAAGTGGGTTTGGAGATGTCAAAACTTTAACTAGTGATGTGCCCACTCTTTTGGATTACAAAGACTTTAATTATGATAATTGCTCTTTGATTGATTCTATTTCTTTGTTGCAATACATGATTTATTCACCCCATGCTTATGAACAAAATAAAGCTTTTACTAAACATATTGTTGATGATATTATGAAAGCTTTTGAAGAAAAGTTGGAATTAGAGATCTCAATTCCTAGAAATTACATGATGAATGGGAACCCACCATCAAAGTGAAGATAAAAAAATTAAGATTGTTTTTCTTTATGTGATTTAGGTGCTAGTGTTTCCACAATTCCGAAATCTTTATGTGGTGTGCTTGGTCTTACCAATATTGAAGAGTGTTCTTTAAATTTGCACTTGGAGGATTCTACTATTAAAAAGCCTATGGGAAGAATTAATGATGTTCTTATTCTTGCAAATAGGAATTATGTTCCCATATATTTTATTGTTCTTGATATTGATTGCAATCCATCTTGTCCAATTATACTTGGTAGACCGTTTTTACATACTATTGGTGCCATGATTGATATGAAAGAAGGCAATATTAAGTTTCAATTTCCACTAAGAAAGGGAATGGAACACTTCCCTAGAACAAGAATTAAGCCACCATATGAATAAATCATGAGGGCATCCTATGGATCTAGAACTAAAGATGACAATACTTAGATCTATGCTTTATGCCTAGCTAGGGGCATAAAACGATAGCGCTTGTTGGGAGGCAACCCATTGAATAAAATTTATTTTTGCCTTTTTATTTCTGTTCTTGAGTGTTTGCACAATTATTCCTCTGTTATGTTTGTGTTTTTTATGTTTTAATTAGTGTTTGTGCCAAGTAAAGCCTTTGGGATAGCTTTGGTGATAGTTGATTTGATCTTGTTGAAAAATAGAAACTTTTGCATCCAGTAAAATAATTGTCTAATTTTACGGAGGTGACGAAAGATTCTGAATTTATTACACAAGATTGATATACAAATTTCCTATGTTGTCCTAATTTTTCAGAATTTTTGGAGTTACAGAAGTATGAGAACAATTCTCATCTTTACAGACTGTTCTGTTTTTTGACAGATTCTGTTTTCTTTGCATTGTGTGCTTATTTTGATGATTCTATGGATTGTATCGGGGAGGTATAAGCCATGGAAAAGTTATAATACAGTATATATAATGCAATACCAAAATTTGAATGGGTTTTCTACAGTACTTAAAGTAAAGATTGGTTTTCGTATACTAACGGATCCCACGAAGGTTTTGTTAAGTTTTGTGTGATTGAAGTTTTTAAGTTTTGGGTGAGATCATGATGGATGAAGGAATAAGGAGTAAGAAGAGACTAAGCTTGGGGATGCCCATGGCACCCCAAGGTAATATTCAAGGAGAAACAAGCAACTAAGCTTGGGGACCCTCTTTCTTTTAACGACCATCGGTATTTTACTTGGAGCTATATTTTTATTCATCACATATCATGAGTTTTGCTTGGAGCGTCTTGTATTATATAAGTCTTTGCCTGTTTTGCTTTTTATTTTGTGTCAAGTATCCTTGCTGAACACACCTATTTGAGAGAGCCAAAATTATGCTATGATTTGTTAGAATTGCTCTATGTGCTTCACTTAAATTTTTTTGAGCTATGGAATTGCTCTAGTGCTTCACTTATATTTTTTTTAGGACGGTGTGCTTTAATATTTTTGAATAAATGCTCTCATGCTTCACTTAGATTTATTTGAGAGTTAGTAATTTTTGAAGAAATTCTCTCATGCTTCACTTATATTATTTTGAGAGACGAAAAAAATTTATGCTCATGTTCTTCACTTAGATTTGTTTGAGCTATCAAAAGCAACATCTGAAACTAGTCCCAAAGTGGTAGATATTCAAGAGGGATATAATAAAAACTTTCATGAAGATCATTGGACAAATTAAACTTGATTCTTTGTAATAGTTTTGCGATATAATGATAGTGATATGTGAGTCATGTTGATGAGTAATTGTGCTTTAGTAAGAATATTGGTGTTAAGGTTTGTGATTCCCTATGCAAGCAAGAAAGTCAATAGTTATGCAATGAAATTACATCCTACTTGTGGTGCATTATTCGGTGTTAGTTATGCTTAATGCTCGCTTATGAGATTTTTCGTTTCTTGGTTGGATGCTTCTCAATCTTTTTGCTAGCCTTCACTTGTACTTAGTAGGAATACTACTTGTGCATCCAAAATCCTTAAACCCAGTTTTGCCATATAAGTCCACCATACCTACCTATATGTGGTATTTCCATGCCGTTCTAAGCAAATTTGTATGTGCCATCTCTAATTTTCAAAATAAATTTCCTTTTTGTGTGCTCATACCGCTCAAGAAACAGTAGGGGATGGCTGATATTTTTCCATGCTAGATGTGTTAATCTCAAGATGAGTGTTTATTCACTTGTCATTGCATGAGAGTACGGCAAAGGTATTAGGGATGCCCAGTCCCGAAATGAAAATTGAATTTACTTTCTGTTGTCAAATAATAAATTCCTTGGAAAGTGTTGGTACGGACGGCACCTGTGGATACGGCTAGCCGTGGAATGTGAAAGTATGGTGGAAAAAGGAATAAACTTTATTTTCTGTTTGGGAACTGCCTATGATATATCTAGCATGGAAAGTATTGGGAACTACTCGATCGTTTTCGTTGACAGGAAAAGCATGCCACCCAAAATGTTTTATCTCTATTTCTTTCGCTTTGAGCTCTGGCACCTCTACAAATCCCTACTTCCCTCTGCGAAGGGCCTTTCTATTTACTTTATCTACAAATCCCACCCAAAATTTTTGCTTGTTCCATGCTGTTATATTATCATTCTTGGATGTTTTACAATCATTTTATAGCAACTTTATATCAATTTTTGGGACTAACCTATTGACATAGTGCCCAGTGCCAGTTGCTGTTTTTTGCTTGTTTTTTACTTCACAGAAAATCAATACCAAACGGAGTCCAAACGCAGCGAAACTTTTTGGAGATTTTTTCTGGACCAGAAGACACCTGTTGGGCCAAAGAAGTACCAGAGGGGGGCTCCGAGGGGAGCACAACCCACCTGGGCGTGCCTAGGGGCCCAGGCGCGCCCTGGTGGGTTGTGCCCACCTCGTCTGCCTCCCGCACCGCCTCTTTGCTCTATAAATACCCCAAAAATCCAAAAACCCTAGGGGAGTCGAAGAAACACAATTCTAGCCGCCGCAAGTTCCAGAACCACCAGATCCAATCTAGAAACCATCACAGAGGGGTTCATCATCCTCATTGGTGCCTCTCCGATGACGCGTAAGTAGTTCATTGTAGACCTACGGGTCCGTAGTAAGTAGCTAGATGGCTTCCTCTCTCTCTTTTGATTCTCAATACAATGGTCTCTTGGAGATCTATTTGATGTAACCCTTTTTGCGGTGTGATTGTTGGGATCCGATGAACTTTGAGTTTATGATCAGATCTATTTTATCCATGAAAGTTATTTGAATCTTCTTTTAATCTCTTATATGCATGATTACTTATAGCCTCATATTTCTTCTTCGAATCTTTGGTTTAGTTAGGCCGACTAGATCGATTTTTCTTGCCATGGGAAGAGGTGCTTTATGATGGGTTCGGTCGTGCGGTGTTCTTTCCCAGTGACAGAAGGGGCAGCAAGACACGTATTGATCATTGCCATTAAGGATAACAAGATGTGGTGTATTGCTACATGAATAGATCTTGTCTACATCATGTCATCGTTCTTATTGCATTACTCCATTTCTCCATGAACTTAATACACTAGATGCATGCTGGATAGCAGTCGATGTGTGGAGTAATAGTAGTAGATGCAGGCAGGAGTCGGTCTACTAATCTTGGACGTGATGCCTATACAATGATTATTGCCTGGATATCGTCATAATTATTTGAAGTTCTATCAATTGCCCAATAGTAATTTGTTTACCCATCGTATGCTATTTTTCTCGAGAGAAGCCACTAGTGAAATCTACGGCCCCCGGGTCTATTCTCCATCATATTTGCTTTCCGATCTATTATTTGCCAATTTTATTTTCAGATCTATATTTCCAAAAACCCAAAAATACCTTGCTGCACTTTTTCCTTATTTATTTTATTTTGTTTTATTGCGAGATCTATTTATCCAATCTACCACAAATTTATCTATCTTTTTACCGTGGAGGGATTGACAACCCCTCTTACGCATCGGGTTGCAATTATTTGTTCTTTGTGTGCAGGTACTGTTTACATAGTGTTGCTTTGTTCTCCTACTGGATTGATACCTTGGTTTCATAATTGAGGAAATACCTACCGTAGCTGTGCTGCATCATCCCTTCCTCTTTGGGGAAATACCGACTGTCGGCGTTCTGGGAACCAGGGTACCCAGACTTGCCTGCATGCGGCCCATGGCGTGGCTCCCTCGACGGCCTGGTACGGCCCATCTACAAGACCGCCAAGACAAGACCCTGGTGGGGCCCCCTGGCCTCGCGAGGCGGACAACACCAAGACCTCCGGAGGGGGCGGCCTTCCCAGGCTGCCTCCCGAGGAGCGGAGATTTCTATGCAGGTACCAGCCTCATGAGGCTGCAATGATGCAAGCCATGACGACCAAGGCCAGGCGGGCATCAGCGGGCGCAGACGAGGCAGTTTCCTCTTTGGTGCTAAGGAGGCAAGGACAGGCGTGTGTTCCCGAGGAATCTACCAAAGGTTTCCATTCCGGTGCTACAAGACCAAGACCACCAGCACGGCAGGACGGATGTCATCGCCGAGCCCACCGCTGCGTCACGACCAGAAGCTTTGCAGGCGAAGACCACCTTTCGTCAGGATAAGATGTACGATACGTCTCCAACGTATCTATAATTTATGAAGTATTCATGCCATGTTTACAACAATTCTATATGATTTTGGTATGATTTGATTAGGACTAACCCGGACTGACGTTGTTTTCAGCAGAAATACCGTGGTGTCGTTTTTTGTGCAGAAATAAAAGTTCTCAGAATGGGCTGAAAAGATATCGGAGAGGAGTCCCGAGGCAACCACAAGGGTGGAGGGCGCGCCCCCCTGCCTTGTCATCGCCTCGTGGGCCCCCTTGACTTGTCCCCGATGCCAACACCTTCTATAAATACCAAAACCTCCAGAAATAAACCTAGATCGGGAGTTCCGCCGCCGCAAGCCTCTGTAGCCACGAAAAACCAATCGGGAGCCCGTTCCGGCACCCTGCCGGAGGGGGAAACCATCACCGATGGCCATCTTCATCATCCTGGAGGTCTCCATGATGAGGAGGGTGTAGTTCACCCTCGAGGCTGAGGGTATGTACCAGTAGCTATGTGTTTGATCTATCCCTCGTGTTCTTGATTTGGCACGATCTTGATGTACCGTGAGCTTTATTATTATAGTTGGATCATATGGTGTTTCTTCCCTGTCTATCTCTTGTTGTGATGAATTGAGTCTTGCTCTTTGAGGTTTCATTATGTTGGATTGAGTATTGGATTTGAGAACACTTGATGTATGTCTTGCGATGGGATATCTGTGGTGACAATGGGATGTTCTATTGATTCACTTGATGTATGTTTTGGCACTCAACTCGCGGATTCCCGAGGTCACATTGGGGTAATCTATGCATAGGGGTTGATGCATGTTTTCGTCCTACGTTCTCCGATAGGAACTTTGGAGTGATTCTTTGTTGCACGTTGAGGGATTTTTATATGATCCGATTATGTTATCATTGTTGAGAGAACTTGCACTAGTGAAAGTATGAACCCTAGGCCTTGTTTTCAAGCATTCCAATACCTTTTTTCCTCACTTTTGTTACTAGTTACCTTGCTGTTTTTATATTTTCAGATTACAAAAACCTATATCTACCATCCATATTACACTTGTATCACCATCTCTTCGCCGAACTAGTGCACCTATACAATTTACCATTGTATTGGGTGTGTTGGGGACACAAGAGACTCTTTGTTATTTGGTTGCAGGGTTGTTTGAGAAAGACCGACTTCATCCTACACCTCCCACGGATTGATAAACCTTAGGTCATCCACTTGAGGTAAATTTGCTACTGTCCTACAAAACTCTGCGCTTGGAGGCCCAACACGAGTCTACAAGAAGAAGGTTGCATAGTAGACATCAAGCTCTTTTCTGGCGCCGTTGCCGGGGAGGCTAGGTAAGCGGCACTCACATCCCAACAATAAAGTTCTTTTCTGGCGACGTTGCTAAGGAGGTTAGTGCTTGAAGGTATATCTTTAGATCTTGCAATCGAATCTTTTAGTTTCTTGTCTTATCACTAGTTTAGGTTATAAAACAAAACTACAAAAAAATGGAATTGAGGTTGCCTCATATGCTTCATCTTTTTAATGTCTTTCATGAAAATGATGGAAAGGAAAATTGTGCTCAAGTGTTAGAAGAAGAAGTATATAAAATGTTTGGCACTAAATTTTTGAATGATGAGCATGATTGCAATGTTGTTAGTATGAATTCTTTGAATATCCATGATGCTAATGATATGCAAATCCATAAGCTTGGGGATGCTATGTTTGATGAAGATGATATTTTCAGTCCCCCAAGTTTTGATGAGAATATTTATTATGATGATAGCATGCCTCCTATTTATGATGATTATATTGATGAAAGTGGGTTTGGAAGAGTGTCAACTCTAGGTAGTATTGATCCCACTATTTTGAGGGTGTTGAATCTTATTAAAATATTGATAAAAGTGGATTTGGAGAGGTCATGACTTTATTTAGTGATGAATCCACTATTTTCGAAGAGGTTCCAATTGATTATGAGAATGAAGTTGCTATCTATGATGATTATTGTGATGACATGTACGCTATAAAGAATAATGATAACCATGAAACTTGTCATCATAATTTTAATTTTCAATTGGATTATGCCTCACATGATAGTTATTTTGTTGAGTTGGCTCCCACTACTATTCATGAGAATAAATTTGCTTATGTGGAGAGTAGTAAAATTTCTATGCTTGTGGATCATGAAAAGAATGCTTTATGTGATAGTTATATTGTTGAATTCATTTATAATGCTACTGAAAATTATTATGAGAGAGGAACATATGCTTTTTCATATTGCAATAATATCAGGTTTCCTCTCTATGTATTGAAAATCTTGAAGTTTTGCTTGTTTTGCCATCCTATGCAAGATGATTCTTGTTCCCATAAGTTGTTTGCTCACAAAATCCCTATGCATAGGAAGTGGGTTAGACTTAAATGTGCTAGTCATATGCTCCATGATGCTCCTGTTATGTTTCAATTCTTATCTTTTATGTGAGCATCATTGAAATCATCATGCCTAGCTAAAAAGGCATTAAAGAAAAGCGCTTGTTGGGAGACAACCCAATATTTACCCCAACTGTTTTTGTGTCTTAACATGATTAATCTACTGTAGTGATAATGTTTTATAGCTTTTGTTTGAATAAAGTGCCAAGTAAAGCCTTTGGGATAGTGTGGATGATAGTTGACTTGATTCTGTGCAAAAACAGAAACTTTTGCGTCCAGTACAGAAATTCCTATCTTTTACTGGAATGTGGAAAAATTCTGAAATTTTTACATTTGATTGGTATACAAATTTTCTACGTTTTCATAATGATTCAGAATTTTTGGAGTTACATAAATGTGACCTTAATTCAGATCTTTATGTACTGTTCTGTTTTTGACAGATTCTGTTTTCAATGCATAGTTTGCTTATTTTCTAGTTTCTATAGCTTATATTGCTCAATATAAATTGTAGAAATGATATGGTACAGTAGGAATCATGAGAGAAAAATTATGAATCTTGTCTTGACAGTACCAAAGTGAATGATTTGTTTTATTATACTAACGGATCTCACGAAGGTTTTGTTAAGTTTTGTGTGATTGAAGTTTTCAAGTTTTGGGTGAGATATCGATATGAGGAGAACAAGGAGTGACAATACCCTAAGCTTGGGGATTCCCAAGGCACCCCAAGGTAATATTCAAGGAATACCCAAGCAACTAAGCTTGGGGATGCCCTGGAAGGCATCCCCTCTTTCGTCTTCAACATTATCGGTAACCTTACTTGGAGCTATATTTTTATTCGTCACATGATATGTGTTTTGCTTGGAGCATCATTTTATTTTGTTTAGATTTTCTTGTTGTTATTTAGAGTAATTTTTTTCATCTTTTAGTTCAATAAAAGTGTCAAGTATAGCCTTTACCATGCCTATTTTGCAAGTCTATATGTTGCTGTTTTGAAAACAGAAAGTTTTCTATAATTGTATGAATTCTTTTGGAAAGTCAGAATATGATAAAATCCTGAAGTTTTTACACAATGAGTAAAAACAAATTTTCTACAGGGTGGTAATTTTTCAGAATTTTGGAGTTAGGGAAGTATGAATACAATTGCACTCTTTACAGACTGTCCTGTTTAGACAGATTGCTGCTATGTTTGTATTGTTTGCATATGTTTACTTGTTTAATGATTCTATTTGAGGATAGGAGTACTAAATATGCAGAGGCATTTAGTATGCAATGTTAAATAATAATTTTAGTGATTTGCTACAGTATAGAATGATAAGGTTTTGCATTTGTTTTATACTAACTTTTCTCACGAGTTCTTGTTGAGTTTTGTGTGGATGAGGTTTTTAAGATTTAGGGAAAGCGTGATATAAAAGGAACTAAGGAGACACAAAAGCTCAAGCTTGGGGATGCCCAAGGCATCCCTAGTTAGTATTTCAAGAAGTCTCAAGCATCTAAGCTTGGGGATGCCCCGGTTGGCATCCCACCTTTCTTCTTCAACAATGATCGGTTAGCTTCGGTTGAGCCTAAGTTTTTACTTCTTCACATGATGTGTGTTATTTTTAGAATGTCATTTTATTTTGCTTTATGTTTGAATAAAATACTTAAGATTTACAATTTTATTTATGAGAGAGAGTCTTCACATAGCTACTTAATTATTTGACTACTCATTGATCTTCACTTATATCTTTTTGGAGTAGTTTGTCATTTACTCATGTGCTTCACTTATATCCTATGAGTAAATGGTTGAATGAATTGAATATCATAAATATGAAATTATATATGCTTCATATTCTTATCCCATGGGGAGTAATGACTTCACATATAAGAAGTAGAGGTGGTAAATTTATTGAAAGTTAGCAAACATAGTATTGGTCACTTGAACAATTCATGAAAGAATATTGAAGGAAGAGAGATTTCACATATAAATATACTATCTTGGACATCTTCTATGATTGTGAGCCCCATTAATTATTTTCAAACTTGAGCAAATTAGTTGAAGTTGGACAAGGAAGACAACGTAATGAGTTATGCTTGGGTATATTTGTATAGAAGTTATATTGTTATGGATCCTCCAACATGTGGTTCTTGCTATTTAGAATCTTTTGCTAGCCAAAATTTCTGTACTAAGCGGGAATACTGCTTGTGCATCCAAAATCCTTGAACCAAGTTTCTTCCATGAGTGTCCACCATATCTACCTATATGCGGTATTTACCTGCCGTTTCAAGTAAATTTGCATGTGCCAAACTCTAAACCTTCAAATAATAATCTGTTTTGTATGCCTGAATCGCTCATGTCGCGACTAGGGGCTGTTATTATCTTCCATGCTAGGTGGGTTATTCTCACGATGAGTGTTTATTCACTTGTCATTCATGAGAGAGTGGCTGGTAATTGCGATGCCCAGTTCTATGACCAAAAGATCAAAAACAAAATTGCAAATAATTAAACAAAACTCCCCTAGGAAAGTTGTTGGTATGGACGGTACCCGTTGTTTCGGATCAGCCATGGAGTGTGATTGTTGGTGGAGGGGGGCAAAAGACTTTACCATTCTGTTTGGGAACCGCCAATAGTGTGTCTAGCATGGAAGATAGTGAGAACTCTTGGTTGTTATGTTGACAATGAAAGCATACCTCTCAAAATTATGTTCATCTCTGTTTTAAAAGCTTCGAGCTATGGCACCTCTGCAAATCCCTGCTTCCCTCTGCGAAGGGCCTATCTTTTACTTTTTTTTTTGTTGAGCCAATTTCTTATTCCAACCTATTCTTTAGTTGGCAAGCATCATGTGATGGGGAAAGATCTAAGCATATATGGCCATTCAAATATATTTGATCATGAATTATTATTGTTGACAATTATCTAAATGATAAATAAGTTGGGAGGCGAAACACTAAGCCCCTATCTTTCTCTGTGTTCGATGGATGCTATTTGTTCTAAAAATATGCTTTGAGTGGTAGCAATCATGGAAGACTATATGATAGTTGAGTATGTGGGATTTGCTAAATCAAAGCTCTTACATAGACCCTTCCTGAAAATAAGATGAATTGTAATTGTTTGATGACTAAGAACTTAGTTTGTTAGTTTTCAAGAAAGTTTATTATCTATGCTTTAACATGTGAATAGCTTGATACTTGATCATGAGAAGTTTTATGAGATGAGCTACTGTTTATGATATATAATGATGCTAGAAAAAGTGATTGAAATTATCATTGATCAAACTTGTGCACTTGCAAGCATTCACACTTCATAAATTATTTCTTTTATCATTTACCTACTCGAGGACGAGCAGGAATTAAGCTTGGGGATGCTGATACGTCTCCAACGTATCTATAATTTATGAAGTATTCATGCCATGTTTACAACAATTCTATATGATTTTGGTATGATTTGATTAGAAGTAACCCGGACTGACGCTGTTTTCAGCAGAACTACCATGGTGTCGTTTTTTGTGCAGAAATAAAAGTTCTCGGAATGCGCTGAAAATTTACGGAGAATATTTTTGGAAAATATAAAAAATACTGGAACGAAAAGATATCGGAGAGGAGTCCCGAGGCAACCAAAAGGGTGGAGGGCGCGCCCCCCCTAGGGCGCGCCCCATGCCTTGTCGTCGCCTCGTGGGCCCCCTTGACTTGTCCCCGATGCCAACACCTCCTATAAGTACCAAAACCTCCAGAAATAAACCTAGATCGGGAGTGCCGCCGCCGCAAGCCTCTATAGCCACGAAAAACCAATCGGGAGCCCGTTCCGGCACCCTGCCGGAGGGGGAAACCATCACCGGTGGCCATCTTCATCATCCCGACGGTCTCCATGATGAGGAGGGAGTAGTTCACCCTCGGGGCTGAGGGTATGTATCAGTAGCTATGTGTTTGATCTCTCCCTCGTGTTCTCGATTTGGCACGATCTTGATGTACCGCGAGCTTTGTTATTATAGTTGGATCATATGTTGTTTCTTCCCTCTCTATCTCTTGTTGTGCTGAATTGAGTCTTGCTCTTTGAGGTTTCGTTATGTTGGATTGAGTATTGGATTTGAGAACACTTGATGTATGTCTTGCGATGGGATATCTGTGGTGACAATGGGATGTTCTATTGATTCACTTGATGTATGTTTTGGCACTCAACTCGCGGATTCCCGAGGTGACATTGGGGTAATCTATGCATAGGGGTTGATGCATGTTTTCGTCCTACGTTCTCCGATAGGAACTTTGTATTGATTCTTTGTTGCACGTTGAGGGATTGTTATATGATCCGATTATGTTATCATTGTTGAGAGAACTTGCACTAGTGAAAGTATGAACCCTAGGCCTTGTTTTCAAGCATTGCAATACCGTTTTTGCTCACTTTTGTTACTAGTTACCTTGCTGTTTTTATATTTTCAGATTACAAAAACCTATATCTACCATCCATATTACACTTGTATCACCATCTCTTCGCCGAACTAGTGCACCTATACAATTTACCATTGTATTGGGTATGTTGGGGACACAAGAGACTCTTTGTTATTTGGTTGCAGGGTTGTTTGAGAGAGACCATCTTCATCCTACACCTCCCATGGATTGATAAACCTTAGGTCATCCACTTGAGGGAAATTTGCTACTGTCCTACAAAACTCTGCGCTTGGAGGCCCAACACGAGTCTACAAGAAGAAGGTTGCGTAGTAGACATCAAGCTCTTTTCTGGCGCCGTTGCCGGGGAGGCTAGGTAAGCGGCACTCACATCCCGTCAACAAAGCTCTTTTCTGGCGCCGTTGCCGGGGAGGTTAGTGCTTGAAGGTATATCTTTAGATCTTGCAATCGAATCTTTTAGTTTCTTGTTTTATCACTAGTTTTGGTTTTAAAAGGAAACTACAAAAAAATGGAATTGAGGTTGCCTCATATGCTTCATCTTTTTAATGTCTTTCGTGAACATGATGGAAAGGAAACTTGTGCTCAAGTGTTAGAAGAAGAAGTCTATAAAATGTTTGGCACTAAATTTTTGAATGATGAGCATGATTGCAATGTTGTTAGTATGAATTCTTTGAATATCCATGATGCTAATGATATGCAAAGCCATAAGCTTGGGGATGCTATGTTTGATGAAGATGATATTTTCAGTCCCCCAAGTTTTGATGAGAATATTTATTATGATGATAGCATGCCTCCTATTTATGATGATTATATTGATGAAAGTGGGTTTGGAAGAGTGTCAACTCTAGGTAGTATTGATCCCACTATTTTGGAGGGTGTTGAATCTTATTACAATATTGATAAAAGTGGATTTGGAGAGGTCATGACTTTATTTAGTGATGAATCCACTATTTCCGAAGAGGTTCCAATTGATTATGAGAACGAAGTTGCTATCTATGATGATTATTGTGATGACATGTATGCTATAAAGAATAATGATAACCATGAAACTTGTCATCATAATTTTAATTTTCAATTGGATTATGCCTCACATGATAGTTATTTTGTTGAGTTGGCTCCCACTACTATTCATGAGAATAAATTTGCTTATGTGGAGAGTAGTAAAATTTCTATGCTTGTGGATCATGAAAAGAATGCTTTATGTGATAGTTATATTGTTGAATTCATTTATGATGCTACTGAAAATTATTATGAGAGAGGAACATATGCTTTTTCATATTGCAATAATATCAAGTTTCCTCTCTATGTATTGAAAATCTTGAAGTTTTGCTTGTTTTGCCTTCCTATGCAAGTTGATTCTTGTTCCCATAAGTTGTTTGCTCACAAAATCCCTATGCATAGGAAGTGGGTTAGACTTAAATGTGCTAGTCATATGCTCCATGATGCTCCTGTTATGTTTCAATTCTTATCTTTTATGTGAGCATCATTGAAATCATCATGCCTAGCTAAAAAGGCATTAAAGAAAAGCGCTTGTTGGGAGACAACCCAATATTTAACCCTACTGTTTTTGTGTCTTAACATGATTAATATACTGTAGTGATCATTTTTTATAGCTTTTGTTTGAATAAAGTGCAAAGTAAAGCCTTTGGGATAGTGTGGATGATAGTTGACTTGATTCTGTGCAAAAACTGAAACTTTTGCGTCCAGTACAGAAATTCGTATCTTTTACTGGAACGTGGAAAAATTCTGAAATTTTTAAATTTTATTGGTATACAAATTTTCTACGTTTTCGTAATTTTTCAGAATTTTTGGAGGTACAGAAGTATGACCTTAATTCAGATCTTTACGTACTATTCTGTTTTTGACAGATTCTGTTTTCAATGCATAATTTGCTTATTTTCTAGTTTCTATGGCTTATATTGCTCAATATAAATTGTAGAAATGATATGGTACAGTAGGAATCATGAGATAAAAATTATGAATCTTGTCTTGATAGTACCAAAGTGAATGATTTGTTTTATTATACTAACGGATCTCACGAAGGTTTTGTTAACTTTTGTGTGATTGAAGTTTTCTAGTTTTGGGTGAGATATCGATATGAGGAGAACAAGGAGTGACAAGACCCTAAGATTGGGGATTCCCAAGGCACCCCAAGGTAATATTCAAGGAATACCCATGCAACTAAGCTTGGGGATGCCCCGGAAGGCATCCCCTCTTTCGTCTTCAGCATTATCGGTAACCTTACTTGGAGCTATATTTTTATTCGTCACATGATATGTGTTTTGCTTAGAGCGTCATTTTCTTTTGTTTAGATTTTCTTGTTGTTATTTAGAGTAATGTTTCGCATGTTTTAGTTCAATAAAAGTGTCAAGTATAGCCTTTACCATGCCTATTTTGCAAGTCTATATATTGCTGTTTTGAAAACAGAAAGTTTTCTTTCATTGTATGAATTCTTTTGGAAATTCAGAACATGATAAAATCCTGAAATGTTTACACAATGAGTAACAACAAATTTTCTACAGGGTGGTTATTTTTCAGCATTTTTGGAGTTAGGGAAGTATGAATACAATTGCACTCTTTACAGACTGTCCTGTTTAGACAGATTGCTGTTATGTTTGTATTTTTTGCATATGTTTACTTGTTTAATGATTCTATTTGAGGATAGGAGTATTAAATATGCAGAGGCATTTAGTATGCAATGTTAAATAATAATTTTAGTGATTTGCTACAGTATAGAATGATAAGGTTTTGCATTTGTTTTATACTAACTTTTCTCACGAGTTCTTGTTGAGTTTTGTGTGGATGAGGTTTTTAAGATTTAGGGAAACCGTGATATAAAAGGAACTAAGGAGACACAAAAGCTCAAGCTTGGGGATGCCCAAGGCATCCCTAGTTAATATTTCAAGAAGTCTCAAGCATCTAACTTGGGGACGCCCCGGTTGGCATCCCACCTTTCTTCTTCAACAATGATCGGTTAGTTTCGGTTGAGCCTAAGTTTTTATTTCTTCACATGATGTGTGTTATTTTTAGAATGTCATTTTATTTTTATTTCTGTTTGAATAAAATACTTAAGATCTACAATTTAATTTATGAGATAGAGTCTTCACATAGCTACTTATTTATTTGACTACTCATTGATCTTCACTTATATCTTTTTGGAGTAGTTTGTCATTTACTCGTGTGCTTCACTTATATCCTATGAGTAAATAGTTGAATGAATTGAATATCATAAATCTGAAATTATATATGCTACATATTCTTATCCCATGGGGAGTAATGACTTCACATATAAGAAGTAGAGGTGGTAAATTTATTGAAAGTTAGCAAACATAGTATTGGTCACTTGAACAATTCATGAAAGAATATTGAAGGAAGAGAGATTTCACATATAAATATACTATCTTGGACATCTTCTATGATTGTGAGCCCCATTAATTATTTTCAAACTTGAGCAAATTAGTTGAAGTTGGACAAGGAAGACAACGTAATGAGTTATGCTTGGGTATATTTGTATAGAAGTTATATTGTTATGGATCCTCCAACATGTGGTTCTTGCTATTTAGAATCTTTTGCTAGCCAAAATTTCTGTACTAAGCGGGAATACTGCTTGTGCATCCAAAATCCTTGAACCAAGTTTCTTCCATGAGTGTCCACCATATCTACCTATATGAAGTATTTACCTGCCGTTCCAAGTAAATTTGCATGTGCCAAACTCTAAACCTTCAAATAATAATCTGTTTTGTATGCCTGAATCGCTCATGTCGCGACTAGGGGCTGTTAGTATCTTCCATGCTAGGTGGGTTTTTCTCACGATGAGTGTTTATTCACTTGTCATTCACGAGAGAGTGGCTGGTAATTGCGATGCCCAGTCCTATGATCAAAAGATCAAAAACAAAATTGCAAATAATTAAACAAACTCCCCTGTAACACCCCCAGTGGTTAGCCACAGTAATCCCCCTGTTGATAATGCCATGTCATCATGGTCAAGAGTGCCTAGACATCATTTGGATCATATCCCTTTTAATTCAATTTCAAAAGGAAATTCAAACTGAAAGTAAAAAAAATACTAGTTGTTCAAATCCAGAAACAAAAATGTGCATCATGTTGCAAATATTCCCAAAGCATTTATAAAAATAATAGCAACATTTATTGGAATTGTAAAAGGACTCAAACAAAAAGAAGTAGCAGCAAATAGCAGCATATTTAATACCTTTTCAATTAAATAAAATGAAATAACAATCAATTACTCTAAGCCTTTTTCTAGCAGTGTCAAATAATGCACTGATATTATATGGGCAAGTTTCATATTGTACAAAAGTGTTTTGAAATAAAAACAAACGCCAAAACAGAAAACAAAAAAAACAGAAATACAAAAAAAGAAATAAAAAAAGCCCGCAGCTGCTGGGCCAGAGTCGCCCGGCCCAACTCCCCTTTCCCGTCCTACTGCTCACCTGCGCTCGCTGTCGAGCACCGCGCGTGCACGAAGCGCGCAGCCAGGCCCCCCCTTCCCCTTGATCGACAGCGCGCCGCGCCCGCGAGGAGGGATACGGGCAAGCCCTGGCCCCCCTGGCCTCTCCCTCACTCACTCTCTCTCTCCCTCTCTCTCTCTCTCTCTCTCTCTCTTGCTCGGCTCCCTCTTTCCCCTCTCTCCCGAGCGCCACCGCCGACGCGCCGTCGTCAACACCGCGGCCACCGAGTTCGTTTCGTCACCACGGCAAGTCCAGGCTCGTCGCCGACCTCGACTACGTCATCTCCACCTCGCCCTTGAGCTCGTGGAGGACCACACGGACGGGATCGGGCCGGTTTCATCTTCTCGGTCGCCGGCGATCTCCGCCGTCCCCGAGCTCCCCTACTGCTCCAAAGCTTTCGAGGGCTTTACGTAGCCGCTCGGTGAGCTCCTCTGCACCTCCTCCCTCTCTTTCCTGCTCGATTTGGTCACCGTAGCCACTGCATTGGAGATGCCCGATCGCGCCGCCACATAGCTCGTCGTCGGCGCCGTTCCGGCGACCATTGGGCCCCGTGCCGCTGTCCATTTTGCTCGCTGCGACCCGCAGACCTCGCCCAGCCCTTTTGCTTCCTCGCATGCGCGCCGTTGCTCCGAAATAGATCGCCGCCCGAGGGCTCCACCGCCGATGTGCTAGCCGCCATCAGCTCCGGCCTCCCCAGCTCCAACCACCGTCACCACCAGATGCGCCGTGATGTGCTTGTTCGAACGAGCCCGAAAACGCCCGATTTCGTGCACCATGCGCGAAACCCGGGCTCGCCGGAGTTCGTCGCCGTTGCGCGAGCTCGCCAGCGGGCTCCGGTGCCGGCGCTGACCTGGCCAGTCCACTGGCGGTGGGGCCCGCGAGCCCCGTTGACCTGGGTCAACTGCTGACATGGCACAGTGGCCCACTGACCTGTGGGCCCCAGCGCCTAATTAACCCTAATTCAAATTTAAACTAATTGTAATTAGTGTAAGACACTGACAGGTGGGTCCCGCTAGTTGATTAGGATTAGATTAGTTAATTTAACTCTGTTAATTAGTCCACTCACTGACCAGTGGGACCCACTGGCCAGGTTTGACCTGGTCAGCCCTACTGTTGACTGCTGATGCAATGCTTATGTCATGCTGACATCACCATGTACTGTTTTGGATAATGTTGAATAATTTAATTCTGTTAATTCCAGAAAATGATTAAACCTTTGAAAAATCATATAAAATAATCCGTAGCTCAGATCGAAAAACTTTGTACATGAAAGTTGCTCAGAATTTTGAGACGAATCCGAACACGCGGTCCGTTCGTCCGTCACATGTCCCTAACTATCCGAACATGGAACCGTTCCCCTCCGGTCATCTGTTTGACAAATGTCCGGAACCGGGAAAACATTCCCGGATGGATTCCCCCTTCCTCGGTGACGTGCAACCATACGTTAGGACACACCTGGCACTGCATATTGTCATGTCGTACATTGTGTTGCTCATGTTTGCTCTGTATTTATACTGTTTCCTCCCCCTCTTCTCTCTCGTTAGACCCCGACGCAGTTCCCGGTACCGACACAGCTCAGGAGCCCGACGCCACTATTGACGACCTTGCCCTTGCCGCCGAGCAACCAGGCAAGCACCCCCCCTTGAGCATACCGATATCGCCTATTCTTTATCTCTCATGCTTGCATTAGAATTGCTGCTGCTACTGCTTTACCTATTCTGATGCATAGCCTGTTTATTATAACCTGCTATTGAAACCTTACCTGCTTATCCTAAACTGTCTAGTATAGGCTGGGTAGAGACCTATCAGTGACCCCACTAGTCCCGACTGCCCCGCTGGATTATCAGAAGACCCGATCGACGGGATCGAAGACAGGCCCCGGCACCGCACTTCACCCCCTTAGTTGTAACGACACTGCAGCGTTACTATCGAGTGCCGAGGGTGATACCTCGTGTAGCACTTCAGATGTTACCTCTGTAGAGTAGCTATTTGGTCGTGGTCATCGAGGGTGATTCCTCCTTCACCACTTCCGGTAACGACGCTGTCGTGCAACACATCAAGTGTGAACCCATCAAGGGTGATTCCTCCGGGTTCACCTTGACGGATACATCGAGTAGGAATCCAACGAGGGTGATACCTCGGATTCCCCTGATGTTATGGACACACGGATACTTGGACTTTACACTGTTACTTGGAAAGGCGGGTCGACCCTGAGGGGTACCCACGTGAGCCTAAGTGGTTGACCTGGATGGTGCCCGAGTGATGAATACGAGGCGCGGCCGGGCATTCTTAGCCCTTGCAGCAAGTCCTCGAGATGGGGCGACGGGGTCACATCGATCATGAGTCTCTGCTCGTTACCGCAAGCCCTAGTCTACTAACGATTTGGATATTTGATCCGAGCAGGCCTCTGGCCTGATAGCACTAACCACCACGTGGGCATAGTATGGGCGTTCTGCATCGTAGCATCAACCGAAAGCTCTGTCAGACGTCTAGTTCAGCCTTGCGGCCGGGACGGACTGGCGCCCTCCTGGTGCCTGGCTTCACCCTGCTCGCAACGACCCGGCGTGCACAGGGCGATGGCCCAAGACCCCTGAGCGCTTAGGATGTAGACCGGCGGGGACCTCTCTGTTGAGTTGTAGGTAGGGCTGCGGTGTATCGTTTGGCCGAGGCCGGGCATGACCCAGGAAAGTGTGTCCGGCCAGAGTTAATCGAGCGTGTTGGGTAAGTTAGTGCACCCCTGCAGGGAAGAACACATCTATCGATAGCCGGTCCTACGGTAAAGGACACTCGGAGTTGTATCCCGATCGACACAACTAGACCGTGAGATGATACCTAGATATACGGCTCTGGGATTGCTTCTCGCAGGGAGTCGAGAAGGTATCTCAGGACGAGGTTGATGACTGTATGGCTCTGGGATTGCTTTCTCGTAGGGAGTCGAGAAAGGATCTCTGGGTGAGGTTGAGACTTAGTGATACTACTACTATATACTGTACTAATCTACACTCTTCTAATGCTGCAAGACCATTGAAGATGCTAGTCTTCGATAGGATTAGGCCCTCTCTCTATTCTGGCATTTCTGCAGCCCAGTCCACATATACAGCCTTCCTTTGATAATGTTGCATATGTAGTGTAGATCCTTGCTTGCTGAGTACTTCGGATGAGTACTCACGGTTGCTTTGCTTTCTTTTTCCCCCATATCCTTTTGGTGCAACCAGATGACGGAGCCCCTGAGACAGCTGCTCCCGCCGACGATCGCTACTACTACCCCGAGGGTGGATACTACTACGAGTTGGTCGACGACCAGGAGTAGGTTCGCAGGGTCCCAGGCAGGAGGCCTGCGCCTTTCGATCGTAGTGTTTTATTTTGCCCCACCTATCTAAAGGCATTTCAGATTCTCTTTTAATATCTATACTCAGATATCTGATGCTTCCGTAGATGCTTGTATGCCATCGAGCTATGTATTCGAGCCCTCGAGGCCCTGGCTCGTAATATAAAGCTTGTATGACTTTATTTATATTTTAGAGTTGTGTTGTGATATCTTCCCGTGAGTCCTTAGGCTTGATCATGTGCATTTGCGTGTATGATTAGTGCACGATTGAGCCGGGGGCGTCACATCCCCCAGGAAAGTTGTTGGTATGGATGGCACCTGTTGTTTCGGATCAGCCGTGGAGTGTGATTTTTGGTGGAGGGGGGTAAAGACTTTACCATTCTGTTTGGGAACCGCCTATAATGTGTCTAGCATGGAAGATAGTGAGAACTCTTGGTTATTATGTTGACAATGAAAGCATACCTCTCAAAATTATGTTCATCTCTGTTTTAAAAGCTTCGAGCTCTGGCACCTCTGCAAATCCCTGCTTCCCTCTGCGAAGGGCCTATCTTTTACTTTTATTTTTTTTTGAGTCAATTTCTTATTCCAACCTATTCTTTAGTTGGCAAGCATCATGTGATGGGGAAATATCTAAGCATATATGGCCATTCAAATATATTTGATCATGAATTATTATTGTTGACAATTATCTAAATGATAAATAAGTTGGGAGGCGAAACACTAAGCCCCTATCTTTCTCTATGTTCGATGGATGCTATTTGTTCTAAAAATATGCTTTGAGTGGTAGCAATCATGGAAGACTATATGATAGTTGAGTATATGGGATTTGCTAAATCAAAGCTCTTACATAGACCCTTCCTGAAAATAAGATGAATTGTAATTGTTTGATGACTAAGAACTTAGTTTGTTAGTTTTCAAGAGAGTTTATTATCTATGCTTTAACATGTGAATAGCTTGCTACTTGATCATGAGAAGTTTTATGAGATGAGCTACTGTTTATGATATATAATGATGCTAGAAAAAGTGATTGAAATTATCAATGATCAAACTTGTGCACTTGCAAGCATTCACACTTCATAAATTATTTCTTTTATCATTTACCTACCCGAGGACGAGCAGGAATTAAGCTTGGGGATGCTGATACGTCTCCAACGTATCTATAATTTATGAAGTATTCATGCCATGTTTACAACAATTCTATATGATTTTGGTATGATTTGATTAGAAGTAACCCGGACTGACGCTGTTTTCAGCAGAACTACCATGGTGTCATTTTTTGTGCAGAAATAAAAGTTCTCAGAATGCGCTGAAAATTTACGGAGAATATTTTTGGAAAATATAAAAAATACTGGAACGAAAAGATATCGGAGAGGAGTCCCGAGGCAACCAAAAGGGTGGAGGGCGCGCCCCCCCTAGGGCGCGCCCCATGCCTTGTCGTCGCCTCGTGGGCCCCCTTGACTTGTCCCCGATGCCAACACCTCCTATAAGTACCAAAACCTCCAGAAATAAACCTAGATCGGGAGTGCCGCCGCCGCAAGCCTCTATAGCCACGAAAAACCAATCGGGAGCCCGTTCCGGCACCCTGCCGGAGGGGGAAACCATCACCGGTGGCCATCTTCATCATCCCGACGGTCTCCATGATGAGGAGGGAGTAGTTCACCCTCGGGGCTGAGGGTATGTATCAGTAGCTATGTGTTTGATCTCTCCCTCGTGTTCTCGATTTGGCACGATCTTGATGTACCGCGAGCTTTGTTATTATAGTTGGATCATATGTTGTTTCTTCCCTCTCTATCTCTTGTTGTGCTGAATTGAGTCTTGCTCTTTGAGGTTTCGTTATGTTGGATTGAGTATTGGATTTGAGAACACTTGATGTATGTCTTGCGATGGGATATCTGTGGTGACAATGGGATGTTCTATTGATTCACTTGATGTATGTTTTGGCACTCAACTCGCGGATTCCCGAGGTGACATTGGGGTAATCTATGCATAGGGGTTGATGCATGTTTTCGTCCTACGTTCTCCGATAGGAACTTTGTATTGATTCTTTGTTGCACGTTGAGGGATTGTTATATGATCCGATTATGTTATCATTGTTGAGAGAACTTGCACTAGTGAAAGTATGAACCCTAGGCCTTGTTTTCAAGCATTGCAATACCGTTTTTGCTCACTTTTGTTACTAGTTACCTTGCTGTTTTTATATTTTCAGATTACAAAAACCTATATCTACCATCCATATTACACTTGTATCACCATCTCTTCGCCGAACTAGTGCACCTATACAATTTACCATTGTATTGGGTATGTTGGGGACACAAGAGACTCTTTGTTATTTGGTTGCAGGGTTGTTTGAGAGAGACCATCTTCATCCTACACCTCCCATGGATTGATAAACCTTAGGTCATCCACTTGAGGGAAATTTGCTACTGTCCTACAAAACTCTGCGCTTGGAGGCCCAACACGAGTCTACAAGAAGAAGGTTGCGTAGTAGACATCAAGCTCTTTTCTGGCGCCGTTGCCGGGGAGGCTAGGTAAGCGGCACTCACATCCCGTCAACAAAGCTCTTTTCTGGCGCCGTTGCCGGGGAGGTTAGTGCTTGAAGGTATATCTTTAGATCTTGCAATCGAATCTTTTAGTTTCTTGTTTTATCACTAGTTTTGGTTTTAAAAGGAAACTACAAAAAAATGGAATTGAGGTTGCCTCATATGCTTCATCTTTTTAATGTCTTTCGTGAACATGATGGAAAGGAAACTTGTGCTCAAGTGTTAGAAGAAGAAGTCTATAAAATGTTTGGCACTAAATTTTTGAATGATGAGCATGATTGCAATGTTGTTAGTATGAATTCTTTGAATATCCATGATGCTAATGATATGCAAAGCCATAAGCTTGGGGATGCTATGTTTGATGAAGATGATATTTTCAGTCCCCCAAGTTTTGATGAGAATATTTATTATGATGATAGCATGCCTCCTATTTATGATGATTATATTGATGAAAGTGGGTTTGGAAGAGTGTCAACTCTAGGTAGTAATTGGATACCCACTATTTTGAGGGTGTTGAATCTTATTACAATATTGATAAAAGTGGATTTGGAGAGGTCATGACTTTATTTAGTGATGAATCCACTATTTCCGAGAGGTTCCAATTGATAATGAGAACGAAGTTGCTATCTATGATGTTTATGGTGATGACATGTATGCTATAAAGAAATGATAACCATGAAACTGTCATCATAATTTTAATTTTCAATTGGATATGCCTCACTGATAGTTATTTGTTGAGTTGGCTCCCACACATCCATGAGAATAATTTGCTATGTGGAGAGTAGTAAAATTTCTATGCTTGTGGATCATGAAAAGAATGCTTTATGTGATAGTTATATTGTTGAATCATTTATAGATGCTACTGAAAATTATTATGAGAGAGGAACATATGCTTTTTCATATTGCAATAATATCAAGTTTCCTCTCTATGTTGAAAATCTTAGTTTTGCTTGTTTTGCCTCCTATGCAAGTTGATTCTTGCCCATAAGTTGTTGTGTCACAAAATCCCTATGCATAGAGTGGGTTGACTAATGTGGTCATATGCTCCATGATGCTCCTGATGTTTCAATTCGAAGCTGGTATGGGAGCATCATTGAAATCATCATGCCTAGCTAAAAAGGCATTAAAGAAAAGCGCTTGTTGGGAGACAACCCAATATTTAACCCTACTGTTTTTGTGTCTTAACATGATTAATATACTGTAGTGATCATTTTTTATAGCTTTTGTTTGAATAAAGTGCAAAGTAAAGCCTTTGGGATAGTGTGGATGATAGTTGACTTGATTCTGTGCAAAAACTGAAACTTTTGCGTCCAGTACAGAAATTCGTATCTTTTACTGGAACGTGGAAAAATTCTGAAATTTTTAAATTTTATTGGTATACAAATTTTCTACGTTTTCGTAATTTTTCAGAATTTTTGGAGGTACAGAAGTATGACCTTAATTCAGATCTTTACGTACTATTCTGTTTTTGACAGATTCTGTTTTCAATGCATAATTTGCTTATTTTCTAGTTTCTATGGCTTATATTGCTCAATATAAATTGTAGAAATGATATGGTACAGTAGGAATCATGAGATAAAAATTATGAATCTTGTCTTGATAGTACGAAAGTGAATGATTTGTTTTATTATACTAACGGATCTCACGAAGGTTTTGTTAAGTTTTGTGTGATTGAAGTTTTCTAGTTTTGGGTGAGATATCGATATGAGGAGAACAAGGAGTGACAAGACCCTAAGCTTGGGGATTCCCAATTCACCCCAAGGTAATATTCAAGGAATACCCAAGCAACTAAGCTTGGGGATGCCCCGGAAGGCATCCCCTCTTTCGTCTTCAACATTATCGGTAACCTTACTTGGAGCTATATTTTTATTCGTCACATGATATGTGTTTTGCTCGGAGCGTCATTTTATTTTGTTTAGATTTTCTTGTTGTTATTTATAGAAATGTTTTTCATCTTTTAGTTCAATAAAAGTGTCAAGTATAGCCTTTACCATACCTATTTTGCAAGTCTATATGTTGCTGTTTTGAAAACAGAAAGTTTTCTATCATTGTATGAATTCTTTTGGAAAGTAAGAACATGATAAATCTTGAAATTTTTACACAATGAGTACCAACAAATTTTATACAGGCTGGTAAATTTTCAGAATTTTGTCAGTTAGGTAAGTATGAATACAATTGCACTCTTTACAGACTGTCCTGTTTAGACAGATTGCTGTTATGTTTGTATTGTTTGCATATGTTTACTTGTTTAATGATTCTATTTGAGGATAGGAGTATTAAATATGCAGAGGCATTTAGTATGCAATGTTAAATAATAATTTTAGTGATTTGCTACAGTATAGAATAATAAGGTTTTGCATTTGATTTATACTAACTTTTCTCACGAGTTCTTGTTGAGTTTTGTGTGGATGAGGTTTTTAAGATTTAGGGAAACCGTGATATAAAAGGAACTAAGGAGACACAAAAGCTCAAGCTTGGGGATGCCCAAGGCATCCCTAGTTAATATTTCAAGAAGTCTCAAGCATCTAAGTTTGGGGATGCCCCGGTTGGCATCCCACCTTTCTTCTTCAACAATGATCGGTTAGTTTCGGTTGAGCCTAAGTTTTTACTTCTTCACATGATGTGTGTTATTTTTAGAATGTCATTTTATTTTGCTTTCTGTTTGAATAAAATACTTAAGATCTACAATTTAATTTATGAGAGAGAGTCTTCACATAGCTACTTAATTATTTGACTACTCATTGATCTTCACTTATATCTTTTTGGAGTAGTTTGTCATTTACTCGTGTGCTTCACTTATATCCTATGAGTAAATGGTTGAATGAATTGAATATCATAAATCTGAAATTGTATATGCTTCATATGCTTATCCCATGGGGAGTAATGACTTCACATATAAGAAGTAGAGGTGGTAAATTTATTGAAAGTTAGCAAACATAGTATTGGTCACTTGAACGATTCATGAAAGAATATTGAAGGAAGAGAGATTTCACATATAAATATACTATCTTGGACATCTTCTATGATTGTGAGCCCCATTAATTATTTTTAAACTTGAGCAAATTAGTTGAAGTTGGACAAGGAAGACAACTTAATGAGTTATGCTTGGGTATATTTGTATAGAAGTTATATTGTTATGGATCCTCCAACATGTGGTTCTTGCTATTTAGAATCTTTTGCTAGCCAAAATTTCTGTACTAAGCGGGAATACTGCTTGTGCATCCAAAATCCTTGAACCAAGTTTCTTCCATGAGTGTCCACCATATCTACCTATATGCGGTATTTACCTGCCGTTTCAAGTAAATTTGCATGTGCCAAACTCTAAACCTTCAAATAATAATCTGTTTTGTATGCCTGAATCGCTCATGTAGCGACTAGGGGCTGTTAGTATCTTCCATGCTAGGTGGGTTATTCTCACGATGAGTGTTTATTCACTTGTCATTCACGAGAGAGTGGCTGGTAATTGGGATGCCCAGTCCTCTTATCAAAAGATCAAAAACAAAATTGCAAATAATTAAACAAAACTTCCCCAGGAAAGTTGTTGGTATGGACGGTACCCGTTGTTTCGGATCAGCCATGGAGTGTGATTGTTGGTGGAGGGGTAGTAAAGACTTTACCATTCTGTTTGGGAACCGCCTATAATATGTCAAGCATGGAAGATAGTGAGAACTCTTGGTTGTTATGTTGACAATGAAAGCATACCTCTCAAAATTATGTTCATCTCTGTTTTAAAAGCTTCGAGCTCTGGCACCTCTGCAAATCCCTACTTCCCTCTGCGAAGGGCCTATCTTTTACTTTTATTTTTGTTGAGTCAATTTCTTATTCCAACCTATTCTTTAGTTGGCAAGCATCATGTGATGGGGAAAGATCTAAGCATATATGGCCATTCAAATATATTTGATCATGAATTATTATTGTTGACAATTATCTATATGATAAATAAGTTGGGAGGCGAAACACTAAGCCCCTATCTTTCTCTGTGTTCGATGGATGCCATTTGTTCTAAAAATATGCTTTGAGTGGTAGCAATCATGGAAGACTATATGATAGTTGAGTATGTGGGATTTGCTAAATCAAAGCTCTTACATAGATCCTTCCTGAAAATAAGATGAATTGTATTGTTTGATGACTAAGAACTTAGTTTGTTAGTTTTCAAGAAAGTTTATTATCTATGCTTTAACATGTGAATAGCTTGCTACTTGGTCATGAGAAGTTTTATGAGATGAGCTACTGTTTATTTGATATATAATGATGCTAGAAAAAGTGATTCAAATTATCATTGATCAAACTTGTGCACTTGCTAGCATTCACACTTCATAAACTATTTCTTTTATCATTTACCTACTCGAGGACGAGCAGGAATTAAGCTTAGGGATGCTGATACATCTCCAACGTATCTATAATTTATGAAGTATTCATGCCATGTTTACAACAATTCTATATGATTTTGGTATGATTTGATTAGAAGTAACCCGGACTGACGTTGTTTTCAGCAGAACTACCATGGTGTCGTTTTTTGTGCAGAAATAAAAGTTCTCGAAATGGGCTAAAAATTTACGGAGAATATTTTTGGAAAATATAAAAAATACTGGAACGAAAAGAAATCGGAGAGGAGTCCCGAGGCAACCACAAGGGTGGAGTCTCGTGGCCCCCCTTGACTTCTCCCCGACGCCAACACCTCCTATAAATACCAAAACCTCCAGAAATAAACCTAGATTGGGAGTTCCGCCGCCGCAAGCCTCTATAGCCACGAAAAACCAATTAGGAGCCCATTCTGGCACCCTGCCGGAGGGGCAAACCATCACCGGTGGCCATCTTCATCATCCCGGCGGTCTCCATGACGAGGAGGGAGTAGTTCACCCTTGGGGCTGAGGTTATGTACCAGTAGCTATTTGTTTGATCTCTCCCTCGTGTTCTTGATTTGGCACAATCTTGATGTACCGCGAGCTTTGTTATTATAGTTGGATCATATGGTGTTTCTTCCCTCTCTATCTCTTGGTGTGATGAATTGAGTCTTGCTCTTTGAGGTTTCGTTATGTTGGATTGAGTATTGGATTTGAGAACACTTGATGTATGTCTTGCGATGGGATATCTGTGGTGACAATGGGATGTTCTATTGATTCACTTGATGTATGTTTTGGCACTCAACTCGCGGATTCCCGAGGTGACATTGGGGTAATCTATGCATAGGGGTTGATGCACGTTTTCGTCCTTCGTTCTCCGATAGGAACTTTGGAGTGATTCTTTGTTGCACGTTGAGGGATTGTTATACGATCCGATTATGTTATCATTGTTGAGAGAACTTGCACTAGTGAAAATATGAACCCTAGGCCTTGTTTTCAAGCATTGCAATACCGTTTTTGCTCACTTTTGTTAGTAGTTACCTTGCTGTTTTTATATTTTCAGATTACAAAAAGCTATATCTACCATCCATATTACACTTGTATCACCATCTCTTCGCCGAACTAGTGCACCTATACAATTTACCATTGTATTGGGTGTGTTGGGGACACAAGAGACTCTTTGTTATTTGGTTGCAGGGTTGTTTGAGAGAGACCATCTTCATCCTACGCCTCCTATGGATTGATAAACCTTATGTCATCCACTTGAGGGAAATTTGCTACTCTCCTACAAAACTCTATGCTTGGAGGCCCAACACGAGTCTACAAGAAGAAGGTTGCGTAGTAGACATCAATGTACTACTTGTCCCCTTTCAAATTGGCCACTTTGGGATCCCTTCCCGCCTACGTTTTGGGGGAAGAGGACCGAGGCCACTATAAAGATAGGTTAGCCACCACCATAGAAGGGGTCGAATCACTCTCACCCCCGGGACCTCGCGAGGTTGTTCACCCTCTGTACTCATTCATCCTCAGCCCCTCGTGAGGCCAATACACCACAAAGCAGGAGTAGGGTTTTACACCGCAAGGTGGCCCGAACCTGGGTAAACTGTTGTGTTCATCTTCTTCCTTGCTCACGCGAGTCCGGCTAGGCTAGGCTGTGGGGCAACGAGCTGGTAGGCTGGATATATTGAGTTTTTCGCACATGCCCCAGAGTTTGAACCTTCTTGGGTCTGCGGAACCCTGAATCCGACATTTGGCGCGCCAGGTAGGGGCATGTCGAAGCTCTGCCTCTTCACCAACTGCGCTCCACCCGCGTTTCATGGTTCCCATGGCCGACGCCGCCCCACCCGTCGGCCCGCCGGGCGCTTGCGGAGGCGCTGCGGGCCACCGGGCCTTTACCCCCGCCTGCGGCGGGTGTAGTGGCCACGGAAGTTCAGGCCGGCGTTGCCCCCTCAGTACGACGGCGCGGCGGACCCCGAGGAGTTCCTCCGGTTGTACGCGCAGGCCATCTGGGCTGCGGGCGGACACGACAAGGTCATGGCGAACTGGCTCCCTATGGACCTCATAGGCGCGCCGCGCGCCTGGATGCTCAGCCTGTCGAGGTCTTCGGTGGCCTCCTGGGAGGAGCTGCGTGGCCTGTTCGTTGCGCGCTTTGTGGCGCCGGTGCCCCACGCTGTCACGTCCATCCTCGGTGGCTTGCAAGCGCCAGCCTCGGGCCGCCACGTCAAGCAGCTCCTCCGTCGGGTGGGGGCTGCTCGGCCGCGACAGGGGGCTCCTCCAGACCATGCAACGCCTGAGACCGACATCACCTTCGACTCCAGGGATCACCCCAAAACCGCGGTCGGCGTCGCCGCGCTCCCCATGTTGTGCATGCCCACCATCAGCAATGTCGCGGTCACCAGTACCCTCATCGATGGCGGGGCTGGCCTCAACGTCCTCTTCGTGGAAGCCTTCGACCTGCTTCAAGTGCCCTACGACCAGCTTCTACCCACCAAGCCTTTCTCAGGAGTCACTGATGGCTCCACTGTTCCCCTGGGGCAGGTGCGCCTCCAAGTCACCTTTGGCAAGTGTGACAACTACCGCACCGAGCTCATCGACTTCGACGTCGCCTACATTGGCCTCCCGTATAACACCATCCTCGGGTATCCGGCCCTTGCCAAGTTCATGGCAGCGACACACCCCAGATACAACGTAGTCAAGATGCCTGGAAGCAGCGGCATCATCTCCGTGGTGGGGGAGACCAAAGTTGCACTCCTGGCCCTCAAGCTCGCTTTCAAGGCCACGGCGGCCACGCGACCAGGCGCTGCGGACGCTCCAGAGATCCCGAAGGCCGCGCCCGCAAAGAAGAAGCAATTGTTCTCCCAAGACCGGGCCGAGACGAAGCAGGTGCCCGTCGACGATGGAGGTTCAGGCCCCACCTTCACCATAGGTGCCGGCCTCCTTCCGGATCAGGAGGAGGCGCTGGTCAGCTTCCTTCGTGCGAACAAGGATGTGTTTGCATGGGAGGCGACGGACTTGGTCATTGTCTCGCGGGATGTGATCGAACACCATTTGATGGTGTGCCCTAGTGCGCGCCCAGTGAAGCAGAAGGCGCGGCGGCAAGCCCAAGAGAAGCAGTCCTTCATCGTCCAGGAGGTCCGCAAGCTGCAAGAAGCCGGCGTCATTCGGGAAGTGCGGCACCCGGATTGGCTGGCCAACCCGGTCATCGTCCCCAAGAAGGGCGGGAAGGAGCGCATGTGCGTCGACTTCACCAGCCTCAACAAGGCATGCCCTCAGGACCCGTTCCCTCTTCCGTGCATCGACCAGATCGTTGACTCCACCGCCGAGTGTGACCTGCTATGCTTCCTGGATGCCTTCTCGGGCTACCACCAGATCAAGATGGTAGTGCAGGACATCGAGAAGACAACCTTCCTTTCCCCGTGTGGGGTGTACTGCTACACCTGCATGCCCTTTGGGATGCGGAATGCCAGCGCGACCTTCCAGCGATTGATGCACATCGCTCTGGGCTGGCAGCTCGGGAGGAACACCAAGGTGTACGTCGATGACATAGTGGTCAAGTCGCGGGAGGCAAGGACCCTTGTCGAAGACCTGGAAGAAACGTTCGCCAACCTATGCAAGGTAAACCTGCGGCTCAACCCGGAGAAGTGCGTGTTTGGTGTCCCATCCGGCAAGTTGTTGGGGTTCCTGGTATCACACAGAGGGATCGAGGCTAACCCCGAGAAGGTCAAGGCGATAGAAAGGATGAGCCCACCACAGACGCTCAATAAGATGCAGAAGCTCGCGGGCTGCACCACCTCACTGGGGCGCTTCATCTCCAAGCTTGGCGAGCGCGCCCTCCCGTTTTTCAAGCTGATGAAAAAGAAGGGCCCCTTCGAGTGGACCCCAGAGGCTGAGGCGGCTTTCCAAGACCTCAAGAGGTACTTCACAAGCCCGTCGGTGATGGTGGCGCCTCGCCCTCTTGAGCCCTTGGTGCTTTACCTGGCCGCCACGCCTCACTCGGCTAGCACGGCGCTCGTGGCGGTCAGGGAGGAGTGCGTGAGTGCGGGTGCGCAACATAGCGTCCCGTGTACAGTCACACCATCGCCACCTCAGGATGGCGCTCCTGAGGCCTCAACCACTCCATCGGACTGCAAAGCTCTCGAGGTCCCCTCGTCCCAAGTGGAGTGGAACGTCGTCGACGCCTCTTCCCTCGTCAAGCACCCGGTGTACTTCATCAGCGCGGTGCTGCGTGACGCGCGTGCATGCTACCCCATGCCACAGAAGCTCCTACTCATGCTCCTTGTTGCATCCAAGAAACTGCGCCACTATTTCCAAGGGCACCCCATCAAGGTCGTCTCTGCGTACCCCCTGGAGAAGGTGTTCCATAGCCTCAATGCTGCGGGGAGGGTTGCCGAGTGGAACATCGAGCTGCAAGCGTTCCAGCTGGAGTTCAGCACCACCAGGGTCATCAAGGGCGCGGCCCTCGCTGACTTCATGGCAGAATGGACGGATGCCCCTGATAGGGGATGGGCGACGATCGGTCCATCGCGCCCGGAGACGAGGCGCCTGATGGCTGGGTCATGTACTTCGACGGTGCATTTGCGCGGCAGGGCACGGGGGCTGGAGCCGTGCTCATCTAGCCGACTCAGGATAAGCTATACTACGTTGTGCAGCTCTTCTTTCAGCATGGCGAGAAGGTCTCCAAGAACATTGCGGAGTACGAGGGCCTGATCGCTGGCCTCAGGGCCGCGGGGCCCTGGGGGTCAAGCGTCTCACCATCAAGGGTGACTCTCAGCTCCTCGTCAACTTCTCCAACAAGGAATACAAGCCTAAAGATGAGCACATGGAGGCATACTTAGAAGAGGTACGTAAAATTGAAAAACACTTCTTGGGCTTGGAATTGCAGCACGTCCCGCGTGGCACGAACAAGGAAGCAGACGATATCGCCAAGAGGGCATCCCAACTCGAGCCCCAGAGGCCTGGCGTCTTCGAGGAGAGGCTCTTCAAGCCATCGGCAGCCCCCCTGCTGCGGGCCCGACGATGCTTCGGGAGGAGCCGCCCTAGGCCCTCTCCTCAGGAGCCCCGGCCTGCGGCCCTACCTTAGGAGTCTGCTTGCTCCTGGCACTGGAACCTCAGGAGGGTTGCTGGACCGAAGAGTTCAAGGCATACCTGCTCCGCGGCACCCTGCCGGAGAAGGAGGAAGACACAGAATGCGTGGCCCGTCAAGCCACCGCTTATAGCTTGCAGGACTGCGAGCTCTACCGAAGGCGTCCCAACGATGTCTCGCTGTGATGCATATCCAAGGAGCAAGGGCACGAATTGCTGGCTAACATCCACGGCGGGGATTGCGGGCGCCATTCTTCATCACGCACCCTCATGGGCAAGGTATTCCGCAGCGGGTTCTACTGGCCCACGGCGCTCAATGATGCCACCGAGCTGGTGCGATCCTGTGAGGCCTGCCAGTTCCATGCCAAACAGATTCACCAGCCCGCTCAGGGCCTCCAAACCATCCCGCTCTCATGGCCTTTCGCGGTCTGGGGGCTGGACATCCTAGGCCAGTTCCCCCAAGCGGCCGGGGGCTACCGCTACCTCTACGTCGCCATCGACAAATTCACCAAGTGGGCGGAGGTGGAGCCCGTGCGCACCATTCCTACTGGCTTAGCCGTCAAGTTCATCAAGGGCCTCGTGAGCCATTTCGGGGTCCCAAACCGTATCATCACTGACAATGGCTCTCAGTTCACAAGCAATCTCTTCAGGACATATTGTGCTAACCTTGGAACGCAGATATGTTACGCTTCAGTGGCACACCCATGGAGCAACGGCCAGGCCGAACACGCCAACGCGGAGGTCCTGAGGGGCCTCAAGACAAGGAGCTTCAAGAAGAAGCTTAAGGCCTGCGGCAGGGGTTGGCTCGGTGAGCTTCAGTCCGTGCTGTGGTCCATCTGCACCACCGTGACTAATCCCACCGGCGAGACCCCGTTCTTCCTCGTCTACGGGGCTGAGGCAGTCCTCCCACACGAGGTCAAACATTGCTCCCCGCGGGTCTTGGCATTTGATGAGGCACACCAGGACGCCTCTCGGGGAACAGATCTCGTGCTCGGGGAGGAGGGCTGCCGCCAAGCCTCGCTCCGTGCCGCGAGGTACCAGCAAGCGCTATGGCGGTATCACTACCGTAGCGTCCGCTCCAGGACCCTCGAGGTGGGTGACCTCGTACTGAGGCGGGTGCTCTCCAGGGAGGGGCTTAACAAGCTCTCACCTATGTTGGAGGGCCCGTTCAGGATCGCCCGTGTCTCCAGGCCTAGCACCGTGCACCTGGAGACGCAAGACAGGGTCCCCATCCAACATGTCTGGAACATCCAGCACCTCCGGAAGTTCTACCTGTGACACTCTCACGTAATAATGAGTGGGGCAGTACACGCCCCGGAGTCTCCTGAGCGCCGCCCTGGGGCCTCACGGGGGCTCCCACCCACGTCCAGGTGGAAGCCCCATGCTCTGCGCTGGCGGATGACACGGTCTTTCAATGACTATGCCCACACCTAGTGGAAGCCCCATGCTTCGCGCTGGCGGGAAGACTAGAAGACTAGTGTAGGCACTGGACGCGGCTGTTCTTTTGCTTGCTTTTGTAGCTGATTTGCCACTTCTTGGAATGAAATTCGAAGTTCTCGCTTCTTTATTTGAAAGGGATGGGAATTTTTCTCCTTGCAGCGTTTGCTCTTTTGAGTCTTGCAATTGCCCGTCACTCCTCTCCGCGCGTCTCGCGAGCGGGGGCTAGGCACAGTTTGTATGTCCGGGTCAGCCTACGAACACACCTCGTAAAAGGCCTGGCGTCTTACTTTGGCATCCTGATCCTCCCGTGACGCTCTTAAATGAGCCAACGGGCATGTGCACCCTCCCAAGTCCTCATCTCCTGGCCTCGCCGGGCATCGCGACCCGGTGTACCAGTGACGACCGGCCTTCGCCCGGGGGGCTCGCGTGGGGCGCGACGCCCTGTGGGGCAAAGCACCTCCGGAGGCCCCATATTCTCATGGCCTACTCAAGACCTTGCGGCCGCTGGGCGTCTCCTGAGGCCTGAGAACCTTCAGACCCTTGAGAAGGAAATCCCCGACAAGATCTCTCTGGAACGAGAGGCACACAGGAGACCCAAGCTCCGGAGGAGCATGCCTTCGCGGCACAGTCTACCGCAAGCACACCAAGCTAAGTTATCCTAATCACGATCGACAAGAGCCTGTCGATTGGTAGCAATATGAATGCTAAGTTACGAAATAAAATGTTAACATAACGGCGTGGGCGCCATGGTCCATTACATGCCTCAGCAGGGCCTTCTGAACTTCTTGATGCAGGGAAAAGAAAAAAAAGGAAAAAGGAAAAGCGGCCTCGCAACCACCGCGACACTTGAGGCCTAGCCCCAGCGACATTTGCGCTCAGTCGGAGTCCTCCTCCTGCTTCACCGGAGCGTGATGGCGAGGCGGCTCGTCGTCCTCTTGAGTGGGAGCGCGGCGACGGGTTGGCTCGCAGCCCTCCCCGATCCTGGATCGCGACGCGGCGGCTCATCGTAGTCATCATCGCTCGTGCTCTCCCCAGAGGAGGAGCCACCATCACTGGAGGCGCCTCGGCCATTGCCAAGGGCGAGTTCACCACCGAGGATTCCACCGCCCCTGCGGCCGTCGTGGTCGGATGGGTGGACGTCATCGTCGTCGTCATTGTTGCCCTTTGGGCAGCACCCCAGACGCCTGCCGTCCTCCCCGAAGATCCGGACATAGAGGGTCGTCGCTCCATCATGCCTGAAGTGGAGGGTACACCTCCCCTGCAGACCATGCGTGCGGGCGAACGGCTGCCACCCACAGTTTAGGAACACGTTGCCGGCGGGGGTGACCTCGACCTCCACCCACAAGGCCTTGCTGCAGCAGCCGTCGGCCTGCAGCCAGAGCCCGCCAGCCCCCCCGGCTGGCAGGGCGCTCGTGAACGAGCACGGGAGCTGGAACCAGCTGCCTGCTGGCCTTTCCGCCCACACCACAAACTCTGAGGGTGTGTCAGCCGAATGGGATCGCGGGCGCGGTGGTCGGAAGGGCGCTGCATTCTTCCGACCTTGGCCGCGGCCGTCGTGGCCACGACAGCTTCCGACACAGGAGGGAGCATTCCCACGACCACCATAGGTGTCACCAACCTTTGAGGGGGCGCACCCATGCCCTCGGGGAGCCACCACCGGCATTGCGGCATACTTGCGGGGACGGCCGCGGCCCCTCTTGGGTGGTGGCAAGTCTGGTCCCTCCTTGGGGTCCTTTCCTTTCTTGGCGGCGGAAAACCTCCTCACCGGCGCCATGGATGCTTCGGCAAGATGGCTAGACAATGGAGAAGAAGAAGGAGCGGGCAGCAAGAAGAAGAAGATGGGCTGGGGGCTCCGCCCCCCTTTCCCATTTATAGGCGGAGGAAGGCTAACCGGCGGCCTCTCATGTCCCAAGCAATGATGGCCTCGCTGCATGCGCCAGGCACTTGTCAAATCGGGCAGTTGCCGAGGCGACGTGGGGAAGCGGAGACGCCCACGTCCCGTCAAGCGCCACACGTCGACTTGGCCCGCAGGCGATTGGGGCCCGTGGCGCTTCGCCCTTGCCCTTTGGCTTCGCCTCGAAGCCAAGCTCGAGCGCGCCTTGGGCTCGGGGGCTACTGTCGGCGTTCTGGGAACCAGGGTACCCAGACTTGCCAGCCTGTGGCCCATGGCGTGGCTCCCTCGACAGCCTGGTATGGCCCATCTACAAGACCGCCAAGACAAGACCGTCGTGGGGCCCCATGGCCTCGTGAGGCGGACAACACCAAGACCTCCGGAGGGGGCGGCCTTCCCAGTCTGCCTCCCGACGAGCAGAGATTTCTATGCAGGTACTAGCCTCATGAGGCTGCAATGATGCAAGCCATGACGACCAAGGCCAGGCGGGCGCCAGCGGGAGCAGAGGAGGCAGTTTCCTCTTTGGTGCTAAGGAGGCAAGGACAGGCGTGGATTCCCGAGGAATCTACCAAAGGTTTCCATTCCGGTGCTACAATACGAAGACCACCAGCACGACAGGACGGATGTCATCGCCGAGCCCATCGTTGCGTCATGACTAGAAGCTTTGCAGGTGAAGATCACCTTTCGTCAGGATAAGATGTACTACTTGTCCCCTTTCAAATTGGCCACTTTGGGATCCCTTCCTGCCTACAATTTGGGGGAAGAGGACCGAGGCCACTATAAAGATAGGTTAGCCACCACCATAGAAGGGGTCGACTCACTCTCACCCCCGGGATCCCGTGAGTTTGTTCACCCTCTGTACTCGTTCATCCTCAGCCCCTCATGAGGCCAATCCACCACAAAGCAGGAGTAGGGTTTTACACCGCAAGGTGGCCTGAACCTAGGTAAACTACCGTGTTCATCTTCTTCCTTGCTCATGCGAGTCCGGCTAGGCTAGGCTGTGGGGCGACGAGCTGGTAGGCTGGATAGGTTGAGTGTCGGCGTTCTGGGAACCAGGGTACCCAGACTTGCCTGCCTGCGGCCCACAGCGTAGCTCCATCTGGGGCCTGGTATGGCCCATCTTCAGCATTAACAACACAAGACCCACGCGAGGGGCCAAGCCTCGCGAGGTGGAGGACGACAAGACCTCCAGAGGAAGCGGCCTCCTTAGGCCGGCTCCTGAGGAGCGGAGATTTCTATGCAAACCCCACCTCATGAGGTTCAGATGACACAAGCTCTGACGACCAAGGCCAGGCGGGCGCCAGCGGGCGCAGTACAGCAGGTTTCCACTTTGGTGCTAAGGAAGCAAGTGCAGATGCAGAGTCCCGAGGAATCAGCCAAAGGTTTCCATTCCCGTGCTACATGACTAGGACGGCAGAACGGAGGTCATCGCCGAGCCCACCACGACATCACAACCAGAAGCTTTGCAGGCGAAGACCACCTTTCGTCAGGATAAGATGTACTACTTGTCTCCCTTCAAACTTGGCCGTTGTGGGATCCCTTCCCGCCTTCGTTTGGGGGGAAGAGGACCAAGGAGATTATAAATATAGCTAGGCCACCACCGTAGAAGGGGACGGACGAATCAGATCACCCCCACCAGCTCACACCAACACAAGAACACACCTCCTGAGGTTGTTCTCCCGCTGTACTAGTTCATCCTCTGCCCACCTCGAGGCCAATCCACCACAAAACAGGAGTAGGGTTTTACACCGCAAGGTGGCCCGAACCTGGGTAAACTGCCATGTCCCTTTCCTTTCCAGTTCATCAAGCTAGACCGTGAGATCGACGAGTTAGCAGACTGGGGAGACTGAGTTCTTTGCACGCACCCCAGAGTTTGAACCTTTCTTGGGTCAGCGGAGCCCTGAATCCAACATTTGGCGCGCCAGGTAGGGGTGCGTCGGAACCTCTCTTCCGCCGGTCGATTCACCGCCGTTCCACCATCACCATGGCGGGAGATCCTCGAGTTCACGCTGAGCACTGGGCCGCTCGGCCCGCCCGAGCAGCGCCCCCTGCCCAAGAAGCCCTCCACTCTACGCTCCTTGCAGCCCGCACGGCGGCTAGCGCTGTCGGCATCAGGCAAACACCGCGCCACCGTGCGGTCTTCGGGCTACGCTGGGGTGACGACCCTCCACACACGCCGGCAGCAGGCGAACACACGAGCCGCGCTCACGGGAGCTGCTGCGGTGCAGGTTGGCGGAAGGTGGCCACGACGCCCAACTGGAGTGCGTCGCCGAGCTACTGGATGCCGCCTGCGAGGGCGTGGTGCCCTTCTGCACCTTGCCTACATCGCAAGCGCTGCCGGGGGAATGCGCCAACTCTCGTCACACCCACGCGCCTTTCTCGGGGGGCCCGGAGGATCTCGCGACGCCAACCTGGCCCGTGACGCCGCTTACCCTACCCAGGATACGTCAAGCCCGGGCGTGACGGGACCGGGCGACCCCTCCTGGGACCACGACGGGATGCCACCCTACGGTCGTCGCGACCTGGCGCCAGGCATGACAAGCAACGGCGCCGGGCGGCCAGGCACAGACCCGGGGATGGTGGCTTCGGGCACTCCTGTACTTCCACTGATGAGCCTGCTGTATGCGCCAAGAGGAAGCCCCTGCTCGCTCCCCTCGCCAGCCTGGGTGCCAGGACCACGTGAGACCGAGGCTCTTCGCGGGCCGCCTCGGAGCTTCACCGGCGTCTTTGACAACAACAGCCACCGGGTACAGCCGATATCTCAGGAGCACGATTACGCTAACCATGGACCGCAGGTGAACCAAGCCACGGCAACGGCCATGGACCTCAGGATGATGGCCCCACCGCAAGCGGACGAAGTGCACTGGGATCTGCGCGGGGGGAGCCCGGCGCCAGGGCCTCCCCCGCGCCGCGTGGAGCAAGGCACCGCCATGATGGCGGCGCACGCTGCTTGCAGGTAAGTCCTCCGCTGGGGAAGGCGCGGGCGAGCCCTTCCCCCCGGTGGGGGGCCTGCGATCGCCAGGGCACCGCCACGTCCCCCTCGCCCCTTGGTCTCGTCCTGGTTTTTGGACGCCCCAACGGTGGTTAGGGGAGGCGCAGGGCGGGACCCTCGCCAGGCGTCAGGGACGCCCGTGAAGATCTCCGCTCGTGACACTCTCACGTAATAATGAGTTGGGGCTGTACACGCCCCGGAGTCTCCTGAGCGCCGCCCTCGGGCCTCACGGGGGCTACCACCCACGTCCAAGTGGAAGCACTTAGCTCCGCACTGGTGAGAAGACTAGTCTAGGTGCCAGACGCGGCTGTTTGTTTCGCCCTCTTTCTGTAACCCGATTTGCCATCTTTTGAAATGAGATTTGGAGTTTCGTGAGCTTATCAAAAGGAAAAAGGGGGGGAGATTTTTTGATTCGTGGTGTTTTCTTGCCTTTTGGTTTATGTTAAAAAGCAAGGCTCATGCCAGCTGCCCCCCCCCCATGAGCACCCCGCGAGCGGGGGCTGGGTGTAGCGTGCGCGCAGGCTTGGGCCAGCCCAAGCGGCGCTGAGGCCCCCACGGGGCCAAAAGCGCATCTGTCGCAGGACCACTACGCGCACGCCTTGCCGTGACTCGGCAATCGGCTCCTCGCGCGGTGCTCTCGGGCGGGCCTGCAGGTTCCTCAGGACGCTCAAGCCCTCGCGAGCCCCCGTGGGGCCCGCCTCGGGAAGGGAGCGCCCTCACGACACAAGAACCCGTCCAAGACCGCCGGCACCAAAGGTAAGTCACAACAAACTACTCTAGTAGGGGGCCTTTCTGCCCTCGGCAGCACATTTCAGAATCAATTTAGAAGGCATATCATCGTTTCATACATAACGGGGGAACCCCCACCAAGAAAATGCTTTTCACGCCCCGCGGGGCCGGGCCCGAAATTTTGGTATACAGGTCAGGGTCGGAAAGGAAACGTAAGCCTAGCAAGACGCACTGCCATCGGCGTCGCAATCTTCATCATCACCATCGTCGGCACCACCCTCTTAAGCTGCGGGCACGTCCACGGCATCTTCACGGGCGAACTTCGCGACCAGGTCGTCCACATGGTCATCCACCCAGCTCGCCAGGTCACCCTGCGTGACCCTGGGCATGGGGGCTATCGCAGCATTGAAGTCGAAGTCAGGATCAAGGCTAAGAAGGTAGCTGAAGACACGCGAGAACGCGCGCCCGAGAAGTCCCCTGCTTCATTCCTCGACGAGCTGGTGCGCCCTTGTGGCCCGGTCTTCCAGACAGTTCATGACTTGGGTAAAGAAGTGGAGGTAGCCGGCGTCATCAGCCTCATGCGGGCGGGAGACGCTCTCTTCATAGATGGTATCCAAGGCCCGGTTGGCCCGGACCCTGAGGTCCTCAAGCATCGAGGAGCACTCGCGCTGCATCGTCCGACGGTGGTTCGCTTCGTTCGTGGCTTTCTCCACAAGAGACGTGATGCCCGCGACCTGCTGCTGAAGTGAGGACAAATCGGCTTGGGCGGAGGCCCGAGCCTCCTTGGCACTCATCTCGTGCTGCTCTGCCGCGACAAGCTTTGCCCTGAGGGCGTCAGCCCTGCCCTGCAACTCAACCTGCCGCTGTTGGAAGCGGGTCTCCTTGAGCCTCAACTTCTGGCGGTATTCGCCAACAAGAGCCCCGCGAATCTCCGCCACCCTTCGGTCAATCTCCTGCTGGATCTTGGCCTCCCGGGCGGCAACGGCGTCTTCAGCCGCGGCCACTTGGCACTCCCTCACCTCTAGTTGCTCGAGCTTGAGGTTATGTTCCGAGATCTCAAGCACCAGCGCATCCTCACTCGCCTGGCCTCCTTTCTCATCCGAGGGGGCCTCGCTCGGCGGTGCCGCCAGGGTGGCCCTACGCGCCTGGACCTACCGCTCAAGGGTGGCGTTCGAAGCTCGAAGCTCCTTCTCCCACTCCTCGGCCACCTCACGATGGCGGTCAGCAGCCCTGGCCTCCTCCAGAGCACGGGCGCAGGCCTCACGAGAAGCTGCGAGGGACGCCGCGGCGTCTGTACGAGCGCGCTCGTGCTGCAGATGCCCGAGGTTGATGGCGACCTTCAGCTGGTGCCACTCGCGCGCCAGGCGGAGGCCTTCCGCCTCGAGGCATGCGTCGACATCAACAAGTTCTCCCCCAAGTCGACCCAACACGCCCATTGCCTCCTGGAAAAGGTCATGGTGGACGACGCCGCGCCCGCGAGCAAGCTCCAGCGTGCGGCCGAGCCCTTCTTCCATGCCAGGGGCTGCCGGAGAGGCCCGAAATGACTCGCCCGTCTCTGGAAGGGGGCTGGTAGCCGGCGCTCCTTCTTCTGTTCCTCGGGCCTTGACGGAAGCGCTGTGCGACTGAATGCCGCTGCTCGAAGACGAAGCCGACGATGGGCTCGCCCAGCTACCAGCGAGCACCAGTGGAGGAGCCCTCGGCATGCCCCCTGCACCCCAGAGATGGTCGTGGAGGAAGGAAGCTGGGAGCACGGGCTCGCGGCCTTCCGGCGGCGCCTTCGCCTCGCGGGCCAGCTCCGTGCCCTGCGCGGGCGCCCAGCACGAGGGGCCTAGAATCGCGAGCGGGCCAAGGGCATCTGGGGGTCGCACCCCAGGCGGCTTCACCGCAACAACCGAGGGAATCCTGAGGAGCCAGAGTCAGAAAAGGGCGTGACACGCGAAGATCCACGAAGATAAGGTACTTACTCGTTCACAGCTATCCACTTCCTTTGCTTCAGGGCCCGGGGAGTGCCACCACTGCAGCTCTAGAGCCCTTTCCTCTTGTGGAGTGACCCGAGGTCCAGACGAGGTACGCTTGGGGCCGGTGCGCCACCCTTCGCGGCTGGGCTGCGGGCCGCCACCTCAGCAGCACCTGACGGCACCCGCTCTCCAGCGGACGCCTCTGGAGCACCTGACGGCACCCGCTCTCCAGCAGCCATCTCAGGAGCACCGGACGGCACCCGCTCTCCGGCGGCCGCCTCAGGAGCACCTGACAGCACCCGCTCTCCAGCAGTCACCTCAGGAGCACCTGATGGCACCCCCTCTCCAGCGGTCGCCTCAGGAGCACTCGACGGCGCTCGCCCCCCTGCAACCACCTCAGGGGTGCGTGCCACGGGATCGACGAGCACGGGAGCCACCAAGACGGGGTTCTCGCAAGGCCCCTCAAGACCTTCTGGGCGTAGCCCCCACTCATCGAAGAGGGGCATCTGCTTCACAAAGTCCTCCGTGTTCGAGCAGTGATACAAGAGGCATCCCTCCGCTGGGAGCGCGGCAGGTGCTGGGTCACCAGTCAGGAGCTCGAGCACCGCGCGCAACGTCTTGGAAGGGAGCGAGGGCACCTGGAGCCTCATGGGGTCGTTGGGGCCAGTGAAGGCCCACATTGGGCGAGAATGGCTCTGGAGCGGGGCGATGCGCCACCGGACAAACTCCCTCACCACCATCGACGCCATCACCCCTGCCTCCTTCAACCTGGCCAGCCTGGACCAGACGCGGGCGAGCCGGCGATCGACGAGCTTCACGTGCCCCCAGCCGGAGCTGGGTTCCGCCGACGCTCGCGGGAGCAGGAGCAGGGGGCTGTGTGTGGCAGCGTCCACATACACCCACTGCTTCCGGAATCCCTTCATGTCCGGGCGGAGCGTGAAGTCGATGCCAGAGCCAGCTGTCGCCGCCACAGCCTGGAATGCCACGCACCTCGAGCGCTGTCGGCCGTCGACCAGGTGAAGCGAGAAGAAATGGCGGAACAAGGCAACAGACGGAGCAACACCCACCATAGCCTCACACAGGAAGGCGAAGGCACCGAGGGGGATGATGGACCTGGGGTCCAGATGCATCGCTTGGATCTGGTAATGCGAGATTGTGGCATTGAAGAAATCAGAAAAAGGAGGGACCAAGCCTGCCAGGAGAGCGTGAAGGTGGATGGGGATCTCGGTGGCCTTCACGTCGACCAAGGCCCGGGAGGCGGGCCAGACCATCGTCGCCTTCCACTCGTTGGAATCAGCGGCGAGGGCCGACCGGACCTTGTCCAACCCCTCCTGATTGATCACCGTCGACCGATCAAGCGCGGGCTCCAAACCCGACTGGGATTCGGCGGGCACGCAGGCCTTCCCCTTCTTCTTCGACCTCGGGGCCATGGCGTCAAGGGTGGATTGGCACCGACACCAAATCTGGAAGGGGAGCCGCGAGTTCACAGGGAAAGGGGGAAGCCAAGGATGAGCACGACGGGTAATGATGGCAGTGCCGCGCTCGCAACAGGCAGTCGTCAAGTCTGGCGATTGCCGAGGCAGCGTGGGGAAGCAGAGACGCCCACGTCTCATCAAGCGCCACGCGTCTACCGGGTCTGCAGGCAATTAGGGCCCATGGTGCTTCACCCTTGCCCTTTGGCTTCACCTCGAAGCCAAGTCCAAGCGCGCCTTGGGCCCGGGGGCTACTGTCGGCGTTCTGGGAACCAGGGTACCCAGACTTGCCTGCCTGCGGCCCACAGCGTGGCTCCATCTGCGGCCTGGTACAGCCCATCTTCAGCATCAACAACACAAGACCCTCGCGAGGTGGATGACGACAAAACCTCCAGAGGAAGCGGCCTCCTTAGGCCGGTTGCTGAGGAGCGGAGATTTATATGCAAGCCCCACCTCGTGAGGTTCAGATGACTCAAGCTCTGACGACCAAGGCCAGGCGGGCGCCAGCGGGCGTAGTACAACAGGTTTCCACTTTGGTGCTAAGGAAGCAAGTGCAGACGCAGAGTCCCGAGGAATTAGCCAAAGGTTGCCATTCCCGTGCTACAAGACCAGGACGGCAGAACGGAGGTCATCGCCGAGCCCACCACGATGTCACAACCAGAAGCTTTGCAGGCGAAGACCACCTTTCGTCAGGATAAGATGTACTACTTGTCTCCCTTCAAACTTGGCCATTGTGGGATCCCTTCCCGCCTTCGTTTTGGGGGAAGAGGACCAACGCCACTATAAATATAGCTAGGCCACCAACATAGAAGGGGACGGACGAATCAGATCACCCCCACTAGCTCACACCAACACAAGAACACACCTCCTGAGGTTGTTCTCCCCCTGTACTAGTTCATCCTCAGCCCACCTCGAGGCCAATCCACCACAAAGCAGGAGTAGGGTTTTACACCACAAGGTAGCCCAAACCTGGGTAAACTGCCGTGTCCCTTTCCTTTCCAGTTCATCGAGCTAGGCGGTGAGATCGACGAGTTGGCAGACTGGAGAGACTGAGTTCTTCGCACGCACCCCAGAGTTCGAACCTTTCTTGGGTCAGCGGAGCCCTGAATCCGACATTGAGTTCTTCACACATGCGCCAGAGTTTGAACCTTCTTGGGTCTGCGGAACCCTGAATCCGACACCGACGTAGTTCAAGCGACATCATTTGGCCAATCGATCATATGGCCCATAGAAGTCCCATTGAATCTACGGCCCGTAGAAGGCCCATGGATCATACGGACCTTAGGAGGCCCACTACAGCAGACATATGTTGCCCATGGTTATTGTGGCCTAGTTCTAAATAAAAAGGTTACCACGGAAAAAGAACTGCAGCGACTACAAGCAAAAAAAATAAACAAGACAATAAGGAAATAAATAAGCAAGCAACTTACGCTAGGCTATTACGGCTATTACAAATATTACATCCACTGGGCATCAAAGTTCGCCACCAGTGCAAATATAGTGAACAAAGCAGCATATTACATACACTGGGCGTCTAAATTGGCCACCAGTGAAAATAAACGCGGCAGCAAAACAAGTCCAGAACTGAAACCACTTCAGAAGAGCTCAAGAAAAGATATCCTGGATACCCACCATGCTGGCAAGAACCTTAGCAAGCTTATTAGTTTTCTCTTGTTTGGCGCTAAAATCGTCCAGCGCTTGCTGTTGCACCAGAAAGTATGCATCTGAATTCTACAGGGACTTCCTCAGTCCTTCGGCTTCTCTCCGCAGCATAGCTGACTGATGCCTTTCTGCTTGTAGCTGAGACTAAAGAAGCTGAAGTGATTCAGGCAGCGAGTTCGAAGAGCTTCTGCCAGCGGTAGTGGCCAGTAACTCGAACACTACATCAACACAGGACTTTGGGGTTGTCTCACTGTCTGCAGGATAGTTTTTATCACCTTTCTTGGAGACTAACAGGGTTGTCTCACTATCTTGAACCTTATCTGCATTACTTTCTCTACCATTGCATAATGGGGTGCTCTTCTCCAATCTTCTGTTTGCATTCTACAAGAGAAACAAGCAGACACATCACAGGTTTAGCATGTAGTATATGAAGCTCACTTTAGTAAACCGGTTCAGTAGTAAGGTGGACAGGATAACAGCATGAAACAAACATATATCTATGTACTATGGTCACTGTATTGTCTATATCATTCTAGTTTATGTTGCCAAATCAAGATAGAGACACAGTTCAAATCATATCTTTTTAAGACACAACAGCATAGACACAATATAAGTGTGGGAAACTACACAGCACTGGCAACACTTGTAATGTGCATGACATGAGAACATAATTGTTTATACATCTGAAATTGAAATCAACATAGAGCAAGAAGTTAGAACAGCAATCCAGTTAAAGAAATAGGTTTAAAACATACCTGTCGCGCCATTGGAGTTTCAATTGGATCCTTCAAATTTGAAATTAGTTGGTATGAGTAAATACAGTGATGCAAGAGCAAAGGAGTATGGACCATACCTACGGAATCTGACCTGAGAATAGTTGCTCTTCTGGTTTAAACGTGGAGTTTGGGTTCGCTGTGGTGGTCTTCGTGCTTTGGGCATTGCAGTTGCTTTACAAACTGCTCGTGTGGGGGTACTTTGTGGTGGACATGGTGCTGTGTCAACTAGAAGTGGGTTACTATCTGCTGGGGTTGGGGTTAGATGGGGTGTAGCTGGTTCTCTGTCCAACAGTATAAGTGTACAATCTAGAAGAGTCTCGATTATGTGTGGTGGGGCTAGTTCGTGGGCCAGTACAACCATGGTTCTATCTGCATCGACGGGTAGCACCGTATTTTGTGAAGAACGGGTTTTTACTCCCTTAGATACGGCCATCACCCCCTCCAATTCAAATGGCTGATAAACAAGAAAAGAAATTGAATGTACACACATTGTATGATAGACAGATGTGGTAATTCACATATATGTTGTCTAACCAAACAGGACAGCATGACACAATTTCACATATATGATGGCTAACTAAACAGGATAGCATGACATAGTTTCAGATATATGATGGATAACTTAACAGGATATAATGGCATAATTCAACATATGATGAGTATCTAAACATGATGACATGACAAAACTATATGATGTCTTTCTAAAGTAGGTTGGGATGAAATAATTCACATACATGTTGTCTAAGTATATAGGATGGCATGATATAATTCACATAATTGATTCATATACTAAGCAGCTGGCACTCGCATGTATGATCTCTAAACTAAGCAGATGGCATTGAATATTGTGTATATGATGTCTAAACGAAGCAATGCAAGACACCATATGCATGATATGAGAAATATAAACATTGTAAGTTAGAGCATACACCTCAGGTGGGATATAGGACTTGTCATCTATCTCTGAATCCTCCTCTGAGGAGCTATCTGTAACCATCGAGATATATGCTTCAACAGGTACTATTGCCTGCTCTGAAGACCTTGTTTTCACTCCAGATTTTTCCATAACCGGCTCAAATGACCGATACACATGAAGAGTAGTTCAATCTACACAGATTGTCGACAAATGGAATACGTAATGAAAAAAAAGGATGGCATGAGATAATTCACATATATGATGCCTGGCTACACAAGATGGCGGTGCATAATTCACATATATGATAACTGGCTAAAAAATATGGCAGTGCATAATTCACATATCTGATATAGAAAGCAAACAGGAGGCATTCACACAAAGCATGTCTAATCTAAGTAGATGGCATGGCAATGCAAGACATCATATGCATGATATGAGCAATATAACCCTGCAAGTTAGAGCATACACCTCGGGGGGGGGGGGGGGGGCAATACGACTGGTCATCTGTCTCTAAATCCTCCTCTGAGGAGCTATCTGTAACCAGCAAGAAATCTGCATCGACAGGTAGCACTGACTGCTCAGAAGACCTTGTTTTCACTCCAGATTTTCCCATCACCGACTCAAATGGCTGATGCACAGGAAGAATAGATGAATGCACAAACATTGTTAACAAATGGAATACATTATAAAAAAATAGTATGGCATGATACAATTCACATATACGATGACTGGCTAAACAGGATGGCATTGCATGATTCACGTATATGATGCCTGGCTAAAGAAGATGACATTGCATAATTCACATATACTCCCTCCGTTCCTAAATATTTGTCTTTTTAGAGATTTCAAATGGACTACCACATACGGATGTATATAGACATATTTTAGAGTGTAGATTCACTCATTTTGCTCCGTATGTGGTCACTTGTTGAAATCTCTAAAAAGACAAATATTTAGGAACGAAGGGAGTATGATATAGAAACCAAATGAGTGGCATTCACACAAAGCAAATCTAAACTAAGCTGATGACATATAAGATGTATCAAGTAAGCAATGCGAGGTGCCATATGCATGATATGACCAACATCATGATGCCAGGTTAGAGCAAACACCTCAGGGGGTAAATAGGAGTGGTCGGCTCCCTTTGAATCCCCCTCTGAACAGTTATCTTCCTCTGGAATACAATCTGGAATGGGGGGAGGGGGGGGGGCCCGACGTCGCCCACCATGGAGCGGCGTCTGCATGACATTATATTCCCACGCAATGGTCTTCTTTTTTTCTCTACATGTTCAGTACGGTTGTGTACAATAACTGACATACATAATAATAAAACATAGTTAGATTATGTAAGGCCTAAGGGGTGTGACGGTGTCCTGGACTAGGGGGTACTCACCACGTCGTCCCCCCATCACGTGGATCGGGCCGAGGACCCCCATGGTGGTTCACTCATGGGCCACTTCAGGCAGCCCATGCCGCATACAAGGGAGATGCCACAAGACTTGGCGCACAAGACAAGGACTCTCCTAAACCCTAGGCCTTCGGTGCATTATATAAACCGAGGCCAGGCTAGTCAATAGATCAACTCATATTCATTAGAACAATCTCGTGGTAGACACATGTACTCTGTACTACACCCCATATGAATACAATCAAAAGCAGGACGTAGGGTATTATCTCTTTGAGAGAGCCCAAACCTGGGTGAAATCCTGTGTCCATGTTACCATCGCTCCAAGTCGCCTAGCTTAGGACCCCTACTACGAGATATGCCGGATACAGAATCGACATTGGTGCTTTCATTGAGAGCCTGCTGGGTGATCGCCACAGATCGATGGGATGATCAGGTTATATCTTTCAGTTGAATTCATGCAGAATAAATTGATTCCTTTGTGAATAGTTTCTACAGCCTTGCTATTCTGTTTGTAGATCAGTTTTTGTCTCGCTGGCGGCGGTGATTTTCACACAAGATCCAACGAAGGCAGGCTGGCGTGCGCTCATAGGTCACTTCGCGTGAGATCGGGCGGAGGGACAAGCGCAGATGTAAAGACCAATGAATAAAAGAACAATTCGGATGGTGCTCCTCAATCCTCATCGATTGAATTGTCCTCGTCCACGTAGGAGTATGAAGCCAAGTACTAGTACTATCCAAGCTAAGTATCCAACTCGGTTTTGTTCTCCATAGTACTAGTACTTTCTCCTACGTGAAGTAGAGATCAATTTAATCCTAGTACTAGTTCTATTAAGTACTACTTGATCTGCCCAAGTGTAGTCTGAAGTTCTAACTGCTGCGACCACATCGTGGGAAATTTATTCAAGTTTGTTTGAGATTGATTTTAGATCAGATCAGGAATTTCTTTTACGTTGGCAGCGTCTAAGCATTAAAAATCTACATGGCCGAGAACCGTGTGGCGGCAACGTACGAACATCAGCAATATACTGGTCGGCTGAGCGCTAGCTTCGCTCGCACATGTTCCGAGGAGCCTGGAACAATCCGGCTCAGACGGCGCGATACATAGGGAGATATTCCATCCTCCCTTTTCTCTTTATTATATTTTATTAAAGCATGGCGACAGCCTTTTTGCGAGTGATCTGTTTTCCATGCATGTTGCACATACTAGATCGATTGATTTAACCCTAACATTTATATGAGATCAAGGTCCAAAGGAAAATTGCTACCGGCGGTGCGCCCATACGTAGCATCCTGCGTTCTACCATGGTCTGAAGATCAATAGACGGTGACGTCTAAATGGAGCGATCGCGCCCCGTCAAGATCAATTAGGAGTACGCGCCTAGCACGGCCTGTACCATGTAATTGCAGGCCAAGGACACTCCCGCACGGGCAGCGGCCATCAGGGAATTCTTTCCATTTTCTTTATGCTTTTTCTCTGTGTAGTATTTTTCTTTGCCGCATGACTAACTCAGTCCAGTGCTAGTTTTTGCAGCACGACTTGTTAAGTCTAATTGATGAACAGTGCAAACTAGCTTTGCATTAACCGGCGTTTTGTCTGTACGCCTTTGTCCGCAGTCTAACGGACATTACATCTGCAAACAGACCTCGTCTCTCAGGCTATATTTCTCTAATTATTTACTTCACTTAAATTAATTAAGTAGAAGAACATTTTTTAAAAGGTATATTATTATTATCATTACTTGTTATTACTTTTGTCTGGCACTATTTTATTTGCACAGGTGAACCAACTTCAGCTGGTCTGCATCGCCATCTCGGCGAACTGACGTCGTCGTCCCTCCAGCAGGCTATATTTCTTAAATTATTTATTTTGCATAGATAAATTATACAAAGGGATTTTTTATTTTCCATCTTGCGCTGCTTTATGTATGCAGGAAAGTTAACTATGGTCATGCTATGCCGCCATCTCGGCAAGCCAACGTCGTCATCCCAATTGGTGTATATCGGCTCGCGTGTTCACCTTGCTGGTCAAATTGCCATACCGACATGTTCGGTTGCCTCGGGGACTTCGGCATCGCCGAGAGAGCTCTACCTCGTCGGATCTTCGGCGCACAGACCAAATTCCTTTAAATTATTTACTTCACTTATGTCAATTAAGTACAAGATTTTTTTCTTGGCTTCCACTATTTTATGTGTGCAGGTAGTCGACTTCGGCTGCGTCACGCGGTCACCTCGGCATGCCGACATCGTCGTCCTGCCTTCGTCGACCAAGTTGTATTGTCACCGTGCCGACCTACTTTCTCTCCTCGGCTGGACCGGGGGCTTCACCTCTCCACAGCGACCGTGTTGTGTCGCCACTTCAGAGTGCCGAGCTCTTTGTTCGGCCACCTCGGGACCGGCTTGGGGGCTGGGACCTCGTCCCGCCGTAAGCTCGGGCCACGTCATCGACACCGAACACATTAACCAGCTAAGTCGCTTTAATGCTAACTTTTTCAATTTTAAATTTTTGTTTGGTTTGACCAAGCATTATATTTTTATTAAACAAAAAGGTGTTTGTTAAAAACTTTGTTTGTTAAAAAACACCTCTTTTCCCCATGTTAACTGGGGGCTCTTAAATTTATATGAGTCATTTTATAATAATTTATTTCTTCTAAGTCATTGCAAAGTCTTTTTCTACCGCTCTTTTCTCGACTCGAGTGCATGGTCAATAGCCGGATAGCCTATTTTCTCTCTCAAGCTGCTTGAGTTTGGTACGCTAAGCTGGCCTAACGAGAAGCGCTCCGCCTTCGGGAAAGGAGGTTTAAGCTGAAGGCTGACCCGCTTGAAGTCTTGAGATCGGATGTGCGATGTTAAAGCACGACAGAAGCACAAACTAATTTTAAGACCAATTTTAGATTGACACCAAAAAACCTGATCTAATTTAGACGTAAAGTTCTTATGTGAGTTTTTTTGGTTTTCCTAGCTTATGGCACTTTTAACCTATTTGTGTGTTCCCAGCATAAGTCTCGCAGTAAAACGCCGGACACCTTTAAAGCTTCGGCAATATCAACGAGGGGCTGCAACTAGAGCCGAACCCACCAAAAGCCAAGGTACTCCGAGGAGTCCTCGGCAGAACTTTCTAGGATATTGGTTTATATGCATCAGTTTCGAATTGTGTCTTCGGTCAATAGTTGGGTTGCCCGGCTCCTGAGCTTGCCTCCTATGTTCCGCTTTGTTTGGCTAGGTGTGCGAAGCGAGAACCACTATGATTGTGCTTCCAGCTTGAATGGTTAAGCGCCTCAATGGAGAAAGCTGAAAACTGACTGTCACAATGGGCGTAAACTGGTCAGCGATCCGATGACGATGTCAAACTATAGATCGATAGCGATTACCCCGTGTTAAATGATGGACCTTTCATAACATTGGCCGAAGTGTTAATGGCTAGACTTCGGTCACTGCCGAACACTAATCGGGGGCTTGAAGCTAGCTTCCCCAGTTTAAGCTCCTATGACTAAGGGAAAGTTATAAAGCCCGCATATCTGATTGCCTTGTTTCCGCTAACACAACCGCCTCCGGGCACCGAGACGTCGACTAAGGGTTGTTTTGTTATTGAGGAAATACCCTGTGTAGCATCTACGAAGGGGTAGAAGCCGACGATGGGCCACTTTCAAATGATGAACGGTCACAGCGGAGTCAAAATAAACATATCATCAGCATTTGTATTCAGTATACAAGCGTTGCCTTCCGTAATCATCGTTATAAAGCCATAAATATGCATCAAATTTGACTTAAGATTTTGGCCAAGCTGGGTTGCCTGGCTCATGTGTTTAACCCTACGTTCCCGATTGTTCGGCTAGGGGGTAAAGGGAGCACCTCTGTGATTGTTACTTCCAGGTCCTCCGGGTTAGTACCTCAGACTGGGTGAAGCCGAAAGCTAGCCATCTTAAGAATATAATTGGTCGGCAACGACGGAAGTGAAAATTTAGGTTCATTAAAGACCACAGAGTTCGGGAACTTTCCCCGAACTAAATCCTCAATATTTTCCTCCTACATTGGTCGGAGTTGAGGTTTCACGATCATGGTCAACATGTTAGCCCGGGCAAAGGAACTTATAAAGGAACTATTTTTCCCAGAATATGTTTCTTATGTTAAAAAGTAATATAACATATCTCTCCGCGTACTTTTGTTTATAAAACCGTATGGCCGGATTTCCTTGTTAATCGTAAATCTTTGCCCTCATAAAGGCTTTATAAAGTAGGATAAACACTCCCCGGCTACTGGCCGAGGAGGTTGAAGCCGATGGTCGGTCAACAAAGTTTTGTACAATGCGGATCCGAGCATTAATGATGTAGAGTACTTGGATACATAGAATCATTACACATAATTTGTGATATTACTCCGAATATCGGTCCTTAATTCGGCCACCCATGCCCACATTAAGGCTTGGGGGCTACTGGGCTTCGGGCTTATCATTTACAAATATTAAAGGGGCAGATCGATCCACTGATCTAGTGTTGCCACCTGACCAGTGGCTCGGGGGCTACTGCATTACCTATTCAATGCAGAAAATTCAAAGCGCTCAGTGTTCGGCATGACCGAAGTATGGGCAAACGCATCTTCGGACAACAATAGGTACCATCTGGGACTTATCCGGCATTGGAGCTTGGATACAGTCCGGCGTTGGAGCTTGGATACAGTCCGGTGTTGGAGCATGGATGCAGTCCGGCGTTTGAGCTCAGCTGCAAAAAGACACCACGGATGCAGTCCGGCGTTGGAGCTTTAGATACAGTCCGGCGTTGGAGCACGGATGCGAGAGTACACTGCCGCACGGGAAACACTTCAAGCCCGAGGTGTGGCATAAAAATAACAAGGCAATGATAAAGGCCGAAGACTTAAAGGCCTCCTCGGATACCCGACGTGTAAACTCTTCGGATTCACTTCGGCGATCCTCAAGATCGAAGATGAGAAGATTTGTTGAGCCAGTTTTCAAGACAGACGGCCGAAGACAAAGAAATGTTCGGAAGAGCCAAGGAGCGTTCCCAACTTGAAGACCGGTTCAGGGGGCTACTGACGGTGTCCTGGACTAGGGGTAACTCACCACGTCGTCCCCCGATCAGGTGGATCGGGCCGAGGACCCCCATGGCGGTTCACTCATGGGCCACTTCGGGCATCCCATGCCGCATACAAGGGAGATTCCACAAGACTTGGCGCACAAGACAAGGACTCTCCTAAACCCTAGGCCTCCGGTGCATTATATAAACCGAGGCCAGGCTAGTCAATAGATCAACTCATATTCATTAGAACAATCTCGTGGTAGACACATGTACTCTGTACTACACCCCATATGAATACAATCAAAAGCAGGACATAGGGTATTATCTCTTCAAGAGAGCCCGAACCTGGGTAAAATCCTGTGTCCATGTTACCATCGCTCCAAGTCACCTAGCTTAGGACCCCTACTACGAGATATGCCGGATACAGAACCAACAGGGTGCATGCAGAAATCAAGACTGGTGGTAGCAAATGAGTGGATAGATCCAAAACTAATGATAGCAGGCAGATGATATAGCTTCCGTTTAAAAAGATAGACAATGGCTCATCTACTGTTTGTTGCCCACCCAACATGAACCACATAGAAGACCCCAGATGAACCAGATAGTCAACAGATACTATTCGTTGCTGCCTCCATATGTTCCCCACAGGCATTTTAAAACTCAAGTTGGAACATTAGTTTGGACCTGACTCGGAGTGTAAGAGGTGAACATGACAATAAAGTAGCAGGTAATAATAACCGATGTATAACGTAAGCAGACACAAAAGAGTGCGACCTCTCTTCCAAAATTGTGTAGTCCTCAGGTTCATCTGCTCAGTCGATGATGGTAATGCAGTTAGCGTGGCTGCCGGCAACGGGGAAGATGATCTGAGGCGGCGAAAGAAGGTCTGCAGGGGGAATCTCTGCTACCGTGAACGCTTCCGTCGATGGTGCACCTCAAGTGGGGTGGATGACGGCATGGCAGGAGCGGGACAAAACACACAGAGTTTTCTTTGACACCTATCTGAACATGAAGTAAATCTGTAAGGGCTCCTTAGAATTGGAGGATTCTAAAAACGCAGGGACAGGAAAAACACAGGAATAGGATAGGAATGCACGTGTAAAATAGAGCATTTGCAAACATAGGATTTCTGTCAACCTGGGTGTTTGGTTCACATGAATTGGAAGAACACAGGAATGGAGAAACATGGTCAAATTAAAGTCAAACCACATGAAAATGTAAAATAAGAATCTTATTATGCCAGTAATGCCCTTACTCCTGTTCTTCATGCATATTAATTTGAAAAGGACGTCCAAGTGGATATTAAAATTCCTACATTTTTTCTTTGAAAGAGACACCAAACGAAAAAAATCCTCCAGTTTTGCTTTGCTCCATTCCTTCTAACCAAATGCATGAATAGTAGTACCATAGTAAGGTTTCCAATTCCTATGTTTTCCTTCATTTTTTTTTCTTTGAACCAGTGGCGATTCTAGTAGGAAGTCTTCAACAGGATGAAGCCTGCCCTCGAAATATTTTGTGAGCTTAGATTTGGTCCACATGAATATCATATAATGGCTATCTTGCTAAACCGATTCAAATTATTGTTCAAAAGAGCATTTAGTTTTCTCCCTGTTAACTTTGTGACCATGATTCATTTCTTTCTAGATTTGCAACTGCTTTGAACCAAAGGATCCCTGAGGGATCGACATGAATGTAGAGTAACAGAGTGATGCAACGAGTGTACAACCTCTTTGGCATAGCCTTGTCGACCTCAACATCATTGGGTTGGACGTGGAGGATGGTGATGCTGGTGTGACTGTCGGAGGCGGGGAAGAAGATCTAAGGCCTCTGAAAATGGCACCGAGGGTACTGCTCCACTGTGATGGACGGTTCCGTCGTTGGAGCAGCTCCGGTGAGGTGTACGATGGCAAGGCTGAAGCAGGACAAGACAGACAATGTTAATCTGAAGTGGGAGTCTAATAGCAATAGATGATGTAAAATACATCACCAAAAAATGCTAGATGTAAAATGCATCAGCCGTGTTGCGGCCGCTCCGACAGATACTGTAAATACTGTTGACCCTGAACTTAACTGAAGAAACTGAACTTTACAGTCGAAACTGAATTTTACTGTCGAAACTGAATTTTACTGACGAAACTGATTGAACTAGTAGCAGAGCACTACAACAGAAGTTTAGGGCATTCAAGCACTGATTGAACATACTAGCAGAGAGCAGCTCGTGCAGCAGCACCACGAGCGAGTGCTAAATCAGCAACTCCTATAGCTACCGCAGGTCATGCAGCAGCAGCAGTGCGAGCAAGAGCAACAACAGAGCAGAGCAGTGTAACACCCCATGTCATTAGCCACAGTAATCACTTTTGATAATGACAAGTCAGCAAGTTTAACAGTGCATGATCATCATTAGCATCATATTGCATTTCAACCCCTAACTCAAATTCAAATTTGAATGAAAGTGGAAAATAAAAGTAGTCCGACGTAGAAACTAAAATGTACAATAAATAACAAATATTGCAGAGGCTGTTCTAAAATTGTAACCAACAATTAATAAATTAATTAAGTGGCTCTAACATTACCAAAACAGCAAGGATTAATGCATTTTATTTATTATAAAAATTGTGTGAACTCAAGTTAACTCCAAACCAATTTTTTGCAGTGGTAGGTAATGCCTAGTAATTATTGGAGCAAATGCCATGTTTTACAAAAATCATTTGGTGGCCTAACTAATTACAAAATAGAAGATAGGAATAAAGAAAAGGTAAAAGAAAACAAAACAAAAAAATAAATAAAAGAGAAACCCCCCTGGCCTAACTGGGCCTCAGCCCAGCCGGCCGGCCCACCCCTTCCCCCTATATGGCTCCCAGGCAGGAGGCCAACGCCTTTCGATCTAGTGTCGTTGTTTGTGCTAGCCTTCTTAAGGCAAAACTTGTCTGACTATGTCTGTACTCAGATAATATTTGTATGACTGACTTATGTATTCTGATCTTCAGATCCCTGGTCTGTAATATTGTGGATCTCCGTTTAATTTGTGTTAGAGTTGTGTTGTGATATCTTCCCGTGAGTCCTTGTGCTTGATCGTACACGTTTGCGTGTATGATTAGTGTATGATGGAGTCGGGGGCGCCACAAGTTGGTATCAAAGCCAGGTTTTGATCCTAGGACCTGTGGGTTATGGGCCCACATTGCCAACTGGGTGGTATTAGGATCTTTTATTCCTCGTCTATACTCAGGGACTCTGATCTCTCTTCTATTCGGGTTAAATAAATTTTACTAACGCCGACACTTAGGATCTCGTAAATTCCGTCTACCCGAAGAGCTGGATATCTGTGCAATTTCCCTGTCATTGATCTGATTAGTCTGATAATCATTTTCCTTTCCATTGTTTTGTTTAACCTTTCTCTCCGAGTTGTGTTAAACTTCTCATTGTCATTTGACAAATCTGAATTTCCTCTGTTTCAGATGGATCGTTTGTTTCCACCACGTCCAACGACACAGCTTGTGCTTCGCACTTGGGCTCGTGATGCCCCTGGGTTTCCAGCTGTCCTGATTGCTCTCATGACCAGACTTGGCTACCGCTGGTACCCTGAGTACATGATCTACGAGGATTACCGCGAGTTCAACCAGGAGCAGTACCATGCTGATGTTCGTATCTATGATCAGCAAAATGACTCAGACACCAAGCTACACCTTTACCACGGTATCGGCGTGACGATTGAGATGGCAGTCCATGATGCCGCCTACTCTGCTGTCGCACGTCTTCGAGGACAGTTCAGCGATATCTTGGATGACTCTGAGTTCCGATACATTTCGTATGCCCCTGCTGGAGATGCTACTGGATACTACACAGCTATCTGTGCCCCGTACGAGCCTCGTCGCTATGACCCGCGCGTTCTGATTCAGTGCACTCACTCTCTGGATCGCACTGTTCGGGCTCTTACCGTCGAGTTGGTAGCCACTCGAGCATGTCTCTACGATGCTATGACGCAGTTGCTACCCACTGTTCGCGCAGGGATACATCTGGAGCACATCCTTTACCCGCGCAGGACTCAGATGTATGCTGGTATTGATTGGCCTGCTGTTGGAGGTCATACACCTGCACGTGGACCTCTTCTTACAGCTCGAGACCAGATTCTGCATCTGAGTGCACATGGAGCGCAGGATCCTTCCGCGATGAACATTCGTCGTCCGCACTTGCAGTTACCCCGTTTTAGTGGTTTTCTCCGACGTTGATGTAGCCTTTGCTATGTCTCGTTGTGTACTTCCTTACCGCGTGCCTACGCGCCGCCTGGTATGTCTAGCTTTTGAATTTGCGCCGTTATGCTGTCCGCATGTACCCGACTCTGTGTATGGATCTGTATGTCTTAATTGACTACCGTTATGTATCTGTTACACTGCTTAATTATTGTCGAGTTACATCATGCTTGTCGCTAAACACTCGCAATTGCTTTTACTAAACTACCCCTGTTGATACTTAGCAGGATGGTTAGACCAGGTGGTCGTGGTACCCCTGAACGCCCACCACCGCCAGACTATATGGCAGCTATGATGCAATAGTTTGAGCTCAACCGCCAATTCATGACTGGAATTATGGCTCAGTTTCCGCATCAGAACAACCAGAACCAGAACCCAGCTTCAATAACTTTGACAGAGTTTATGCGACTTAACCCAACTCAGTTCCGCAACTCTGACAAGCCACTGGATGCTGATGACTGGCTCCGCGACATCACTCATGAGATGGAGTCTGCTAATGTCGCCCCTGCCAACTTCGTCAACTTCGCGGCCTTTTTCTTAAAGGGCCCCGCTGCTCAATGGTGGGACACACACAAACGTACACTGCCTGTTGGAACAGTCATCACCTGGTATGAGTTCCAGGCTGCTTTCCGTACACGTTACATCCCTCAGGCAATTATGGAATGCATGAAGACCCAGTTCCGTAACCTCACTTAGGGCAACAAGACTGTCGAAGCTTATCAGCAGGAATCTCTTGACCTCTCCCGCTATGCTGAAGAAGACATCGCCACAGATGCACGCAGACAAGAGAAGTTCCGTAATGGACTCCACCCAGACCTCAAGCTTGCACTTGCTGCTCAAGACTTCAATGACTTTTCAACTCTAGTGAACAAGGCTATTCTTGTTGAGACCGCTCAGATGGAACACAAGGACTCGCAGAAGCGCTATCGTGATGCTGGCTCAACTTCGGGCTCAGCATCAAAGCGTCTGGTCTGGATTCCCAACAATGCGTTCTTCCAAATACCTCTACGCCAAAGAACAACTATGCTACACCACGTCTGCCTCCTCCACCACTGAAGCAGCCAAAGGCTCAAGCTATTCAAAACAATGCTCCTCTTCGTCCTGAAGATGGTTTGTGCTTCAAGTGCCGCAAACCAGGTCACCAGGCTAAAGACTGCCGCCAGACTCAGAATCAGTTAGCTTTTCCTTGTGCTGGCCGTGGCAATGGTCGTGGCGACAATCAGACCCACAACTATAATACTGGGTCTGCTGCACATGGTCGTGGACACGCTTACAACATTGATATTGAAGAAGTCCAGGATCAACCTGCTACTGTGATGGGTACCCTTCTCGTTAACTCAGTACTCACTTCTGTTTTATTTGATTCAGGAGCATCATATTCGTTCCTCTCTGGAAAATTTGCATTCATGCATGGCATTTGATATGAGAAAATGCATACTCTGTTAGTCGTTAAAACTCCCGGAGGTCATTGTCATGCTGACGTGATAGCACCTGACGTTACCGTCGAAATTAAAGGGTTGGAATTCCTTGCCTCGCCCATCGTCTTGAAGTCTTCCACCATAGACCTCATACTCGGAATGGATTGGTTGAAAGCTCACATTGCTTTGATCAATTGTGCCACTAAAGTCGTCCAACTTCTTCACCCCTCCGATGAGATAGTGAACTATACCACCCGCATTACACGGGACGCTGAAGCTCAGATATATGTTCTGAATGCTTTGAACGCCTCACCTCTGGAAGGGATCGAGAACGTTCCTGTCGTTCGAGATTTTCCAGACGTCTTTCCAGAAGAACTTCCAGGAATACCCCCGGCTAGAGCTGTCGAGTTTGTCATTGACTTGAAGCCTGGCACTGTCCCTATTGCTAAGCGACCTTATAAGATGCCTCCGCATCACCTACTCGAGCTTAAGGAAGAAATCGACAAGTCACTTAAGAGTGGTTTCATCCGCCCCAGTTCCTCTGCTTGGGGAGCACCTTCAATCTTCGTTAAGAAGAAGGATGGAACTAACCGTTTGGTTCAGGATTATCGGCCCATTAACCAAGCCACAATCCAGAATAAATACCCACTGCCCCGGATCAATGATCTTTATGATCAACTTGTTGGATCATCGGTGTTCTCTAAACTCGACTTGAGGTTGGGTTATCACCAGATCCATGTCCGTGAAGAGGATATTTCCAAGACTGCATTCGTCACTCGTTATGGCTCCTATGAATACACCGTCATGTCATTTGGCCTAACGAATGCTCCAGCAACTTTCTCCCGTCTGATGAATTATATATTCATGGATTACCTCGACAAATTCGTCATTGTTTATTTGGATGATATCCTTATATATTCTAAGAATAAAGAGGAACATGCTGAACACCTCTGTTTGGTACTAGAAAGGCTCCGAGAACACCAGTTGTATGCCAAGTGTTCCAAATGTGAATTTTGGCTTTCTGAAGTAACTTACCTTGGTCATGTGATTTCCAAGGATGGAATTGCTGTTAACCCCGAACGAGTTCAGGCTATTCTTGACGGGACTCCGCCGAAGAATGTCAAGCAAGTCAGAAGTTTTCTCGGACTCGCTAGTTATTGCCGTCGATTCATTGAGAACTTTTCCAAGATTGAAAAGCCACTTACGAATCTGCTTCACAAAGGTGTTAAATTTGAGTGGACAGAAAAATGTCAAGAAAGCTTTAAGACACTGAAAGATAAGTTAACATCTGCCCCAGTCTTAGCACCCCCGGATTCCCAAAAGGATTTCGTGATATACTGTGATGCCTCCCGTCAAGGATTAGGCTGTGTCCTAATGCAAGAACGCAAGGTGATTGCTTATGCCTCCCGACAATTGCGTCCTCACGAAGAAAATTACCCAGTGCACGATCTCGAACTTTCTGCGGTTATTTATGCCCTAAAGCTATGGCGACATTACCTTCTCGGTAATCGTTGCGAGATATATACGGATCATCAAAGTTTGAAGTATTTATATACTCAACCAGATCTGAACCTTCGTCAACAAAGATGGCTCGAAACAATTGCCGATTATGATATGAATATCTCATATACCCCTGGCAAGGCTAATGTAATGGCCGATGCTTTGAGTCGTAAGGCTTATCGCAGCAACCATGTGGTTCAGGAATCACAACCTATGCTTTATGAAGAGCTTCGCAAATTGAACCTCCATATTGTTCCACAGGGTTATCTCAATACCCTGGTTGTTGAACCAGATTTAGAACAAAGCATCAAGACTATGCAACGGTATGACTCTGAAGTAGAAAGGATCAAGCGATACCTCGAAAAAGGAAAGCCGTCAGAATTCCATCTTGATGATGATGTGATCCTATTCTTCCAACACCGTCTCTTCGTACCCAAGTTCAAGGATGAGAGGGAACACATTATGAAAGAAGCTCATGACACTCCTCTGTCAATTCATCCTGGTAGCACAAAGATGTACCGTGACATTTGTCAGAGATACTGGTGGCCTAATATGAAGCGAGATATTGCTCGTTATGTTTCTGAGTGTGACGTTTGCTGCCGCATTAAAGCAGAACATCAAAGGCCCGCTGGAACTCTGCAACCCCTTGAAATTCCTGAATGGAAATGGGACATGGTCCAAATGGATTTCATTACTGGTTTTCCCAGATCTCAGAAGGGTCATGATGCTATTTTTGTCGTCATTGACCGGTTCTCTAAGGTTGCTCACTTTCTGCCAGTTAAGGAGACAATCACTGCTAGCCAGTTAGCAGACTTGTATGTTTCCCGAATTGTGTCACTCCATGGTGTTCCGTTGGAAATTAGTTCTGATCGTGGCAGCCTCTTCACCTCCAGATTCTGGAATAGTTTCCAAGAAGCTATGGGAACTCATCTGTCTTTCAGCACCGCCTTTCACCCTCAGTCACAGGGTCAAGTTGAACGAGTTAATCAAGTGCTCGAAGATATGCTTCGAGCTTGCGTCATCTCCTTCAGTAAGAAATGGGAGGAATCTCTTCCGTATGCCGAATTCTCTTACAACAATAGCTATCAAGCTAGTCTGAAGATGGCACCGTTTGAAGTTCTATACGGTCGTAAGTGTCGAACCCCTCTGAATTGGTCAGAAACTGGGGAACGCTCACTCGTCGGACCGGACATTATTCAGCAAGCTGAAGAACACGTCCGCATTGTCCGTGAACATTTGAAAACTGCTTAGTCTCGTCAGAAGAGCAACTATGACCGAAAGCACCAGGAAATGGTCTATCAACCTGGCGAGCAAGCTTACCTCCGCGTCACTCCATTGAAAGGCACTCATAGGTTCAGAATCAAAGGCAAGTTAGCTCCTCGCTACATTGGGCCGTTCCGTATTCTTGCCCATCGAGGAGAAGTGGCATATCAATTGCAATTGCCGCCTAATCTTTCCCAAGTACATGATGTCTTTCATGTATCCCAACTCCGTCGCTGCTTCAAGGATCCTATTCGAGCTGTGGATCATGAAGTGCTTGAATTACGCGAAGATCTGTCTTATCCAGAATATCCCATTCGTGTTCTTGATGAAGCTGAACGTCGGACTCATCAAAAGTCAATCAAATTCCTCAAGGTTCAGTGGTCAAATCATTCTGAAGATGAAGCCACTTGGGAACGCGAGGATCATCTTCGCGAAGAATACCCCTCTTTCTTTCAGTCTTCCTCTTAATTCTCGGGACGAGAATTCTTGATAGATGAGGAGAATTGTAACACCCCATGTCATTAGCCACAGTAATCACTTTTGATAATGACAAGTCACCAAGTTTAACAGTGCATGATCATCATTAGTATCATATTGCATTTCAACCCCTAACTCAAATTCAAATTTGAATGAAAGTGGAAAATAAAAGTTGTCCGACGTAGAAACTAAAATATACAATAAATAACAAATATTGCAGAGGCTGTTCTAAAATTGTAACCAACAATTAATAAATTAATTAAGTGGCTCTAACATTACCAAAACAGCAAGGATTAATGCATTTTATTTATTATAAAAATTGTGTGAACTCAAGTTGACTCCAAACCAATTTTTTGCAGTGGTAGGTAATGCCTAGTAATTATTGGAGCAAATGCCATGTTTTACAAAAATCATTTGGTGGCCTAACTAATTACAAAACAGAAGATAGGAATAAAGAAAAGGTAAAAGAAAACAAAACAAAAAAATAAATAAAAGAGAAACCCCCCTGGCCTAACTGGGCCTCAGCCCAGCCGGCCGGCCCACCCCTTCCCCCTATATGGCTCCCAGGCAGGAGGCCAACGCCTTTCGATCTAGTGTCGTTGTTTGTGCTAGCCTTCTTAAGGCAAAACTTGTCTAACTATGTCTGTACTCAGATAATATTTGTATGACTGACTTATGTATTCGGATCTTCGGATCCCTGGTCTATAATATTGTGGATCTCCATTTAATTTGTGTTAGAGTTGTGTTGTGATATCTTCCCGTGAGTCCCTGTGCTTGATCGTACACGTTTGCGTGTATGATTAGTGTACAATTGAGTCGGGGGCGCCACAAGAAGCAACACGAATGAGAGCAAGAGCAAAGCAGCAGCACAAACGAGAGCAAGAGTGGAGCAGCAGCGCGACCGACAGCAAGAGTAGAGTAGAGCAGCAGCGCGAACGAAAGCAAGAGCAGTGCAGCAGCATGACCAACAGCAATAGCAGAGCCGCAGCGCGAGCGAGAGCCGTAGCAGCAGCCGCAGTGCGAGCGAGAGCCGGAGCAGCAGCGAGAGCTAGTGCTGGTGTCGAAGTCACCGCCGAGGAAGCAACGACATGGGGGAGAGACGCCGTGGAGGAAGTGGCCGGCGACGACGCCGTCGATGGAGACCCGCCATGGCAGCTCGGTATCGAGCATCGACAACCCCGTGAGATCGAATAAAAGATAAAATGTAGCGATGAGTGCAGAACCTCCTTGGTGGCGCCGAGTAGGCCTCGGCTTCATCGGAGGAATTGGTGAGGGTGTTGCAGTTCCGGTGGGGCAGGTCAAGACGGTGCTGTGGGGATGGAGGTGGCGTGATAGACGAGGCGAACATCGGGGTAGCTCCTTGGAGGTGAAGGACGGGGCGGCTGATCCGACGGGACAACGAGATCGATGACAGATCCTCATCTGGTGTGGTGGATGAGGGACGTTGAGCTATTGTTGTGGACGACATCATCGGGGAAGAGGCTCTGGCTGGTCGGCGGTCAGGAGGCCGACTGAGGAGCGTGGGGTTTCGCAGGTTTTGGCGGCCTCGGTGTACGAATGGGGCGGGGGGGGGTTGAAGGGGAAGGTAGGGGGAGCCATGGCTTAGGGACGCGCTTTTCCAAAATGTGCGGTAAGTTATGATCGTACCCCCACCGGTTTTAACCACGCGACGTCGAGGCGGCATTTTCGGCTGAGGGGTAGAAGGGGGATTTCGCGTGTCTGGGCTGCGGGACCGATTTCAGATGAGGAGGGAGTTTTCGCGCGCGTCAAAATTTTAGGATAACGAGGCGCGGCGCGGGTTGGAGAGGCGGGAGTTTCGCAGCAGAAGAGACAAAAGATACTCGAGCTTGAAAATTTCACGATAACAAGGCGCGGATTCCATGTTTGGCAGAACAAACTTAACGTGTACAAAAAAAGACAATTCATACAAGACACAAGAGTCATGTCCCCTTTTACTATATTTCTATAAATGCCATTGAAAAACTACAAGAAAAATGTAAAAAAAATAGGGAGAACAAGATTAGCATGTACAGTACCAAATCAATTCGCACTTCCCTCAACAACAACAAAAAACAAATCAATTCCCACCACAAGAAAGAGTCATGTCCCTTTTTATATGATTACAAATGCCAGGATCTTGAATTTCAATTTTTGAATCCACGTTATGTTGAATTCGAATATATCGTTGGGTGATCTTGCGGTTTATAATGGACGTAGTCCTACATTTTGATCTTCCATCTTATACGAACAACTTACTCCACCCTATGAATATATATATATATATATATATATATATATATATATATATATATATTGTCGTCTACCATATGGACTAAATTTGAATCAATTTTTCTTATTTGAATACGATTGTTATCAAGTTATACCATCACTTAAATATTATCTTGATAACAGAAAACATGCATATAGTAGTAATCATATTTGAATATGAACTACATGTACCATACGATCTCCAATTCAAATATTTGTATCCATTTTATGTTGAATTCAAATCATAGTAAATTGGTCTAGGTAGCGAGATGTTCGGCATAATCTAAACCCTGTTTTCATATGTACAAAATTTGGCCGAATTGGGACAAGTTTTGGTATAAGCTTCTTGCAAACCGAAGCTTCTCTCAAGAAGCCTCGTGGTTCCGAGAGGGAACATGTTAGCTTTGTGTGCGAAACGATATACGCTGGCTCCCCCTGATTTTCTTTACAGAGGCAACATAGAACTATATGAGCACCGTGTTAAATTTTGGTATTATTCTGGGTTCGTTTGGCCTTTTTTATACATTAATTGAGTTTCTGGTCATTTAATGTGCATAATTCAAATTTGAACTGCAAGCACATGCTCCAGTGCACCAAAGTTGGTTGAAAAATCACATATGTGTCCTTGGGTGAATTTCTAGGTCCCATGCAAGAAATGGGAATGAAATTCAAACATCTGGGCGTCGTGGCTCGGCCGAGAACATTGAGAAACTTGGTTTTTAAATTCCTGTCAATCCAAAACTCGCCTGAAAATCATGAAACTTGGCATGGTGTTATGTCATGGCACTACACTACAAAAGAAACCACTTCCATGATGATATGTGTTTGTCACAGTAGGTCACGTTTTCTGTCATGCATGTACATCCATGACGATTTTATGACAGAATCAAGATAGTCATACCTGTGCTATCATAGAAGTGTTCCATGACAATACCAAAATTATCATCACGGAAGTGTCCACTTCCATGAAGATAAATGGCGCGTCATGGAAGTGTTTTCGTCAAGGGTAACCGACATGTGGCATCCACCATAACGGGTCGCCGTTAAGCTATCAGGTTCTGGTTTGGATCCGATAACCCGTTAACAGCCCCGACCAATGGGGATTTTCCACGTGTAAAATTCTCATTCGCCGGAGGATCCACGTGTCGTCTCAGCGTTGGGACAGATGTCATCCACTCATTGTATGGGAGGCGCCTATGATACGTTGGCACGTGGCCAGGCGCAACAGTGGCCCATTTAGGTGAAAGAGGCTGGCCCAGTCAAAATTAGCAGGCCGGCCCATATAGGTCCTACTTGTGTCTGGTCCATTTAAGCCCACGGCCCATACGAGATGTGCCAATTCGTCCCGTCAACGGCCCGTTAACTATTTGACACCATTGAAGCCCATCGTCAGTTCGAGCTCGTTAACAGCCGCTATATAGTTGGGCTCAATATCGGCCCTATGTGGTTTCGGCCTGTTAACGGCCCATTCAAGGGATGAGCCAACTTTTAGGATGTACGTCTTTCGGCCTTTTAGCGACCCATATAAGTGTTGGGCCAATTTCCATCCCGGTGTGTCTTTCAGCCTGTTAACGGCCCATAAATTAGTTGGGCCATTTGCAGTCGGACCTGAGTTTTGGCCTCTTAACAGCCCATGCTCTTCATGACCAATACCAGCCCGGTTTCTCTTTCGGCCCACTAAAGGCCCACAACACAGTTGGGCCATATAAAGTCCGACCTGGCTTTCGGCCTCTTAGTGGCCCATGCTCTTCATGGTCCAGTACGAGCCCGCTGTCTCTTTCGGCCTGCTAAAGGCCCAAAATATAGTTGGGCCATATATAGCCCGACCTTAGTATCGGCCTGTTAACGGCCCGTGAAGTCGAATGGGCCCACTTATTGCCGGCTTCGATGTCGGCATGTTAACGACCTGGGAGGTAACAGAGTCGAGCATTAACTGTTGGCTCATTTCAATTATAGCGGCCCAATAGTGCTTTCGGCCTGGTTACGGCCCATGAACTTAATGGGCCCGCTAAAGTTCGAACATGTCAGTAGGCCCAATTAGATAACATCGATTCTGGCCCAGCTATAATTTGAGCCGATTACGACGAGCAATTATGGACAGGACAAAAACCGATCAATCAAAGGCCTATGAGAATTTTGGCCCATGCGAGCCCATTAGGGAAGCCCATTAAGGGCAGTGGGCTGCTTCCTTCATATAGGGCCCACGACTGTTCGTGCTAACTAATAATTTCACTGCTTTTTTGCCTTCCTAGCGACCAATTAGCTGGAATGCGAGGCGCGCTAAGCAAATGTACGGCATACAAGGAAAAACGTTGCACATCCAGCATATATTACAGGAAATTACATCCACTGGGCAATCAAAGATTGATGCCAGTGCAAATAAATGAGCAGAACTTAACGATCTACAACCTCAGCGCGGATGACGCCCATAAGCATGTGAGCAAGTTCTTCATTCTTTGATACACTGTCTCTGAAAACATTGATCAGTTGTTGTTGCGCAAGAATGTGCACCTCTGATTCCTCCACGATTTCCATGATTGCTTCAGCCGGTAATTCATTCACAAACATACACTTTTTCTGTTGGATTCGAGAAAGAGGAAACTCAACAGATTCAGATGGCGATTTTGGCAGGCTTGTATTATTGATAGTGGAGAGTGTCTCGACCATTGCATCATAACATAAATTTGGAGGGGACCGAACAGATTAATCAAGAGTTATTGCCATATTACCTGGCCTAGATTTATTGGAAAGAAACAATGGGGTTACCTTGCTATTTTCAGAGTTTGTCTTCATATCTTCAGCAGCCTGCACCAAATTAACACACTAGCATTGCTATCATTGGCCAGGTCAGATAATAGGAAAGCGTCATTGACACAACAAACGTTTGGGCAACCAGACCACACCAGCCTACACCAAATTAACACAATATGGCACAGCTATCATCAGCCAGGTAAGGTAATAGGAAAGCAACAGTGACACAATGAATGATTGGGCAACCAGAACAGCATTACAATTTAGTAATGTGCATGATATGAGATAGTACACTCATGCAGCTCAGTATGCAAAACTACCAGGCAGTTTTCCTTACAAAAAATCAACATTGTCGCCTTTAATTATACATTTTGCTACAAGTAAATTTAGATCAGATAAAGGTTGGATTCACATCGATTAACAAAATACATGCTGATGTAAAAATTTAGTGATATACAACAGGTACTTACATCAGCATTGGAGCACAGAGAATTCCTGCAAGATACTTTCCTCGAACACGATCCCACTTTAGAAAGTCTTCTATCCTTTAAGCTTATTTTCTAAAAGAGAGATGGGTAAGAAACATGTAGAAAATATGATCTGAATGCTATAAAATTTCATGATGTGAGGATACGCACACGCTTTTTAGAATGGAGTTGACATATTTTTGCTGGACTGGAGTGGACTAGTTCTTTGGCCACTTGAATCTGCTTATTATCAGTAGGAGTTGGGTTTCTCTGTGCTGGAGAAGTATCTATGAACACTGGAGTTGGTTTACTATCTCCTGGCGTTTCGATCTTTTGCAAAGACTTTGTTTGTAACCCTTCAGATTCTAAAATAGCCGTCTTCCCCTTGCATGCCTTATATAGAAGAATGGTGCTTCAGTTATAAAACATGCTACGGCAGAGATATGGAATAGGTATTGAAGAATAGAAAGGCATGACATATTGACATGTATTCCCTCCATCCGGAAATAAATGGATGTGTCTAGGCGTATTTCATTTCTAGATACATCCATTTTTATCCATTTCTGCGACATGTAATCCGGACGGAGGGAGTATGATGTAAGAGCTAGGGATACGACAGGACAACAGAGTAAAAAAACACTAGTTGAATGTAAAACTGTATGATGGAGGAATACATACAGAAAAACACTAAGGCAACATATACGTGTATGATTGGGAAACTAAGATGGCATTGCAACAGACCACTAGAACAGCACTTTAGTGTAAAAAAACATGGTATGGTAGACAGATGAAGTACATACTGATGAATAACAATGCATAAGATATTCAGAAGCATGATGCCCAAACTAAGCAGATGGCATTGCGACAGAGTAGAATGACAGTACTTGAATTTGAAAAAATGTTATCATGAATGGAATAGGTACTGAAAAACAGGAAGGCATGACATATTTACATGCATGATGAGCAGGCTATGCACATGGCATTGCAACAGAGTAGATGCACTCTAGGACATTATATGCATGTTGTACCCATATCACGGGCCAAGTTAGAGCAAGGACCTTGTGGGGTGAATAGGATTCGGCATCTTTCTGCAAGTCTTCTGAAGAACTACCTTTACATGTTCCATCATATTGGGTATCACTGACGTCAAGTTTGTTGGCCGTTACATTGCTCCGTGAGGTTCTTGTGGATATATCAGTGTGTGCAATTATATCTGACATGCATGGAAGACAACTAGTAGTTAGATTTATGTAATGAGGCCTGTAGGAGACGACATAAATAGTAGGACTGGGCTTAACTAGCAACAACAGGTCTCAAAAACTAAAGGGAGAACACAGATGAAAGCTACAGAATATGTATCGTTTGTACTCGAGATTAACAAGATGGCACACAAAAGTATTAAAGAACAACATAGGTAATACTAGAAGTGGTATAATCACCAGCCTGTGGGATAACATTGGCTGATGGATGATAACTATGGAACAACATTACCTAAAGAACAAGTCTCTTATCTGAACTATGGAACAACGTTAACTCCTGAACAAGACTCTTAAGAGATCAGCATGAATATACAGTGAAATGTGATAATCTATTTTCCATGCTTAGATGAATAACAAAGCCATAAATGTTGCACACAAGTAACATGAGGGTACAACCTATCTGGCCGCCATCCATAGGAGTGAGCATCATGCGCTGACTTGTCGATGGCCCTGCAGTTGTTGTGGCTGTCCATGTCGGGCATGCACATTCGATGCAGGGAACTGTTGAGTGGGGACTATAGCTCCCTTCTGGTGTAAGCTTCCCTTGTTGGAGCAGCTGCGGTGAGAAGGAAGACGGTGTGGCTGAAAATGCAGAAAATGCAAAATGTTAAGAACGACACATATCTCTGATATGAAGAAATACCCTAAGAGATCAACAGTAAGGTAAGAGAGTGGTCACACGTCTATTGACTGAAAACTAAATTGGGGTCACACAATTTTATTTTATTTTGGTACTGTCCGATCTACGCCAGATGGCTTGATGGCCGTATTGTGCCTCCCAGCTGACACTGTTCAGAATCTTCCCAGAAGAGCCAGCGACCACAGGCAGAGCAGCCTATGTCCGCCGTCCCTGGCCGCGAGAGCTCCGACCAAAACCGCGCTCCCCGCCCCACCGCACTGGCATGGTTGCGCCGCCCCCGGCTAATCCACAAAGACTCGCCGTCATCCAGATCCGGCGGCGGCAGTACCTTCAACCCACGCAACTCTAAGATAGCCACCTAAGTGCTGCTTCCGCGACGAACTTGCGCCCCCGCACCCTTACATTAGACACCAGCCAACCGGCAGCCTAGGAGCTCCGCCGCCTTGAGGGGTGCTGCTACCCATTGGGAATCGATTGGCCCAGAATAAAAATTCAGACAACTGACGCCTAAATAAAGTGATTTAAGATGAGTGTACGACCTATCTTGCGGCCCGGTGAAGTAGGCAGCTCCAGCTGCCGAGTCGGTGAGGCTGGCGCGATTGTGGTAGCTACCGGCAGCAGGAAAGCACAGATGTCGCGACGGTCGACGGCTACGGGGAAGCAGCGCTGGGGCCCTGGACGCATCCGAAGTTGGAGCCGCTCCAGCGCCGTGCACAATGGCGGGGGTGAATCGGCTCCGGTACAGTTCACGCGGCCGTCGTCGAGGCAGCTCCGGCAGCACGGAGTAAGAGGCACACGACCCAGTGCACGATGGCAAACGGACAGCGTCTTCGGCATTGGGGAGGAGGGCGGTGGTGAATTTGGTGCGGTGGGGGGCGCCATGGAGGAGGGGCTGAGGTTTCACGGCTGGGGAGAAGGGAGCTTCCGGGGAGAAGGTGATTTGGCGCCCACGATGTATGAATGGGGAATTGGGAGGGGGAACCATGTCTTACGGACGCATTTGTCTGAAATGTGGGGGGGAGTTACAGTTCTACCCCTGCCTTTAGGCTTCTGGGCTTGGGTCTGTGTACTGAGGGTCGGGGATAGTAGAGTAACTTTGCTTCTCCCAAATAGTGAGCGCGAGTGATTTCGGGCGAGGAAGGCGTGTTTTGAAATAGTGGGCGCGAGCGATTTCGGGCGAGGAGGGCGTGTTTTGAAATAGTCGACGCGAGCGATTTCGGGCGTGTTTTGAAATAGTCGGCACGAGCGATTTCGGGCGAGGAGAGGGTGTTTTGCCGCCCATGGTTTATGAATTATCCGGCACCTGTCATTTCGGCCGAGGAGAAGGCGCGCTTGGATGAAGTTACGAACCTACCCTCGATGTACAACGGGCCAATTGATGTGTGTCCCACATAGGCCGGTAATTTCGCGTGTCCCATTTATTTTCTTGGGCGAATTCCACCGAGCAGAGGATGTTTAGCGATTCGTTCAAATTTTGGGAGAACGAGCATCCACGTCTACCTTACCAAGTCGATTCGAATCAAATTTCGAAATATTAGCTTGCCACTTCTTTTTTAGATGGTGAGATGATGCTCGGGGCTAATGTGTTTTTACATGCTCGTTGCTAACGATTTACTATATGACAAATAGTTGACCCACTCAAAAACGGGAATCAAACCAAAAACGAAATATCTCGATTCAATGAAATAGCTCGTTCACCAGGTCAAAATAGTGAACTAAATCCAAAATTGAACACCTCAATTGAGTAGCATGTTGTACTGTATTATAGTACTCCATGAACATGTTGAAAGTCAAATTAATGAACTTGTTTGATACGCATATCTCCGTTCATGTGTGGATTGCAGACAACATGTTCTCCAATTCAAATATTTGAATGCAATTTTATATCGAAACATGGTTTATATCAGTCTTTGATGCATAAACATGACCTCCCCCTCTCCCGGACTCATATTCTCTCTCTCACCGACAATCTTCAATTCTATCGCACGCATCCAAACACAAACCTTGTCGGTCCCTCTCCCTCTCTCTCTCTCTCTCTGTGTGGGGGGGGAGGGGGGTCTTTCTAGTTCGCATGCACACTCCATGTATAGGTCTCGCTGGCACACTATGCATGATTCTCTAGTCCAAGCTAAATATCTTGGGTGCACTCATCGTACGCACACAAATTCCCTAGCTCGTTGCCCGTAACTCTCTCACGCACCACTCTGCTGTCTCGGAGCTCTTCCCTCTCTCTCTCAAACTCTCCATCTCCCTGGGTCACACATACACATGCATATCTCACTCGAACTCTATAGACCCATCTAAAAAACTCTCTCTCTCCCTCATTCTCTCTCCATCTCACACGCACACACACACAATCTCACGCCTACTAAGTATGATTGTCTCTCACTCAATTGTAGGCACACGCAGTCCCCCCTATGTATATGACTAATACTTAGTCTCCATCACAAACATGTGCATTGTCTCTTTCTCTCACTTGGTCTATCTCGATTTCTCTCGGGGCATCTTTCTATCGCACACACACCTCATCCCTCGACCTCCCACCCATATAGTCCCCTCACGATCTCGAGGGGATCTCTCTATCACAAACACACCCTCTCTCCCTCCCCATGCGTCCATCTTCTCGATGCGTCCCTCTCGACCTTTGTCCCTTGTTGGCCAGACCTCTATTGGACATGTGCTATAGGGGTGTTTCTCTCCGTTGCAAACAATCACGCACTAGCTATCTTCGTGTATCTCCTCACCTTGCTTTTCTATCTCGGAGATGCATGCGTGATATGTTTGCATAAGAAACGAACACACACACACACTCTCTCTATTTTATCGTTTGTTGTCCCTCTCTCTTTCACACACACACTCTTTATGCACACTCACTCATTCTCCTTCACACGCACTTGATCTCTCTCGACTTAGGCACTCTCTTTGGTCCATAGTGTATAGATTTATTAAAAAGTCAAACATCACAAAGTTTGACCATGTACGTGGAGAAAAACATTTACATCTAGAACGGCAAACATATATCATTAGATTCATCATGAGATGTAGTTTTGTATGATGTATCTTTGGTATTGTAGATATAAATAATATTTGCATAAACTTGGTCAAAGTTTCCAAAGTTTGACTTCCAAAAATTTTATATGCACTACATTATCGAACGGATGGAGTATCTCTTTCCCCCTCTCAGCTATCTGACGCACCACTCAGCCGTATCGGGGCTCCTCTATCTCTCTCAAGCTTTATATCTCCCTGGTTCACACATACACATATATCGCTCGCGCTACATAGACCCATCTAACACTCTCCGCCCTTATTCTCTCTCTCTCTATGTGACACACACCCCCCTAAGTACCATAATCCCACACTCCATCATAGGCACACGCACTCCCCCCCTAAGTATGACTATCTCTCACTAGCCATCAGGAACACACGTATTGTCTCCTTCCATCCATACGTCTATCTCGATATCTCTCGGGGTATCTTCTATCGCGCACACACCTTGTCACTCGATCTCCCACCCATGTAGTCCCATCACGATCTCCAGGGGATCTCTCTGTCACAAACATACACTCTCTCCTCCCCATGTCTGCATTTTCTCCATGTCTCTCTCAACCTCTCTCCCTTGTTTGTCAGACCTCTCTTGGCCACGTGCTAGGGGTCTTTCTCTCTCGGTTGCAAACAACCACACACTATCTCCTCACCTCGCTTCCGCTGTCAAAGATGCATGTGTGATATGTTTGCATAAGACACACACGCTTTTTCTCTACTTTATCGTGTGTTGTCCATGTCTCTTTCACACACGCACACACACTTTTTTCACTCACTCTTTCTATTTCACACACTCTCTCTCTCTCTCTCTCTCTCGTTAGGTACTCTCTCATGTCCATAAACATATGGATGTTTTGAAAAGTCAAACCTCAGAAAAGTTTGACCAGGTATATGTGGAGAAAAACATTTACATCTGGAATGATCATTAGATTCATCACAACATGTACTTACTTCATACTATCATTTATCTTTGGTATTGTAGATATAAGTAATTTCTTTATAAACTTGGTCAAAGTTTCAAAAGTTTGACTTTAACAAAAATATAGGCACTACATTATCGAATGGAGGGAGTAGCTCTTTATCTCTCTCTACTATCTCTCATGGGCCTCCCCTCTCACTCGATCTCTATATACCGAGGGATTATACGGTCACTGTGTCAGCATATAGCTCAGTATATTGTTTAGTTGACCGGTCAACCAGTCCACATGCGGCCTTGTCAGCTCGTGTTCTCTATCTTCGTGTGCTGGCCCATGTGGCAGTGGGAAAAATAAGTAAACTAGAGGCCCATCTGACACACGGTGAATTAACAGTAATGCTACAACCACGTAAACTAACGTATGGTTTTTACGTAAAAGAGGACGTGGAAACAAAGGATTGGTTCGGTGGGGATGGAAGGGCCCACCCCATTGAAAATCAAGGGGGGAGAAGAAAAGTAGTTAGGAAGATTACATAGGTTTAAGTAGCTTTTACGTAGATGTAGGATTATTGGTGAAGTAAACAAAGTTGAAACCACACGCGGTAGCACCCCGCACGCTAGTAAATTGAGGGCACACTTCTTCCGCGTGAAGGACGCACTCGCGCACATTTCACCACTGCGCGGCGGCATGCACACAACGACGCACTTGCGCACACCCAGCACACAATACACACCAAGCACACGTGTACACCGGCGTCGCCACCGGCTGAGATGGACGGCGAGGCAGCCAACAAGCGAGGCAGCTCGAGCCAAAACCACATCCGGCGAGCCTGGACTTCATCAGCAGCCTCCCCGATGACATGCTGCTCATCATCATCGGCCTCCTCCCCACCAAATCTGTCATGCGCACCAGCCTGCTCTCCCGGCGGTGGCGCTCCCTCTGGCGCCGCGTCCCCCTCAACCTCACCGTCGACAGCTGCCTCTGCGACGGGGATTGCAAACGCATGGCCGCAGTCTCCAAGATCCTTTCATCGCACCCTGGGATAGCCAGACGCCTTGACATCCGCATGTTCAGTACCAACTGCAAGGTCCAAGCCAAGTTCGACGAGTGGTTCTTATCCCCCACCCTAGATCAGCTCGAGGAGCTCAAGTTTGAAGCTGGACGATGTCGCTCTCTGCCGCCGTCCGCGCTCCGCCTCACGCCAACGCTGCGCCGCGCCAGCTTCAGCTCCTGCTATTTTCCCCAGATTAATGCCGCACCCGCCCTTCTTCTCCCTCAACTCAAGCAGCTCGACCTCTTCGACGTTGGCATCTTGAAGAAGGCTATGGAGCACCTGCTCCGTAGCTGTACTACGCTCGAGCACCTTCATCTTTGGCAGATCCACGGGTTCATTAGCCTCCACATCACCTCGATGAATCTTCGATGGATTTATGTGTCTTGCTGGCCCCGCAACAGGACATCAATTGGGAAGAGATCACTCCAGCTATTCCACGTTATGGTCATTGAGAATGCGCCTTTCCTTGAGAGATTGCTTGTATCTGATCTAGAAGGTCCAACAAAAATCAGGGTCATTGATGCGCCAAAATTGACAGCGTTGGTGTACTCGTCTGCTAAATTCTCCGAACTCTTTATTGGATCCGTAATCGTTCAGGTACAACACTCATCTTCTTCTCCGTCTTCTTGAAATTCACATTTTTAAATTTCTTATTGATGTATTTATGATTGTCATCCAGAAAATGATTCCCACAAGCTTGACCCAGTCTGTGCGCATAGTGAAGATCTTGGCAATAAAATCTATCGGCCCCAATCTGGATCAAGTTGTTGGATTCCTTACATGCTTTCCGTGCACGAAGAAGCTACTCATCGAGGTGAAACTTCTTTCCTATTAGTAAACAGCAATCACAATGTAGCTCAATTCTTTCATAATTTTCCCAAATTATGATGACAAGTGTAGTGTTCAAAACTGCATCTACGCACTGCACCGAAAGAAATGTTTTTAGTATTTTTTTCTCACGTGATCACCTGCATCGTTTTTTTGTTGTACTACTAGTAGCCTAGGCTAGTCATAGTGGCAAGTAACTTAGACTAGTAACTCTATGGTTAGCCTAAGAGCAAGTACTACCTCCATCCTGGTTTACTGTTCGTATTTTGTAGTATCAAAATTTGACCATAGATTTATTTGACAAAATGTTAATGCATGTCACTAAAAATTATATCATTGGATTCATATTTGAACATAATTTCAAATGGTATAATTTTTTGTGACATGCATTGGCATTTTCTTAGGTAAATCTATGGTCAAAATTTTATACTAAATACAAGGTAGTACAAAAGTGGGCTATAATGGCCCTCCACTATGTAGGCCAAAACACGTGCCAAATTCACTTCTGATGTATTTGGCATCGATGCCCCTCCATTGCTCACTTGGTGTCCCAATCTGGATCACCTACTTTGCTCCGGTGCCAAATTAACTCACGCAATGAAAAAACACTTGCGTGGGAGAGGGAGAGGACTGAGGCAATCAAAAAACACTTGTTTGGGAGAGGGAGAGGCTGGTGTAGTTGGTTTGATTGATTTGTTTATACATGTCGGTCTGTGTGCACAGCGGTGCCAACTCTCTCACATCGCTAGAGCGGTGCCAAAATCTTTTGATTTGACATCGATGCGTATTATGTGGCATACTTTTGAGAAATATGGCATCGGCCACATAGTGGAAGGCAACAAATGCCCAAGCTCTTCACGTGCTCCTAGGTAAATGAGAGGAAAGAGAAAGAGAGAGATAGAGTGAAAAAAATATCACTAGCCTTATAGCCAACCCTATCGTATGAGCGAATGATATTGGTACCTCTTGATGACACAGCAATCTTATACAGCCAGCTGCTCTAATATGTTCTCTTCTTTTGCAGATAAAAAAGACCCGAAAGTGAAAAATGTGCTGCACTATAACAATCTCATCGAATGCCTTGATCTCCATCTTACAGAAATTGATTTGATCGACTATCGAGGCAGCACATCTGAGATTAAATTGGCCAGGTTCTTTGTTCTGGAGGCAAGTGTGCTCAAGGTAATGAGGTTTGGCATTCTCTGGCGCAACATGAATGGCGTGCTGATCACCGCAAGCGTCTAAGCCTAAATGACAAGGTATCCGTAGAAGCTGAATTTGTTTTTGAAACATCAAGTCGCCAGAGACTCAAAAATTTATTTGCCCATTAGTGACTTGTCAGGGCGGTGGATTTTAGTTTGTACGATAATGCTGCATCCACCTAAAGTAATGAAAGTTCTTACGTAAACTTCCTAATAATTCCCTCTTCGTAGGTGCAACATTACTCCTAGCATTTGTAATATCAGTTTGAAACTTGTAATAGTACGACTATCCAGCACGAGGTACTATGTTACGATAAATGTTCGCGTGCATAGGTGCGGCAACGATATACCCATTACTCGAGTACAATATTTACTATTACCAGCAAGAGGCCCATGCGTTGCACGGAACATCAAGATGCATTTATACGAGCTGTTTATCTTGTGGGAGACAAAGATGAACGAGGGAAAGCCTTATCTGCAAATGTGGAGACGGTTGCGGGTATCTTTTTGCAAAATTGCCATAGTTTGCTTTCTATCCATCAGATATAGATCGGATGGTCTATATTGCAGGATGGCAGGCACACCATCATCACCAACTCGGTTTTTTATAAGAGTTTCTCTATTTCTCTATACTACTCCTATAAAAACCTGAGGGCTCCTTTGATTGAAGGGAATTCTATAGGATTTTTGGAGGATTGAAATCCTTTGAAATTTTTCCTACATTTGTCCTTTGATTCATAGGATTGAATCCCATAGGAATTTTTCCAATGGAATGTTTTGTACTAAATTTCATAGGAAATCTAACATCCACCCTAACTTCTTTTTACAATTCCTTTGCTTTCCCCGTGAAATCAAACGCTCCTTGCTAATCCTATAGGATTCAAGTGGCCATGACACTCCAATCATATACTTTTCCTATTCCTGCATTTTCAAAATCCTGCTGATCAAAGAGGTCCTGAGTTGGTGATGATGGTGTGCCTGCCATCTTTCACCAATAGCCGTCGGATCTAGATCTGACGCATACAAAGCAAATTGCTGCAGTTTTGCAAAAAGATGCCCGCACTTGTTCCCTATTTACAAACAACTCCGTTTCTCTCACAATCAGCCTTATCTCTTCCCCACCACATCTAGAAGGCCATGGAACAATCTGGCGCGATGGCCACTGCCGGCGCCATCCACCCCCAATCTTGGTGTTCTGTGTAATGCACGGGCATCTTACTCGTATAAGAAAAGAGTAGAGATACTTGTGGCAACGCACGGGAAATTATGTCGAACATGGCTAGTTGTAAGCAGGCTAGCTCTACAGCCATGATGATAGTGACTGCACACGGTGAGGCTGACTTTGGTATGCCGAACACGGTGCCTACACTCAGGTGTCATCTCCGGCGCAGGGTCTTGTCACTTCACTGTGATGAGCAGCACGTAATAATTTGACCAACGGGTAGTACATTACTACTACATTGGTAGTACTACTACTAGTCTAGCACCACCGTCTGGATTTAGTAGTACTACCACGTCCGTCTGGATTTAGTATTTGACTAGCAATATCTAGTAATGCATGTCACAAAAAATATACTACTCCCTCTGTAAATAAATACATGGAGTGTTGTTTTATTCGGTTTTGAACGTAGTTCCCGATGATATTATACACTCTCCCTTCCGGTACATGGCTCAAATCTGAAATCTCATCAATCAGACTACTATTGTACTCACCGAGCGGTCAGCTTGGTAAGCTACCAACAAAAAATTGCAATCAAAGACTACTATTGTACTCCCTCCGTACTGGTGCATTAGTCACGTTACGAAAACCAAATAATCCCAAAACTTTTAGGCGCGGTGCATTAACTACCCACCTCGTTCCCTGTTTTTGCCACAAAAAAATAAATCACCCAATAGGAGACGTGGGGTGCGTATGCATTCAATGACTTGAGACTACTTAGCACAACATGCAGTGCTCAATTCTCTTTATGCAATGACATTAATTACAAAATACTACTCCTACCTCCGTCCTGGTTTATTGGTCCCCTTATTATTTTGTGCCAAATTTTGACCATAGATTTAACTAAAATAATAATAATGCATGTCACCAAAAATTGTATCATTGGATTTGTATTTGAACATAGTTTCCAATGATATTATTTTTGGTTACATGCATTAACATTTTATTAGTTAAATCAAAGGTCAAAACTTGGCACAAACTGCCAAGGGGACCAATAAACCAGTAAACATCAAAGTTCTCTTGTTTTGCCCCAACTTGGTCTCGTTGAAATGACTATACTGTACCGGCACGGAGGGAGGGCCGAGGAGTAGATGGCCAACACACACGTGAATGCAACGCAGTCTGCACTTCTCATATAAAGGCTCCCCACCAGTCCAATCTACGAAATCCTACACACCTACGCACCCTAACCAAGGGCAAGACTGATCACTCCAATCGCAAGATCACTTGACTAGAAGCTAGACCCATGGAGGCGATGGGCGCGAGCATCAGCCGGCTATGCCAGATGGTCCACGACACTGGCCTGCGGCCCGGCACCGAGGAACGTCTCCAGGTCGTGCTTGAGGCCGCCAGGGCGAGAGGCCTCTTGGAAGACAGCTTCTTCTCCTTGTTCAACGAGGTCATCGTCGGCTTCCTTGACAAGTACACCGTCGTCAAGAAGCTCGCAGACGATCTTGACGTACGCCTCTAGCCCACGCGCCCAGGCTCTGTGATGCCCGCCACCCTCAACGGCCTCTATGGTGACAAGCTCTTCGATGCACTGGTGGCCCTGCGACTGCCTGTTGTCGCGCCGGAGAATGTCCACCTCGAGGTCGCGCTCGCCGCGCAGCACCTGGCGCAGCAAGACACCATCGACATAATCATCCACGTCTACGCGCAAATCGTCCACAAGGACTACTACATGCAAGAGGAGGACGATAGGATGCTGGCCTTCTTGGACCGCAGGGCAACCTTGGACGGCATTGTTCAGAAGCACGTTGAGCTCGCCGCCAACGCCGCTGCTCCTCACACGTTGGTTGGTGACCCGGCGCACTAGGGCGTGAGGATGTCGTTGATGGATCCGTATGTATCTTTATCTTTCCGTCAATTCCATGTAGTAGTATATTGTACTAGTAATTATCTTACCTTTCGCATCAACTTCATAATTTTCATACGTACTCCATGCATGAACCGCGCCAGAACCAAACTTCTCATTACACTAGGGAAAATCATTATTTCTATCTATCGGTCGTGCCATGGAGCAGAACCAAATTTTACAAGTTATAAGTTCAAAAGGAAAAGCCTACCATGTTCGTGTCGCACCCCCACACGGTTGGTCCGGCACGCCGCTCAAGGGGGAATGCGTGTTGTGTTGCATTTTCACTTACAAGTGGGACCGCAGTTGAGCAAACCGACTATCGGCAAACCCCCACCCCACCCACCGTGCGATTGCTGAGTTAGAGAAAACAGGAGGGAGAAGAGATACCTGTAGCACGAACTCCAAGAAAATTGGTGTCAGATGGGACTCGTGTGGGTGGCGTGTGCCGTACTGCTAGACGTGAATGCTAGTTATGGCCCATGCCACCCAACTATATCGAGGTGCTGGTTACGTAGAGCGAACACATTATCTCTCCAGGAGTACAGTACACCACTAGTACTACTCACATTGTCGCGAAATTTCCTAGAGTCCGTGCTCAGCCCTCCTCTCTCTCTCTCTTCTCAGCCAGCCAGCAGACGCGCGGAGTGTGCCCATCGTCTGTTTGCTCACATGCGGTCCCACATATCAGTGAAAACACAAGACGACCCACTGAACCAGCACATATTTCACCTCGACGTGCTAATGATGAAAAACAAATCCAATAAAGATATTCGGTGGCCGCTTTTGGAGTTACTCAAGAGTAAGATTCTATTTACAGTTTAACCCAAGATGCACATCATGTGGCTTCAACTAGCACTCCATTTTCTTGCATGACACGACCTAGATGCTGGATGTCCCACGTGTCGGCAAAAGGAGGAAGAACTCAACCAAATCTTCTCCACATTTAGACCGAAGGAGTAGGAAACACGGCAAGCCCTGTGCCTACATCATACTACGTACAAGCCCACCTCACACAGTCACGCTATCACCATATTTCTCGGCCTCCGTGTGACACCTAGCTCTAGTTGATGGTATACTACTACTAGGACTAACTACTGCACTAGCATACTCCACTATTAGGTTGGCTCTATGTGATGTGGCAGCTTCATATAACCGGATGTTGGCTATACTACTACAGTACTCACATTCATAAATTGAGTTTATAACATGCATATGCAAATGTACCATTCATTACATACAACAAGTCATCAACACACAACGACAGCGAGGATACATGTTGGATTATAGATTATTTCCAACAAAACATTCTAGTAAATACTAAAGTTTTTATCACACAACAAATAACAAGCAATGAAATGAACTTCAGCACAACCAATCCTCGGCATTGGAAACGCTTGCTTTGAACCATAAGTAAGCCTCCGGGAAGGGGAAGCTATTATCAATATCGAGACCAACGCAGGACTCATCATCCAGGCAGAAGCGGCCTATATTAGGATGCATATTGTGATAGCCAGGGTAGGGAACCATAGCAATGTCCGAGGTAGAGATATAGTTGCTTCTCATAAACGGTAGTAACGTTGTGCCAACAGCAGCTGGATCGCCTTTCACCATCATTGGATAGTTTTGTCCAAGGAAGAGCGAGTTTTCTCCAAGACTATCAATACGGAACCAGGCAGAAGGTGCTGGCGCTAGCACACTAGTATCCATCCCGAATACCCTGCAACGGATGTTGGAATAGGTCCGGAGAGTGCGACCATGGGAGACAACACCTGCTTCCTTAGTAACATCAGCAGTGCCCTGTATACATACAAGAAGAGGTGATCCATCGGAATAACTTGCCAGGCACCACTGAGTATGTAGGTCCTGCTCGTCCTCATGCTCGTGATCATCACCATCGTCATCTCCCCCTTGGTTATAAATTTTTTCAAGTATAGGTGGTGGAATGTTCACAGGACCTTGGAAACACAAGAAGGTTAGTTAGTATGGGGATACTAACTCGCATGCACATGGATGAAACAATTCTAATTACGGTGGAAGACAAACGTACCGAAACAATAAGGATTCCATGCAAAAATAGTGCCACGAGTGGTGGCAGCAAACACAAGACTATCGTATTGAATTGCATCACAGTACTCATCCGTGTACAGAAATTGATTTTTGAGCAATATCCATCGAGGCGTGGAAGTAAGGATGGCAACAAGCTTGTCAAAGATAGCAACAACATGATAGTTCGTGTAATCCCAAGAGCGGTTGGGAACTCGACAAATTGCTATCTTCTGTAGATGACAGTCACCATGATCGTATTTGAACCTACGTAGATCATCTGTGTGATAAACCTCAGGGCACTCTGAGATTTTTGGAAGTGGAACCCGGTGACGAGTGTAAACATTCACAAGTTCCCACTCACAGTTGTACCCAATATAAACAACCCAATCTCCATTTGCGCCTGCCCAGGCCTTACCCTTAAGCGATGGCATCTTAACATCACACGTATCATTATCAAGCGGCATCAACTTGCACAAGGCAAGGCTTCCGTCGTCCCCGCGCCAGCGAGCAGGGTCATGGCAAAGAAGATAGGGGAGATCAAACCGCTCTTGAACCCTTGGGTTCTTTGTAATGATGTTATTTGTTGAGTCGAGAATGGTCTTGAACGAACCTGCCATGCTAGCCGAGGTGATGACGTCGCATCGATCAATGAGTTCCTCCTAGTTCTGGCCATGGGCAGCCCGGCCCGAACGGCCCGACCCGGCCTGAAAAAGCCCGACCCGGCCCGGCCTGATGCTGCTCCTGGGCCGGGCCCGGGCCTAGGTTTTGAGCTCGAAGACTACGTCGGGCCGGGCTCGGGCCCGCTGTTTTTGCCATTTACTGAAGAGGCCCGGCCCGAGGCCCGAGGCCCGGTGGTTTTTTGCAGTGGCGGGCTAGGCTTGGGCTTGAAAAGTAGGCCCGACGGCCGGGCTGGGCCGGGCTCGGGCCTGAGTTTTTTACCTCGGGCATGGTCAGGCCCAGCCCGAAGCCCGGCCCGGCCCGGTGGATGGCCAGGTATAGTTCCTCCACCACATCATCTTTTAGATCGGGGCAAGAATAACGGGGTCGTTTCCGGCCTGTTCCCTCCATGGAGAAGACGATCAAACAATGGCAGAAGGAAGGGTGAAGGCAAATGGAGGGAGGAAGAGCGTGCGACAGCAGTTCCAAATCGAGAGGGAAAGGTGAAGAGGCGATGGATGGTTGCCACGGTACAGGAAGAGGCGCCCCGGCCTACATAGACGTCCGTTCAGAAATTGTACAAAAGGACTCGCCGTCGTCTCACTGGCATGTTGGAACGGGACCACATGTCAATGAAACATGGTGTGTCATTTCTCGTACAAAATGCGATCTGGCCGCGTTGGCCTGAGGTGCCGCATTATTTCTCGACTTTATTTTTTAATGGCGTGTCTTTCAGTTTTGAAGCATGACTAACTGGTACTGTATGCAGAGAAAATATAAACTACTCTACCACTACTCCACCTCTAGTACTAATATCAAAAAAGATATATAGGCTGGAGCTTCAGCGCTTGCTTGCTAAGGGATGCCCACTTGCTTCTCGCACTATCACCCTCTCTCCAGATCTAAAAAAGATGGCGGTTCCCCTCTCTCTCCCTCCTCACCGGTGGTCACAGATCTGCCGGGGAAGAAAAGGACGTGCAGCATTGACGCACTCATCGTCGGCGAGCGAGGTCATGCACTGACAGCAAGGCCATCCTCTTAGACCTAGCACCCGCGCGGGATGGCCTCCGTCCCCAACATCGCTGCCGTAGTGTGTGCGGAGGACGACGACCATGAGCAAAGCCACTTCCCGCCGACCCTCAGGTATGCTACCTCTTTTCAAACCATACCCTTGTTCTATTGTCCCATCTGCCACGTCGCTGCATGTGAATCTTTTTCCACTCCACCATCTCCCCAATTTGCTATCATCTGCTCTGCTGGTCATGCAGATGAAAACCTTAATTTGCACTATTAAAGAAAACCCTACTTCATGCAGACTAATCCATGTCTGGGTTGAATAAGGAAAGGAAGGGAGAAAGTACTGTCGAAGAGACTAGGCATCGAACCCGCATCTAGGTTGAAAAGGGGGAAATCAGTAGCTAAGGAACGAGTCTCGTGTCTCTTGGTTGAAAAAGGGTAGAAAGGCATGACAAAGCAATAGAGAATGACTAGGTCGATCGGTTTGTTGTCCTCACATAGGAAAAAGGTGGCTAAAGAGAACAAAAATGGGACGTAATCCACATATGCTGCCTGGATATTTGTTGCTCTGGGCAACCATCCCACCCTCACCACTCTATGCGTCCGTGGAGGTACATCGTACTGGTGCGCCCACTATCCGAATGGGCCTCCCATGCTCTTATTGCCACTTTTTTGGTGTTAGTATAATGCCAGCGGTAAAGTCAAGCAATGCTACTGCTAAAGTGATGCCACATTTAACTAATGCCACACTCAGTCTAATGCCACCAATAAATTTAAGCAATGCCATTTAATGTCACTGGATTATTTTAGGGTTAGCTGTTGATTGTGGATGTACTACCTCCGTCTCGGTGTATAAGTCATTCCGTAGTTCTAGGTCGACAATTTAACTATCTAAATATGTATTATATGTGACAAAAAAATATTTAGAAACTACATTTGTGTAGAAATCTAGTGATATACTTTTCATGACATATAACACATATTTAATTCCTCAAATCGATGACCTAGAACTACGCGAATGACTTATACATCGGGACGGAGGTAGTATTAAAGATTTTTCCGTTAAGGCATTCTAATGTTGTTGCACAGCCAGTATACCAACGATGAAACTTGTTACTACCTTCAGATTTTTGCACTGTTAATGCTTATAGATTACATACCTCACTTTCATGAGATAAGTCAATTTTTTTTGTACAGTGTCCCTAAAATGCCAAGGCACTGATGTCATTTTATTTTGGTTAAACTGCACAAAAAATTATGAAGAGAAGAGGAAAGGTCAAGAGTGGGCACCTCCTCCTCCGGCTGTTTTCTTGATTCGGTTGATCAAGTTTTTATGTTTGATCGATTATCAAGATTGGGATAGCAATTTTTCAAGTCCCCTCGAGTTCAAAATGATATTTACCTTGAAGGTACATGGTTTGCAAAAAAAAATTACTGTCATTAGTTAATAATGCTAGTTACCTTCAGACTTTTGTATTTGGTTTAATGCTGTTGCACAGCTAGTATACCAATGCTGAAACTTGTTACCTTTACATTTTGTATAGTTAATGCTTATAGAAATCTTCCAGTGCTAGCTTATGGAAATCTGTCCAGTAAAACCATTGTACTGTACCCCGTAATAAAAAAACTACTCTACTGTTGCACTAGCCACTGGATTAGTGTATATTTGTACTATTCAAATGGTGTTGCATTAGCATATGGACATATATAAGGTGTGGCAAGCTTTCCCAGATATGTGCTCAAGAAAACTACTACCTGTTTTTCTAAATACTAGACGTTTGGTACTTTAAATCAAACTTCGAAAACGTCTTATATTAAGGAATAGAGGGTGTAGAGTTCACTCAAATTATGCCGGTAAAGCTAGTCACACCTTTGTTAAAATTAATGTTCATTATGTTATCGGAGGAGGTCTGCATGTTTGTCTCTAATGCCTGTCGATCACATACCTGACATCATGATGTAATGGTAAGTCATTGCTTTTTGTATAGTGTCACTGAATTGTCAAGGTGGTGATGGCGTTTTATTTTAGTTGAACTGCACAAAATATGCTTAAAAGAAGAGGAAAGGTCAGGAATGGCTCAATCTTTCAGAAAATACTATGTTTGCCTTCCTGACATCAGCCGGTGTTGCCTTATTTATTCCTTCAAAAAGGTGGTTAGAAACAGTCTTGCTACCTTTTCCCATTAAGAAATTTGAATGCTTATATTTGTGAGTCTATGCTTCAACTAGTGCCACTTTTATAGTAATCACACTTTCAATATCTGTGCAAACAGGGATGCTCAATTTTAGTGCAACTGCACAAAAAGTCCAAATGGTTCAACATTATGAGCATGTTTTCTTCCAAACCGGTATATCCAATTGGTGGCACTATGAGTTGTTCATTACGAAGGTACATGGTTTGCTACTATCTTGCCACTCTTTTTGTACTGTCATTAGATAGTAATATTAGTGGTTTGCATGTGAATTTATTGGCAGGGTGGACCTACATTGGAGGTGCAGGACATGATTCAATGATAGGATGCTCAATTTCGGTTGTATAGATTTCACCTCTTCCATCACTAAGAACATGGATATCCTTGGTCTGATGAAGAATAGGCGCTATATTTCTTCTCTGTACCAGCAAATCAATTCAGTACGAAATTGTCCAGGGCAAAACATGACAGTATCAAATTGTCTAGTGCAAAACATGACAGATGGTAAGGGGAAACGACTAGAAGAGACGTGTTTAAACCGAAAATACAAGGTGCGGTATACGTTTACTAGCTGCTTGATATTTGTGCAGACAGATGTCTGCCCATTGCTATTTGGCAAACAAACAAAGTGACCTCAATTTTGGTGGAACTGCACAAGAGAATAGTATAGTCACTGCATGCAGTGCCATTTGAAAATAGACACAGAAAGATTGGATAGTCACTTCATGGACTGCCCAAAAGTAGTACTGTACTATTTATTGGCCAACACTAGGTGCTTCATTGCTTTGGTCTGATTATACAATGGGCATCATTTTGCCTAAGTTAAAGTTTGTATTCCGAAAATAGTCTCGCCGTGTGATCAAGAAAAGATCAAATCATATTGCAGTGGATGTTCCTCCATCATGTGTGGTTCATTCTCATGGTTCCAGCTGTTGGTGAAACCACTTACGTTTGCAAGAGGAATTGTAGACTTCACAAACAAATTTGTCTTTCACTCTGTACTAAATGTTGGCCCAGAGAAGCATCCATGTTAGTAGCAATAATAGATGTTTTCTCTAGATCTTTGCTTTTGGAGCTACATATTTGTATATGATCTGTGAATCATTGAGGTGCATTAACATGTTGATCTTATGTATGGGAATCGTACTAGTTGGTTGTGAATTTGGGCTACTAATGTGAACATATTACAATGCCAGGCATGTGAGTCTCATGTGAACATTTCGAACGGATCGGCTCTTACTACTATGCACAGCATGATCCTTATTTCTGTGTGCTCAGTGTTTACAAGTTACTAGCAGTTCCTTATTTCTGTTTGCTCTGTGTTTACAAGTTGCTGATCGATCACTAGCTAGCCTACTAATACGCTCCTGGCAGTATTAGTTGCGACGCAAGATCGAAAGGTGGTAGTTTTTTGAATAAAAATGCCTACCTCTAAAGAAACTGACATACTGTTCTGAAGAAAATGCCATGCAAATCTGAAGAAACTACTAGCAAAAACGTTCGCAAATGCCTTATCTCCCAGCGAACGTTCATCAGCTATTGCGATCCTACACGTACACTATCCGACCGACTCGATCCTACGCGATTAACCAGCGGATCACGCACGTACCTCATCTGGATGAATCGAGCGCACTTGTTTGACCGTCATGCCGACGTGCGACCCAGCACGGACGGGACGCACCACTGACGGGACGGGACGACACAGTCATAATTTCAGTTTTTCTAGTTTTCCACGGCAAGCTGGCGCGCTAAGCCATGCCTGCTTATGCATTGAATTCTGATGACCGCGATGACCGTCGCGTTTCTCGCGACACGCTGGTTCACCTACCTTCTGCCTATAATTACTGGTTCCCGGCGTTCTCCGGTGGCACCATCACCCAACTCGCCCTATCCTCATAAGCCCCCACCGCCCGACGTTGCTCGCCACTTGCCCTCACTCTCGCCACGTCCGTCATGCCCCCGCCCATCCACAATAGGCGACGCCGGAGGCGGTCACCACAAGAACTAGTGTTCGGTTTTTCCCCGGAAGGCAGACGGAGGGAGGAGGCATTCTATCGGTCTTTAGATGGCAATGCGGAGTATGAGGACTTGTTGGAGCGCGACCGCCTGGCGGAGGAGTAGCGTATCGCTGATTTGCGCCGCTAGCGGGGCATAGAGCAGCAGCGCACCGACACTCTGAGTCGCGAGCAGAGCGCCCGCAACTGGGCCGACTACGTGGTGGCCGGCGCCCGGCAAATAGCCCTGGAGGCTGTCGGGCACGCACGCGTTCGCGACGCCGAATTTTACTACCAGCTCGTCAAGTGGGTTTCCCGCTTAGAAGCCGAAGCTTCGGTGGACCATGCCGGCATGGAAAGGGCCAACGCGCGCGAGCAACCTGCCCTATCGGACCTGTGGCAAGTCTGAGGTGAGGAGGAGGACGTCGGTGCCGGCGTTTAGCGTGTACCGCACATGGCTGCCGGCATCGTCTAGTTAGCTAAGAGTAAGTTAGTACTTGTACACTACTAGAGTATTAGTGGGAGTAGATAGTTAACCTGGCTATGATGGTTGTCAACGTGGAAGTTCAGTACTCTATATCTGGATCAGACCTGTTACTTTGCTCTGAATGTTGAACTTTCCGTTTGAACATATGGAATGGGCTGTTATTTTTTTAAATGGGTTGTATTTGTCCACCACGGGTTTAGAGGCTGACTTGTGGTCTTACTAGGTTGACGCATACACAATCAGGAGATGATTGTACGTAGAGAGGATGACAGCAGGGACCCACCAGGGTCATGGCAGTACGCAAGCAAGTGCCTCCTTATTTCAAGCCAAAAAATGGTTCCTCCTAATGGATTTCTAACATCTGGGTCCCATGCCATTGTGAACGTAGTCAATAAATGAGAGAATTGCACAACGAGTGGCTGACACCAGGGACCCAGCAGCTCGCCCAGTTCTTTTTGTTTTTTAGACGGAAGCAGGGTGTCAACTGGGCTGTGCGGGGCACTCTGGCCTGTCTAGCCAGCCTTTTATTTTCTGTTTATCACAAGACCAGCCCAGTGGTTTTTTTTCTTTCTGAAAATGACTAGCCCAGTTTTTTTGTTCTTTTGCAGAATACCCAACCGAGGCCTACTTGCTTTGTCAGCCCTGCTGGGCTGCAAATCTTTCAAGACGAAGAGAGTTTCATTCGGCTTGCTCAGAAAATGGGCTATCAGTAATGAGAAATGGGCTGTACATTTTTAAAACACATCAAACTGGCAATTAGTTTCAACTTTCTTTTTTTTCATTTCAAGATTTTAAATTCCATTGATTTTTATGCGTGGACAATTATTTGTATTTTATTGATATATATTTATTTTTCAAATTAGTTTGAATGTGACTCGAAATTTCGGGATTAAAAACAGTTGGGACCACACCGAAATATGCAAAATTTCGTATATTTTTTTAACCGTGGCCACAATATGGGCTGTAATGCTAACAAAAAGAATATGGGCTCCAAAAAAATCCTTAAGAATTAGCAAATGGGCTGTAATTTTTAGAAATAATGGCAAATGGGCTATATGCTGTTTTCCACACATTTGAGGCTGACTTGTGCGCCTACTATAGGTTGATGCGTATGCTTTCCTAAAAAAACAAGGTTGATGCACACGCAACACCATGTCAACTTAGTCAACACACGAGAGCAGTGACTGTTGGATGTCCATCCAACGGCCGTCGTGCTTCTTCAATCTCTGCTCTTCCTGATCCAGCCGCTCAAACAAGCGCCGGCGGGACTGCCTGCTCCCTCCTCCCGCGGCCGACTGTGCTGCCGCGTAGGCCTCACCGCCCCACCGTACTCCCATCGCTGGCCTAGCCATCCCTCTACTCACCCAGGCCTCCTGTTATTCTCCGGCAACGGCAGCCTCACACTGCAGCTAAAGTAGTAAACCCTCATACTCCCTTCCACGTGGGAAACAACTGTTGAGTCTTCCCCGGCTCCTGGTCATTCCCTTCCTAGGCCTCGCCGTCGTCCCCGCCTTGGTGCTCTCGACGCAGCATGGTCAACGTGGTCAAGGAATGACTTCCATCGGAAGAGGACTGTACGTGGAGAGGCTGACAGCTGGGTCCACGGCCGCAGCAATGAAGTGCCTCCTTATTACACACAAAATAATGATTCCTCCACCAGACAGCGGGGACCCACCGGAAGGGCCTCTGTATTTCGCGAAAAAAACATTCCCCCCACTGACAGCTCGGACCCACCAGCTATATCTTCGAACGCAAGGAAGTGCCTCCTTATTATGCACAGAAAAAATGAATACCCCAGCTGCTAGGTGGGACCCACCATATTTGAAGGCTGGCTTGTGAGCCTACTAAGTTGACGCGGACATAGGGCTTTGTCAACTTAGTCAATATGAACGATTCTAGCTGCGGTGACCGTACGATGTCCATCAAACGGCTGTCGTGCTTCTTCAACCTCTGGTCTTCTTGCTCCAGCCGCCCAAACCATCGCGGGCCATGAAGCCTGCTCCTGCCTCCCATGGCCGGCTGTGCTGCCTCGCAGGCCTCACCGCCCCCTCCTACTCCAACCTCTGGCCAGGCCATCCCTCTACTCACCCACAACCCCTGTTATTCTGTGGCGATGGCAGCCTCACACCGCAGCCAAACCAGTCAACCCTTGTACTCCTCTCCGCGTGGGCATCCTCTGCCGCGTCTTCCCTGGCTCCGCGTCGTCCCCTTCCTAGGCCTCGCCGTCGTCCACCGCCTTGGTGCTCTCAATGCGGCCTGGTCAACGTGGTCAAGGAACGACTTCCATCGTAAGAGAACTGTACGTGGAGAGGCTGACAGTTGGGTCCACGACTGCAGCAAGGATGTGCCTCCTATTAGGCGTAAAATAATTATTCCTCCACCATACAGCAGGGACCCATCCAGAAGGGACTCTGTATTTTGCGAAAAAAATATTTCCCCCCTGACAGTTGGGACCCACCAGCTACATCTTCATACGCAAGGAAGTGCGTCCATACTACGGGAAAAAAATGATTCTTCCCCCTGACAGTTGGGACCCACCAGCTATATCTTTGCACGCAAGGAAGTGCGTCCTTATCCTCCCTGACAGCTAGGACCCACCCGGTCGAAGCGTACGTAGCATTGTCGCGAACGTATACGTACATACAGGTCGATCGGTCTCTATGCAGCGATGAACTGTGGTCGAGTAAGGAGCAGCACGTGTCGTAGTAGAGGCGCAGACGTAGCATGCCACGCAGTCCCGTCTATATCGTGTACACGTACGTACAGCCACGCTGCAAGAAAGTAAATACGGCTATGTACGTACATACGGGCGGGGTCTCGAACGCGTACAGCGACGTCGTCCTGTTCATCGGCAGCCAACCGGCTGGGTCGCAACGGAGGAAACAGCGTTGTGTTCATCGAGAGGCAACGGAATACGTCGTGTTCATCGGGAGCCAACCGGCTTGGACGGAACAGGCGAAATGAGGTCTGGCGTACCTCAGAACGGAGGAAACGGGCCTTCTGTTCGACCGCGTATGGTCGAAACGGGGTCCTGTTCATCGGGAAGGGTCTGGCGTACCGCAAAACGGAGAAAACGAACTTGTGTTCGAGTGCCTACGGTCGAAACGGGGTCCTGTTGATCGGGAGGGGTGTGGCATACTGCAAAACGGAGGAAACGGACTTGTGTTGGAGCGCCTACGATCGAAATGGGGTCATGTTCATCCACCGTCTACTGCCTCGCTCTAGCCTCCACTGCTAGTGTTCATCCACCATCGACCTCCTCGAGCCTCCACGAGTAACTGTTCATCCACGGGCTACTGTTCATCCAGCCTCCACCGGCTCCTGTTCGTAGAGCCTCCACGGGGTCCTGTTCATCCACCCCCAACCGGCTGGGGCGCGGCGGCCTCCTCGGGGTCCTGTTCATCCAGCGGCAACGGCCTACTACCACGGGGTCCTGTTCATCCATCCCCCACCAGGAACTGTTCATCCATAGCTAACCAACTGGCTCGACTCACCACGTCTCGACTCGTTCTACGTACCGCACACACGGTAGCAACGGTCACTATTCATCGAGAGGCAACCAACACTGGCTGGCTATGTCTCGCATGGGGGCTTGATCGACTTCAGTAAGCAGTAGCAGTGTCGATCGCTCGGTTCAGTTAGCAGCAGCAGCGAAGGAACCACTCAATCGGGTTCAGTCAGCAGCGAATGAATCACTCGGGTTCAGTTAACAGCCAAGGGATCGATCGCTCGGGTTCAGTAACATGCGATCGCTCGGGTTCAGTTAGCCAACGCCTCGCACACACGCGCGTACACGAGATAAATGTGCAAACCTCCGTGCATCGCTCGGCCCTGACGACCCACCGTAACCAGGAACTCCCCAATATTTTCCTCGCCCTCGCTTCTACCACGATTTTTTCCGTCATGGACGGCCCAAAGAATGTCATGCAGCTGCGTCTCCGGCCTGCCCAGGATGAAAAGACCATTTTCTGTCATGATTTTTTGTCATAGAAGTAGGAGCCCACCACATCTATGATGGTACGTGCTTTTGTCACAATTATCGTCATAGAAGTCTCATAAGCATGACAGAAAAAAAAATCATTCGGCCCATAATGTCATGGATGTGTCTTTCTTTTGTAGTGCTAACATGCTGTGGTAAAAAATTTGGCCGAATTGGAACAAGTTTTGGTATAAGCTTCTTGCAAACCGGAGCTTCTCTCAAGAAGCCTCGTGGTTCCGAGAGGGAACGTGTCACCTTTGTGTGCGAAATGATATATGTTGCCTCCCCCTTGATTTTCTTTACAGAGGCAACATAGAACTATATGAGTGCCGTGTTAAATTTTGGAATTATTCCGGGTTCGTTTGGCCTTTTTTATACATTAATTGAGTTTCTGGTCATTTAATGTGCATAATTAAAATTTGAACTGCAAGCACATGCTCCAGTGCACCAAAGTTGGTTGAAAAATCACATGTGTGTCCTTGGATGAATTTCTAGGTCCCTTGCAAGAAATAGGAATGAAATTCAAACATCTGGGCGTCGTGGCTCGGCCAAGAACATTGAGAAACTTGGTTTTTAAATTCCTGTAAGTCGAAAACTCGCCTGAAAATCATGAAACTTGGCATGGTGTCATGTCATGGCACTAACATGTTGTGGTAAAATTTTGGCCGAATTGGAACAAGTTTTGGTATAAGCTTCTTGCAAACTGAAGCTTCTCTCAAGAAGCCTTGTGGTTCCGAGAGGGAACGTGTCACCTTTGTGTGCGAAACGATATACGCTGCCTCCCCCTGATTTTCTTTATAGAGGCAACATAGAACTATATGAGTGTCGTGTTAAATTTTGGAATTATTCTGGGTTCGTTTGGCCATTTTATACATTAATTGAGTTTCTGGTCATTTAATGTGCATAATTCAAATTTGAACTGCAAGCACATGCTCCAGTGCACCAAAGTTGGTTGAAAAATCACATGTGTGTCCTTGGGTGAATTTGTAGGTCCCTTGCAAGAAATGGGAATGAAATTCAAACATTTGGGCGTCATGGCTCGGCCGAGAACATTGAGAAACTTGGTTTTTAAATTCCTATAAATCCAAAACTCGCCTGAAAATCATGAAACTTGGCATGGTGTCATATCATGGCACTAGCATGCTGTGGTAAAAAATTTGGCCGAATTGGAACAAGTTTTGGTATAAGCTTCTTGCAAACTGGTGCTTCTGTCAAGAAGCCTTGTTGTTCTGAGAGGGAACGTGTCACCTTTGTGTGCGAAACGATATACGCTGCCTCCTCCCTGATTTTCTTTACAGAGGCAACATAGAACTATATGAGTGCCGTGTTAAATTTTGGAATTATTCTGGGTTCGTTTGCCCTTTTTTATACATTAATTGAGTTTCTGGTCATTTAATGTGCATAATTCAAATTTGAACTGCAAGCACATACTCCGATGCACCAAAGTTGGTTGAAAAATCACATGTGTGTCCTTGGGTGAATTTCTAGGTCCCTTGCAAGAAATGGGAATGAAATTCAAACATCTAGGCGTCGTGGCTTGGCCGAGAACATTGAGAAACTTGGTTTTTAAATTCCTGTAAATCCAAAACTCGCCTGAAAATCATGAAACTTGGCATGGTGTCATGTCATGGCACTAACATGTTGTGGTAAAAAAATTGGCTGAATTGGAACAAGTTTTGGTATAAGCTTCTTGCAAACTGGAGCTTCTCTCAAGAAGGCTCGTGGTTCTGAGATGGAACGTGTCACCTTTGTGTGCGAAACGATATACGCTGCCCCCCCTTGATTTTCTTTACAAAGGCAACATAGAACTATATGAGTGCCGTGTTAAATTTTGGAATTATTCTGGGTTCGTTTGGCCCTTTTTATACATTAATTGAGTTTCTGGTCATTTAATGTGCATAATTCAAATTTGAACTACAAGCACATGCTCCAGTGCAGCAAATTTGGTTGAAAAATCACATGTGTGTCCTCGGGTGAATTTCTAGGTCCCATTCAAGAAATGGGACTAAAATTCGAACATCTGGGCATCGTGGCTCGGCCGGAAACATTGAGAAACTTGGTTTTCTAATTCCTGTAAATCCAAAACACGCATGAAAATCATGAAACTTGGCTTGGTGTCATGACATGGCACCAACATGCTGTGGTAATTTTGTTGTCCGATTTGCGAAGTCGCGCACATTAACAATCAACAAAGTCATTTTGGAACAAGTGTATTCATGTTACAATCGGAAACACAAGTATTATTGAAACCGTGGGCGTTCTACTTACCATTTACGTGCCACCATGCGTCCCCTTTTTTATTGGCTAGGAGGCACCGTGCGGGGTAGCTATTTGAGTACGGGAGGCGTGCGATCAGACCCCTGCGCATGCCTATCGGGAGGAGAGCCCTTTGACCTCCATCTGCCACCCACCTCTCTCCCACCATCTCCATTAATGGCGCTTGAGCCCTGTTTAATGGCGTGGCTATGTCTCACTTGACTGAGATTTAAGAGAGAAAAAAGAAAATCTTGCACGGATCTTGATGTAAGATCCGACGGACCTATATAACATCTACTGCGACTTATAGCAAGACTGATGAATATATAAGGACGATGACGATGGATAATAATTGTCTTACATATTTAGGAAGATAATTAAAAAAGCCACATGCGGCTACGCCCGAAATACACAATGGCAAAAGAAGGAAGACGCATACAACGATCTGGCTCGCTGATCTCTACTTTCTTGATGCGCTCCAGGTCACGAAGACTAGTTCTCACGGCGAGCGGGGATGATATCTTTCATCAGTTTCATGTCCTCAATATGTTGCTTGGTAGCATCCATGGATTCCTCCACCAGCCTTTCGCGCTCGATGCAGAGCATGGCATTCTCGTCCATAAGTTTCCTGACGATGACGCCCGTCCTCTTCAACAATGCAGCGGTCTTCTCTACCTGCTTTGCCCTTCCGGCGATCTTCGCCCTCAGCAGGTCGCGCTCGGTGCGGAGCTTCTCCTTGTCCTCCCCTAGTCCCCGGATGACACCGGTAGCATTTTCAAATGAGGCATTCATCTCGTCCTGTAGCTTCATCCAGCCGGAGATTCCAGCCATCAGGACATCGAGCATAGCGCGCATGCGCCTGTGAGAGTCCTCGCCTGCCCGTGAGACATTTTCCCAGACCACCGCGGCACGGGAGGACCTCCCTGCTGCATTCGCGGTGCGGCGGCACATCTCTGCTGCTTCCGCGACGCGGCCGGACCAGTCTACTGCATCGACGGCGCGGTGGGACCTCTGTGCTGCTTCGGCGGTGCGGCACGACCTCTACGCTGCTACGGCGGCACAGCGGGACATGTCGGCTGCTTTTGTGGCGAGGCGGGACATCTCTCGTGCTTCCGCTTCCATTTTCGCCTCTCCCTGGTAGTAACCTCTCGACCCAGAACTCATGTGGGCCATGGCAGACGCAAGGGAATGACGATGAAACACTTGTTTGTTTTTGTGGATGAGGAGTTGAGGAGGAATGTGCAGTCATCTTGGAGTAGGTAGTATTTATAACCGAGTACTAATACGCTCCTAAGTGGGAAACCGTTTAGGTTTTGATCGGTGTGAACAGGTTTGCAATTAAATATAGCGTGGTAGTAGTACCAACACACGGTCGGTCCGGCCCACCGCTTAGCATGAACAGACGGTATGTTCGGCCTGCCGCTCACCGAAGCGACGCGCATCGGCTTGGTACATCACTTATGTTCGACCGCATGTGAGTAGTAGCAAACCGACAGGCCAAGCTCCCCCATCTACCACGCGCTAAAAGCCTGGCCTTTTATTGTAGATCCTTTTAAAAAATGAAGATCGCACATAGGAGCAGACCATGGCAGTTGCGAATGCTCGAGTGGCAGTTTGTAGGGGAGGGGCGTGGTGTAGCAGTTTTGTAATATGCCACAGTACTTCTTTTTCTACTGCTACGTACGTGCAATAACTGGCACTGTCGGATACATACTTACGGTTATTGGGGCGTTCGCCAGGAATAGCCTCATGGCGAGCTATAGACAAGTCTTTTTTTCACACGCATTACATCGACACATATCATCTCTCTCCCTCTTTCCCACGCACACACCTAGTCTCTCGGGACTTCTCGCACGCACCATCTCTAGCTCTCTATGTCGATGCCACCCACATACACTTGTACTCTGAGTTTAGTACGTTACTAGCAAGATGCCCATGCGTTGCATGGAACATCAAGATGCATTTGTATGAGTAGTTTACCTTGTGGGAGAAAAGGATGAACAAGGGAAGACCTTATTTGCAAATGTGGAGAGGGGTGTGGGTATCTTTTTGCAAAATTGCCATAGTTTCCTTCCTATCCGTCAGATATAAATCGGACGATCTATATTGCAGGATGGCAGGCACACCATCATCACCAACTCTATTTTTTATAAGAGTAGAGATACATGAAGAGAAGAGGTGCACGCATGCACTCGTCCTCTCTCACAGACGCATCTATAGCTACGAATTGTAGTGTTCTCAACCATCCGATTGGCTCTATCATAGGTTCCCATTGCTCCTTGGCCTTGAGATTGAGAAGTTTAAAATGCGGATGCTAAGCTGGAGGTGCGAGGTTTTGGTTAATGTGTGGGCCGCACACGACACCAACACGACACGAGCTTCGTATGTCTGGTGTGCAGTCGGGTGAGTACTACTACTAGTAGTACTACTTTGATGTGTCACGTCAACTCGCAGAAGTATGCAACACTTCCTCAACAAACAAGCATATAAGCAGCTTATACTCCTTACCCAAAGGATCTTTATATCCAACAGACACAAAATATCCCTTCGACTGTTGGACATTACTTTAACTGCTGATCTGATGTCAAAGTAATTGCTGCATCGCCACCAAAATCCACCATCTCTTAAGCTAAACTAGACCGAGCTAACCCCTATATTAGCATATTACTAAGATAAACAGAAGGCACTGTAGAATCATTTAGGAGGTGAGCTTGTCAAACTGAATGTGGAGGGACACCATCCTCGACAACCCAGCCCCGGCCAGTAGCTTGGGTGGAACTGTGAAGAAGGTCAGCTCCTGCACGGCGACGACATCAGGATCCTTGCTGCTTGTCACCTCAATTTCCACCTTGACGGCTTCGGTCCTGCCTTTGGGCTCCCCCGGCGGGCCGTTCACCCACAGCTTGGCTGCGTAGTGCGGCGGTGGGGACGCCCCCGCTCTGATGCAGACGACCGACACGGCGATAGGCGCGCCAATGTCGAGCACGCCGCCGACCACGAAAAACGCGCGGCCATCCTCCTCCGCGAACAGCAAGAGCCGCGGCTCTGACACTGGCACTTGCAGCTGGAGCACCTTGCCGTACTGGATCCTGTGCACGGGCATGGGATGCACGGTGCTGATGTGGTGGGGGAGCACTGGCGGCGGGCCTTCATAGCCGCAGACGGGCACGAGGCTTTTGCAGGGCGCGAGCGGACACACGCTCTCGTGATCGGCGAGCTTGTGGTAAGTGACGTAGAGCCCACAGCCTTTGTGCGGGCACTCCACCCTCACCGAGGAGAGGACGGCGTCCATCGCCGTGTTGCGCACGTCGAAGCTGCCGCGGCGCTCGCACTTCTGGCACTGCCGCTGGTTCCCGGGGCGCTCGCCGCGGTAGTCCGCGGAGGCTAGGTGCCCTCCCTTGCACTGCACAAATCAATCCAACAGCACATCAATCAAGAAACCTGCACCTTGCTAGATCAGCCGAATGGTTCAGGTGTATTCGAACCTCGTATACTGGAGGCTTCAAGGGGCGGAGGCACAAGGGGCACTGGAGCAAGGTGAGGTCCATAGAGACCATAGAGAGCTCCATCGTCGGGTCCTGTTCCGTCGGCATGATCTCGCCCTCCTCGTGCACCACCATCTCTTGCTTTAGGGCCGGGGCATTAGAAAGTTTTACCATCACATATTCATACTACTTCAAGGTGCATTAAATCAACACATCCAAGTATCAAAAGGAAAGTCAAGACATGCATGCATGCATTGTAATTAATGCATCGGTAAACACAAATTATTAAAATATATCGATTGCACTACTTTGATGTGTCGCGTCAACTCGTACAACAAGGAGAAGTTTGATTACAACGCCCTCTCCCTCGCCCATGAGTGTGGTGGCTCGCAGGACTAGGAGAAGCTTTCGCTACACGCTCTCCCTCCCGCACGCTGTGGACATGCAGTAGTTCATTCGGTGTCAGATGGCTAGAAGCATACTAGTAGTACTCCACTGTAGTAGTACCATCATTGTTTGACTTCCCGAAGAGGCGAAGAGCCAAGCGCAACCCGAGCGCTCGTGTGGCAGTTTCATGTGTAGGGGAGGTAGTAGAGCAAGTATAATATGATGATGTAAGCAGGCTGTAAGGATTTAAATATTGTATTATTGCTGAGGTGGAAGAGAGAGAATAGGAGAGAGAAGGGAAGCGGGTTGTACACTTACACCCGGCTATAGTACGAGCTCCAAGAAGCTTTGTGAGAGTGAAAGGTGGGCCATATGTTGACAAAGTAGTACTTTCTTATAGCCAACTACTATACGTTTTAGCTATTACATTGGCTATAAATGATGTGGCAACATGTTATAGCCAGCAGCTGGCTATATTATTAACCACGCTCGTATAGTAACATAGTCTAGGATAGCGTGTTCCGTGCCTCTAAGCTTAAAATCATTGGATTCGGCTCCATGCTATGAGGCCGTCTTGAAGCTTTTTTATTATTAAAATAATCTTCTGGCCCTACCTGTCATCCTGGTTATTGTAGTTTGCATGCTGATCTGGTCAAGAGAGGAATATATATTTTAATTTGTGGTGGGGTAAATATTAGAGGTTGCAGCAAATATTGTACAATGTGTGTCTTTTAGCCAAGTTTAGAGGCAAGCATGTGGGGCCCATGCTATGATGTGTTGCGTCAACTCGTACAGCAAGGAGAAGCTTGATTACTAGTAGTACGCCCTCTCCCTCGCCCATGCGCGCGGTGGCTCGCAGACGAGGAGAACCTTTTGCTTTTACTACTCCTACAACAAGCTCTCCCTCGCCCACGCGGTGGACGGGACATGCAGCAGCTGATTCGATACTGTAGAAGTAGTAACATCATTGTTCGACTTCTAGAAGAGGCGAAGAGCCAAGCGCAACCCGAATGTGGCAGTTGCGAACGCTCGTGTGGCAGTCTTATGTGTAGGGGTGGGGCGTGGTGTGGCAGTTTTGTGGCAATTCTTTTCTACTGTTGTTTGCATCCAATAGGTGCCATCGTCGGATGCAGACCATACGGTTATTGTGGAGATTGCTAGTTATAGTCATCTTACGAAAATCAAATAATCCCAAAACAAACCCGACCACATTTCTTGTTTCTAGACATGAATAGGAATCAACCAATAAGAGACGTGCGCCGTGTATGTTTTTAATGCCTTGAGACGTACCTAGCACGGCATGCAGCGGTCAGTTCATTGCATGCAATGGTATTAATTAGCAAATACTCCCTCTGTTCCTAAATACTTGTCTTTCTAGATATTTCAACAAGTGACTACGACGTAATGAGTACATACAGAGCAAAATGAGTGAATCTACACCGTAAATATTTAGGAACGGAGGGAGTAAATATTAAGGCTACTCAGAGTGGGGAGTATCATATACTAGTATCATGCATATGATACTAGTGTATGATTGTCGTGGTATCAGACGGCCACCTATGGGGCCATCGGCCCCTTGTGGTTCGGCAAGGGGGAAGAGCCCATTGCACAAAGAGCGGAAAGCACAGAGCAGCACGGCAATGATGACACAGGCAGTTTTACCCAGGTTCGGGCCGCCGCGAGGCGTAAAACCCTACTCCTGCTTTGGTGGATTGATGGAAGGACCGTGGTGGAGACGCAGTGCTCTAGCCCGGCAAGGTCGCCTCGGGGTGGGAGCAGCTACGCGCGTACGAGCGTACAAGGGTCCGAATCCTTTCTAAGGTAGCCATGGCCCTCCTTTTATAGGTCAAGGGGTTACCACAATGGCAAAATAGTCATTTATCCAACGATTAGATAGCCACAGTGTTATCATACCTAACTATGCAGACAGGTCAGGGCGCATTAAATGCACCGCTTAGTGTCACATCATGGTGTAGCCCGGCAAGCCTTACCGTGCCATTCAACCACCTTTTCGCCTACCCACGTGACACGTCGCCTGGACGGGTGTCATTTAGGGATGATCTTCCTCAGAAATGGCCTGCCACGTACCAAAATAACAGCCACTTAGTCACTTGGGGGCTCGACACCGCACCGATGGGTGACTTGCGTTGCTGTGAGGTGGAGCAGTGGAGCCTTGGCGGGGTAATCCGCCCTTGGCGTCCCCGGCAAGCCTGCCGGGAGAGTCTTGAGGCTTGTCTTGGGGTAACCTCGACCCCGCCAGGCTCGCCTGCCCGGCAAGGGAGGTTTTTCCTTAGTGATATCTTGCTTGTCTGGTTGGTCTTGGTATTCTTGATCCGCCCTTTGAATTCTCAAAGAGCCATCTCTTCTGCTTGGTCTTGTCTTGAATGTTTGGTGAAGTTTGCTCTGTTGCTGTCACGCCGGAGATCTGCCTGTCCGGGCACAAGTCAGGGGGAAACATACACCCCTGTTTGTGTACCCTGACATAAGCCCCCGGACCTGAGCCATACGTGTCACTGGGCACGTTGGGTTAGGCCCCAAAACGTTGCACGGACACGTGTTGAAGGTACGCTGCGTGTGCAGTAATTTGCAATGATGACCAGTTAATCCAACGTCCACTCCGCGTAATTGCCGTAGGCCATGGGGTCGTGGGACTGTAGCAGTTAATGTAAAAAATGGTAACTTTCTGAGGGAAAGTAGCGACGAACCGCCCTTCTCCCCCACGTTCGCCCCCATAAAGGGGAAAACGCGGAGAGGTGCGGCTCATTCGCACCCATTTCTCCATCCTTCATCTTCTTCCTCAAGCCACGCAGTGACCCCGTGCCCATTCTCGCTTCCATTCACCTTGCCCGACCATCCACCCCTCCATTGTTCATAAGTATGGGGAAGAAAACTGCTACTGACAAGGGGAAGCGTGCGGCCGCCGTGAAGACAGCAGCCGCGGAAGGGAACAAGAAGATAGCGGCGGAGTTGGATAAGAAGCGGCGGGGAGGTGTGGTTTTCTTCCCGTCAAATCTGGACAGCGATGCCCTGGTTGCGATGTACAGATATATGTGGGGGACGGAAGTTCCAAAGGGGCATGGCGCACCCAAGGTTCTGGCGGAGGGAAAAAAGGAGCCGCCGAATGCATACCGATTCTTCTGCGCGTATTTCTTCTGTGGCCTCTGTCCCCCTTCTCAGATTTCTTTGAGGCGATGATGGTGGTATATGGATTCCACCTCTTGGATTTCACGCCAAATGCAATGGCGTGCATGGCAATCTTCGCCCATCTGTGCGAGAATTTTGTCAGAGTCGCCCCCGATGTAGATCTGTTCCGGCACTTCTTTGTCCCGCGGGTGGAGAACAAGACCCACCGTTCCGGGAACATAAGCTGGATGCCTTGGGTGGCAAGGGAAACTTTGGATTATCTTCCTGGTTAGTAGCGCGGCAGATGGGAGGAGTGGAGGGCAGACTGGTGCTGGATCCAGGATGAGGAAGCCCCAGAGTATTGCCAAGCGCGGGCGGAATGCATCTAGCGTGGCAATGACTGGAGGGAATTCGGCCTTACTGACGACAGGCTTCGCCCAGCACTGAACATGATTGCCCGTCTGAAGGCTGCCGGGTTAACCATTGAGCAGGTGGGAGCCGATTTCCTCCGACGCAGCATCACGCTGCTACAGAAGAGGGACAGGTTCGCCTGGCTGTACGGGGAAGCCGCGGACAGAATGCGACTGTACCCGGGCCTGGCCAACAACTTGACGGTCTATGGCCATGCTTGGCTGTGCGAACAATTGTTCGGCAGCCTTGGCCCATTCAAATTGCCGGCAAATATTATCCCACTGAACATCAACTCCGCCCGGGACCAGATTCTAAAATGGATGCCAGATTGCAATGCTCATGGGGTTGCAGGTGACTGGCAATTGCCCGAGCTTGATGAAGAACTTGTGTGGGCCTCCAGCCTAGTGGAAAGGGCTACCAGGGTGGAGACCAATATGTTCAAGCGCACCTCACAGGTGGAGGTGGCATTCATCAAGAGGCGGATTGAGGACGACAAAGCGCTTCGGGACGCCGGGAAAGCAAGGTCCAGAAGAGGGAGGGAGGAAGAAAAGGGGGAAGTTGAAGGTGAGGGGTCTTCCCACGGTAGGAGCGAAGGGCGAGCCACGGAAGAGGCTATCATGGATGAGCCTGCCGGGGATGAGCGTATCGGGGATGAGCCTTCCATGAATGAGCCTGCTGGGATTGAGGCTCTATATGCAGCGGCAGCGGAAGCCCGGCAAGGAGATGATGTCCAAGAGGTAGTGCCGCCCGGGGAAGAGTGGCTTGCTGCATGTCCCTAGGCCCCAGAACCAGACTTGGATCCTCGTCCTCGTAGGCGGCCCAGTCGGGGAATAGCAAGTCCAGCCCCCAGGCCCGCCAAGAAGGTGAAGAAGGTCGCCTCCAAAAGCGACGGGGCGGATGTGGTGCGCCGCCATTCCTCTCGCCTTGCTGAAGCCAAGACCCCTCCCGCCAAGCGACGGGTGGTTATGGAAGATGACTCCAACTCCCCATCAGATTCCGGCTCTTCCAGAAGCTCGTCCTTGCCGGAGGTCCTCCCGCCCAAGAAGGACTTGAAGCTACGGGGGAGTACTGTTCCCCCGGTCCTAAAGAGAGGCAGAGCGCCTCCGCTATCCAGGGAGTTCGAGCTGGGCTCCATACTCATGGACTCAGAGTAAGAACAATATTCTCCGTTCATATCCAAGCCCAATCATACTTCTCGGTTTGCTAATTCGATCTTGCTTGTTGCCTTCGATAGGGAAGAGGAGGAGGAGGAGGAGGAGGAGACCCTCATCCACCGAGCCAAGCGGCTTAGGCATGCGGAGCCACCGAAGTCTCCGGGAGGCACGGGCCAGGCGGGGAGCAGTACGAACGATCCGGTGGCAAGCCCCCAGCCCAGCTCTCGATGCGAAGACATGGGGGTGGTTTCCCCTGCCAAGGATGGCACAGAAGGGCACCCCCTATCTCCATCCAGAGAAGAAGAAGGGTCTGCCCAAGATGGGGCCTTCCAGGAGGGGCCCACTCCGCCTGCTGACCGGGTTGAGGGGACCCTGGCGAAAACCCCCATCGAAAGCCCTGTCCAGGTCGACACCGCAGTTACCGGGGAAGGGGGTGGTGTCCATGTCCCGGCAATCGAGGTTGCCGGGGAAAATGAAGACTCTCCACGTCAGACAACTCCCGGTAACTTATCTGTTTTTCCTTCATAACCCCGCTCCAAGTTCTTGGTTCCCCAATGCTTCTTCCTCCTCATGATTGCTGGTTTGCTTTTACTTGCAGTACCGCTGGCCGAGGAGCCCGAGTTGCTGGAGGAAGTGGCCAACATTGGCAGAGATGCCGCAGAGGAGGCCACCAAGATTGCTGCCATGGAGGGACAGGAACACGCTGTCGGGGGTGCCCAGGAGCCCTTGAAGGAAGCAGGGCAGGCCCCCGGCAGTGCGTCAGGGTCGGGGATGCTGGTTGAAGAGAAAATCCCCCTTCAAACCATGAGCCCTCCTCCATCTTTTAGCATTTCGACTGGGATCCCACAGCCAACCTCAAGTCAACTGGCATTGGTGCTTGCCCAACCTGGTCTCGGAGCCCCCGGTTCCTCGGCAGCAGCGAGTGCAGAGCTAGACAAGGAAATCTAGCGCATCATAGCGCCCCTATCTCAGCAAATCGGAGAGACTGATGGCTCTGTTGATGCGATCTTGGACCTGTCCTTTCTGGAGTCCGTGGCGGCGGGCATCAAAGAAATGCAGAACCGGTACGGCCAGAAGTGGCAGGCACTCAAAGAGCAGCGAAGCTCCACCAACAGCGTAGATCAGAAGCTGAGGGACAAGGGCATCGAGTTGCACGAGTGGCATGGCAAACAGTTCCAAGTCCTTCTACGGCAGCAAGAGACGATCTCCATGGCAAAAAAGGATGTTGCTGCCCGAGAAGCACGCCTGGTAGAACGCACAGTGCTTCTGGATGCCAGGGAGCAGAGTATCTCTTCTCGGGAGGAGAACCTCGAGGCCGCCCTCCGCGCCAAGGACGATGAACTGGAAGCCCTTGTACAGCAGCGTACCAAGGAGCAGGAGGACAAGCACAAAGCAACCCTGGATGCTCTCACTGCTGACTCTGCCACCCAACTGAAGAAGCTTGCTGATGATCTTGCCGCCGCATCTACTGCCAGGGTTAATCTCGACCAACAGGTGGCCAAACTGACGGAAGAGCTTGCTGGGAGTGCCAAGGAAGTCGTGATCCTCAAGGAGGAGGTGCAGAAAATAGAGATCCCTCTGAAAGAGGTGCAATCGCAGCTCTCCTCCAAGGGTCAAGACCTTGAGACTGCCAATGGCACCATTGAAGACATGAAGGCCAGGATTGGCACCCTGGAGAGCTCGATCGAGTCTAGTGATGTCTGCGAGAAGCAGCTGATGAAGGATCTGGACAACGCAAGACCCCTTCGAAAGGATGCGGAGGACAAGCTGGCGAACCAATCCAAGAAGGTCGACCTTTGGACCAAAGCCTGATCGACATCGCCGAGCGCCTCACAGCCCAGGCTGCAGCAATGGGCATGGAAGGGCCAGTCTTCTCAGTTGGCGGTCATGAGGTCCCGAGCGCCAAGCTAGGGCTCTTCTTCAATGAGTTGATTGAAAAGTTGAAGACCCATGAATAAGGAAGAGACACCCTTTTCGAAAGCGAGTCTCGAAAGCTTGCCCGCAATGCCCTCTTCACGGTCTTGAGCAACTTCGCATACCGCCACCCTGAACTCAACCTTGTTGATGGCTTCAGGAAGCTACCGGCAGGTGCTGATGTTTCTGCTGCTGAGAAGAAGGCTGCCCCCTACGCCGACAGGGTGCTCTCCGTTCCCAGGGCTCAATGAGGCCGTCAAGCATGGCTCCGACCCATTCGCATTGGCGTTCCGCCCTGTAACAAAACATTATGCACGTCCTGTGTTTAGACGTCGTACTTCTTTTGCTTGTGCTGAACTGGTGTACTAATTAATTCTAAACACATGCTATCTCCCTTGCGTTTTATCCATGGAAGTTCGTATGGTTAGTTTCTTTTTATGTGTTTTGGCTGCCTGCCGGTAGCATACTGCCGCGATTGCTGTGAGGAATGGGTCCTTAGCATTTGGCTGGCAAAAGTACGTCCCGGCAAGCTTTTCCTTTAGGGGCCCTTGATGCTGCCACCTGCTCCATGAGCAGGCTCAGAACAGAGCGAGGGCATAGGCAAACCCGTTAAGGTGCCGCCACACAAAAGGCTTGACCATACGAAAGAACATTGGTATATGGGGGATAAGCAAATGCGAATTCTGGATCTATAAAAGAGCAATAATCACGTGAACTTAGCTTTTTGCTCACGCTTTTCTCCCTTCTTGGTTGCGGTCACTTGCCGCGTTCGCATATCTTGGGCGGATGGCCCTTCGCGTGCCACTATCGGTCCCTCGGCAAGAGCAGGAGGGGCCGCAAATCTCTTGTGGGTGGTAGAACTCGGTGTAAGGTTGGGCTGGTTTTGCCCTCCTTCCACTTACACTTTTGACAATCTTACGGCGGTTGGCACAAAGGTCACACTGATGTGGACGGCCCTGCCGGAGCATGCTTGCTGGGGCATCAATCAACGGATTTGCACCGGTGCTATACTCAGGATTTTCCCTTAGCAGGGCGAATGCTGAACCGATTTTCGCGCGGGCTCATCGACGTTGACGACGCTAAAACCCAGGGTGGCTCGATCGTCGACAAGTGAAAGTGGTGGGGGGGAAACCATGTACCTTACCACCTCGCTCTTTTCCCCGAACGGGGCGCGCATAGTGGCCGCGCTGCTCAAGCTGTTCAAGGTTGCCATGCTCTCGCCGTCCCTTGTTTCCGCCGCTGCTCGTGGCCGCAGCGGGGATAGATGACGGAAACTAGGCAAGGCGGCGGAGGAGCGATGTCGCTTCCTCCTCGAGCCGGCGCGTCGGGGGCCATGAACAACGAGGCCGCTGACGAAATCGATGGTGACGAAGATGACGCGCTGCTTATACTCCTGACTTCGCGCAAATGCTCCCCCCTACCTAGCGCGCCAAAGATGTCGTGGTATCAGACGACCACCTATGGGGCCATCGGCCCCTTGTGGTTCGGCAAGGGGGAAGAGCGCATTGCACAAAGAGCGAAAAGCACAGAGCAGCACGGCAACGATGACACGGGTAGTTTTACCAAGGTTCGGGCCGCCGCGAGGCGTAAAACCCTACTCCTGCTTTGGTGGATTGATGGAAGGACTGTAGTGGAGACACAGCGCTCTAGCCCGGCAAGGTCCCCTCGGGGCAGGAGCAGCTACGTGCGTACGAGCGTACAAGGGTCTGAATCCTTTCTAAGGTAGCCACGACCCTCCTTTTATAGGTCAAGGGGTTACCACAATGGCAAAATAGTCATTTATCCAACGATTAGATAGCCACAGTGCTATCATACCTAACTCTGTGGATAGGTCAGGGCGCATTAAATGCACCGCTTAGTGTCACATCATGGCGTAGCCCGGCAAGCCTTGCCATGCCATTCAGCCACCTTTTCGCCTGCCCGCGTGACATGTTGCCTGGACGGGTGTCATTTAGGGATGATCTTCCTCAGAAATGGCCTGCCACGTACCAAAATAACAGCCACTTAGTCACTTGGGGGCTCGACACCGCACCAATGGGTGACTTGCGTTGCTGTGAGGTGGAGCGGTGGAGCCTTGGCGGGGTAATCCGCCCTTGGCATCCCCGGCAAGCCTGCCGGGAGAGTCTTGAGGCTTGTCTTGGGGTAACCTCGACCCCGCCAAGCTCGCCTGCCCGGCAAGGGAGGTTTTTCCTTAGTGATATCTTGCTTGTCTGGTTGGTCTTGGTCTTCTTGATCCGCCCTTTGATTTCTCAAAGAGCTATCTCTTCTGCTTGGTCTTGTCTTGAATGTTTGGTGCAGTTTGCTTTGTTGTTGTCGCGCCGGAGATCTGCCTGTCCGGGCACAAGTCAGGGGGAAACATACACCCCTGTTTGTGTACCCCTATTAGTCCCTTTTGTAATAAATTTTGACCAAAGATTTAACTGGAAAAATGTTAGTGGATGTGAACAAAAATTATATCGTTTGATTTGTATTTGAGGATAGTTCTCAATGATATAATTTTGGTGACATGCATGAACCTTTTTTTAGTCAAATTTATGGTCAAATTTTGTCATAGATTACGATGGGGAGTAATAAACCAGGACGGAGGTAGACTGGTCACCATCGTGTTTTGTGTCAAATTTTGAATTCAGCGACCCAACCTACATGGAGGGAGTATATATATATTGGCGCGATAACCAAACTTATATATTCAAAACTGAGTGTTACTACATGTCACGAGTTCAAAACGAGAAAGTGGAACAAGTACTACATCATGCCTGTGCCGTTTGCGTCGCACCCCACACTGTCGTTCCGGCCCGCTGCTCATCGCGCGTTGGCTTGGCATTTTCTATGTACAAGTTATAAAGGTAAAGACTGTTGCGTTCGCGTCGCACCCCCACACGGTCAGTTGAGCAAACCAACTATCGGCAAATCCCCACGCCGCTCACCGCGCGTCGGATGAGTTAGAATTAGAAGAGAGAAACGAGGGAGAAGAGCTAGCTGTAGCACGGACGCTGTTGTCAGATGGGACTCGTATTGATAGAATAGGAGTACTGAGTACTCGTACGTCTAGTACTGAGTACCACTAGGTGGGTGCGTGCGACCTATACCTATCACCACTTTAGGTCTCCTTTTCGAACCGCAGCTACGCTTCATAGTACATATTTTTTCATGCAGTTTTCCTCCTATATGTACTCCTAGGCTATTTCCACGTGCTTCCTTTCACCGACACGTGGGACATAGAGCATCTGGGTCGTAGTGCATGCACGACTCGGAGCATATGCAACCATGCCAGTGTACTTTACATTTCAGACCTGACGAATTACATGCGAACCCCCCGCAGAAGAATAAATAAATAAATGAATTACTACATGTAAACAAGATTATTTTCATAGAAACCGGAGCACGTTCATTAAATTTTGGACATAACACATTTATAAAAAACGACCGGACCTAAACCAGTCTAAGGGCCTCTTTGATTCGCATGATACTGAAAACACAGGAATGGGGAAAGTATGATGGCGTTGAACCGAGAGGAGGAGGAAGAGGAGGAGTATTGTACGTGCTAGAGACTGGACTGTAGTACATTGTTTTTTATGGCCATATCACCACATTGTTTTCTATGGCCTATCGCCTGCTGGTTCACTGGGTTGCCGTGTTTCGCACTCCTCCGACGTAAGTAGTAGTATATACTATGTAGTACTATATATACCGCATGATTCCTTGCTCCTTCTTACTTCGCCGACATGTGGGAGAGCCAGCATCCGGGTCAACATGTCATGCACCAGATTTAGAGGATGGAACGGAAGGGGGGCATCACCCCGGTCGTAGCGCCGGGGTAATAATGACTATAGTGAGTTGTCATATCACAATACCCCATCTTTCCAGCAATAACGAGCCGTCAAATTGCACAACCCTACCTTTCCAGCAGTAAGTTGAATCCGCTACTCCCTCACCCTCCTCGCCTCTCTATCAAACCGGCTACACGAAAACTACCGCGCGTACTGCCCGGGAAAAGCCCCGCCCTCAACTTTTAAATACTCATAGTATAATTTTGTATCGATGAATTGCGCCATGGAGCAGAAAACCAAAAGAAAAAGGTGCTACATGTAAACAAATACAGTTCAAGCTCTAGCTATTGATTCGGAATGTAAACCGTGCATGTGTTTATACGTATAGGTTTCTTCAAAGTACTGAGTCCATTGATGCAATATGGTCAAACTGTACCATCGATATCTCAAAGCCAAAATAGGTCAAGCTTGTTCGTTCTATATAAATAGTACTGTATGTTTATTCACCCGTGGGGTTGTTCAATGAATGGAGGGCTGGGGAGCACAAGTGAACAAAGTGCAAATTGTAGTCAGACACGTTAAATAGAGAGTTTCTTTTCTTTAATGCCACGTACACAAATTGAAACGCTTGTTGTGGAGAGAAAAAGATAATCACTCCACTATATATAGGCAGGGGCCTGAGCGCTTGCTTTACTAGGGTTGCTCTCTTCATTCTCTCATCCTCTCCAGATCTAAACAAGACAGCGGTAGCGACATTTTCTCTCTGCTCACCGCTGGTCACAGATCCGGCCGGATCCCTTCGGCTGGTGTGTGTAGAGCACTAGGTGCATCGTTCACGCTGTCATCGGCAGCGAGGGAGGAAACCCACAGCTGCCGACGGGTCCCGATCCACTGCCTGTGTCGTTCTCTCCGACTCAGCACCGGCTCAGGAGGTCCTCCGACCCCTTCTTCCTCCCTGCCGTATTGTGGGCAGATCCGACCTGCCGCCGGCCTCCTAGCCACATCCCGACGACCCTCAGGTATAAGTTCCTTCGAAAGCGGCCCTGCTCTACTGCCCCAGCTCCCCACGTGTCTGCATGTGGATCTTTTTCTACTTCCATCAGCTCTTCCAAAGCCACCTAAATTTTTAGTATTATTATAGGTAAAGCTACTTCATGCAGTCGAATCTAGGACTTGGTTCAAACAGCGAAGAAAGGGGGGAAAGTTGTAGCATGAATCTAGGACTTGATTCAAAGAGGAAATAACAGGGGGAAAGTAGTAGAGACTGGATACCCAACCGGTCTCTTGGTTGAAAAGGGAAATAAAGGGACAAGGCAGTACAAACTAGATAAGGAATAGATCTATTATTGGTTGAAAAAAGGATAGAAAGTGGCGGCTGGTGGACAAGTCAACAGAGTATGTCCAGGATTAGATTTGCTGCCCTCACATAGTAAAAGGTCTCCAGGATTAGATTTGCTGCCCTCACACAGTATGAACAAACTCGGCATCACCACTTTATGCCTCCTTGTAGGTACATTGTGCTGATGCGTCCACTGTCGAATGTCCTTATACCAACTTTTTGCTGTTGTTAATGTAAGGGCGCATGTAAAATGAAGCAATCACACTGTTACCATAAGCACATGTCTAACCAATGTTATTGTTAATCTAATGCCTTCAGTAATATGATGCAATTAAACTGTGTTACAAATGGTACTCCTGCTATTTTTCCCAGTATCGTAAGTAAGTTGCTTCCTTACGCTGCTGAGTGTCCTGGTGTCCCCACTGTCCCATGCCCTTAAACCAACTCTTTAGTTGTTGTTGATCTACTATATCTGGTAAACAAGCAATGCCACCATTAAAGTAATCCCATATTGACCGGAGGTAATCCTCCTTTCCAAAAAAAAGTAATACCATATTTGACGAATGTCATTGTTGATCGTAATGCTTTCGGTAACATGAAGCAATGCTGCCGTTTTAAAATTTCTACTGTCCTTGCGTGATTGCCATGAACATAATGAAGATGCTTCTTTTCATTTCGTGTATGTTTTGTATGTTGTCATTGACCAGTAACTGTTTTCTTTCTATCTTTTTGTGCGGATAGGGATATCCATTTCACCTCGTTGCTATTGTGACCTTTTGGTGAACTGCACAAAACACTTTTTTTGGAATGAGTGACTTGTGTAGTTCAACTAAAATGTCACGTGGGCAACGTCTCTCAATTTTGGTGGAACTACACAAAGGGCGATTGGAGTTTCCAACATCTCCATCAAACTCTGCCGGTAATCTCATGCAACATTTTATTAGCCTTTGCAAGATGAGCCGTCACTGTCACCACAATGGCACTTTATTTTAGTGGAACTGCACAAAAGGATAAGCAAATTATAGTTGCACCTTGCATGAGCAGGACAACCAACCTTAATGTTGCTCAATTTTAGTGCAACTACTAAAGAAGAACCTGCCATCTCATGAGAGCAAGTACTTTTTGCTAGCTGCATGATGCAATCTTTGCTTCATTTCAGCTGGACTGTGCAAAAAGGTTGCATGAATTGAATCATCTGAGTGGATCTGTAGGTTCACCACATCGAGTCGTGGCGGCGTAGGGCTCCTCTCTTAGTAATGGTTCCCATGATCGGGTATGTTCCTTTTTGGTTGATTTTGACTCTGCATCCAGCTAGTGATCTTGTGCTACTGTTTTGGCACTGCTATGAGAAAGCAATAATGATATTGTTTTGGCATCTTAATTTAATGCCACTATTAATTTGAGGCAATCTTTTGGCACCGCTACTACCACTGATAAAATGAAGTAATAATACATTTAAAATAGAGCTACTGTCTTATCTACCATTTCATTTCCAATGTAGATAACTTGTAGAAGACCTATCCGGCAGAATCAAGTCCATGTGCACTGCATCAATCACATAGCTGCACTGAACTAGTTGAGTCCATCACGCCTACCGTTGAGGTGGCGCGGGCCCCCTCTAACTGGTGGGTGCCATAATTTTAGTTGAACTGCACAAAAAAGTGATTGAAATGAGTCGATGCTCCTCCTTCTACTGCCACATTGAGATGTTAATGGATGTCAATGAATCACCTTTATGGCAAGATACGGGGACATGAAGAATAACTTGATATCCCAAAGTCATCTCACATAGGTCAGTACTGTCCTTTATCAACATGGTTATGCTTTGTCATACTGTGCTAACGTTGTATTTTTTTAATAAAGCTGTTCTATCGCAATCTTTTCTCGTTTTGGAAATAAAGTTGCTTTAACTAGTGCCACCATTATAGTAATCATCCTCTTTCTTATTTATGCAAACAGGAATACTCAACTACAGATGTTGTGATGGTTAAAAGCATTCGCCAAGTTCTTGGGTTGTATGACATCGCTAGCCAAGATGGATTTAATCACGAGATTCACTTTATCCAAAGGCTCTAAAGTGCCATGCGTGTGTGCAAGGTGGAAAGAGATATTTCAGGACGTTGATTGATGATTCCACTAGATTCTGCTATGTGTATATTTGTTAAATACTAAGGATGGGGCTCTATACACACTACAAAATCTAGAAGGTCCTCTTGTGCATATATTGGAAGTGGTAGTGCCACCAGTGATGCAGAATATTTCAGCTGCCAATGTTTCACCTGCGTGGCCTTAAAAAGGACTGGTTTCAATGTTTAAGCAAATCCTTGGATCAAATTGCTTACATGAAGCATCGATCAATATTTATTTATTTGTTCACATTCTCACAACGTTTGAGTTGTATAGTTACGATTGGCTCTGATTTGTGAATCATTGAGATGTGTATGCATCTTTGTTGTACTTATTATTTGAATCTAATGGGTTGGTTCTGAATCTTGCAAGCTGGGAATCATTGTGATGTGTAGGCATCTTTGTTTTACTTATTATTTGAATCTTATTGGTTGGTTCTGAATCTTGCGAGCTAGGAAACACGACATGATGATGCAGAGGACGGCAACCATAACAAGTTGTTCAAACTTGGTAGTATTGTCTTTGTGAAAGTGCGGCAAATGAGCTGATCGTGTGCGTCCTGAGAATAATAATTCTAATTGTTGTGCATGTTGATCCTGTGGCACTGATAGAACGAGCCAATGCTTTGCTTGTTTTAAGAATAAATTTTAATTAAAGCTAATAAAATTTAAGTAAAGTGACCACTAACACTTGCTATTACAGTACCAATACAGACCCGCTCGTGAACCTGAGGGGGCATGTTCTGCCAGGCGTGCAGTGGGCGAGGGAGGGGTAGTAACTGCTGTCGCATGTACACACTCAGTTTACTGTTGAAAGCAGTTCCCCAAGAGCTGAAAAACGAATTGCTGCCGCCGCCTACCCACTCGTTCACTTGCAGCTGGAAAAACGAAATGTTGCTGCCGTGGTGCCGCCCCCCAGTACCCCAGCACACACTGATCGTCTTCATCTCCCCCCTCCCCCCTGCATGCCCCCAATCCCCACAAAACGAGAACCGCCACATCAACTCTGCATGAGAAGAGACTCCAATGGCGATCCGAGGGGTGAGCCTGCTGGATATGGACTTCAGCAAGGAGTTCACCTTTGAGTTCGTCGTTCAGACCCATGGCAGCACCAAGTTGAATGTGATGTACACCAATGATCCGGACTCGGTGAAGCTCTGCCTCGCCAAGTTCAAGCAGTACCTACAGGAGGAGAAAGCACAAGGTCGCGGGACTAGACCTTGTGCCCATCCATTCATCTCCTGACAGGGACCAGCGGATCGTCATCGCCCAAGTATGCGTGCAGGAGGAGGTTCTTGTTTCATCGGCACCGCCGACTGCACCTTCGCTACGGTGGAGAGCAGGAAGAATGCAACTATGCTTTATGATTCGGCCATCTGGTGCAACAAGCTTGTCGACATCCAGAAGCAATACAAGATCATCGGCAACGGGCAGGAGAAGGACTTCATGGTTGACCTCGCCGCGACCATCATCGACCCCTGCTACACCAACATGAAAGAAGACGTCGATACCAAGGACCTGAACACGTGGGAGGTACCTCTGAATCTACCCTACATAACCTACGCGGCCAAGGACGCATACGCATGCTACGACATGTACAGGCGGATCTTGGACATGAGGGCGTGTCTGCTTCCCGTAACCGACGAGTACACGGATAGCCGCAGCGTCATGATCAAGCGTGCCAGGAAGGTCTAGATGATGTACTTTATCTGTTTAAGCACCTTTATCATCTGAGTGTTTCATGCATTAGCCTATGTGTTGTAATTATCTGTTTTGTCTGAAATATTCCGTCTAAGAACCCATTAACCTGTTTTTTTTTTTTTGAGTGGCTATTTGCTTATGTATGTAACTACTTCACTGGGCTGCCGTGCTTTGAATCTCCTTCCTCCCAACATATTCCCCTTCTCAGGCCGACCTAGCAGGTCTCATACACAGACATCTAGGACCAACCACCTATCCATTTGTATTTCTTTATTTTGTTCAATCTTTCATCCTCTTCCTACAGCGGCTGGCGGTGTTGCCGCGCACGCCTCGGTGACCCATCCTAGCCTATGGCACTGGCCAGGCCATCCCTCTACTCCCACACATTCTCCGGCGGCGACAGCTCCACCGGCCTGCCCTGCACCCGAACAAGTCAACCCTCGGTACTCCCCTCCGCCTGGGGCGCTGCTTCGGTGCCGTAACTGCACCTGTAGTTGGGTCAGTGACATATGGGCCAGCCGTCTATTAGGCCCACATGTCACTGACACAACTGTAGGTGCAGTTACGGCACTGAAGCTCGGTCCCTCCGCCTGCGTCTTCCCCGACTCCGGTTCGTTTCGGTCTGAGCTCTCGACGTCGTCCTCCGCCTTGGTGCTCTCACCGCGGCGCTGCCGTCTGTTGTTCCCAACATGGTCATTAAATGAGAGGAATCAGGAGAAGACTGTTCGTCGAGAGGCTGACAGTCCGGGCCCACCAGGTCCATGGCCTAGGTTTTGTTGTTTAACACGCGCAGCCCACGACATGCAGGCATAGTTGATCCAGCAGGTTTCAACTTTTTTTTGGGATCCAGCAGGTATCAAGCGGCCTCTGGGCCTCCCAGCCTAGCTTGTCTATAACATCAGCAGCCCAAGTTATGTTTGTTTTTTCAAGACAATGCACAGCTCAGTTCTATTTTTCTATAAGAATGCAAAACTGAACCTATGTTTTCCCTTTTATAATAGTATATATATAGTTATATTTATATTTATATCTTATTTTATTACATATATATAACAGAAACAACATAAGGTTCTGTTAAACCTGTCGTTCGTCCAACCATTGTATAGACCTTCCCACTTCCTTTATTTTTCGTTTTTATTAATCCTATATCTAAATTTTCTCTCACTTTGTTTTTCGATGTAATCTGAGTTTTCTCCTGGTACTTTTCCCTAGAACCAACTCAACTGTCCCATGTCTAGCCTAAAAAATAATAATACCCCATGTCCTATTAACTCATCAAATTAAAATGATATTTTATTTCGTAAATCGAAAGTTCTTACAAAATAATAATAATAATGGTTTATATATAACTTGGCAAATTAACTCCTGGTGATTGCGTACATAAGCTTGCAAAGATTTTACTGACCAATGCAGTAATAGACGTGCAATCATGTGTTTATATTTTTATAACATTTCTCCATCCAGCCCAACATGATATTTTCACCCAGCCCAGCAAGTCCATGGATTTCGAGAAAAATGCAAATGGGCTTTAAATTCTAACATAATATATAAGCGGGCTGCATAGACGCTACATCATTGTTTCACCCAGCCCACCAAATGGACTAAAAAAACAAATGGAGGGGCTGACATGTGGGCCAGTAATTCGAAGCCTAAGCACTTTCGCAAAAAAATACAAAGGTCGGAGCCTAAGCAAGGCATTGGATTTACATCCAACGGCCGGCATTCTTCTTCAATCTCTCGTCTTCTTCCTCCAGCGCTGCCGGGACCGCCTGCTCAAGCATCCGGCGTCCAGCGGCACTGTTTCACGCACCTCGTAGTGAACCGCTACCCCACCGATGGCCAGGCCATCCCTCCACTCCTCCGCACCTCCTGTTATTATTCTCTGCCGAGTGTAGTGTAACACCCCCAGTGGTTAACTACAGTAATCACCCTTTTGATTATGCCATGTCAGCATGATTAACAGTGCATGATCATCATTAGCATTATATTGCATTTCAACTCCCAAGTCAAAGTCAAATTTAAATGAAAGTGAAATACAAAAGTTGTCCAACATAAAAACTAAAATGTTCAATAAATGGCAAATATTCACTAAGTAATGAACATGCTGGAACCAACCTCATTTGGTTTCCCAATTTGCCCATGGAATTAATTTAGTGAGATAACAAGATTAAACAAAAGCATTTTAATTCAACTATAAATTTGAACAGTTCCAATTGGCCTCAAACTTTTTATGCAACCTTATAGTGATGACTAGGAATTATGTGCAAAGTTTCATAGCTAACAAAAATCATTTGGCAGGTAAAATAAATAGAAAACAGTAAAGGAAAAATAAAAAAGAGAAAAGAAAAACGAAAAAAAAAAAGAAGGAAAGAAACCCCCCCCCCCCGACTGGGGCCTAGCCCAGCTGGCCTCAGCCCGCCGCCGGCCCAGCCCCCCACCCCCGCTATATTCCCCCCTCTCTCTGGAACCCTAGAGCCCAACCACCCCGGGCCTATGACCCCCCCTCACCTCTCCCCTCTCTCTTCCTTCTCGCCCATGCGAGCTCGCCGACGCGCCGCCATCGATCCGCGCCCACTGCCCTCCCCGAGCCCCGCGAAGGCGCCCAGGAGCTGCGCCTCGACGTCCTCGACCTCCTCGCCAACGCACGCGAGCAGAGGCCTCCCCAAGCCATCGCCATCGTCCATTTCCCCTCGACTCTGCCCGCGGATCACCGCCGTCGATCCGCCCAACCTCGACCTCGTCCGGCTTCCCCGAGTGCAGCATCGAGCTCGTCGTGAGCTGCACTTCCCCTTCCTCCTATCCCTATCGCCCCATTCGTCCTCTAGCCGATGACCTGCAAGCTCCCGCGTCGCCGTCCGCCATTGCCAGGGAGCTCATCGTTGCCGTGCCCTCAAGCTCCGTCTGAGGGTGCGCGCGTGCCCCTGGAGCGCTGTAAGTGCCGCCTAGCCGCCCAGTTCGCTCGACTGCAAGCCACAGCACCACGACCGCGCGAGCCCGTGCTGCCGCTGCCACTCTGCTCGCCGCCGCCACCGTTGCACGCCATCTCCGGCCACCCCGAGGCCACTATCCGACGCGCCTCCTCTCCCTGAACCCGTAGGACCTACCCCCGCTTGCTCTCGTGACCGGAGTCGGCCTGCCGGCGATCGCCGGAGCCGCCGGAGTAGCGCCGGCGCTAGCCGCCGACGTGGCCCATTAGTTAGCACTAATGACCCCCCTAACCCCACTGACGCGTGGGCCACAGGACACTAACTAGTTTAGTTAGTGTTTAAATTAAACACTGCTTAATACACAGTGACACTGACAACCCGGGCCCACCGACACTGTTCACCAGCTGACCAGTCAGCCGTTGACTGCTGACTCAGCAGTCTACGGGACCCACCTGTCATTCTAATGGGCTAGCTGAGTCTGGGTATAAAAAGTATAAACACTGTTTCGGATAATGTTAATTTAAAAATAACTAAATAAATTCCAGAAATTAATAAAAACTTTAGAAAATCATATAAAATAATCCGTAGCTCAGATGAAAATACTTTGTACATGAAAGTTGCTCAGAACGACGAGACGAATCTGAATACGCGGTCCGTTCGTCCGTCACGCGTCCCTATCTATCCGAACTTGCAACCGTTCCTCTCCGGTCATCTGTCTGACAAATGCCCGGAACCGGGAAAACATTCCCGGATGGATCCCTCCTTCCTCGGTAACGTGCAACCATACATTAGGATACACCCGGCACTGCGTATTATCATGTCGTACCTTGTCATGCTCATGTTTGCTATATATTTATACTGTTTCCTCCCCCTCTTCTCTCTCGATAGCCCCCGACCCCGACGTCGTCCCCGAGACCGACGCAGCTCCGGATCCCGAAGACACCATAGACGACCTTGCCCTTGCCGCCGAGCAACCAGGCAAGCCCCACCTTTGATCATCTCGATATCGCCCATTCTAATTTCCCATGCTTGCATTAGAATTGCTGTTGCTACTGCTTTACCTATTCTGATGCATAGCCTGTTTATTGTAGCCTGCTGTTGATATTTACCTGCATATCCTAAACTGCTTAGTTTAGGCTGGGTAGAGACCTATCAGTGACCCCACTTATCCCGACTGCCGCGCTGGATCGTCAGAAGACCCGATCAACGGGAATTGAAGACCAGGACCCGACACCGCACATCACCCCCCCCCCCTTAGTTGTAACGACACTGCAGCATTACTATCGAGTGTCGAGGGTGAAACCTCATGTAGCACTTCTGATGTTAACTCTGTAGAGTAGTTATTCGGTCGTGGTCATCGAGGGTGATTCCTCCTTCACCGCTTCCGATAACGACGCTGTCGTACAACACCTCAAGTGTGGACCCAGTGAGGGTGATTCCTCCTAGTTCACCTTGACGGATACATCGAGTGGGAATTCAATGAGGGTGATACCTCGGATTCCCTGATGTTATGGACACACGGATACTTGGACTTTACAATGTTACTTGGAAAGGCGGGTCGACCCTGAGGGGTACCCGCGTGTGATGTGAAGGCGGGTTGCCAGTGTGGTGCCCGAGTGGTGAATACGAGGCGCGGCCGGGCATTCTTAACCCTTGCCGCAAGTCCTCGAGACGGGGCGACGGGGTCACATCTTTCGTGAGTCTCTGCTCGTTACCGCAAGCCCTAGTCCTAACGATTTGGATATTTGATCCGAGCAGGCCTCTGGCCTGATAGCACTAACCATCATGTGGGCATAGTATGGGCGTTCTGCATCGTAGCATCAGCCGAAAGCTCTGTCAGACGTCTAGTTCAGCCTTGCGGCCGGGACGGACCGGCGCCCCCCTGGTGCCTGGCTTCCCCCTGCACGCAACGACTCGGAGTGCACAGGGCGATGGCCCAAGACCTCTGAGCGCTTAGGATGTAGACCGACGGGGACCTCTCTGCTGAGCTGTAGGTAGGGTTGCGATGTGTCGTTTGGCCGAGGCCGGGCATGACCCAGGAAAGTGTGTCCGGCCAAAGTTAATCGAGCGTGTTGGGTAAGTTGGTGCACCCCTGCAGGGAAGAACATTACTATCGATAGCCGGTCCTACGGTAAAGGACACTCGGAGTTGTATCCTGATTGATACAATTTAGAACTGGATACCTGTGATGAGACCTGTATATATGGCTCTGGGATTGCTTCTCGCAGGGAGTCGAGAAGGGATCTCAGGACGAGGTTGATGAATGTATGGCTCTGGGATTGGTTTCTCACAGGGAGTCGAGAAAGGATCTCTGGGTGAGGTTGATATTATTACCGCTACATTATATGGTATTGTTCTACTCTCTTCTACTGCTGCAAGACCGCTGAAGATGCTAGTCTTCGATAGGACTAGGCCTTCTCTCTATTCTGGCATTTCTGCAGCCCAGTCCACATATACAGCCTCCCCTTGATAATGTTGCATATGTAGTGTAGATCCTTGCTTGCTGAGTACTTCTGAGTACTCACGGTTGCTTTGTTTTCCTTTTTCTCCCCATATCAGTTTAACGTGACCAGAGGACGGAGCCCCCTGAGACAGACGCCTTGACGATCGTTACTACTACTACCCAGAGGATGGATACTACTACGAGTTGACTGACGATCAGGAGTAGGATCGGAGGGTCCCAGACAGGAGGCCTTCGCCTTTCGATCGTAGTGTTTTATTTTGCCCCGCCTTTCTAAAGGCCTTTCTGTTTCTATTTCATATCTGTACTCAGATATCTGATGCTTCCGCTGATGCTTGTTCGCAAGCTTATGTATTCGAGCCCTCGAGGCCCCTGGCTTGTAATATAAAGCTTGTATGACTTTATTTATGTTTTAGAGTTGTGTTGTGATATCTTCCCGTGAGTCCTTAGGCTTGATCGTGTGCATTTGCGTGTATGATTAGTGCACGATCGGGCCGGGGGCGTCACAAGTTGGTATCAGAGCCGACTGACTGTAGGAACCCCCTTTCCAACTCCTTGGCCGAAGTTGAGTCTAGAAACCGGAAAACTATTTTCTAACTTGGCTGTGTGGCTTACGGGCCCACGTCGCCAATTGGGTGGTACTAGGATCTTTTACTCCTCGACCTTTACTCTGGGACTCTGACCTCTCTTCTATTCGGGTTAAATGATTTTACTAACTCCAACATTAGGATCTCGTGCTCACATCCACCCGGAGTTCTGAAAATATTCCCCCTTGCTTCAAGATTACGGGCCAGGTTCTGCTTACAGGATCCTCTTATCGAGGGCACCCTGTGTTGTCACTTGCAGATTCCTCGCTCCAACAGTTTTCTCCGACGAGGATCTAGCCTTTGCTATGTCTCGTTGTGTACTTCCATATCGCGTGCCTGCGCGCCGCCTAGATGTCTAGCCCTTTCCTTTTCAACTGTCGTAATGCCGGATGCTAACCGAGGCTATGTGTGGCTTTGAATGTCTGGTGCGAATATGATGAAGTATCTATTGCACTTCCTTCTGTTGTGCGTGTTACTTCATAAATAATTCCATACACCTGCAAGTTACTAGCTAAATTGCCCCTGTTGATTTGGCAGGATGGCTGACGATCCTCCACATCCACCCTATATTGCCGCAATGATACAGCAGTTTGAAATCAACCGTCAGCAGTTTGAGCTTAACCGTCAGTTTATGACCGGGGTATTGGCTCAGCTTCCAAACCAGAATGCTCAGCAACAGACTACTCCAATAACTCTGCCAGAATTCGTGCGCCTCAATCCGTCTGTTTTCCGCAACTCCACCAATCCTATGGATGCTGATGATTGGCTTCGTGACATCCTGTTTGAAATGGAGTCAGCTAATGTTGCCCCTGACAGTTACGTCACCTTCGCGACATTCCACCTAAAGGGCCCAGCTGCTCAATGGTGGGAAAGCCACAAGGGTATGTTGCCTGCTGAAACCGTAACCACTTGGCAGGAATTTCAGTCGACTTTTCGTGCACGGTACATTCCTCAAGGCCTGATGGACCAGAAGAAGCAGGAGTTTCGCAAACTTACCCAGGGCACAATGACTGTGGATGAATATCAGAGGAAATTTCTCGAATTGTCCCGCTATGCTGAAGATGACGTCTGCACTGACGCCCGCAAGCAGGATAAATTCCGTGAAGGACTCCGTTCTGACATAAAACTCGCACTTGCAGTCCATGATTGCACAAACTACGCAACGCTTGTCAGCAAATCTTTCCAAGTTGAAACAGCTCTGACTGAATGCCAGGAGTCGCTCAAGCGCACTCATGGAGCTGGCTCATCATCGGGTCAGCCTGTTCAGAAACGACGAGTCTGGATCCCACACAATGTTCATCACCGACCTGCTCCAACACCAAGGCCGTCATATGTTGCACCTCGTCTGCCTTCACCGCCGAGACAGCTATCGGTTCATGATGGACCGCCTAATGTTACGGCTTCTCCTCAGGATGCCCCATGTCCTCCTGATGGTCGTACGAAGGGCCATCGAACCCATCGTTGTAGGAATCGTAAGGCCAGGATGTCTGCTATGGACCGAGGCCAGGTCACTCACGTCAAAATGGGAGAAGCTCGTGAGTCTACAAAAATCGTGATGGGAACTCTGTCAGTTAATTCAGTTGCAGCTTCTGTTCTCTTTGATTCCGGGGCATCACATTCCTTTGTGTCTCAACAATTTGCTCAGCGGCATGAGCTACCTCTAGAGTTATTGCCCACACCATTAGAGATTATCACGCCCCGTTCCAGGTGGCAAACCAAGATGGTAAGTCACAACAATCAAATCGAGATTGAAGGGTTGATATTCTCTGCTTCCCTTATTGCTCTTGGACCTTCCGACATAGACATCATTCTCGGTATGGACTGGTTGACAGCCCATAATGCTTTGATTGATTGCGCTGCTAAGACAGTCCAGCTCACTCATCCTTCCGGACAGACACTCAGATACTCGGCTCGAACAGTTCAGGACGCCGAAGCTCAGATTTATCTTCTGAATGCATTGAATGCTTCACCTCTTGAAGGCATCGAGAACGTTCCAGTTGTTCGTGATTTTCAAGATGTATTTCCAGAAGAACTTCCAGGAATACCCCCTGCTAGAGCTGTCGAGTTTGTCATTGACTTGAAACCAGGCACAACTCCTATTGCGAAGCGCCCTTATAAGATGCCTCCGCATCATCTTCTCGAACTTAAGGAAGAAATCGACACGTCACTTAAGAAAGGTTTCATCCGCCCCAGTTCCTCTGCTTGGGGAGCACCTTCACTCTTCGTTAAGAAGAAGGATGGAACTAACCGATTGGTTCAGGATTATCGACCAATCAACCAAGCAACAATTCAGAACAAGTATCCGCTTCCTCGGATCAATGATTTGTATGATCAACTTGTTGGTTCCTCAGTATTCACTAAGCTTGATTTGAGATTGGGTTATCATCAGATCCGTGTTCGTGAAGAGGATATTCCGAAGACTGCTTTTGTTACTCGCTATGGCTCTTATGAGTACACTGTCATGTCATTTGGCTTAACCAATGCTCCAGCCACATTTTCCCGTCTGATGAATTACATCTTCATGGATTACCTCGACAAGTTCGTCGTGGTATATCTAGATGATATTCTGGTTTATTCAAAGAATAAGGAAGAACATGCTGAACACCTCCGTCTTGTACTGGAAAGGCTCCGAGAACACCAACTGTATGCCAAATATTCTAAATGTGAATTCTGGTTGTCTGAAGTGACATATCTCGGCCATGTGATTTCGAAAGATGGCATTGCCGTTAACCCAGAACGAGTTCAGGCTATACTTGACTGGACTCCTCCGAAGAACGTCAAGCAAGTGAGAAGTTTTCTCGGTCTTGCAAGTTATTGCCGTCATTTTGTCGAGAATTTTTCTAAGATTGCTAAGCCTTTGACTGATCTGCTTCACAAGGGCGTTAAGTTTGAATGGACAGAAAAATGTCAGGAAAGCTTTCAAACACTCAAGGACAAGCTAACGTCTGCCCCAGTACTTGCTCCTCCAGATTCCCGTAAAGACTTCGTGATTTATTGTGACGCATCCCGTGAAGGATTAGGCTGTATCCTAATGCAAGAGCGCAAAGTGATTGCCTATGGCTCTCGTCAGTTGCGCCCACATGAAGAGAATTATCCGGTACATGATCTAGAACTAGCTGCTGTCATCTATGCATTGCAGTTGTGGCGACATTACCTCCTCGGTAATCGTTGCGAGATATACACGGATCATAAAAGTCTGAAGTACTTGTTCACTCAACCATCTCTAAACCTCCGTCAGCAAAGATGGATGGAGACCATTTCGGACTATGATTTGGGTATTTCCTATACCCCTGGCAAGGCTAACGTGATGGCTGATGCCTTAAGCCGCAAATCATATTGCGACAACCTCATGGTTAAGCGAGCTCAACCTCGTCTTTTTGAAGAATTGTGCAAGCTGAATTTGCGTATTGTTCCACAGGGTTCTCTTAATAACCTTGTGGTACAACCAGATCTTGAGAAAACTGTTAAGAATGCGCAAGCTAAAGATGCTGAAGTTGATCTGATGAAGAATAGTCTTCACCTTGAAAAGTACAGGGATTTCTCGCTGTCTGAAGATGGAACCTTGTATTTCAGAGGCCGCATTGTCGTACCTCGCTTCGAACTCATGACTGACAAGGTTATGAAGGAGGCACATGACACCCCATTGTCTATTCATCCGGGTAGCACCAAGATGTATCGTGATCTCCGTCAAAGGTACTGGTGGTCTAAAATGAAGCAGGACATTGCTCGATATGTTGCTGAATGTGATGTGTGTCGTCGCGTTAAAGCAGAACATCAGAAGCCTGCTGGAATTCTGCAACCGTTACCTATTCCTCTATGGAAATGGGATAAAGTGCAAATGGATTTCATTACAGGACTTCCCAGGTCACAAAAGGGTCACAATGCTATTCTTGTTGTCGTCGACCAACTCTCCAAGGTTGCACACTTTCTGCCTGTCAAAGAGACGATCACTGCTAGTCAGTTAGCAGAGTTATATATCTCCAGAATTGTTTCACTCCACGGTATACCGAAGGAGATTAGTTCGGATCGTGGCGGCCTTTTCACTTCAAAGTTCTGGGAAAGTTTTCAAACAGCTATGGGAACTCATATTACCTGGAGTTCAGCTTATCATCCCCAATCCCAAGGCCAAGTTGAACGAGTCAACCAAGTGCTTGAAGACATGCTGCGAGCTTGTGTTATTTTGTTCGGCAAGAAGTGGGAAGAATCTCTCCCGTATGCTGAGTTCTCTTATAACAACAGTTATCAAGCCAGCTTGAAAATGGCCCCCTTTGAAGTACTATATGGACGTAAATGTCGAACCCCTCTGAATTGGTCAGAAACTGGGGAACGACCGCTCGTGGGTCCAGATATTATTCAACACGCCGAAGAACAAGTTCGTATTGTCCGGGAAAATCTCAAGGCGGCTCAGGACCGCCAGAAGAGCAACTATGATCGCAAACGATGGGGTCTGACTTATCAACCTGGTGATCAAGCTTATCTACGTGTCACCCCTATGAAGGGCACTCACCGTTTTGGAATCAAGGGCAAGCTAGCTCCGCGCTACATTGGTCCTTTCCGCATTGTTGCAAGACGTGGTCAAGTGGCATATAAATTGGAATTGCCGCCGCAATTCTCTCATATCCACGACGTCTTCCATGTGTCGCAACTTCGTAAATGCTTCAAGGAATCTCCGCACCGAGCTGTGGATCACGAGATGCTCGAATTGCAAGATGATCTATCTTATAAGGAGCATCCGATCCGCATTCTCGATGAAGCTGAACGTCGAACCCGTCAGAAGGTTACCAAGTTCCTCAAAGTACAGTGGTTAAATCATACTGAAGATGAAGCCACTTGGGAACGCGAGGATAATCTTCGTGCGGAATACCCCGAACTTTTTCCTTCTACTTCTTAATTCTCGGGACGAGAATTCTTGTTAGTAGAGGAGATTTGTAAAACCCCCAGTGGTGTAACTACAGTAATCACCCTTTTGATTATGCCATGTCAGCATGATTAACAGTGCATGATCATATTAGCATATATTGCATTTCAACTCCCAAGTCAAAGTCAAATTTAAATGAAAGTGAAATACAAAAGTTGTCCAACATAAAAACTAAAATGTTCAATAAATGGCAAATATTCACTAAGTAATGAACATGCTGGAACAACCTCATTTGGTTTCCCAATTTGCCATGGAATTAATTTAGTGAGACAACAAGATTAAACAAAAGCATTTTAATTCAACTATAAATTTGAACAGTTCCAATTGGCCTCAAACTTTTTATGCAACCTTATGTGATGACTAGGAAATATGTGCAAAGTTTCATAGCTAACAAAAATCATTTGGCAGGTAAAAAAATAGAAAACAGTAAAGGAAAAATAAAAAAGAGAAAAGAAAAAACGAAATAAAAAAAATAAAGGAAAGAAAAACCCCCCCCCCCGACTGGGCCTAGCCCAGCTGGCCTCAGCCCGCGGGCCGGCCAGCCCCCCACCCCCGCTATATTCCCCCCTCTCTCTGGAACCCTAGAGCCCAACCACCGGGCCTATGACCCCCCCTCACCTCTCCCCTCTCTGTTCCTTCTCGCCCGTGCGAGCTCGCCGACGCGCCGCCATCGATCCGCGCCCACTGCCCTCCCCGAGCCCGCGAAGGCGCCCAGGAGCTGCGCCTCGACGTCTCGACCTCCTCGCCAACGCACGCGAGCAGAGGCCTCCCCAAGCCATCGCCATCATCCATTTCCCCTCGACTCTGCGCGGATCACCGCCGTCGATCCGCCAACCTCGACCTCGTCCGGCTTCCCCGAGTGCAGCATCGAGCTCGCCGTGAGCTCCACTTCCCCTTCCTCCTATCCCTATCGCCCCATTCGTCCTCTAGCCGATGACCTGCAAGCTCCCGTCGCCGTCCGCCATTGCCAGGGAGCTCATCGTTGCCGTGCCCTCAAGCTCCGTCTGAGGGTGCGCGCGTGCCCTGGAGCGCTGTAAGTGCCGCCTAGCGCCCAGTTCGCTCGACTGCAAGCCACAGCACCACGACCCGCGCGAGCCCGTGCTGCCGCTGCCACTCTGCTCGCCGCGCACGTTGCACGCCATCTCCGGGACCTGAGGCCACTATCCGATGCGCCTCCTCTCCCTGAACCCGTAGGACCTACCCCCGCTTGCTCTCGTGACCGGAGTCGGCCTGCCGGCGATCGCCGGAGCCGCCGGAGTAGCGCCGGCGCTAGCCGCCGACGTGGCCCATTAGTTAGCACTAATGACCCCCCTAACCCCACTGACGCGTGGGCCACAGGACACTAACTAGTTTAGTTAGTGTTTAAATTAAACACTGCTTAATACACAGTGACACTGACAACCCGGGCCCACCGACACTGTTCACCAGCTGACCAGTCAGCCGTTGACTGCTGACTCAGCAGTCTACGGGACCCACCTGTCATTCTAATGGGCTAGCTGAGTCTGGGTATAAAAAGTATAAACACTGTTTCGGATAATGTTAATTTAAAAATAACTAAATAAATTCCAGAAATTAATAAAAACTTTAGAAAATCATATAAAATAATCCGTAGCTCAGATGAAAATACTTTGTACATGAAAGTTGCTCAGAACGACGAGACGAATCTGAATACGCGGTCCGTTCGTCCGTCACGCGTCCCTATCTATCCGAACTTGCAACCGTTCCTCTCCGGTCATCTGTCTGACAAATGCCCGGAACCAGGAAAACATTCCCGGATGGATCCCTCCTTCCTCGGTAACGTGCAACCATACGTTAGGATACACCCGGCACTGCGTATTATCATGTCGTACCTTGTCATGCTCATGTTTGCTATATATTTATACTGTTTCCTCCCCCTCTTCTCTCTCGATAGCCCCCGACCCCGACGTCGTCCCTGAGACCGACGCAGCTCCGGATCCCGAAGACACCATAGACGACCTTGCCCTTGCCGCCGAGCAACCAGGCAAGCCCCACCTTTGATCATCTCGATATCGCCCATTCTAATTTCCCATGCTTGCATTAGAATTGCTGTTGCTACTGCTTTACCTATTCTGATGCATAGCCTGTTTATTGTAGCCTGCTGTTGATATTTACCTGCATATCCTAAACTGCTTAGTTTAGGCTGGGTAGAGACCTATCAGTGACCCCACTTATCCCGACTGCCGCGCTGGATCGTCAGAAGACCCGATCAACGGGAATTGAAGACCAGGACCCGACACCGCACATCACCCCCCCCCCCCTTAGTTGTAACGACACTGCAGCGTTACTATCGAGTGTCGAGGGTGAAACCTCATGTAGCACTTCTGATGTTAACTCTGTAGAGTAGTTATTCGGTCGTGGTCATCGAGGGTGATTCCTCCTTCACCGCTTCCGATAACGACGCTATCGTACAACACCTCAAGTGTGGACCCAGTGAGGGTGATTCCTCCTAGTTCACCTTGACGGATACATCGAGTGGGAATTCAATGAGGGTGATACCTCGGATTCCCTGATGTTATGGACACACGGATACTTGGACTTTACAATGTTACTTGGAAAGGCGGGTCGACCCTGAGGGGTACCCGCGTGTGATGTGAAGGCGGGTTGCCAGTGTGGTGCCCGAGTGGTGAATACGAGGCGCGGCCGGGCATTCTTAACCCTTGCCGCAAGTCCTCGAGACGGGGCGACGGGGTCACATCTTTCGTGAGTCTCTGCTCGTTACCGCAAGCCCCTAGTCCTAGCGATTTGGATATTTGATCCGAGCAGGCCTCTGGTCTGATAGCACTAACCATCCCGTGGGCATAGTATGGGCGTTCTGCATCGTAGCATCAGCCGAAAGCTCTGTCAGACGTCTAGTTCAGCCTTGCGGCCGGGACGGACCGGCGCCCCCCTGGTGCCTGGCTTCCCCCTGCACGCAACGACTCGGAGTGCACAGGGCGATGGCCCAAGACCTCTGAGCGCTTAGGATGTAGACCGACGGGGACCTCTCTGCTGAGCTGTAGGTAGGGTTGCGATGTGTCGTTTGGCCGAGGCCGGGCATGACCCAGGAAAGTGTGTCCGGCCGAAGTTAATCGAGCGTGTTGGGTAAGTTGGTGCACCCCTGCAGGGAAGAACATTACTATCGATAGCCGGTCCTACGGTAAAGGACACTCGGAGTTGTATCCTGATTGATACAATTTAGAACTGGATACCTGTGATGAGACCTGTATATATGGCTCTGGGATTGCTTCTCGCAGGGAGTCGAGAAGGGATCTCAGGACGAGGTTGATGAATGTATGGCTCTGGGATTGGTTTCTCGCAGGGAGCCGAGAAAGGATCTCTGGGTGAGGTTGATATTATTACCGCTACATTATATGGTATTGTTCTACTCTCTTCTACTGCTGCAAGACCGCTGAAGATGCTAGTCTTCGATAGGACTAGGCCTTCTCTCTATTCTGGCATTTCTGCAGCCCAGTCCACATATACAGCCTCCCCTTGATAATGTTGCATATGTAGTGTAGATCCTTGCTTGCTGAGTACTTCTGAGTACTCACGGTTGCTTTGTTTTCCTTTTTCTCCCCATATCAGTTTGACGTGACCAGAGGACGGAGCCCCCTGAGACAGACGCCCCGACGATCGTTACTACTACTACCCAGAGGATGGATACTACTACGAGTTGACTGACGATCAGGAGTAGGATCGGAGGGTCCCAGGCAGGAGGCCTTCGCCTTTCGATCGTAGTGTTTTATTTTGCCCCGCCTTTCTAAAGGCCTTTCTGTTTCTATTTCATATCTGTACTCAGATATCTGATGCTTCCGCTGACGCTTGTTCGCAAGCTTATGTATTCGAGCCCTCGAGGCCCCTGGCTTGTAATATAAAGCTTGTATGACTTTATTTATGTTTTAGAGTTGTGTTGTGATATCTTCCCGTGAGTCCTTAGGCTTGATCGTGTGCATTTGCGTGTATGATTAGTGCACGATCGGGCCGGGGGCGTCACATGTAGGCCCACCCCGCACCCGAACCAGTCAAGTTTCCCACTCCTCTCCATCTGCTACTCCACTGCTGTGTCTTCCCCATCTCTGAGTCATTCCAGTCTGGGGCCTCGCCGTCGTCCATCGGCCTTGGTGTGCTCGGCACGGTGTGGTCAACGTGGTCAACAAATGAGAGTCATCGAAAGATGACTGTACGTGGAGAGGCTGACAGTGGGGACGCACCACGCCCATGGACGCATGCATGCAACTGCATCCTTTTTACCCTGAAAAATAATGTTTACTCCCCCTGACAGCTGGGACCCACCAGCTACATCTTCGCACGCAAGGAAGTGCGTCCTTATTATGGGCAAAAAATATGATTCCTCCCCCTGACAGCTGGGACCCATCAGCTATATCTTCACATGCAAGGGAGTGCCTCCTTATCCTCCCTGACAGCTGGGACCCACCCGATCGAACCGTATGTAGAGTTGTCTCTCAGGTAGCGAACGTGTACGTACATACTGGTCGATCAGTCTCTCTGCAAGGATGAACCATGGCCGAGCAAGGAGCGGCACGTGTGACATAGCAGTTGAGGCAGTCCTGTATAAATCATGTACACGTACGTACAGCCACGCTGCAAGAAAGTAAATACGGCTACGTACGTACATACGGGCGGGGTCCCGAACGCATACAGCACTGTCATCTTGTTCATTGGCAGACAACCGGCTGGGTCGCAACGGAGGAAACAGTGTCGTGTTCATCGGGAGGCAACCGACCAGGTCGGAATACGTTGTGTTCATTGGGAGCCAACCAGCGTGGACGGAACAGCCGAAACAAGGTCTGGCATACCGCAGAACGGAGGAAACGGCCTTCTGTTCAATGGCGTACGGTCGAAACAGGGTCATGTTCATCGGGAAGGGTCTAGCGTACCGCAAGACGGAGGAAACGGACTTCTGTTCGAGTGCCTACGGTCGAAACGGGGTGCTGTTCATCGGGAGGGGTATGGCGTACCGCAAAACGGAGGAAACGGCCTTCTGTTGGAGCGCCTACGGTCGAAACGGGGTCATGTTCATCCACCATCTACTGCCTCGCTCCAGCCTCCACGGGGCTACTGTTCATCCACCGTCGACTTCCTCCAGCCTCCACCAGCTACTGTTCATGCATCCAACCTCCACTGGCTACTGTTCATAGAGCCTCCACGGGGTCCTGTTCATCCACCCCCAACCGGCTGGGGTGCGACGGCCTCCTCGGGGCCCTGTTCATCCGGCAGCAACGGCCTAGCTACTACCACGGGGCCCTGTTCATCCAACCCCCATCGGGAACTGTTCATCCACAGCCAACCAACCGGCTCGACTCACCACGTCTCGACTCGTTCTACGTACCGCGTGCACGGTAGCAACGGTCACTGTTCATTGAGAGGTAACCCAACACCGGCTGGCTACATCTCGAACGGGCACTCGATCGGCTTCAGTAAGCAGCAGCACCGATCGATCGCTCGAGTTCAATTAGCAGCAGCAGCAAAGGAATCGCTCGGGTTCAGCCAGCAGCGAATGAATCGCTCGGGTTTAGTTAAGAGCCAAGGGATCGATCGCTAGGGTTCAGTAACGTAGCTAGCAGTGCGATCACTCGGGTTCATTAGCCAACGCCTCGCACACACGCGCGTACACGAGAAAAACGCGCAAACCTCCGTGCATCGCTCGGCTCCGACTACCCACCGTAACCGGGAACTCCCTGATATTTTCCTCGCCCTCGCTTCTACCATGATTTTTTCCGTCATGGACGGCCCAAGGAATGCCATGAAGGTGCATCTCCGGCCCGCCCTGGACGAAAAGCCCATTTTCTGTCATGATTTTTTGTCATAGAAGTAGGAGCCCACCACATCTATGATGATACGTGGTTTTGTCACAATTATCGTCATAGAAGTGTCATAAGCATGACAGGAAAAAAATTCGTTCGGGCCAAAATGTCACAAATGTGTCTTTTTTTTGTAGTGTAACTAAACTGGTAATAATTGTTGCAATTTTATATGAGGGAGAGGCATGAGCTAACATACTTTCTCTACTTGGATCATATGCACTATGATTGGAACTCTAGCAAGCATCCGCAACTACTAAAGATCATTAAGGTCATAAAACCCAACCATTGCATTAAGTATCAAGTCCACTTTCTCCCATACGCAATGACCCCCAAACTCGGGTCTGTGTATTCTGTCACTCACGCCACTCACCATAAGCGAACCATTAATGTATTGCAACACCCTACAGCGGGGATCCCTCCGTTTGCATGACACAGAGGGCATCGTAGGACAGCACCAAAATAAAATATACAACTCAAACCAACCATGATCATCTATCAACCCATAGGACTAAATGGATCTACTCAAACATCATAGGATAACCACATATCATTAGGAAATAATATATAGTGTTGAGCACCATGTTTAAGTAGAGATTACAGCGGGGAGAAGGGGTGTTAAACCGCTGCATAGAGGGGGAGAAAGTTGGTGTTGACGGTAGCAAGGTTGTTGATGTAGATCACCGTCACGATCCTTGCCCCGGGGGCACTCCGGCGCCACCGGGAGAGAGGGGGAGAGAGCCCCCCCTCCTTCTTCTTCCTTGCCTCCCCCTAGATGGGAGGAGAGTTCCCCCTCTGGTCCATGGTTGCCATGGCAGCGGAGGGGCAGGAGCCCCTCCTAGATTGGATATGTCTCTCTGTTCTCTTTAGTTTTGCGTTCCCGTTTTCTGGCCGAAAACCGTTTCTTATATTCCTGGAGATCCGTAAGTCCAATTGCGCTGAGATTTTAACATAATTTTTTTCAGATATAAGCTTCCTTGCGCTTGAAGTAGAGCTCCAACCGACTTACGAGGAGGGCACAACCCACCTCCACGCGCCTGGGCTGCCTAGCGCGCCCAGGTGTCTTGTGGTGGCTGTGGGCCCCCGTTTGCATTGATTCCAACTCCCAAAAATCACATATATTCCAAAATAATTCTCCGTAAATTTTTATCGCGTTTGGACTTCGTTTGATATGGATATTATGCGAAACAAAAAACATGCAACAAATAGGAACTGGCACTAGGCACTGGATCAATAGGTTAGTCCAATAAATCATATAAAATGTTGCCAAAAAATATGTGAAAGTTGTATAATATTGGCATGAAACAATCAAAAATTATAGATATGACGGAGACGTATCAATAAGCATTATTGTTGATCTAACAAAGAGCCCATGTTATTTTGTCTTCTCCTCTGAATAAAAATGTTGCAGATTCCAGCTTAGTCCACGGCACTCTTCCACTACTATTATTTTCATATCATTCGGTCATGCAAGTGAAAGGCAATAATGACGATATATGATGAAGTGACTGTGGCAGGAAAAGCGGGTATGAACTCAACTTGTTTTTGTTTTTGTAAATATGTTTAACTCAGTATCCATGATTCAGCATATTATGATTAAACATGCTTGCAATGACAATTAGAGATTATAGTTGCTCATGCCATGCTTAAGTAGCTAGGAGTGGATAATGATTTATCTTGAGTGTTAACATGCATTAAAATGATTGTGATGTATGATAACCCACAAGTATAGGGGATCGCAACAGTTTTCGACGGTAGAGTATTCAACCCAAATTTATTGATTCGACACAAGGGGAGCCAAAGAATATTCTCAAGTATTAGCAGCTGAGTTGTCAATTCAACCACACCTAAAAGACTTAATATCTGCAGCAAAGTATTTAGTAGCAAAGTAGTATGGAAGTAACGGTAACGGTGGCAAAAGTAATAGTAGCAGTTTTATAGCAATTGTAACAGTGGCAACGGAAACGTAACGAAACAAAGATCAATATGTGAAAAGCTCGTAGGCAATGGATCAATGATGGATAATTATGCCAGATGGCATTCATCATGCAACAGTTATAACATAGGGTGACATAGAACTAGCTCCAATTCATCAATATAATGTAGGCATGTATTCCGAATATAGTCATACGTGCTTATGGAAAAGAACTTGCATGACATCTTTTGTCCTACCCTCCCATGGCAGTGGGGTCCTAATGGAAACTAAGGGATATTAAGGCCTCCTTTTAATAGAGAACTGGACCAAAGCATTAGCACTTAGTGAATACATGAACTCCTCAAACTACGGTCATCACCGGGAAGTGTCCCGACTATTGTCACTCCGGGGTTGCTGGATCATAACACGTAGTAGGTGACTATAACTTGCAAGATAGGATCAAGAACACAAATATATTCATGGAAACATAAAGGGTTCAGATCTGAAATCATGGCACTCGGGCCCTAGTGACAAGCATTAAGCATAGCAAAGTCATAGCAACATCAATCTTAGAACATAGTGGATACTAGGGATCAAACCCTAACAAAACTAACTCGATTACATGGTAAATCACATCCAACCCATCACTGTCCAGCAAGCCTACGATGGGATTACTCACGCACGGCGGTGAGCATCATGAAATTGGTGATGGAGGATGGTTGATGATGACGACGACGACGATTTCCCCTCTCCGGAGCCCCGAACGGACTCCAGATCTGGTCTCCCAAGGAAGAACAGGAGGTGGCGGCGGCTTCGTATCGTAAAACGTGATGAATCCTTCTCTCTGATTTTTTTCTCCCCGAACGTGAATATATGGAGTTGGAGTTGAGGTCGGTGGAGGTCCAGGGGGCCCACAAGGACAGATGGCGCACCCTGGGGGGTGGGCGCGCCCTCCACCCTTGTGGACAGGGTGTGGGCCCCCTTCAGTTGATTCTTTTGCCAATATTTTTTATTTATTCCAAAACTGATCTCCATGAAGTTTCAGGTCATTCCGAGAACTTTTATTTCTGCACAAAAATAACACCATGGCAATTCTGCTGAAAACAACGTCAGTCCGGGTTAGTTCCATTCAAATCAGGCAAATTAGGGTCCAAAACAAGGGCAAAAGAGTTTGGAAAAGTAGATACGATGGAGACGTATCAACTCCCCCAAGCTTAACCCATTGCTTGTCCTCAAGCAATTCAGTTGACAAACTGAAAGTGATAAAGAAAAACTTTTACAAACTCTGTTTGATCTTGTTGTTGCAAATATGTAAAGCCAGCATTCAAGTTTTCAGCAAAGATTATGAACTAACCATATTCACAATAACATTTAGGTCTCACATTTACTCATATCAATGGAATAATCAACTAGCGAGCAATAATAATAAATCTCGGATGACAACAATTTTCCAAAACAATCATGATATGATATAACAAGATGTATCTCGCTAGCCCTTTCTAAGACCGCAAAACATAAATGCAGAGCACCCCTGAAGATCAAGGACTGACTATACATTGTAATTCATGGTAAAAGAGATCCAATCATAGTCATACTCAATATCAATTAATAGCAAAGCATACAAATGATAGTGGTGCTCTCTAACTGGTGCTTTTTATAAGAGAATGATGGCTCAACATAAAAGTAAATAGATAGGCCCTTCGCAGAGGGAAGCAGGGATTTGCAGAGGTGCCAGAGCTCGAGTTTTTAAAACAGAGATGAATATAATTTTGAGCGATATGCTTTCATTGTCAACATAACAACCAAGAGATCTCGATATCTTCCATGCTACATACAATATAGGTGGTTCCCAAACAGAATGGTAAAGTTTTTTACTCCCCCTCAACCAACAAGCACACTCCACAGCTGGTCCGAAACAACGGGTACCGTCCATACAAGCAACAATCCTGGGGGAGTTTTGTTTTAATTTATTTTGATTTGATTTGAGCATGGGACTGGGCATCCCGATTACTAGCCATTTTCTCGTGAATGATGAGCGGAGTCCACTCATAGCGAGACTAACCCACCTAGCATGGTAGATACTGACAACCCCCAGTCGCTACATGAGCAATTCGGGCATAAAAAACAGATTATCATTTGAAGGTTTAGAGTTTGGCACGTGCAAATTTACTTGGGACGGCAGGTAAATACCGCATATAGGAAGGTGTGGTGGACTCATATGGAATAACTTTGGGTTTATGAAAGTGGATGCACAAGCAGTATTTCCGCTTAGTACAAGTGAAGGCTAGAAAAAGACTGGGAAGCGACCAACTAGAGAGCGACAACAGTCATAAACATGCATCGTGATTAACCAACATTGAATGCAAGCATGAGTAGGATATAAATCACCATGAACATAAATATCATGGAGGCTATGTTGATTTTGTTTCAACTACATGCATGAACATGTGCCAAGTAAAGCCACTCGAATCATTCAAAGGAGGATACCATCCTATCATACTACATCACAACCGTTTGAAAAGCATGTTGGCACGCAAGGTAAACCATTATAAGCTCCTAGCTAATTAAGCATGGCATGAGTAACTATAATCTCTAATTGTCATTGCAAACATGTTTTATTCATAATAGGCTGAATCGGGAATGATGAACTAATCATATTTACAAAAACAAGATAGGTCGAGTTCATACCAGCTTTTCCTCATCTCAATCATTTCATCATATATCGTCATTATTGCCTTTCACTTGCACGACCGAACGATGTGGATAATAATAATAGTGCATGTGCATTGGACTAAGCTGGAATCTGCAAACATTTATTCAAAGGGGAAGACAAGGTAATATGGGCTCTTCGTTTGATCAACAATAATACATATGAGAGCCACTCAACATTTTCATCGTGGTCTTCTCTCCTCGACCCCCAAAGAAAAGAAAAGAATTTCAAAGAAACACACTGAAATGTTTTTGGAGTTTTTGTTTTTCTGAAGAAAGTAAAACAAGAACGAGAAAAACTATCTACACGGGAAAGCTCCCAACAAGTAAAAGAAGAACGAGAAACCTTTTTGGGTTTTCTTTAATACTATAACTAAGCATGGAAAGTAAACTAAGCTACAACTAATTTTTTTGTTTTTCTCAAAGGTTTGCAAACACTCAAGAGGAAAGCGGGAAAAAGAAATAGACTAACATGGATAATACAATTAAAAAGTATGAACACCGACAACTAGAATGAGTGTGTGAACATGAATGTAATGTCGGTGAGAAATACGTACTCCCCCAAGCTTAGGCTTTTGGCCTAAGTTGGTCTAAGCCTATGGATCAAAGTGGCCCTCTCCGGTGTACTGAGGAGGATCCTGGGGGTTCCACTGGTTAGCGAGCTCCTGTGGCTCCCACTAATAAATAGACTCCTGATATGGATCAGGTGATGACTCTGGCTCAGGAACTGGAGATCGCGTCCCCTCCCAGTATGCGTAAATGTCCGCGTGCATGATGAAGTACCTGCTTGAATGAATATCGAACAAAGAAGGTGCAGGCAAGGTAATAATCTGAAAAGTATCCTCGCTAAATATCAAGTTATAAATGAGTCTCTTTTCCTCATCATAGCGAATAAACTTATGTGCTACCATGCTGTCATAATCTAAGTATATAGTGGGTAGCAGTTTCTCCTCTTTCTCATTATGCCTAATGGGTATCTCAAAGCGTCTAGCAAGTCGAGAGGCGAAGATACCTCCAAAAATAGGACCCTTAGTATGGTTGAGACTCAACCGTCTAGCAACCATAGCGCCTAAACTGGAAGTTTTATCGCGAAGTAAAGCATGGCATAAAATGGCAAGGTCAGGAGCACTAAGGCCTCCACTCTCCCCGCGACCAATTAAACATCTCCCAGCAGATAATGAGTAGTAGCGCAAAACAGGAAAATGTAAACTAGCTACTCTCGCTTCCGACACCTTCCTCCTTTCCCCTACGGTAACTTCATTAATAAAATCTCCCACATCACTAGGACGTGGTTCCTCGACGCTACCTTCATAAGGTAATTTACAAGCCTCACAAAAGTCATAAAGCGTCATCTCCTTATGCTCATCATATAAGTGAAACTCTATCGTGGGTGGTGATCTCCTAGCATGAAAATAAATTTTTTGCATGAAAGTATTAGTGAGTAGGAGATACTGATCACACTGGTCGTGGAGGAAGTCGGTGATGCCTGCATTCTCAGCCAAATAACAGAAATCCTCATAAATTTCGGCCGCTTCCAAGAATGCATCACATGGCCATTCACACGGCCGAATCTCCGCGGCGCGAGGAAGATTGTACTTGGGCTTTTCCTTCTCCTGATTTTCTTTTTCCTTCGAACCCAGGCTCGAAGAGCCTCTCAACAATCTCCTCATCATTTTCTTCCTCTAAAAATTTTCTGAAATTTTTGGTAACTCAAAATAAAAGTGAACCAAACTCAACAAAACTGATAGCAACTACTCCTACAAGTGCCTAGAGGCTATATCATGCATCAAAACTACTTTGGACCATATAAATTTGACATGCAAGCTCAAGAACAGGGTCACTACAGCAGCAAAAAAATTGCAACATATAAAGCACTAGAACAAAAACTAATTGGACCATTGGAGGAGTCACATACCGAAGAACAATCCCCCAAAACAGTTTTGCAAATGGAGCTTTACACAAGGAGATCAAAAATGGCAGCAAAATGAGCAAGAACACGAGTTTGAGCTATGGGATGATTTTTTCTGGAGGAAGACGAAGTGGATGGGTGTTGGAATAAGTGAAGGGGGCCACGTGGGACCCACAAGACTGAGGGGTGCGCCCTCCATCCTTGTGGACAGGTGGTGGGTCCCCCTGGTGTGTTCTCAGTGCCAGAAATTCTCAAATATTCTATAAAAAATCATACTAAATTTTCAGGGCATTTGGAGAACTTTTTTTTTTGGGTCATTTTTTTATTTCATGGATAATTCAGAAAACAGACAGAAAATACTATTTTTACTTTATTCATTCTAAATAACAGAAAGTAAAAAGTAGGTAGAGAAAGTTGTGCCTTCTAAATTCATCCATCTCATGCCCATCAAAAGGAATCCGTTAACAAGGTTGATCAAGTATTATTAACAAACTTCTTCCAAATGACATGAAACCGGAGAATTTTCAAATAACACTAGGTTACCTCAACGGGGATATGCATGTCCCCAACAATAAGAATATCATATTTCTTTTTGACAGTAGGAAGAGGGAATTCAAAACCTCCAATAGTAATAGTTGAAATTTTTCCAATAGAATTGATACTATGAACTTGAGGTTGTTTCTTTGGAAAGTGTACCGTATGCTCATTACCATTAACATGAAAAGTGACATTGCCTTTGTTGCAATCAATAACAGCCCCTGCAATATTCAAAAAGGGTCTACCAAGGATGATCGACATACTGTCGTCCTCGGGAATATCAAGAATAACAAAGTCCGTTAAGATAGTAATGTTTGCAACCACAATAGGCACATCCTCACAAATACCGATGGGTATAGCAGTTGATTTATCAGCCATTTGCAAAGAGATTTCAGTAGGTGTCAACTTATTCAATTCAAGTCTACGATATAAAGAGAAAGGCATAACACGAACACTGGCTCCAAGATCAGATAAAGCAGTTTTAACATAGTTTCTTTTAATGGAGCATGGTATAGTTGGTACTCCTGGATCCCCAAGTTTCTTTGGTATTCCACCCTTAAAAGTGTAATTAGCAAGCATGGTGGAAATTTCAGCTTCTGGTATCTTTCTTTTATTTGTAACAATATCTTTCATATACTTAGCATAAGGAGGCATTTTAAGCATATCAGTTAAATGCATACGCAAAAAGATAGGTCTAATCATTTCAGCAAAGCGCTCAAAATCCTCATCATCCTTTTTCTTGGATGACTTAGGAGGAAAGGGCATGGGTTTCTAAACCCATGGTTCTCTTTCTCTATCATGTTTTCTAGCAACAAAGTCTCTCTTATCATAACGTTGATTCTTTGATTGTGGGTTATCAAGATCAACAGCAGGTTCAATCTCTACATCATTATAATTACTAGGTTGAGCATCAACATGAACATCATCATTAACATTATCACTAGGTTCATGTTCATCACCAGATTGTGTCTTAGCATCAGAAATAGAAATATCATTTGAATTCTCAGGTGTGTCTATGACAGGTTCACTAGAAGTATGCAAAGTCCTATCAGTTTTCTTTTTCTTTTTATTACTAGGACTAGATGCATCAGTATTAATTCTCTGAGAATCTTGCTCAACTCTCTTAGGATGGCCCTCAGGATACAAAGGTCCCTGAGTCATTTTACCACCTCTAGTCATAACCCTAACAGCATTATCATTGTTCTTATTATTCAACTCATTAAGCAAATCATCATGTGCTTTAAGTACTTGTTCTACTTGAGTTGTAACCATGGAAGCATGTTTACTAATAAGCTTAAGATCATTAACAGTTCTACTCATATAATTACCCAAGTGGTCAAGCATGTAAGCATTACATTTCAATTGTCTACTAACATAAGCATTGAAATTTTCTTGTTTAACAATAAAATTATCAAACTCATCCAAGCATTGACTAGCAGACTTATTATGAGGAATATCACCTTCATCAAATCTATAAAGAGAATTTACCTCTACTACCTGTGTCGGGTTATCAAGATCATGTATTTCTTCAATAGGCGGTAGATTCTTAACATCTTCAGCTTTAATACCTTTTTCTTTCATAGATTTCTTTGCCTCTTGCATATCTTCAGGACTGAGAAATAGAATACCTCTTTTCTTTGGAGTTGGCTTAGGAGTTGGTTCAGGAAGTGTCCAATCATTATCATTACTCAATATATTATTCAAAAGCAATTCAGCTTGCTCAACAGTTCGTTCCCTGAAAATACAACCAGCACAACTATCTAGGTGGTCCCTAGAAGCATCGGTTAGTCCATTATAAAAGATATCAAGTATTTCATTTTTCTTGAGAGGATGATCAGGCAAAGCATTAAGTAATTGGAGAAGCCTCCCCCAAGCTTGTGGGAGACTCTCTTCTTCAGATTGCACAAAGTTAAATATTTCCTGTAAGGCAGCTTGTTTCTTATGAGCAGGGAAATATTTTTGAGAGAAGTAATAAATCATATCCTGGGGACTACGCACACAACTAGGAGCAAGAGAATTAAACCATAACTTAGCATCACCCTTTAACGAGAAAGGAAACAATTTAAGAATATAATAGTAGCGAATTTTTTCCTCATGAGCAAATAGGGTGGCTATATCATTCAGTTTAGTAAGATGTGCCACAACTGTTTCAGATTCATAACCATAGAAAGGATCAGATTCAACCAAAGTAATTAACTTAGGATCGACAGAGAATTCATAATCCTTATCAGTAACAAAGATAGGTGAAGTAGCAAAATTGGGATCATATTTCATTCTAGCATTCAAGGATTTTTCTTTCAGCTTAGCTAGCAATTTCTTAAGATCTTCTCTATCATTGCAAGCAAGAAAGTCTCTAGCAGTTTCTTCATCCATAATATAACCCTCAGGTACAATAGGCAATTCATATCTAGGGGGAGAATCATAATCTTCAGTTTCAATAATATCATCAGTTTCAGCAATTTTATTTTCTCCAACCCTAACAAGTTGTTCATCAAGAAATTCACCTAGTGGCACAGTATCATCAAGCAAAGCAGTAGTATCATCATAAACATCATGCATAGCAGAAGTGGCATCATCAATTACTTGTGACATATCAGAATTACTAGCAGGTGTAGGTGTCGCAAGCTTACTCAAAACAGAAGGTGAATCAAGTGCAGAGCTAGATGGCAGTTCCTTACCTCCCCTCGTAGTAGAGGGAAAAATCTTGGTTCTAGTATCTTTCAAATTCCTCATAGTGATCAACAGATATAAATCCCAAGTGACTCAGAGAATAGAGCTATGCTCCCCGGCAACGACGCCAGAAAAATATCTTGATAACCCACAAGTATAGGGGATCGCAACAGTTTTTTAGGGTAGAGTATTCAACCCAAATTTATTGATTCGACACAAGGGGAGCCAAAGAATGTTCTCAAGTATTAGTAGCTGAGTTGTCAATTCAACCACACCTAAAAGACTTAATATCTGCAGCAAAGTATTTAGTAGCAAAGTAGTATGGAAGTAACGGTAATGGTGGCAAAAGTAACAGTAGCAGTTTTATAGCAATTGTAACAGTGGCAACGGAAAAGTAACAAAACAAAGATCAATATGTGAAAAGCTCGTAGGCAATGGATCAATGATGGATAATTATGTTGGATGGCATTCATCATGCAACAGTTATAACATAGGGTGACACAGAACTAGCTCCAATTCATCAATATAATGTAGGCATGTATTCCGAATATAATCATACGTGCTTATAGAAAAGAACTTGCATGACATCTTTTGTCCTACCCTCTCGTGGCAGTGGGGTCCTAATGGAAACTAAGGGATATTAAGGCCTCCTTTTAATAGAGAACCGGACCAAAGCATTAGCACTTAGTGAATACATGAACTCCTCAAACTACGGCCATCACCGGGAAGTGTCCCTACTATTGTCACTCCAGGGTTGCCGGATCATAACACATAGTAGTTGACTATAACTTGCAAGATAGGATCAAGAACACAAATATATTCATGGAAACATAAAGGGTTCAGATCTGAAATCATGGCACTCGGGCCCTAGTGACAAGCATTAAGCATAGCAAAATCATAGCAACATCAATCTTAGAACATAGTGGATACTAGGGATCAAACCCTAACAAAACTAACTCAATTACATGGTAAATCTCATCCAACCCATCACCGTCCAGCAAGCCTACGATGGGATTACTCACGCACGGCGGTGAGCATCATGAAATTGGTGATGGAGGATGGTTGATGATGACGACGGCGACGATTTCTTCTCTCCGGAGCCCCGAACGGACTCCAGATCTGGTCTCCCGAGGAAGAACAGGAGGTGGTGGCGGCTCCGTATCGTAAAACACGATGAATCCTTCTCTGTAATTTTTTTTTTCTCCCCGAACGTGAATATATGGAGTTGGAGTTGAGGTCGGTGGAGGTCCAGGGGGCCCACAAGGACAGATGGCGCACCCTGGGGGGGTGGGCGCGCCCTCCACCCTTGTGGACAGGGTGTGGGCCCCCTTCAGTTCATTCTTTTGCCAATATTTTTTATTTATTCAAAAACTAATCTCTGTGAAGTTTTAGGTCATTCCGAGAACTTTTATTTCTGCACAAAAATAACACCATGGCAATTCTGCTGAAAACAGCGTCAGTCCGGGTTAGTTCCATTCAAATCATGCAAATTAAGGTCCAAAACAAGGGCAAAAGAGTTTGGAAAAGTAGATACGATGGAGACATATCAATGTAGTATGATGATATGGTATCCTCCTCTAAATGTTTCAAGTGGCTTGACTTGGCACATGTTCACGCATGTAGTTGAATCAAAACCAACATAGCCTCCATGATTTTTATGTTCATGGTGTTTATATCCTACTCATGCTAGTATTCAATGTAAATTGTTCATAATGCATAATCATGACCATTTTCGCTCTCTAGCTGGTCGCTTCTCAACCTAATTGCTAGCCTTCGCCTGTACTAAGCGGGAATATTGCTTGTGCATCAAAACTCTTAAACCAAAGTTATTCCAGATGAGTCCACTCTATCTATCTATATGCGGTATTACCCTGCTGTTCCAAGTAAATTTGCATGTGCCACCTCTAAAATTTCAAATGAACATTTGTTTTGTGTGCCCGGGCCGCTCCTGGAGCGACAGGGGGTGGTCAGTATCTTCCATGCTAAGCGGGTTATTCTCATGATGAGTGTTTATTCACTCGTCCTTGCACGAGAGGGGCTAGTAATAGGGATGCCCAGTCCCAAAATCAAAAATTACAAATAATTAAACAAAACTCCCCCGGACTGTTGTTGGTATGGAGGGCACCCGAGGATTCGGCTAGCCATGGCTTGTGTTTGTTGGTGGAGGGGAGTAAACTTTACTTTTATCACTTGGGAACCGCCGCTAATTTGTTTAGCATGGAAGATATTGAAAACTCTTGGTTGTAACGTTGACAGGAAGGGTATGCCTCCCAAAATTATATTTATATCTGATTTAAACTTCGAACTCTGGCACCTCTGCAAATCCCTGCTTCCCTCTGCGAAGGGACTATCCATTTACTTTTATGTTATTTTACTTTTATGTTGAGTCATCACCTTCTCAAACAAGCACCAGTCCTGAGAGCACTATTGTCATCCTCATGCATTGTGTATAGTTAATGTTGAATGCATCATGCCTGGATCTCTTCTACCATGAATTACAATGTTTAGTCACTGCTTGAACTTTGGAGGTTCTCTGCATTTATGTTTTGTGGTCTTAGAAAGGGCGAGCGAGATACCATTATTGTCATGTTATATCATGATTGTTTTAACAAAGTGTTGGTATTTGAGCTATCTTATTATTGCTCGCTAGTTGATTATGCCATTGATATGAGTGAATATAATTTCTAAGAGTTATCATCTGCATGGTTAGTTATGATCTTTGCTCAAAACTTGGGTGCTATTTAAGCATATATATGGACACAAGAACAAAAGAGTTCGTAAAAGTTTTTCTTTATCACTTTCAGTTTGTCAACTGAATTGCTTGAGGATAAGTAATGGGTTAAGCTTGGGGGAGTTGATACGTCTCCATCGTATCTACTTTTCCTAACGCTTTTGCTCTTGTTTTGAACTCTAATTTGCATGATTTGAACGAAACTAACCCGGACTGACGCTATTTTCAGCAGAACTACCATGGTGTTGTTTTTGTGCAGAAATAAAAGTTCTCGGAATCGGATGAAACTTTTTGAAGAATTATTTTGGAATAAGTAAAAAATACTAGAACCAAGACCCACTGGAGAGGGGGCAGCTGCCCACTAGGCACCAGGGCGCGCCACGCCCCTCTGGTGCGCCCTGGTGGGTAGTGAGGCCCATGAGGCTCCGCTGACCCTAATTCCAACGCTATAAAATCCTATTTTTTAGAAAAAATAGGGGAGGAAGTTTCATTCCGTTTGACGATACGGAGCCGCCGCCGCCTCCTGTTCTTCATCGGGAGGCCAGATCTAGAGCCCGTTCGGGCCTCCGGAGAGGGGGATCTTCGGTATTCGTCATCATCAACCATCCTCCATCACCAATTTCATGATGCTCAACGCCGGGAGTGAGTAATTCCTTTGTAGGCTCGCGGGTCGGTGAGGAGTTGGATGAGACTCATCATGTAATCGAGTTAGTTTTGTTAGGGCTTGATCCCTAGTATCCACTATGTTCTGAGATTGATGTTGCTATGAATTTGCTATGCCTAATGCTTGTCACTAGGGCCCGAGTGCCATGATTTCAGATCTGAACCGTTTATGTTTTCACCATTATATCTATGTTCTTGATCCGATCTTGCAAGTTATATGCACCTGCTACGTGTTATGATCTGCATACCCCAAGGTGATGATAATTGGGATTCTTTCCGGTGATTACCGTAGTTTGAGGAGTTCATGTATTCACTATGTGTTAATGCTTTGTTCCGGTTCTCTATTAAAAGGAGGCCTTACTATTCGTTAGTTTTCTTATGGACCCCGCTACCACGGGAGGGTAGGACAAAAGATGTCATGCAAGTTCTTTTCCATAAGCACGTATGACTATTTGCGGAATATATGCCTACATTATATTTATGAACCGGAGCTAGTTCTGTGTCGCCCAAGGTTATGACTGATATATGATGAATATGATGCAACGAAATCACCGATCCAATGCCTACGAGCTTTTCACATATTGATGTTGCTAAGTTACTACTATTGCTGCTACTATTACAACTGCTACAAAATTACTGCTGCTACTGTTACTGTTACTATTGCTGCTTCTACTACTGCTATCACTATCAAACTATCATACTACTGTGCTACTGATCACTTTGTTGCAGATATTTAATCTCCAGGCGTGGTTGAATTGACAACTCAACTACTAATACTTACAAATATTCTTTGGCTCCCCTTGTGTCGAATCTATAAATTTGGGTTGAATACTCTACCCTCGAAAACTATTGCGATCCCCTATACTTGTGGGTTATCAGTTGTCATGCGCTTTTTATTTTTGATTGTGCAGCTCTTAATGCGAAGGAACGTCACGTTATATTGCCCTTTGTGATAGCAACCTTTATTATGCAGTCCGTCGCTTTTATTTCTTTACCATCACAAATTCATGCAACACTTATTTTCCCTTACAATAAAAGATCATACATATTTAGGATCGATTTTTAGTGCTTTTTGCACTGATGACAACTTACTTGAAGGATCTTATTCAATTCATAGGTAGATATGGTGGACTCTCATGACAAAAAACTAGGTTTAAGGGTTTTTGGATGTACAAGTAGTATCTCTACTTAGCACGAATTTTTGGCTAGTAAAAGATCCTAAGCAAGCACCACATGTTGGAGGATCCATACCAATATAACTTATATGCAAATATACCCAAACATAACTCATTATGTTCTCTTCCTTGTCCAACACAACTAATTTGCTCAAATTTGAAAATAATTAATGGGTATTCACAATCATAAAAGATGTCTAAAATAATATATTTATATGTGAAAGTTCTCTTCCTTATACTAATCATTAATGAATTGCTTGTATGACCAATATTGTGATTGTTAAACTTCGATAGATTTCACTTTCTAAACCCAATGTGAAACTACTACCAAGAATGATGCAAGCATATGAAGCACATATAATTTCAACTTTATTAAATTCAATTCATTCAACAATTTATTCTTAGGATATAACTGAAGCACAAGAGTAAACAACGAACTACTCCAAAAGATATAACTGAAGATCAATGAGTAGATGAACAATTAAGTAGCTATGTGAGGACCCTCTGTCATTCAAGATTTCAGATCCAAGGATTTTATTCAAACAGCAAGCAAAATGAAAATACGCTCCAAGCAAAACACATATCATGTGACGAGTAAAAATATAGCTCCAAGTAAGATATACCCATAGTTTTGAAGACGAAAGAGGGGATGGCTTCCGGGGCATCCCCAAGCTTAGACGCTTGAGTCTTCCTTGAATATTACCTTGGGGTGCCTTGTGCATCCCCAAGCTTAGGGTCTTTCCACTCCTTATTCTCCTCATATCGATATCTCACCCAAAACTTGAAAACTTAAATCACACAAAAACTTAACAAAACCTTCGTGAGATCCGTTAGTATAATAAAACAAATCACTACTTTAGGTACTATTCCAAACCCATTCATATTTTATTTTTGCATTATACCTACTGTATTCTAACTTCTCCATGGCTTATACCCCCCGATACAATCCATGGTTTCATCAAAACAAGCAAAACAATGCATCAAAAACAGAATCTGTCAAAAACAGAACAGTCTGTAGAAATATAAATGTTGACTATACTCCCTTAACTCCAACAATTCTGAAAAATTAGGACAACGTAGTAAATTTGTAAATCAATCATGTGTAAAAAATTCAGAATCTTTCAACGCTCCAGTGATTTTTAACAATTCTATTACTGGGCGCAAAAGTTTCTATTTTTGCACCGAATCAAGTCAACTATCATCCACACTATCCCAAAGGCTTTACTTGGCACTTTATTGAAACAAAAACTATAAAACATGATTAATACAGTAGCTTAATCATGTGAACACACAAAAACAATAAGGTTAATTATTGGGTTGCTTCCACACAAGCACTTTTCTTTAACACTTTTTAGCTAGGCATGATGATTTCAATGATGCTCACATAAAAGTAAAGAATTGAAACATAACGGGAGCATCATGAAGCATATGACTAGCACTTTTATGACTAACACACTTTCTATGCATAGGGATTTTGTGACCAAACAATTTATGAGAGCAAGAATCAACTAGCATAGGAAGGAAAAACAAGTATAACTTCAAAACTTTCAACACATAGAGAGGAAACTTGATAATATTGAGAAGCCTACAAGCATATGTTCCTCTCTCATAATAATTTTTAGTAGCATCATGAATGAACTCATCAATATAACTATCACATAAAGCATTATTTTCATGATCCATGAGCATACAATTTTTATTACTCTCCACATAAGCAAGTTTCTTCTCATCAAAAATAGTGGGAGCATTGCTACATAAAGTTGACACTTTTCCTAACCCACTTTTGATAATAATTTTATTCAAATTCTAAAAGATATAAGTGAAGTTCATAGAGAATTATACAATAAACATAGGGAGACCAATATCCAAGCTCAAAATATATAAGTGAACCACACGGAGCATTCTATAAAGACATACTCAAAACAATTTAAGTGAAGCACAAAGAGCATTCTATAAAGCCATACTCAAAACATTTAAGTGAATCGCATGAAGCATTCTATAAATCAACCAAGTATTATCTCATACCAGCATGGTGCATTACTAAAAGAAAAATAAAAGGCACACGACACTCCAAGAATTTTCGCATATCATGTGAACAAAACAAAAACCGAGGTATACCGATAATTGTTGAAGAAGAAAGATGGGATGCCTTCCGGGGCATCCCCAAGCTTAGATGCTTGAGTCTCCTTGAATATTTTACTTGGGGTACCTTGGGCATCCCCAAGCTTGAACTCTTGCCTCTCCTTATTCTTCTCATATCAATACCTCCTCGATCTTCGAACACTTCATGCACACAAAAACTTAACCAAACTTTTTATTAGAGGGGTTAGTACATATAACATCAAATCCCATCATATCCTGCTGTAACATTACTGTATAATTATAATAAAACATTATCCACTATATGCTATCACAATTATATGGCTCCCAAGTCAATGGGGCTCAACAAGATTTCAAACATAAGCAAATAAAGAAACTATAACAGCAATCTGTGAAAACAGGACAGTCTGTAAAGATGCAGATGGTACATATACTTCTCTAAATCCAAATTTTCTGAAAAAAAATAGGAAAAAAATAAAAAATTTGCATAGCAGTACTTTGTAAAAATTTTAGAATTTTTTCAAGTTCCAGTAAAAAATGTAAATTCAAATACTACAACAAAAGTTTCTATTTTTGCACTGCACACACCAAACAAGCGATTTAAACATCCTAAAGATAAATCATGGCATATTATTCTTAGGGTACAGTGGTATATACAAGGGGATAATTATTTTTATGAGAAACTTCCATGAAAAATTCTACATTGTTTCCATGAGAACGAACACAAGTGTTCAAGGTCGACCCTCACTTCTCCAATGCATAACCTTCCAATCGCTTCTCTTTTTGAAAAAGTTTTTAGGTTCCCCTCTATTTTTTTGTTTCAACCACAACTAAAGAAAGAAAACAAGAAAGCTAAAAAAAGGAAAAACAAAATCTACTTAGTGAAGAAAGCAAACAAGCATACACGAAAATATTAACCCCACGTTATTGCTCCCCAGCAACGGCGCCAGAAAAGAGCTTGATAATCCCCAAGTGCAAGGAATCATCGTAAAAATTTACAAAGATAGAAGTGATAATATGGAGTGTCGAACCCACAAGGAGCTAATGGTAAGATCAATATTCTCTCAAGTCCTATCTGCCACTGATACGACTCTACGTACACCGAGCGTTTTCTTTCAGCTAGAAACGAGAAATAAAACTACGTTGTGGGTATAAAGAGGATAGTTTTGCATGATATCAGAGATCTAAAATATAAAATAGGTGTTGTCAACATAAAGTTAGAGTATATTACAATATATTACAAATAGTGAGTGTGTAATAATGATGGATAGGTGTGCAGAATTGTCCTAGGCAATTGTTAACAAGATCGGTAATCATTATTGCAATTTTATATGAGGGAGAGGCATGAGCTAACATACTTTCCGTACTTGAATCATATGAACTTATGATTGGACCTCTAGCAAGCATCCGCAACTACTAGAAATCATTAAGGTAAACCCAACCATAGCATTAAGTATCAAGTCCCCTTTACTCCCATACGCAACAACCCCCTTACTCGGGTGTAAGCTTCTGTCACTCTAGCCACCCACCATAAGCGAATCATGAACGTATTCCAACACCCTACAGCGGGAATCCCTCACATGTGCGCGGCATGGAAGGCACTATACGACAGCACCAATATAAAACATACAACTCAAACCAATCAAAATCATCAATCAACCCAAAGGACAAAAGAAATCCACTCAAACATCATAGGATGGCAACACATCATTGGATAATAATATGTGGCATAAAGCACCATGTTCAAGTAGGGGATTACAGCGGGGTGCGGGAGAGTCGACCGCCGAAAAGATATGAGTAAGGTGATGAAGACGGTGATGTTGATGAAGACGATCACCACGGTGATGGTTCCCCCGGCGGCACTCCGGCGCCACCTAGAGAGAGGGGGAGAGTCTACCCCTTGTGCTTCCTCCTCCATGGCCTCCCCCCTAGATGGGGAGAGGTTATCCCTCTGGTCCTTGGCCTCCATGGTTCTCGGAGGGTGGGAGCCCCTCCGAGATTGGATCTCTCTCTTTGTTTTCTTCTGTTTCTGCGACCCTATTTCTGGATGAAAACAGTTTCTTAAATTCCCGGAGATCCGTAACTTGGGCTGAAATTTTGAGGGAATATTCTCCAGGATATTATCTTTCTTGCGGCGAAAGAAGGCCATCAACCGCCTTACGAGGTGGCCACAAGCCCTAGGGGCGCGCCCTATGAGCTTGTGGGGCCTGCGGACTACCTCTTACGCTGATTCTTCTTCGAAAAATCACATATATTCCAAAAAATTATCCGTAAATTTTTATCACGTTTGGACTTCGTTTGATATGGATATTCTGTGAAACAAAAAACATGCAACAAACAGGAATTGGCACTGGGCACTGGATCAAAAGGTTAGTCAATAAAAATAATATAAAAGTGCACCAAAACCATATAAAACTCAAGTAAATATTTCATGAATACTTCATAAATTATAGCTACGTTGGAGACATATCAAAGGGCCACTGGAAGCGGAACTGCCCCCAAGTACTTGGCAGATAAGAAGGCTGGCAACGTCAACAAAGGTATATGTGATATACATGTTATTGATGTGTACCTTACTAGTGCTCGAAGTAGCACCTGGGTATTTGATACTTCTTCGGTTGCTAATATCTGTAACTCGAAACAAAATCTACGGAGTAAACAGAGACTAGCTAAGGACGAGGTGACGATGCGCGTCGGAAATGGTTCACAGGTTGATGTGATCACCGTCGGCACGCTCCCTCTACATCTACCTTCGAGAATAGTTTTAAACCTAAATAATTGTTATTTGGTGCCTGCGTTAAGCATGAACATTATATCTGGATCTTGTTTATTGTGAGACGGTTATTCATTTAAGTCATAGAATAATGGTTGTTCTATTTATATGAATAATATCTTTTATGGTCATGCACCCCTTGTGAATGGTTTATTCTTGTTGAATCTCGATTGTAGTGATACACATATTCATAATATTGATGCCAAAAAATGCAAAGTTAATGATGATAGTTCCCATATTTTTGGCACTGCCACTTAGGTCATATTGGTGTAAAGCGCATGAAGAAACTCCATGCTGATGGACTTTTCGAATCACTTAATTATGAATCATTTGATACATGTGAACCATGCCTTATGGGCAAGATGACTAAAACCCCATTTTTCGGAACAATGGAGCGGACAAGTGACTTATTGGAAATAATACATACCGATGTATGTGGTCCGATGAGTGTTGAAGCACGCGGTGGATATCGTTATTATCTTACCTTCACGATGAAATACAAGTCTGAAATTTTGAAAAGTTCAAGCAATTTAAGAGTGAAGTTGAAGATCATCGTGAAAAGAAGATAAAATGTCTATGATATGATCGTGGAGGTGAATATCTGAGTTACGAGTTTGGTATGTATTTAAGACAATGTGAAAATTGTTTCACAACTCATGCCACCTGGAACACCACACCGTAATGGTGTGTCCGAACGTCATAGTCGTACTCTATTAGATATACATGGTGCGTTCTATGATGTCTCTTACCGATTTGCCACTATAGTTTTGGGTCTATGCATTAGAGACAATAACATTCACTTTAAATAGGGCACCATCTAAATCATTTGAGACGACACCGTATGAACTATGGTTTGGAAAGAAACCTATGTTGTTGTTTCTTATAGTTTGGGGAGGCGACACTTACGCCTAATAAGATCGAACCCAAAGCGGAGAAGTGCGTCTTCATAGAATACCTTCTATCACAAATCCGAAGGCAAGTCTTTGTTGTGGAGAATGGATCCTTTCCAGAGAAGAAGTTTTCTCTCGAAAGAAGTGAGTGGGAGAAAGGTAGAACTTGATGAGGTTATCAAACCTTCACTTGAATTGGAAAATAGTGCATCGCAGAAAGGTGTTACTATGATGCGTACACCAATTGAAGAGGAAGCTAATGATGATGATCCTGAATTTCAGATCAAGTCACTACCAAACCTCGTAGGTCAACAAGGACACGTACTGCCCTGAGTGGTACGGTAATCCTGTCATGGAAGTCATGTTGTTAGACAACAATGAGCCTACGAACTATGAGGAAGCGACGATGGGCCCGGATTTTGACAAATGGCTAGAGGACACGAAATCCGAGATAGGATCCATGTATGAGAACCAAGTGTGGACTTTGGTAGACTTACCCGATGACCGGCAGGCCATCGAGACCAAACGGATCTTTAAGAAGAAGACAAACACTGATGGTAATGTCACTGTCTATAAAGCTCGACTCGCCGCAAAGGTTTTTCGCCAAGTTCAAGGAGTTGACTACTGTTAGGGCATATTTCTCTCTAAGTGGTTTTGGTGATTGATGACAATGCTTTTGCGGACTAATCGTGTGCATTGAGCATTTCAGATATTCATTCATATGGCACGAGACGATTTCTTCCCCTCGGTGTTTAAAGTGAAGATGGTGTAGTTTTCCTTCGTTTCAGTTTTGGTGGACTTGAGTCGTAGGAGATACCGTACTATCAAGAGGGGGTCCGTATCAAAAAGGTTAGGGTGGAATCAACACGTACAGATCTCTTTTGCACCCCCAGCTCTTTCCCGCATCTTTGGAGGATCCTTCATTGTCTTGGAAGTGGCTATGTTTGAAGCCAGCGGTAGTACCGCGGTCGGCAGCGGTAGTAGTGCCTGTGTAGGCAAGGGGTAGTACCACTCCAGTACCGCTGTACTACCGCCTCGATTCGGGACTGGATGTTCTCGTGTCGGGTTCGGCAGTAGTAGCAGCGGCAGTAGGAGCGGTAGTACCGCTCGTAAGCGGTAGTACCGCGCCTACCACCGCTACTAGTGCCGCTCGAGGGGTTTCGGCTGTGTCTCTTCTCCCTGGCTTGTGTGTGTTGTTGTGCGTGGGCCCAGCAGTAGTACCGCTGGGCCGAGCGGTAGTACCGCTACTACGCACTGCGGGCTGAGTGTGGGGATAACGGTTGGATCTTTTCCCCCTCTATATAAGGGGGTCTTCTTCCTCAAGAAGACTCACCTCTTCCTCCCCCAAACTCCATTGTTGCTCCAAAGCTCATTTTCGCCCGATCTCTCTCCCTAGCCAATCAAACTTTTTGATTTTCTAGGGATTGGTTGAGAAGGCCCGGATCTACACTTCCACCAAGAGAAATTTGATTCCCCCCACTAATCCCTTGCGGATCTTGTTACTCTTGGGTATTTGAGCACCCTAGACGGTTGAGGTCACCTCGGAGCCACATTCCATTGTGGTGAAGCTCTGTGGTGTTGTTGGGAGCCTCCAATCAAGTTGTGGAGATTGCCCCAACCTTGTTTGTAAAGGTTCAGTCGCTGCCTTCAAAGGCACCACTAGTGGAATCACGGCATCTCGCATTGTGTGAGGGCGTGAGGAGAATACGGTGGCCCTAGTGGCTTCTTGGGGAGCATTGTGCCTCCACACCGCTCCAATGGAGACGTACTTCCCCTCAAAGGGAAGGAACTTTGGTAACACATCCTCGTCTTCACCGGCTCCACTTGTGGTTGTCTCTTAGCTTTACTTTGTGCAAGCTTTACTTGTGTTGTATCCTTTGCTTGCACGTGTTGTTATTGTTAGCATCATATAGGTTGCTCACCTAGTTGCACATCTAGATAACCTATTTGTTGCTAAACCTAATTTGTGAAGAAAAGCTAAAAATGGTAGTTGCCTATTCAACCCCCCCCCCACCTCTGTAGTCAACCATATTGATCCTTTCAATTGGTATCAGAGCCTCGTCTCTTTATTAAGGGTTTCACCACCCGAAGAGTATGGTTGACACCAGAGAGGAAGTGGCTGAGGCCGTGGAGTTGACTTCGATCACACGAGACGACTTAAATGAAGCTATGGCTTCACTTAAGACGTCTATGATGACCGAAGTCAAGTCCATGCTTAAAGAATTGCTTGAGGGGATGAAAGCTTCTCCCGATCCTTTGCTTGTGGTTAATCCCACCGCATCGGAGTCGGAGGCCAATTCTGCTAAGGAAGCGGCAAAAGGTACTCATGTTTCTTCCCCTCATAACAAGAATGGGACGGGAACCTTTGCCTCGGTTCCCCCTCCCCCAGTCTATGGAGGACCGGTCCCTACACCGCGCATTAATCATCTAGGTCCTCCTCCTAAGCTTGTTAAGGGTGATTTTGCTAATTGGGTTTTTCGCATCAAGTCTCATTTGAATCACAGCTCAACAAACCATGGGAGAATCATTGAGCAAGGCTTCTACCCGCATGATCCAAACAACCTCACCCCAAGAGAAGAAGTGGACAATCAATACAATCACTCCGTCTTGTTCATCCTTCAAGATGCGGTTCCTCCCGAAGATCCATCTCACTTGCGCCCCTTCACTCGTGCAAAGGATTGTTGGGAACACATCATATCTTTGTACGAGGGGAGCTCAAGCATCCAACGGTCCAACTTTGAAGTTGTTCTTGATGAGGCCGATGAATTCATGATGCTAGAAGATGAGGATCCATGTGATCTCTACAGGAGGGTGACAACTCTTGTGGGTGCTCTCGAAGACCATGGGAGCAAGGATATGGATGACAATTGGATCAAGCGCAAGTTTCTCAAGGCCATCATGCCATTCAACAAGGCCATGTCCTCCGTGATTCGTCAAAGGCCGGATTTTCACACCTTAACCTCAAGTGAAGTGTTGGATGAGTTTATTTCCATGAACATCATGAACAAGACCGCCGACAATGCTCTTGCTCATGTCCGGTCAAAGAAAGGCTCACCCACTCTTCCCTTGAAGGCTAAGGCCATTCCGGAAGAAGAGGAGGAGGAAGAAGAGGAGAGTTGCCCCGAGGACACCAAATATGCTAACCATGAGCACATGGCTCTTGCATCAAGGCAATTTTGGAGCAACAAGAGGAACTCAAGACCTAACTTCACCAAGAACAACTTAAGTGGCTCAAAGAACAAGCAACGTGTGAGAACTTGCTACAATTGCGGCAATGTGAGTCACTTTGTGGCGGAGTGCCCTTATGAGAAGAGGGAAGACAATGGTGGCAAACTCATTCGCAAAGACAAAGCCAAGTCTTTCCCAAGCAAGAACAACTTCACCAAGAAGATACCCCCAAAGGGCTTGGTGGCACATGAAGAGTACGCCTCCGATGATGATGATGATGAAGATACAAGTGGTGAAGGAATGGCAACGGCGACCATTGCCATTGCCACATCTTCCCCCTCGAAGGTGTCTCTCTTCGGCGCCCCCAACGAGAACACCATTGCCAAGTGTCTCATGGCCAAAGGTATCAACAAGGTAACCTCAAACATCAAAACCACCATCATTACTACTCCTTCATTGTTAGATTGTGTTGATGATAGTAAGGTGGTAAATGTTGATGAGAATGAGTTTACCAAGTTTGTGAGTAAGCTCAAAGGTGAATCCAAGAAGCACTTTGTTGCTCTCTTGGAACAACTTGGCGAGGCCAATGATATCATTGAATCCCATGAGGATACTATCTCCAAGTTGGAAGGGCATAGTCGTGACTATGCCGATGAGATTGCGGATCTTTCCATTGCTCTTGAGGAAGAGCGAGGTCTTCGTTTGACTCTTGAGGAGTCACACAACATTGACCGTGCTAAAATGCAAAAAGATCTTGATCATACTAGTGTTCTTACTCGTGTGCTTAAATCTGAGAAATTTGCACTTGGGGTTGGCCATGATAGACTCAAGGAAGATTTTGATACACTTGACAAGGCTCACAAGGTCTTGAAGGGTGTTCATGCTTCTCTCAAAGAGTCTCATGATCAACTCCAAGTAAAGCTAACCAAGGAGATTTCCACGTGTCCTCCTTTCGTTCTAATTGATAATCCCCATGCTACTAACCCTTGTTATGAGCATGTGCATCTTGTAGGAGGAAAATGCCAAGTTGAAAGAGCAACTTGAGAAGGGCCTTGTGACATGCATACAAGGCGAAAAGAACCTCAATGACCTTTTGAGTAACCAAAAGGAAGTTGTGAGAAAGGATGGACTTGGGTTTGTGCCCAAGTCAAAGAAGAAGAAGAAGAACAAGACCAAGCAACCTCTCCCGCTCAAGGAAACTTTTGTCAAGGCGGGTGAGGGTACTCATGAGAAGAAGAAGAAGAACAAGGAAGTGGGTGGTAATGCCAAGAAGGGCAAAACCTCCCCTACCAACAAAGCCGGTGACTTTAACCCCTCTTATGTTTTATGTCGTGCTAGTGACGGGCATGTTTATGCTAAATTCGTTGGTTCTTATTATGAGTACATTGAATGGTCTATTTGGGTTCCTAAGACCCTTGTTACTAACCTCAAAGGACCCATTCAAGAATGGGTACCTAAATCCAAGCATTGATCTCTTGTAGGAGTTTGCTTCCGGTGGAGTGTCATGGTTGCTTGATAGTGGAGCAACAAATCAAATAACCGAGAGCAAGGACTTGGTGGTGGTTGTGCATCCAATTCCATCTATGCCCACCCATGTCCAATTCGGTGATGCTTCAACTTCTAAGGTATTGAGACTTGGCAAGGTGGACATCTCTCAAGATTTATCTATTGAGAAGGTCATGCTTGTTGAGTCCCTTGCATACAATTTGCTTTCCGTTTGTCAACTTGCACTTATGGGCTTTGCAACATTCTTTGATCTTGATACCGTGGCCCTTTTGTGGAGCAAGACTCTTAAAGTAGCCTTTGTTGGGCATGTCGAGAACGGTCTCTATGTGGTGAACTTTTCGGAGCGACCCACTAAGACCGCGACCTGCCTAATGGCTAAAGTTGATGTGGGTTGGATTTGGCATCGCCGATTAGCCCATGTCAATATGAGATCTTTGCAAAGTCTCCTCAAAGGGGATCACGTCCATGGACTAACAAATGTGAGTTTTTCCAAAGACCGTGCTTGCAGTGCTTGTATCGAAGGAAAGCTTCATGAAACGGCTCACCGACCCTCGACTATCATCTACTCGAAGAGGCCCTTGGAGCTCCTTCACATGGATCTCTTTGGTCCTCCATCATGTGATAGTCTTGGTGGAAGAAAGTATTGGTTGGTAATTGTGGATGACTACTCAACATATACATGGGTATACTTCTTTAAGAGGAAGAGTGAGGCTCAACAAACCGTCATCAACTTTGCAAATGAAGCTCAACGTCAACATGAAGCAAAGATTTTGATGATTAGAAGTGACAACGGCACCGAGTTCAAGAACTACACCTTAGATGAGTTTCTTAGTGACGAGGGGATTAAGCACCAATATGTCGTACCCTATATGTTGGGGATATTCCCCACGACCAAGACCCGGCTCATAAGGATAAGCCGCCCTAAGGCTTAAGTCATTTCTGGGTTTAAGTCACCCTGACGTTAAGTCGTCTCTGGACTTAAGCAGCACTGTTAAGTCATCTCAGATCCTGACCCGGCTGGTGAGACCCGGCAGGTGAGACCCGACAGGTGAGACCCGGTAGACAGTTTCTAAGCCGGCAGATAATTGTAAGCCGGCAGACAGTTATGACCCGGCAGACAGATTATGACCCGATAGATGCATGGAGTCACGGAGATGAGTCTCAGATATGAGTCGCCTGGAGTTAAGAAGCCCAAGGCGTTAAGAAGCTCAAGGTGTTAAGAAGCCCACGGTGAGAAGCCCGTGATGAGAAGCCCGCAATGGGAAGTCATAATAGGCTAAGTCCTAATCCTACTAGGACTCTACATGTAACCCGCCCCTTCAACTTATATAAGGAGGGGCGGGGCACCCCAAGAGGGTCAAGTTTTTCTAGATGTCTCAAGAGACAGGTCTTAGACAGATCAAAATAGATCCTCTCGAGATAGAGGTATTGAAACCTCGCCCTTGTAACCGAGATCGTGGTCATCATCAATATCAATCAAGCAGGATATAGGCTTTTACCTCCACCGTGAGGGGCCGAACCTGGGTAAAATCTCGCGTCTCTCGTCCCGCTCAACCCCACTCAAGCTACCAGTTAGATGTGTTGGCCTCACGACTAAGTCCTGACACTAGGACATCTGCCGTGACAAAACCACGACAGTTGACGCCCACCATGAGGCCGCGCATGATGGTGTTGAGTTCTTGAAGGGAGCTCTTCAGGGATAGAGAAGTTTGTAAATGAAAGGATGGAGAAGAGCCGAAACAGAACAATTATGCAGGATAACCCGAAAAGGGACAACTTTGAGCAAGAGCCGTCAGATTTATTATTTGGCGATCAAAAATCATGGTTAATTTTGAAGCTGGCAGTGCAAGTTTTTTAGTACAGAGGAAATTTAGGGTTACGATGCGACAAACAAACATGACCCAGCGATTCGTCGAATCCGGAGACAAATTGGTATTTGCTACAGCGGCCGCCGTGCAAGCCAAAGACTACATCTACTTTAACAAGTCATCAGGGTCCTGGTCGGTTTCCTTGTTAAACAAAGCAACAGCGGTGACGAGGCAACGTTGTAATGAATCTCTTCAAATTGCCAAGCTAACTCGCCGCCGCTACGGAGACCCGCTGGCCGCGCCTATTGACCCGCCTCGCTGGATTCACGCCCGTTCCGAGCGCGCCTGCCGGCCTCGTTGCCTCGCCGCCAGAGTCGCCGCCCGGGCCACCGCGGCCTCAAGCCGCCTTCGCCAAGCCGCTGGCGGGTCGCCCCCGGCCTCGTTCAGCCGCCACCCGCACGGTGGTCTCGAGTCGCCGCGAACCTCGCGCCAAGTCGCCGCCTTCGCCGACAGGCCTCGAGAACTCCTGCTGCTAGGACGCACCTCCGTCGACCCGGCCTCGAGGGCACCGCCTCTGTAGCGACGCCTCTAAGCCGCCACTGCCGGAGCTCGCCCCCGTGGCCCTGCGTCGACGAGCCGCCCGTTCATCCTCCCTGCAACTCACCACCACCTCGAGCCGCTCCGCGAGGACCTCGCGTCGATCCGCCGACCCGGCTGCTGCTACTTCCCATCAATCCAAAGGCGTACTGCTACTCTGTGGCGTGAAGAGATTCATTACATGCACGCACATGAAGGATAGCACTACTACAAAGCCACGCAAAGACAAAAATTTAGATGCTGGCATGCTTTCGCACTACATGCACATTACATGGAGCTTCAAAAAAGGAGGAAATTCATCAAGCCGCTAGCTATACGTTGCGCGACATCTTACGGGACGGTTCGATGACTTGGCCTGCCTGATTTTCTTCATCTCTGCCGCGGCCACTGGCTACTACCTCGCCTCCACCACTGTTGTTGTCGCGGTCTGCTTCAACCCGTCCGCTCCCTGCAACCGCTGCCCTCGTTTCCGCCGGCTGCGTCGAGGCGCCTCCACCTTCTGTGCTCACCTTGAGCCGCTCCGCGAGGACCTCGCGTCGATCCGCCGCTCTCAGTGGTCTGCCCTGCACCATGCCTCCGGGACCCGTCACGCTCCGCCGTTGCCGTGACACTGCCACTTTGCTCAGTTTGGCTCTGAACCGCCAAGCCGCCGAGCGACTGCCCCGGCGAGTTGCCGCTGCTTCCGGCGTCGATTTGGAGCCGCCCCGCCCAAGAGTCGGCCCGCATCAGCAGTGACCCGCCCTGCGTCCCTTCACCGCTGGTCTCCTGCGTTGTCGGCCAACTCAAGACGCCTCCGTTTCCGAGTCGACGCCGCCGCCTTGCTCCGTCTTCGCGGGGCCGCCGTGCCGTTCCGAGCCGCCTGCACCGCCAAGCTGTCTGCCTCTGCCTCCATCAACGACCCACCGTTGCTGTGGCATGCCGTTGCCACGGAAAAATTGTAAATCATGTTGAAACAGAGAAAATGGTATTTGAAGAAGTTCGTTGCTGGACGGGAAGAATAAGCGCACTAGTACTGATGCGAGGATCGATACCTTTCTTTTGATTACAAGAGGAAGTTCAGAAGAGGAGATAGCAGCATCATTTCAGCTTTCATGGAATGTGAGGTTTCATTGTGATGCGGATCTAATGCCAAGTGATGGGGTTGGAATTTATGCAATGGCAACAGATACTACCACAGCAGCCGTGGCCGGCCTGGAGCGTGGCAGCTGAGGGGCGGAAGGAGAACAACCCGTCATCGTTGTTGCAAGTCGCCTTCGCCGACCCGCCGGGTTTTCTCTGCATGTCTCCGGCTCGCCACGCCGCGTGAGCTGCCCTTACCGGAGCATTGAGCCGCCGCTGCGGACTCCGCCTCTCCCCTCGCGGCTCCGGCGGCTTGCCTCTGTCGACCGTACACCCGCAGGTCTCCACATCTCCACAAGCCGCCGCCTCGCTGGGGGCCTCCTCGAGTCGCCGCACCTCTGCCGCGGCCGTTTCCTAGCCACCGGCCATCGCTTTGTCTCCGAGCTAGGTCGCCGGCCCGCAGCAATGAGCCACCTCTGCCTCTACTGTGGTTCACCGACCCGCCGTTGCCAGGGTCCGCCTCGCCGGCCTGCCTCGTGCGGCATCGACCGCAAGCCACAGCCGCGCCCCCCTTCTCTAACCCGCCCGTGACGCCTGCGATGGTTGCTCCGCCGACAGCTCTGAGCCGTCGGCCGTCTGCTGAGTCACCCCGCTTGCATCACCCGCCGCCGGCCGCTGTGAGCCACCGTTGCCTGGCTGCCTTGCCTCTGCCTCACTGCTCCTCGGCTGAGACTTCACCTTAAGTCGCCGTCACGTTCGCGTCTGAGCCGCCGTGGCAGCGCTGAGCCACTCCTGCCGCGCGATTGAGCCACCGGGGCCGCGTTGAGTTGCCCACCTCGGCCGCTGTTGTGCCTCGAGCCTCCGAGTCACCCCGCTGGTGCGGTCAAATCGCCGCGAGCCGACCCCGCTTGCTTCCGCAGCCGCGCCCCCCTTCTTCGAGTCGCCTGAGTGGCTATCTCTGAATGTGGCCTGCGGGCGTGTTGACTGCCCAACGGGGCTGGAAGAAAAGTTACTGCAAAATCCATTGGTTTGACTGGTTCTAAGGTGGCACTTGATATTACCCAGAGGGCATCACTTGGACAAATTGCTATCGGTACTAGTCCGGTGCCAGTACAACTATTACATCCACCCGGAATATATCTACGGGCATGGACACCAGCAGAGAACAAGGGACTATTTGCTCCGTCTACGTTCATCCGACAAAAACACCAGGTGCTATCTGCCCTATTTATTTTTATCAATGCACTTTAAATTCTCCCGAGAACAATTTTTCTGCCTTTAATATTTTTTGTACACAGGACAATTGCTCCATGTTCATGGCCGACGTGCCAAGATATTCTGTCATCCAAATATATCAGGGCAATTGTTCAAAATGGCGTTGTATCGCTCATATGGAGTACATGACAGTATCATTTTGCACTGATGATTATCCGTGTTGTGCCGCTCAATGGAAGCGATCAATTTGCCGCCCTTTCGGACCAATCTACATCAGCATATCAGGGTCACACCCGCTCAAGCAAGCTGCCCAATGGACATGCGCAAGTCGCCGCTCCTACGGCCCGGTCTATTCCAACAATTCTGGAGCAAATCATATTATATTATCAGCCTCTGTCTGCACCGGATAGTTCAATGGACAGGCGCACAAAGTCGTCGTCACTACGGTTTGGTTAACTTCAATAGCCAACCGCGATGAATCATTGGTTGGGTTACTGACACAACTTATACAGGATTCTTTATAACCCGTCACGGTCGACCTCAACCTTCCGTGGGTTCACATCGCGTTATCAACGCCAAGGATACATACTGAGTGTCGCAAAGGTCATCAACTCGCCACTCCGTCTCCAGCTTCAGCACATTCCAGCATTCCGTTGTTCAATTATATGATGGTTTATATCACAGTTAAGTATGGAGAATTTCAAGACAACTCCTTGAGTCGTCTTAAGACTCGGGGGCTACACAGACATGACTCGGCATAATTGGCCTTTGTCATAAATTCAAGAACCCCGATCATTAAAGGGAAGACACTCGGTCATGGGGACTACTGCCACATTGGTGAAACTTTAAAGACCGTCAGAAAATTTCCGGCTTAAAAAGTACCGAGCAATCAGAAAATTCCGGCTCAATAGAAGAGTTCCGGGTTATCAGAAAAGATTCCGGTTTAAAATCCGGCTCAAGGGAAATCTGTCTCCCACAAAGTTTTGAGCTCTTAATATCCGGCTCAACATCCGGTTCAAGAAGAATACACCTCTCGCAAGTTCGAGTTCTCAGGAAAAATTAAAGGTTACCAAAGAGAACTTGCTGCTATGATGCGCGGTTCAAACATGGGTATCCTGCCTTATGGGCTTATCATATTATGATCAACTCAATAAAGCCGGCATCCCTGAAATTCGGGGCCTATGACGTTTCATTTCTGTGTATTTGAGTCTTTGTTGGTTGATCATAAGGTCACTTGGGGGCTTCCAACCCACCGGGTTTAGCTTTCATACCCTCTTGACCAGGCGTGGACGCCAAATTATGGTTTCATCCTGCCTGTTTGCAACTTGCTACTCCACCAGGTGACCCACCGAATTCTTGGCAAGTCAATCTTCTTAAAGACCCTGAACTTGCCAAGGTTAAAACGACGGTTTTGTGTCACGTGAGGGTCGGCTTACAGTGAGCTAGGATGAACCACGGCTGTGCGGCCCTTGAAAGCACATGGCCCTGTGAGCCAACTTGTTTGGTTGTGCTTTGGTAAGCCGGCCAGGCAATTATTTGAGATTTTTTGAATTTTTTCTCTTGAGTCCTTTGGATTTGTTTCTCCTAAAGATTTTTTTTGTTAAGTGAATTTTGACAATCCAGGTCATAAAGCTCCGATTGTATGACTCATGTTTGAGTATTTTGGATTTGGTAACCCGCCCTGCCTATGGACTTTAAGTTGCCAGTATGTTTGGTTTGAATGGCCATGGTTATGAGGCTACAAGTTTTTGGGGTTGTCACCCGCCCTGGCTTTTGGTTTTTAAGCCGCCAGCATGATCTGGCTCTACAACCATGTTAATCATGTTTTCAACAATTATATGAGACCACGAGTCTTCAGGTTTGGTAACCCGCCCTGGCTTTTGACTTTAAGTCGCCAGTATAATTTTGGTTGTAAGCCGCCATTATAATATTTTCAACGATTGTTTATGACCATGAGTCTCCGGGTTATAACCCGCCTTGGATTCCAGTTTTAAAAGTTGGTCTTTTCTGTTGAGCCTTAAAAGCCGACTTATGAATTATATTATTGTGCATATTTGCAATTTTTATAACATCTCTGTTTGCAGGGGTTGTCAGTTCTTGATTTTTACAAAGGCTATAAGCCGCCGGGTTACAAAAATCCCGGATTACAATGAATGCGCATTAAGTCGCTATCAGCCAAGAGCCACCGAGTATTTAACTCTGGATTTACTTGTCAACAGACAAGATCTATGATTATAAATCGCCCACGAGCAAATTGCTGAGTCTTTTCACAACTACGGCGGGTTGATGAAAAGTACAATTGTTCAAAGGACAAATATTCATTACAGGTTTTCATACCGGATTATATTATTCAAATTTTTAAATAGCCAAACATGGCTGGCTTTTTATTGTGGTTGTCATAACCAGTATTGAATGATTGAGGTTTTCATACCGGATTATATTATTTAAATCTTTAATAGCCAACATGGCTGGATTTTTATTATGGTTATCATAACCAGTATTGATGATTGAGGTTTTCAAAGCCACTTCAGAGTAATGGCTATTATTCCCTCATCCAAAAATACCAGCTCACTGTAGAGAGCATGGTTCAACATTGATATACAAGGCATTTAGTAACATCATCCAGACAGTGGATATGATTTTATTCTACAATGAAAGAAATTAGTCCCGAGTTGCTGCAGGCATATGACCCGGCACTTGGGGGCTACATTATTTAAGTCAGGATTATATCAAATATGCAAGTCCCATGTCGCTGCAAGCATGCACCAAGGCACTTGGGGGCTAATGCAAGTTGCTTTTTAAATCATCACATTGTCAACAGACCCGGTTATCTCAAGGAGATGAGCCGGCCTTTCATCATTTTCTAAGTCCCAGCCCAGTATTGTCTTACTGAGCCGGCCCTTGGGGGCTACACTGGTTGAAGTTTTATAAGCATAAGACTGCTATAAGTCCCTGATTGTGGCAGGCAAGAAAACCAGGCACTTGGGGCTACACATGTGAAGTATAAATATTCAGTTTATGACTGATGACTGAGATGAACAACCCGGATTTCTTCAAGGTTGCAGTATTTATATTGAAGCAAGTCTTAAGCTATCACTTTGTTCTACTCAAGACTTGGGGGCTACAGGTGAGGGAGAACACCTTCAAAAAATTTCAGTGTTGAGCAAACTAGGTCTCATACTTTTTGATGGAAAAATTTGCAAAGATTATTTGCTCTAAGATATACAGGCAACTTAACATCATACAGATTTTTTTTATCAAAGTCTGAAGTATTGAAAGTTGGCACAACGTCAGACGAATTTTATCAAGTCAAGGCAGTTGAAGATAATAAGGGTTATTTTTTCTCCAAAGAGCCAACGTCAATTTATTGATATGACAGAGATTAAGAATTTTCAGGAGCTGGTTAACTGGTATTTTTTGAGTGAGCAGGTCTCTTTACATATTCTTATTTTAAGAGTTTAGCATGAATAAATTCAAAGCTAAACTGGGGGCTAATGTTGGGGATATTCCCCACGACCAAGACCCGGCTCATAAGGATAAGCCGCCCTAAGGCTTAAGTCATTTCTGGGTTTAAGTCGCCCTGATGTTAAGTCATCTTTGGACTTAAGCAGCCCTGTTAAGTCATCTCAGATCCTGACCCGACTGGTGAGACCCGGCAGGTGAGACCCGACAGGTGAGACCCGGCAGACAGTTTCTAAGCCGGCAGACAGTTATGACCCGGCAGACAATTATGACCCGACAGACAGTTATAACCTGGCAGACAGATTATGACCCGGCAGATGCATGGAGTCACGGAGATGAGTCTCAGAGATGAGTCACCTGGAGTTAAGAAGCCCAAGGCGTTAAGAAGCTCAAGGCGTTAAGAAGCCCACGGTGAGAAGCCCGTGATGAGAAGCCCGCAATGGGAAGTCATAATAGGCTAAGTCCTAATCCTACTAGGACTCTACATGTAACCCGCCCCTTCAACTTATATAAGGAGGGACGGGGCACCCCAAGAGGGTCAAGTTTTTCTAGACGTCTCAAGAGACAGGTCTTAGACATATCAAAATAGATCCTCTTGAGATAGAGGTATTGATACCTCGCCCTTGTAACCGAGATCGTGGTCATCATCAATATTAATCAAGCAGGATGTAGGCTTTTACCTCCACCGTGAGGGGCCGAACCTGGGTAAAATCTCGCGTCCCTCGTCCCGCTCAACCCCTCTCAAGCTACCAGTTAGATGCGTTGGCCTCACGACTAAGTCCTGACACTAGGACATCTGCCGTGACAAAACCACGACACTATACCCCTCAACAAAATGGTGTGGCGGAGAGGAAGAACCGGACGTTGATTGACGCGGCAAGGACCATGATGGTGGAGTTCAAATCTCCGTACAACTTTTGGGCCGAAGCTATCAACACTGCATGTCATGCATCCAATAGGCTCTACCTCCGCAAAGGCTTGAACAAGACTCCATATGAGATACTTACCAGCAACAAGCCCAACCTCAAGTACTTCCGGTTGTTCGGTTGTAAGTGTTTCATTCTCAAGAAGGGTGTTCGTTTGTCTAAATTCGAACCTAGAGCTCAAGAGGGCATATTTGTTGGTTATGCTACAAACTCTCATGCTTACCGTGTCCTCAACAAATCCACCGGACTCATTGAGGAGACGTGTAACATGGAGTTTGATGAAAATAACGGCTCCCAAGTGGAGCAAAGTGGTCTTTGTGATGTAGGTGATGAAATTCCTCCCCAAGCCATAAGAAGAATGGGGATTGGTCAAATACTCCCCATTGAGGAACGCCTTGTGGCCGAAGGAGAAGGACAATGCTCTACTCAAGTGGAGCCATCACCTACGCTAGACCCACACGCTTCCGAAGAACAAAGTGAAGGCTCTCAACCCAATGAGCAAGATCAAGGGCAAGATCAACCCCGTGGAGATGGTAATGCACCAAATGATGCCCAAGATCAAGTTCATGTCTCCGAGCTCGCTCAAGATCAAGAGCAAGCTCAAGACCGTGCTCAAGATCAAGAGAAAGCTCAAGAGCAAGAGCAAACTCAAGACGGTGCTCAAGATGAGCAAGATGATCCTCAAATGCCCATCGAGGAACTTTTGGAGCGCCATGCCGCCAAGGTGGCTTCCAAGTTCGAGCGTCAACAACATGTCATGGAGAATGTGCTTGGAAGCTTGAGAAAAGGGGTAACTACTCGTAGACAATTGTCAAACTTTTGTGAGCATCACGCGTTTGTTTCGTGTGTTGAACCCCAAAAGGTACATGAGGCGCTCGATGATGAGGATTGGCTTGAAACCATGCATGATGAACTCAACAACTTCGAGCGCAACCAAGTTTGGGAATTAGTGCCAAGGCCAACGGAGGAACACAATGTCATTGGGACCAAATGGATCTTCAAGAACAAGCAAGATGCGAATGGTGTGGTTGGTCAAAACAAGGCAAGATTGGTGGCACAAGGCTACTCCCAAGTCGAGGGTATCGACTACAGTGAAACCTTTGCCCCCATTGCTCGTCTTGAATCTATTCGCATGTTGCTTGCGTATGCATCTCATCATGATTTTAAGTTGCAACAAATGGATGTGAAAAGTGCATTTCTTAATGGTCCTCTGAATGAGTTGGTATATGTCAAGCAACCTCCGGGATTCAAGGATCCCAAGCTCTCCAATCATGTATACAAACTCAAAAAGGGACTCTATGGCCTTAAACAAGCCCCACATGTGTGGTATGAGCACCTTACCGAGTTGTTGCAAGATCGTGGGTTTGAAATTGGGAAAATTGATCCCACTCTTTTTACTAAGAGGGTCAAAGGGGATTTGTTCATATGCCAACTATATGTTGATGATATTATATTTGGTTCTCCTAACAAATCTTTCAATGATGAGTTTGCCGCACTATTGATAGAAAAGTTTGAGATGTCTATGATGGGAGAGTTGAAGTTCTTTCTTGGGTTTGAAGTCAAGCAAAGAAGAGAAGGAACTTTCATCAACCAGGCCAAGTATACCCAAGACATGCTCAAGAGATTCAAGCTAGATGATGGCAAGCCTGTCAAGTTCCCCATGCCTACCAAATGCAAGCTTGATAGTGATCCCAATGGTAAAGCGGTGGATCAAAAGGTATATCATTCCATGATTGGATCCTTGCTTTACCTTTGTGCATCTAGATCGGATATCATGTTGAGTGTGGGAATTTGTGCATGGTTTCAAGCCGCACCTAAGGAAAGCCATTTTATGGCGGTCAAGCGAATCTTTCGATATTTGGCTCATACCCCAAACTTTGGCTTATGGTACCCCAAAGGAGCAAGCTTTGATCTCATGGGTTACTCGGACTAGGATTGGGCGGGAGATTGTGTGGATAGGAAGTTAACTTCCGGAGGGTGCCAATTCCTTGGTCGCTCTTTGGTGAGTTGGTCTTCGAAGAAGCAAAATTGTGTATCTCTCTCGTCCACCGAGGCCGAATATGTAGCTGCCGCAAGTTGTTGTGCATAATTGCTATGGATGAGGCAAACTTTAGAGGATTACGGTGTCACGTGTGACAAAGTGCCTCTTCTATGTGACAATGAAAGTGCTATCAAGATCTCTCACAATCCGGTGCAACATAGCAAGACGAAGCATATTGAGATTCATCATCATTTCATTCGGGATCACATCAAGCATGGAGATATTGAGATCATCTACATCAACACTCAAGAGCAACTAGCGGATATTTTCACCAAGCCTCTAGATGAAGCAAGATTTTGAGAGTTAAGGCATGAGCTAAATATCATTGATTCGAGCAATGTGGCTTGAATCTAGGCACACCCTACCACACTCATCATTATATCTTGTTCTAGATGTAGACATGGACATAGGGGGAGTGTTGTTCTCTCAATGAACTCTCCCTCCCCCCATTATGCATAAATTGATCAAATCTTTCACATTAGCCATTTGTTATGGTACTTGTGCTTCAAAGATGAGTTTTGGTCATGGGCCCAAGGTTAAAATCTCCGCGGTGCCATACCAATTGACTCAAACATAGATGGCTTCGGCCACCGCCCTCTCCTTGAGAGGTGTTCGATTTTCTTCGGTCGTTTCTAGTCTTGTAGTTGTGTGTTTGTGCTTTTAGTCACTCCAAGGGTGCTCCTCTTGTTTTGGTTGTCTTTTGCTCTTGAAGTTGCTCCCTCGGGTTGTCGGTGTTTCATTGCATTTTTCTCTTTCTTTGCTAAGCCTTTCTCTTCTGGTTCTACTTATTGTCGCTGGAGCGGCACTACCGTTATGGCAGGGTGGTACTACCATTCATAGCATTAAGCGGTACTACCGCCTGGCCGTGCGGTACTACCGCTGTGAGGCGGGGCATGGGGGATATGAATCGGGCAGGGGGAGTTTTAACTCCCCCATACCCATTCGCCTTTCTCTCCCTCGTCTCTTCCTCTCTCCAGCGACGAACAAGCAGTGGGGGGGCACCGCCGGGCCGTCGCCTCCGTGTCGTCTTCTGCGTTGCCGTCCGGTGGGATCATTCCCCACCTTCTCCTCTTGCCATGGATGCCGGTATTGCCTCTGTTTTCCTCTCCTTTTGGTTCTCTTCTTTGAATCTAGGCTTTAGGGCAATATCGTTGGCATTCGTCGATTTTTGGCTAAATCGTGGCTTGAGTAGGGCATAGAAGTCTGCTAGACTAGGTGGATTGGAGATTGGTAGGAGTATTTTTTATTTTGGCACCCCCGGTAGTACTAGATCTGACAGTGGCAGTGGTCGGACCACTGTCCTCCGCCTTGGGCGGTACTGCCGCTCCCCTGGAGCAGTACTACCGCTTGTAGGCGGCACTACCGCTGCCTCGAGGCGGTACTACCGCTCGGGATGCCGGTCTCCATTTTCCTCGTACCAATCTTTGATTCTTGTTGCTTCTTTCTGCTGGCTTATGCTTGGTTTTCTTTTGCTTTTCTCGTTGTTGTGTGGGTTCCAGGTGATGGCATTTCAGAGCATCCAGTCTGTCACATCAACCCCGAGCGTCCTGGAGGGTCAAAGTGCTATCGCACTTCTGAGACAGCTGCTGCATCATCAAGTGCTCTTCCAACGCAGCCCAAGCCGCCAACCAAGCAAATTGCGAACAAGACAAAGCCGAAGGCCAAGTCTGTGTCCGAGATGTCTGCTAAGGAGTTTTGTGTGGCTCGTTGCCGCAATCCGTATTCCCAGCCTCAAGAACCGGCTCTTGTCAACCGCCCTTTCTGGAACCGGCAGCAGTGGTCTATCTACTTTGCTGTGCTCAAAGCAAAGAAGAACCTCTTTGTGAGTGTCCGCTCCATTGACATTCCTTACTTGGAGAAGGATCGTGCCTACTTTGGAGAGGCTCTTGATATTTGTGCTCAACTGAATATCCTCAAATTCATGGAGTTCAACAAGGATTTTGATGCTGACATGGTGGCTCAATTTTATGCCACGGTTCACCTTGGCACTGATGAGGAGAGGACATTGACATGGATGACTGGCAGAATTCTCTCCATCAAATGGAAGGCTTTCATGGAACTTTTAGGTTATGAGGATCAAGGGCTTGACAACCCGGTTGGCTTTCACCCCCACAATGAGGCTACCTCTACTCACAAGTCTGCTCTTTGGCCATATAGCATGGTGAAGGTTCATCCCGTCACGAAGAAGAAGACATATGAGATGTTTCCCTTTCTGGATATTCTTCATCACATCTTCAGGCACACTCTTTTCCCTCGTATTGAAAACTTGGATCAGGTTCATTCCTATCTTGTGGATATGTTGCTCTTTTGCCAGCATGAGAAGGAGGCTAGCACAGCAGAATATTTGGATGTTTCTCATGTCATGTGGTCAGAGCTCCTCTCTGCCATCACTGAGCGCAAGTGCCCCATCTATGCCCCCTACCTGATGTTTCTTATTGAGAAGGCATGGGCATACACTTATCCTAATGTCAGGTGGGTGACTTGGTCTCTCATGAGATTGTTCGACTGAGACAAAAGGAGCACTGGGGCACTCCTGTTCCGGAGACTGAGACTCCTTTGGGAGATGATGAGGCTGAGGCCGACGATGATGAGGATTATGAGCCCTCTGGAGTGGAGCCATCTTGGGCTAAGAAGCTCAAGCTGAAGATGAAGAAGTTGTTCTGTATGGAGGCTCACGGACAGTACATGGCGCATGTGTCAGAGAAGAAATCACGCAGCCGTCACAAGGTTCTTATGCGCCAACTGGGTGCAGAGGTTGCCAGTGGGTCAAAGGACAAGATCACTGACGAGGAGGAGTGGGTCTCTTAGCACTGTCCATGGACGGATTCAGAGACCGATCAGCCTGCTGCTACTGCCGATGACGGAGGCGCGGGCAACCACGCGGAGCTGTGATGATGGGGATCTTCGGCATTGCTATCACCTGTGACCGTTCTAGCACTCTTTTCCCTTTTGGTGTCTCGATGCCAAAAGGGGAGAGAGTTTAGGGATTTGCCGAGTTGCGAGTGCGTCTTATTCGCTGTGTCTTTCCTCTCTCGTGAACTCTTTGTTTTTCTCGCTCGTTTGCTTTGGTTTGGTTGTGCTTGTGCGACTTGGGTACCCTGTCATATGGTGTGAGACATATGCTATCTTATTATTATCCTATGCTTGTCTAGTACTTTGGTAGTATGTGAGTTGCTTGCTTAGCTTATGTCCTTCTTATGCTCACTTACTACTTGCATCCTAGCGTAAGTTTCCCATTTTGTAGATGCAAGTGTCGTCGGTCTATAAAGTATAGGGGGAGTGTTGATCCTAGTGTGTGTGCTTTGCATTCCAAAAGCATTATTAATTAAGTGCACACATCTAGGGGGAGCCCGTCTATATTTTGTAGATTCTGGGGTTTGCTTATTCTCTTGTTATATCTCTATGCAAATGCCGTGTTGTCATCAATCCACCAAAAAGGGGGAGATTGTTAGGGCATATTTCTCTCTAAGTGGTTTTGGTGATTGATGACAATGCTTTTGCGGACTAATCGTGTGCATTGAGCATTTCAGATATTCATTCATATGGCACGAGACGATTTCTTCCCCTCGGTGTTTAAAGTGAAGACGGTGTAGTTTTCCTTCGTTTCAGTTTTGGTGGACTTGAGTCGTAGGAGATACCGTACTATCAAGAGGGGGTCCGTATCAAAAAGGTTAGGGTGGAATCAACACGTACACATCTCTTTTGCACCCCCAGCTCTTTCCCACATATTTGGAGGATCCTTCATTGTCTTGGCAGTGGCTATGTTTGAAGCCAGCGGTAGTACCGCGGTCGGCAGCGGTAGTACCACCTATGTAGGCAAGCGGTAGTACCGCTCCAGTACCACTGTACTACCGCCTCGATTCGAGACTGGCTGTTCTCGTGTCGGGTTCGGCGGTAGTAGCAGCAGCAGTAGGAGCGGTAGTACCGCTCGTAAGCGGTAGTACCGCTACCTTGAGCGGTAGTACTGCACGCTGCGGGCTGAGTGTGGGATAACGGTTGGATCTTTTCCTCCTCTATATAAGGGGGTCTTCTTCCTCAAGAAGACTCACCTCTTCCTCTCCCAAACTCCATTGTTGCTCCAAAGCTCATTTTCGCCCGATCTCTCTCCCTAGCCAATCAAACTTTTTGATTTTCTAGGGATTGGTTGAGAAGGCCCGGATCTACACTTCCACCAAGAGAAATTTGATTCCCCCCACTAATCCCTTGCAGATCTTGTTACTCTTGGGTATTTGAGCACCCTAGATGGTTGAGGTCACCTCAGAGCCACATTCCATTGTGGTGAAGCTCCGTGGTGTTGTTGGGAGCCTCCAATCAAGTTGTGGAGATTGCCCAACCTTGTTTGTAAAGATTCGGTCACCGCCTTCAAATGCACCACTAGTGGAATCACGGCATCTCGCATTGTGTGAGGGCGTGAGGAGAATACGGTGGCCCTAGTGGCTTCTTGGGGAGCATTGTGCCTCCACACCGCTCCAATGGAGACGTACTTCCCCTCAAAGGGAAGGAACTTTGGTAACAAATCCTCGTCTTCACCGGCTCCACTTGTGGTTATCTCTTAGCTTTACTTTATGCAAGCTTTACTTGTGTTGTATCCTTTGCTTGCACTTGTTGTTGTTGTTAGCATCATATAGGTTTCTCACCTAGTTGCACATCTAGATAACCTATTTGTTGCTAAACCTAATTTGTGAAGAAAAGCTAAAAAATGGTAGTTGCCTATTCAACCCCTCCCCCCCTCTCTAGTCAACCATATCGATCCTTTCAATTGGTATCAGAGCCTCGTCTCGTTATTAAGGGTTTCACCACCCGAAGAGTATGGTTGACACCGGGGAGGAAGTGGCCGAGGCCGTGGAGTTGACTTCGATCACACGAGACGACTTAAATGAAGCTATGGCTTCACTTAAGACATCTATGACGACCGAAGTCAAGTCCATGCTTAAAGAATTGCTTGAGGGGATGAAAGCTTCTCCCGATCCTTTACTTGTGGTTAATCCCACCGCATCGGAGTCGGAGGCCAATTCTGCTAAGGAAGCGGCAAAAGGTACTCATGTTTCTTCCCCTCATGACAAGAATGGGACGGGAACCTTTGCCTCGGTTCCCCCTCCCCGGTCTATGGAGGACCGGTCCCTACACCGCGCATTAATCATCTAGGTCCTCCTCCTAAGCTTGTTAAGGGTGATTTTGCTAATTGGGTTTTTCGCATCAAGTCTCATTTGAATCACAGCTCAACAAACCTTTGGAGAATCATTGAGCAAGGCTTCTACCCGCATGATCCAAACAACCTCACCCCAAGAAAAGAAGTGGACAATCAATACAATCACTCCACCTTGTTCATCCTTCAAGATGCGGTTCCTCCCGAAGTTCCATCTCACTTGCGTCCCTTCACTCGTGCAAAGGATTGTTGGGAACACATCATATCTTTGTACGAGGGGAGCTCAAGCATCCAACGGTCCAACTTTGAAGTTGTCCTTGATGAGGCCGATGAATTCGTGATGCTAGAAGATGAGGATCCGTGTGATCTCTACCGGAGGGTGACAACTCTTGCGGCTGCTCTCCAAGACCATGGGAGCAAGGATATGGATGACAATTGGATCAAGCGCAAGTTTCTCAAGGCCATCATGCCATTCAACAAGGCCATGTCCTTCGTGATTCGTCAAAGGCCGGATTTCCACACCTTAACCTCAAGTGAAGTGTTGGATGAGTTTATTGCCATGAACATCATGAACAAGACCGCCGACAATGCTCTTGCTCGTGTCCGGTCAAAGAAAGGCTCACCCACTCTTGCCTTGAAGGCTAAGGCCATTCCAGAAGAAGAAGAGGAGGAAGAAGAGGAGAGTTGCCCTAAGGACACCAAATATGCTTACCATGAGCACATGGCTCTTGCATCAAGGCAATTTTGGAGCAACAAGAGGAACTCAAGACCCAACTTCACCAAGAACAACTTAAGTGGCTCAAAGAACAAGCAACGTGTGAGAAATTGCTACAATTGCAGCAATGTGAGTCACTTTGTGGCGGAGTGCCCTTATGAGAAGAGGGAAGACAATGGTGGAAAACTCATTCGCAAAGACAAAGCCAAGTATTTCCCAAGCAAGAACAACTTCACCAAGAAGATACCCCCAAAGGGCTTGGTGGCACATGAAGAGTACGCCTCCGATGATGATGATGAAGATACAAGTGGTGAAGGAATGGCAACGGCGACCATTGCCATTGCCACATCTTCCCCCTCCAAGGTGTCTCTCTTCGGCGCCCCCAACGAGAACACCATTGCCAAGTGTCTCATGGCCAAAGGTATCAACAAGGTAACCTCAAACATCAAAACCACCATCATTACTACTCCTTCATTGTTAGATTGTGTTGATGATAGTAAGGTGGTAAATGTTGATGAGAATGAGTTTACCAAGTTTGTGAGTAAGCTCAAGGGTGAATCCAAGAAGCACTTTGTTGCTCTCTTGGAACAACTTGGCGAGGCCAATGATATCATTGAATCCCATGAGGATACTATCTCCAAGTTGGAAGGGCATAGTCGTGATTATGCCGATGAGATTGCGGATCTTTCCATTGCTCTTGAGGAAGAGCGAGGTCTTCGTTTGACTCTTGAGGAGTCACACAACATTGACCATGCTAAAATGCAAAAAGATCTTGATCATACTAGTGTTCTTACTCGTGTGCTTAAATCTGAGAAATTTGCACTTGGGGTTGGCCATGATAGACTCAAGGAAGATTTTGATACACTTGACAAGGCTCACAAGGTCTTGAAGGGTGTTCATGCTTCTCTCAAAGAGTCTCATGATCAACTCCAAGTAAAGCTAACCAAGGAGATTTCCACGTGTCCTCCTTTCGTTCTAATTGATAATCCCCATGCTACTAACCCTTGTTATGAGCATGTGCATCTTGTAGGAGGAAAATGCCAAGTTGAAAGAGCAACTTGAGAAGGGCCTTGTGACATGCATACAAGGCGAAAAGAACCTCAATGACCTTTTGAGTAACCAAAAGGAAGTTGTGGGAAAGGATGGACTTGGGTTTGTGCCCAAGTCAAAGAAGAAGAAGAAGAACAAGACCAAGCAACCTCTCCCGCTCAAGGAAACTTTTGTCAAGGCGGGTGAGGGTACTCATGAGAAGAAGAACAACAAGGAAGTGGGTGGTAATGCCAAGAAGGGCAAACCGCCCCTACCAACAAAGCCGACGACTTTAACCCCTCCTATGTTTTATGTCGTGCTAGTGACGGGCATGTTTATGCTAAATTCGTTTGTTCTTATTATGAGTACATTGAATGGTCTATTTGGGTTCCTAAGACCCTTGTTACTAACCTCAAAGGACCCATTCAAGAATGGGTACCTAAATCCAAGCATTGATCTCTTGTAGGAGTTTGCTTCCGGTGGAGTGTCATGGTTGCTTGATAGTGGAGCAACAAATCATATGACCGAGAGCAAGGACTTAGTGGTGGATGTGCATCCAATTCCATCTATGCCCACCCATGTCCAATTCGGTGATGCTTCAACTTCTAAGGTATTGGGACTTGGCAAGGTGGTCATCTCTCAAGATTTATCTATTGAGAAGGTCATGCTTGTTGAGTCCCTTGCATACAATTTGCTTTCCGTTCGTCAACTTGCACTTATGGGCTTTGCAACATTCTTTGATCTTGATACCGTGGCCCTTTTGTGGAGCAAGACTCTTAAAGTAGCCTTTGTTGGGCATGTCGAGAACGGTCTCTATGTGGTGAACTTTTCGGAGCGACCCACTAAGACCGCGACCTGCCTAATGGCTAAAGTTGATGTGGGTTGGATTTGGCATCGCCGATTAGCCCATGTCAATATGAGATCTTTGCAAAGTCTCCTCAAAGGGGATCACGTCCGTGGACTAACAAATGTGAGTTTTTCCAAAGACCGTGCTTGCAGTGCTTGTATCGAAGGAAAGCTTCATGAAACGGCTCACCGACCCTCGACTATCATCTACTCGAAGAGGCCCTTGGAGCTCCTTCACATGGATCTCTTTGGTCCTCCATCCTTTGATAGTCTTGGTGGAAGAAAGTATTGCTTGGTAATTGTGGATGACTACTCAACATATACATGGGTATACTTCTTTAAGAGGAAGAGTGAGGCTCAACAAACCGTCATCAACTTTGCAAATGAAGCACAACGTCAACATGAAGCAAAGATTTTGATGATTAGAAGTGACAACGGCACTGAGTTCAAGAACTACACCTTAGATGAGTTTCTTAGTGACGAGGGGATCAAGCACCAATATGTCGCACCCTATATGTTGGGGATATTCCCCACGACCAAGACCCGGCTCATAAGGATAAGCCCCCGAAGGCTTAAGTCATTTCTGGGTTTAAGTCGACCTGACGTTAAGTCGTCTCTGGACTTAAGCAGCACTGTTAAGTCATCTCAGATCCTGACCCGGCTGGTGAGACCCGGCAGGTGAGACCCAGCAGGTGAGACCCAACAGGTGAGACCGGGCAGACAGTTTCTAAGCCGGCAGATAATTGTAAGCCGGCAGACAGTTTCTAAGCCAGCAGACAGTTGTAAGCCGGCAGACAATTATGACCCGGCAGACAGTTATGACCCGGCAGACAGTTATAACCCGGCAGACAGATTATGACCCGGCAGATGCATGGAGTCACGGAGATGAGTCTCAGAGATGAGTCGCCTGGAGTTATGAAGCTCAAGGTGTTAAGAAGCCCACGGTGAGAAGCCCGTGATGAGAAGCCTGCAATGGGAAGTCATAATAGGCTAAGTCCTAATCCTACTAGGACTCTACATGTTGGAAGTCATGTTGTTAGACAACAATGAGCCTACGAACTATGAGGAAGCGACGATGGGCCCGGATTTTGACAAATGGCTAGAGGCCACGAAATCCGAGATAGGATCCATGTATGAGAACCAAGTGTGGAATTTGGTAGACTTACCCGATGACCGACAGGCCATCGAGAACAAACGGATCTTTAAGAAGAAGACAAACGCTGATGGTAATGTCACTGTTTATAAAGCTCGACTCGCGGCAAAGGTTTTTCGCCAAGTTCAAGGAGTTGACTACTGAGGGCATATTTCTCTCTAAGTGGTTTTGGTGATTGATGACAATGCTTTTGCGGACTAATCGTGTGCATTGAGCATTTCAGATATTCATTCATATGGCACGATACGATTTCTTCCCCTCGGTGTTTAAAGTGAAGACGGTGTAGTTTTCCTTCGTTTCAGTTTTGGTGGACTTGAGTCGTAGGAGATACCGTACTATCAAGAGGGGGTCCGTATCGGAAAGGTTAGGGTGGAATCAACACGTACACATCACTTTTGCACCCCCAGCTCTTTCCCGCATCTTTGGAGGATCCTTCGTTGTCTTGGAAGTGGCTATGTTTGAAGCCAGCGGTAGTACCGCGGTCGGCAGCGGTAGTACCGCATGTGTAGGTGTGACGCCCCCGGCCCGATCGCGCGCTAATCATACACGCAAATGCACACGATCAAGCCTAAGGACTCACGGGAAGATATCACAACACAACTCTAAAACATAAATAAAGTCATACAAGCTTTATATTACAAGCCAGGGCCTCGAGGGCTTGAATACATAGCTCGATGGCATACAAGCGTCAGCGGAAGCATTAGATATCTGAGTACAGATATAAAAGAGAACAGAAAGGCCTTTAGAAAGGCGGGGTAAAATAAAACACTACGATCGAAAGGCGTAGGCCTCCTGCCTGGGACCCTCCGAACCTACTCCTGGTCGTCGGTAAACTCGTAGAAGAATCCATCCTCGGGGTAGTAGTAGTAGTAGTAGTCAATCGATGGGGCATCCGTCTCAGGGGCTCCGTCATCTGGTCACGACAAACTGATATGGGGAAAAAGGGAAGAAAGCAACCGTGAGTACTCTGAAGTACTCAGCAAGCAAGGATCTACACTACATATGCAACATTTTCAAGGGGAGGCTGTATATGTGGACTGGGCTGCAGAAATGCAAGAATAGAGAGAAGGCCTAGTCCTATCGAAGACTAGCATCTTCAGAGGTCTTGCAGCAGTAGAAGAGAGTAGAACATTACAATATAATGTAGTAGTAACATTAAGTCTCAACCTCACCCAGAGATCCTTTCTCGACTCCCTGCGAGAAAGCAATCCCAGAGCCATACAGTCATCAACCTCGTCCTGAGATCCCTTCTCGACTCCCTGCGAGAAGCAATCCCAGAGCCATAGTATCCAGGTCTCATCACAGGTATCCAGTTCTAGTTGTATCGATCGGGATACAACTCCGAGTGTCCTTTACCGTAGGACCGGCTATCGATAGAAATGTTCTTCCCTGCAGGGGTGCACCAACTTACCCATCACGCTCGCTTAACTCCGGCCGGACACACTTTCCTGGGTCATGCCCGGCCTCGGCCAAACAACACATCGCAACCCTACCTACAGCTCAGCAGAGAGGTCCCCGTCGGTCTATATCCTAAGCGCTCAGGGGTCATGGGCCATCGCCCTGTGCACTCCGGGTCGGTGTGTGCAGGGTCGGGACGAGCACCACCTCAGTCCTGGATGGTACTGGCCCAGCCCGGCCACGAGGCTGAACTGGACGTCTGACAGAGCTTTCGGCTGATGCATACGATGCAGAACGCCCATACTATGCCCATGTGATGGTTAGTGCTATCAGACCAGAGGCCTACTCGGATCAAATATCCAAATCGCTAGGACTAGGGGCTTGCGGTAACGAGCAGAGACTCACGAAAGATGTGACCCCGTCGCCCCGTCTCGAGGACTTGCGGCAAGGGTTAAGAATGCCCGGCCGCGCCTCGTATTCAATACTCGGGCACCATACAGGCAACCCGTCTTCACATCACACGCGGGTACCCCTCAGGCTCGACCCGCCTTTCCAAGTAACAACAGTACAGTCTAAGTATCCGTGTGTCCATAACATCAAGGGAATCCGAGGTATCACCCTCGTTGGATTCCTACCGATGTATCTGTCAAGGTGAACGTAGGAGGAATCACCCTCGCTGGGTTCACACTTGATGTGTTGCACGACAGCGTCGTATCGGAAGTGGAGAAGGAGGAATCACCCTCGATGACCACGACCAAATAGCTTCTCTACAGAGTTAACATCAGGAGTGCTATAAGAGGTTTCACCCTCGGCACTCGATAGTAACGCTGCAGTGTCGTTACAACTAAAGGGGGTGATGTGCGGTGTCGGGGCCTGGTCTTCAATCCCGTTGATCGGGTCTTCTGACGATCCAGCGCGGCAGTCGGGATATGTGGGGTCACTGATAGGTCTCTACCCAGCCTAGACTAAACAGTTTAGGATATGTAGGTAATTATCAACAGCAGGTTACAATGAACAGGCTATGCATCAGAATAGGTAAAGCAGTAGTAGCAGCAATTCTAATGCAAGCATGGGAAATTAGAATGGGCGATATCGGGATGATCAAAAGGGGGGGGGCTTGCCTGGTTGCTCGGCGGCAAAGGCAAGGTCGTCAGTACTGGAACCAATCACCGGAGCTGCGTCGGCACCGGGCTCTATCGAGAGAGAAGAGGGGGAGGAAACAGTATAAATATAAAGCAAACAAGAGCAACACAAAGTACGACATGACAATGTGCAGTGCCGGGTGCGTCCTAACATATGGTTGCACGTCACCGAGGAAGGAGGGATCCATCCGGGAATGTTTTCCCGGTTCCGGACATTTGTCAGACAGATGACCGGAGAGGAACGGTTGCATGTTTGGATAGTTAGAGACGCGTGACGGACGAACGGAGCGCGTATTCGAATTCGCCTCGTCGTTCTGAGCAACTTTCATGTACAAAGTTTTTCCATCGGAGTTACGGATTATTTTATATGATTTTCTAAAGCTTTTATTAATTTTCTGAATTTATTTTTATTATTTAAATTAAACATTATCCAGAATAGTTCTCGCTGATGTCAGCATGACATCATGCTGACGTCAGCAAGGTTAATTAAGTTAATTAGCATTTAATTAAACTAATTAATTAAATTAGATTAACCTAATCAGGATTAATTAAACTAATTAATCACTAATTAATTATTTAATTAACTAATTATTTTTATCTATTTATCTATTTTAATTATTCTTATTTTTAATTTCCTTTTATAAAAACGTTCTGGGGCGGGGCCCCCTTGTCATAGGCTAGGGGGGGTTCGGCCCCACCGGTCGGTGGCACAGAGGGCCACGGGCGGCGACGGGCGCGTGGCGCGCGGTGCGCGCGCGGGCGGTCGGCGGCAAGGGGCGACGCGGGCGCGCGAGCGAGGGCAGTGGGCGGGGCGCGCGCGCGTGTGGCAGAGCGGGGCGACGCGGGTGCGGTGCGCAGGAGCAGGCGGGGCGGGCGCGGCCGCAGGCGAGCAGCACCGAGGGGAGAGAGGGAGGCTGCGGCGAGCAGCAGGCTCGAGCGGGCGAGCGCGGTGCGCGCGCGTGCGTGGCCAGGCGCGGCGGGGGCGCGGCTAACGGAGCAGGGGACCGCGGCGAGCGCGGCCTGGCACGGCGGACGGCATCGAGGACGGGGACGAGGGGGAAAGGGGAGACGGCAGAGACCGGGGGCCTCACCGACGCTGTAGAGGCACGGGGGCGGCGTGCCTCGAGGAGGCCGTGCGGGGATGAGGGTCGAGGGGTGGCGCGGTCCGCGACGGGGTGGTGCCGGCGACGTCGACGGCAGGGCGGTCGCGGGGTGAGGCGACGGGGGCGTCGGCGAGCGGGGGCTCCGGGGAGGAGGCGAGGCGTCGGCGGCGGGGCGGCGGCCGGCCGGCGGGGGGCCGCCGCGGGCGTCGAAGGGCGGCGGCGGCTAGAGCTCCCGATCCCGATCCAGTTTGGATCGGGAGGGAGAGGTGGGGGGGGAGTGGGGTAGGTTAGGGTTTGCGGGGGGGTGAGGGGATAAGGAGGAGTGGGGGGTGGGCCGGTTCGGCCGGTCCGGCTGGAGTGGCCAGCTGGGCTTGGCCCAGTCGCGGGGGGGGGGGGGGGGCTGCTCTTTTTCCTTTTTTTTGTTTTCCTTTGTTTTTCTTTTTTTCTTTATTCATTACTTTCTGTTTTCCAAAAATGTTTAGGCTACTTATGGACTTTTGTAAATAATAGAAGGGTCCATAAATCCCAGTGCAACATTAGTCACTGCTAGAAATTGGTTTGGTGTCCATATCTTTTTGTTTTGATTTTATTTAATTGAAAAAGGATTAAATAGTGCTATCTCCCTACTGTTTCTTGCTATTTGAGTCCTTTTATAATTCCAATAAATGTTGCAATCATTTTTATAAATGCTATGGGAATATTTGCAACATGAGGCACATTTTAGTTTTCAGGTTTGGACAACTTTTATTTTCCACTTTTATTTAAATTTGGATTTGACTTAGGAGTTGAAATGCATTATGATGCAAATGATGATCATGCACTGTTAAACATGATGACTTGGCATTATCAAAATGGAATTACTGTAGTTAACCACCGGGGGTGTTACAAATCTCCTCTACTAACAAGAATTCTCGTCCCGAGAATTAAGAAGTAGAAGGAAAAAGTTCGGGGTATTCCGCACGAAGATTATCCTCGCGTTCCCAAGTGGCTTCATCTTCAGTATGATTTGACCACTGTACTTTGAGGAACTTGGTAACCTTCTGACGGGTTCGACGTTCAGCTTCATCGAGAATGCGGATCGGATGCTCCTTATAAGATAGGTCATCTTGCAATTCAAGCATCTCGTGATCCACAGATCGGTGCGGAGATTCCTTGAAGCATTTACGGAGTTGCGACACATGGAAGACGTCGTGGATATGAGAGAATTGCGACGGCAACTCCAATTTATACGCCACTTGACCACGTCTAGCAATAATGCGGAAAGGACCAATGTAGCGCGGAGCTAACTTGCCCTTGATTCCAAAACGGTGAGTGCCCTTCATAGGTGTGACACGAAGATAAGCTTGATCACCAGGTTGATAAGTCAAACCCCATCGTTTGCGATCATAGTTGCTCTTCTGGCGGTCCTGAGCCGCCTTGAGATTTTCCCGGACAATTCGGACTTGTTCTTCGGCGTGTTGAATAATATCCGGTCCAACAAGAGGTCGTTCCCCAGTTTCTGACCAATTCAGAGGGGTTCGACACTTACGTCCATAGAGAACTTCAAAGGGGGCCATTTTCAAGCTGGCTTGATAGCTGTTGTTATAAGAGAACTCGGCATATGGAAGAGATTCTTCCCACTTCTTGCCGAATGAAATAACACAAGCTTGAAGCATATCTTCAAGCACTTGATTAACTCGTTCGACTTGGCCTTGAGATTGAGGGTGATAAGCTGAACTCCAAGTAATATGAGTTCCCATAGCTGTTTGGAAACTTTCCCAGAATTTTGAGGTGAAAAGACCGCCACGGTCCAAACTGATCTCCTTCGGAATACCGTGGAGTGAAACAATTCTGGAGATATACAACTCTGCTAACTGTTTAGCAGTGATAGTCTCTTTGACAGGCAGAAAATGTGCAACTTTGGAGAGTTGGTCGACGACGACAAGAATAGCATCGTGACCCTTCTGTGACCTGGGAAGTCCTGTAATGAAATCCATCTGAACCTTATCCCATTTCCATAGAGGAATAGGCAACGGTTGCAGAATTCCAGCAGGCTTCTGATGTTCTGCTTTAACGCGTCGACACACATCACATTCAGCAACATAACGAGCAATGTCCTGCTTCATTTTAGACCACCAGTACCTTTGACGGAGATCACGATACATCTTGGTGCTACCCGGATGAATAGACAATGGTGTGTCATGTGCCTCCTTCATTACTTTGTCAGTCATGAGTTCGAAACGAGGTACCACAATGCGGTTTCTGAAATACAAGGTTCCATCTTCAGACAGCGAGAAATCCCTGTACTTTACAAGGTGAAGGTCTTTCTTCATCAGATCAACTTCAGCATCTTTAGCTTGCGCATCCTTAACAGCTTTCTCAAGATCTGGTTGTATCACAAGGTTATTAAGAGATCCCTGTGGAACAATAAGCAGATTCAGCTTGCACAGTTCTTCGAAAAGACGAGGTTGAGCTCGCCTAACCATGAGGTTGTCGCAATAGGACTTGCGGCTTAAGGCATCAGCCATCACGTTAGCCTTGCCAGGGGTATAGGATATACCCAAATCATAGTCCTCAATGGCCTCCATCCATCTTTGCTGACGGAGGTTTAGAGATGGTTGAGTGAACAAGTACTTCAGACTTTTATGATCCGTGTAGATCTCGCAACGATTACCGAGAAGGTAATGTCGCCATAACTGCAATGCATAGATCACAGCAGCTAGTTCTAGATCATGTACCGGATAATTCTCTTCATGTGGGCGCAACTGGCGAGAGCCATAGGCAATCACCTTACGCTCTTGCATTAGGACACAGCCTAATCCTTCACGGGATGCATCACAATAAATCACAAAGTCTTTGCGGGTATTTGGAGGAGAAAGTACTGGGGTATTGTAACGGATTGACATCTGCCCCAGTGGATAAAGAATGTACTCTGGATGTATCCCTGCTCGAACAGCTGGTAGCTGCGTCGCAGGGTGTGGTGGAAACAAACGATCCATCTGAAACAGAGGAAACTCATGATTGTCAAAAGACAAGGAGAAGTATAACCGATCTCGGAGAGAAAGGTTAAACAAAACAATGGAAAGGAAAATGATTATCAGACTAATCAGATCAATGTCAGGGAAATCGCACAGATATCCAGCTCTCCGGGTGGACGAGAATTACGAGATCCTAATGTTAGAGTTAGTAAAATTTTAACCCGAATAGACGAGAGGTCAGAGTCCCAGAGTAAAGATGAGGAATAAAAGATACTAATACCTCCCAATTGGCGACGTGGGCCCGTAAGCCACACAGCCAAGTTAGTAAAACAGTTTTCGGTTACTAGACTCAACTTCGGCCAAGGAGTTGGAAAGGGGATTCCTACAGTCAGTCGGCTCTGATACCAACTTGTGACGCCCCCGGCCCGATCGCGCGCTAATCATACACGCAAATGCACACGATCAAGCCTAAGGACTCACGGGAAGATATCACAACACAACTCTAAAACATAAATAAAGTCATACAAGCTTTATATTACAAGCCAGGGCCTCGAGGGCTTGAATACATAGCTCGATGGCATACAAGCGTCAGCGGAAGCATTAGATATCTGAGTACAGATATAAAAGAGAACAGAAAGGCCTTTAGAAAGGCGGGGTAAAATAAAACACTACGATCGAAAGGCGTAGGCCTCCTGCCTGGGACCCTCCGAACCTACTCCTGGTCGTCGGTAAACTCGTAGAAGAATCCATCCTCGGGGTAGTAGTAGTAGTAGTAGTCGATCGACGGGGCATCCGTCTCAGGGGCTCCGTCATCTGGTCACGACAAACTGATATGGGGAAAAAGGGAAGAAAGCAACCGTGAGTACTCTGAAGTACTCAGCAAGCAAGGATCTACACTACATATGCAACATTTTCAAGGGGAGGCTGTATATGTGGACTGGGCTGCAGAAATGCAAGAATAGAGAGAAGGCCTAGTCCTATCGAAGACTAGCATCTTCAGAGGTCTTGCAGCAGTAGAAGAGAGTAGAACATTACAATATAATGTAGTAGTAACATTAAGTCTCAACCTCACCCAGAGATCCTTTCTCGACTCCCTGCGAGAAAGCAATCCCAGAGCCATACAGTCATCAACCTCGTCCTGAGATCCCTTCTCGACTCCCTGCGAGAAGCAATCCCAGAGCCATAGTATCCAGGTCTCATCACAGGTATCCAGTTCTAGTTGTATCGATCGGGATACAACTCCGAGTGTCCTTTACCGTAGGACCGGCTATCGATAGAAATGTTCTTCCCTGCAGGGGTGCACCAACTTACCCATCACGCTCGCTTAACTCCGGCCGGACACACTTTCCTGGGTCATGCCCGGCCTCGGCCAAACAACACATCGCAACCCTACCTACAGCTCAGCAGAGAGGTCCCTGTCGGTCTATATCCTAAGCGCTCAGGGGTCATGGGCCATCGCCCTGTGCACTCCGGGTCGGTGTGTGCAGGGTTGGGACGAGCACCACCTCAGTCCTGGATGGTACTGGCCCGGCCCGGCCACGAGGCTGAACTGGACGTCTGACAGAGCTTTCGGCTGATGCATACGATGCAGAACGCCCATACTATGCCCACGTGATGGTTAGTGCTATCAGACCAGAGGCCTGCTCGGATCAAATATCCAAATCGCTAGGACTAGGGGCTTGCGGTAACGAGCAGAGACTCACGAAAGATGTGACCCCGTCGCCCCGTCTCGAGGACTTGCGGCAAGGGTTAAGAATGCCCGGCCGCGCCTCGTATTCAACACTCGGGCACCATACAGGCAACCCGTCTTCACATCACACGCGGGTACCCCTCAGGGTCGACCCGCCTTTCCAAGTAACAACAGTACAGTCTAAGTATCCGTGTGTCCATAACATCAAGGGAATCCGAGGTATCACCCTCGTTGGATTCCTACCGATGTATCTGTCAAGGTGAACGTAGGAGGAATCACCCTCGCTGGGTTCACACTTGATGTGTTGCACGACAGCGTCGTATTAGAAGTGGAGAAGGAGGAATCACCCTCGATGACCACGACCAAATAGCTTCTCTACAGAGTTAACATCAGGAGTGCTATAAGAGGTTTCACCCTCGGCACTCGATAGTAACGCTGCAGTGTCGTTACAACTAAAGGGGGTGATGTGCGGTGTCGGGGCCTGGTCTTCAATCCCGTTGATCGGGTCTTCTGAAGATCCAGTGCGGCAGTCGGGATAAGTGGGGTCACTGATAGGTCTCTACCCAGCCTAGACTAAACAGTTTAGGATATGTAGGTAATTATCAACAGCAGGTTACAATGAACAGGCTATGCATCAGAATAGGTAAAGCAGTAGTAGCAGCAATTCTAATGCAAGCATGGGAAATTAGAATGGGCGATATCGGGATGATCAAAAGGGGGGGGCTTTCCTGGTTGCTCGGCGGCAAAGGCAAGGTCGTCAGTACTGGAACCAATCACCGGAGCTGCGTCGGCACCGGGCTCTATCGAGAGAGAAGAGGGGGAGGAAACAGTATAAATATAAAGCAAACAAGAGCAACACAAAGTACGACATGACAATGTGCAGTGCCGGGTGTGTCCTAACATATGGTTGCACGTCACCGAGGAAGGAGGGATCCATCCGGGAATGTTTTCCCGGTTCCGGACATTTGTCAGACAGATGACCGGAGAGGAACGGTTGCATGTTCGGATAGTTAGAGACGCGTGACGGACGAACGGAGCGCGTATTCGAATTCGCCTCGTCGTTCTGAGCAACTTTCATGTACAAAGTTTTTCCATCGGAGTTACGGATTATTTTATATGATTTTCTAAAGCTTTTATTAATTTTCTGAATTTATTTTTATTATTTAAATTAAACATTATCCAGAATAGTGCTCGCTGATGTCAGCATGACATCATGCTGACGTCAGCAAGGTTAATTAAGTTAATTAGCATTTAATTAAACTAATTAATTAAATTAGATTAACCTAATCAGGATTAATTAAACTAATTAATCACTAATTAATTATTTAATTAACTAATTATTTTTATCTATTTATCTATTTTAATTATTCTTATTTTTAATTTCCTTTTATAAAAACGTTCTGGGGCGGGGCCCCCTTGTCATAGGCTAGGGGGGGTTCGGCCCCACCGGTCGGTGGCACAGAGGGCCACGGGCGGCGACGGGCGCACGGCGCGCGGTGCGCGCACGGGCGGTCGGCGGCAAGGGGCGACGCGGGCGCGCGAGCGAGGGCAGTGGGCGGGGCGCGCGCGCGTGCGGCAGAGCGGGGCGACGCGGGCGCGGTGCGCAGGAGCAGGCGGGGCGGGCGCGGCCGCAGGCGAGCAGCACCGAGGGGAGAGAGGGAGGCTGCGGCGAGCAGCAGGCTCGAGCGGGCGAGCGCGGTGCGCGCGCGTGCGTGGCCAGGCGCGGCGGGGGCGCGGCTAACGGAGCAGGGGACCGCGGCGAGCGCGGCCTGGCACGGCGGACGGCATCGAGGACGGGGACGAGGGGGAAAGGGGAGACGGCAGAGGCCGGGGCCTCACCGACGGCTGTAGAGGCACGGGGGCGGCGTGGCTCGAGGAGGCCGGTCGGGGATGAGGGTCGAGGGGGTGCGCGGTCCGGCGACGGGGTGGGTGCCGGCGACGTCGAGCGGCAGGGGGCGGTCGGCGGGTGAGGCGACGGGGGCGTTGGCGAGCGGGGCTCCGGGAGGAGGCGAGGCGTCGGCGGCGGGGGCGGCCGCCGGCGGGGCCGCGCCGGGCGTCGAAGGGCGGCGGCGGCTAGAGCTCCCGATCCCGATCCAGTTTGGATCGGGGGAGGGAGAGGTGGGGGGGGAGTGGGGTAGGTTAGGGTTTGCGGGGGGGGAGGGGATAAGGAGGAGGTGGGGGGTGGGCCGGTTCGGCCGGTCCGGCTGGAGTGGCCAGCTGGGCTTGGCCCAGTCGGGGGGGGGGGGGGCTGCCTCTTTTCCTTTTTTTTGTTTTCCTTTGTTTTTCTTTTTTTTTCTTTATTCATACTTTTCTGTTTGCAAAAATTGTTTAGGCTACTTATGGACTTTTGTAAAATATAGAACTGGTCCATAAATCCCAGTGCAACATTAGTCACTGCTAGAAATTGGTTTGGTGTCCATATCTTTTTGTTTTGATTTTATTTAATTGAAAAAGGATTAAATAGTGCTATCTCCCTACTGTTTCTTGCTATTTGAGTCCTTTTATAATTCCAATAAATGTTGCAATCATTTTTATAAATGCTATGGGAATATTTGCAACATGAGGCACATTTTAGTTTTCAGGTTTGGACAACTTTTATTTTCCACTTTTATTTAAATTTGGATTTGACTTAGGAGTTGAAATGCATTATGATGCAAATGATGATCATGCACTGTTAAACATGATGACTTGGCATTATCAAAATGGAATTACTGTAGTTAACCACCGGGGGTGTTACAGTAGGCAAGCGGTAGTACCGCTCCAGTACCGCTGTACTACCGCCTCGATTCGGGACTGGTTGTTCTCGTGTCGGGTTCGGCGGCAGTAGGAGCGGTAGTACCACTCGTAAGCGGTAGTACCGCGCCTACCACCGCTACTAGTGCAACTCGAAGGGTTTCGGCTGTGTCTCTTCTCCCTGGCTCGTGTGTGCTGCTGTGCGCGGTCCCAGCGGTAGTACCGCTGGGCCGAGCGGTAGTACCGCTGCCGTGAGTGGTAGTACCGCGTGCTGCGGGCCGAGTGTGGGGATAACGGTTGGATCTTTTCCCCCTCTATATAAGGGGGTCTTGTTCCTCAAGAAGACTCACCTCTTCCTCCCCCAAACTCCATTGTTGCTCCAAAGCTCATTTTCGCCCGATCTCTCTCCCTAGCCAATCAAAATTGTTGATTTTCTATGGATTGGTTGAGAAGGCCCGGATCTACACTTCCACCAAGAGAAATTTGATTGCCCCCACTAATCCCTTGCAGATCTTGTTACTCTTGGGTGTTTGAGTACCCTAGATGGTTGAGGTCACCTCGGAGCCACATTCCATTGTGGTGAAGCTCCGTGGTGTTGTTGGGAGCCTCCAATCAAGTTGTGGAGATTGCCCTAACCTTGTTTGTAAAGGTTCGGTCGCCGCCTTCAAAGGCACCACTAGTGGAATCACGACATCTCGCATTGTGTGAGGGCGTGAGGAGAATACGGTGACCCTAGTGGCTTCTTGGGGAGCATTGTGCCTCCACACCGCTCCAACGGAGACGTACTTCCCCTCAAAGGGAAGGAACTTCGGTAACACATCCTCGTCTTCACCGGCTCCACTTGTGGTTATCTCTTACCTTTACTTTGTGCAAGCTTTACTTGTGTTGTATCCTTTGCTTGCACTTGTTGTTGTTGTTGTTGTTAGCATCATATAGGTTGCTCACCTAGTTGCACATCTAGATAACCTATTTGCTTCTAAACCTAATTTGTGAAGAAAAGCTAAGAATTGGTAGTTGCCTATTCACCCCCCCCCCCCCTCTAGTCAACCATATCGATCCTTTCAACTACAATAAGACTTTTTCACCTGTAGGAATGCTTAAGTGTGTTAGAATTATGTTAGCAATTGCTGCATTTTTCGATTATGAAATCTGGCAGATGGATGTGAAAACCGCTTTCCTTAAGGAAGAGTTGTATATGATGTAGCCCAAAGGTTTTATGGATCCTAAGGATGCTAAAAAAGGTATGCAAGCTCCAGCAATCCATCTATGGACTCGTGCAAGCATTTCGGAGTTGGAATATACGCTTTGATGAGATGATCAAAGCTTTTGGGTTTATACGAAGTTTATGAAGAAACTTGTATTTACAAGAAAGTGAGTGGGAGCTCTATAGCATTTCTAATAGTATATGTGGATGACATATTGGTGATTGGAAATGATCTAGAATTTCTGGAAAGCATAAAGGGTCGTTTGAAAGGAGTTTTTCAAGGAAGACCTGGGTAAAGCTGCTTACATATTGGGCATCAAGATCTATAGAGATAGATCAAGACGTCTGATAAGACTTTCACATAGAGCATACCTAGACAAGATTTTGAAGGAGTTCAAAATGGATCAGTCAAAGAAGGAGTTCTTGCCTGAGTTGTAAGGTGTGAAGTTGAGTAAGACTCAAGACCCGACCACGACAAAAAAAAGAGAAAGGATGAAAATCATCCCCTATGCCTCAGCCATAGGCTCTATAATGTATGACATGCTGTGTACCAGACATGATGTGTGCCTTGCCATGAGTCTGGCAAGGGGGTACAAAAGTGATCCAGGAGTGGGTCACTGGACAGCGGTCAAAATTATCCTTAGGTACCTAAAGAGGACTAAGGAAATGTTTCTCGGTTATGGAGGTGATAAAGAGTTCATCGTAAAGGGTTACGTCGATGCAAGCTTTGACACCGATCCAGATGACTCTGAGTCACAAACCGGATACGTATAGTGGAGCAATCATTTGGAATGGCTCCAAATGGAGCGTGGTAGCATCATCTATAGTATGAAATAGAGATTTGTAAAGTACACATGGATCTGAATGTTGCAGACCCGTTGACTAAAACCTCTCTCACAAGAAAAACATGATCAAACCCCATAACTCATTGGGTGTTAATCACATGGCGATGGGAACTAGATTATTGACTTTAGTGCAAGTGGGAGACTGTTGGAAATATGCCCTAGAGGCAATAATAAAATGGTTATTATCATATTTCCCATTCATGATAAATGTTTATTATTCATGCTAGAATTGTATTGACCGAAAACATAAATACATGTATGAATACATAAACTACACCGTGTCCCTAGTAAGCCTCTACTAGACTAGCTCGTTGATCAAAGATGGTTAAGGTTTCCTAACCATGGACATGAGTTGTCATTTGATAACGGCATCACATCATTAGGAGAATGATGTGATGGACAAGACCAACCGTGAGCTTAGCATAAGATCGTATCACTTAGTTTATTTGCTATAGCTTTCTTCATGGCAAGTATCAGTTCCTTAGACCATGAGATCATGACACTCCCCGATACCGGAGGAATACTTTGTGTGCCATCAAACGTCACTTCGTAACTGGGTAATCATAAATATGCTCTACAGGTATCTCCGAAGGTGTTTGTTGGATTGCGTGGATGGAGACTGGGGTTTGTCGCTCCGTGCGACGGAGAAATATCTCTGGGCCCTCTCAGTAATACAACATCACAAGAAGCTTGCAAGCATGTGACTAATGAGTTTAGTCATGGGATCTTGTATTATGGAATGAATAAAGAGACTTGCCGGTAATGAGATTAAACTAGGTATGGAGATACCAACGATCGAATCTCGGGCAAGTAACATATCACCGGACAAAGGGAAATTGTATATAGGATTGACAGAATCCTTGACATCGTGGTTCAACCGATAAAGATCTTCGTGGAATATGTAGGAACCAATATGGGCATCCAGATCCCGCTATTGGTTATTGACCGGAGAGGAGTCTCGGTCATGTCTACATGATTCTCAAACCCGTAGGGTCGCACGCTTAATGTTCGGTAGTGCTAGGGTAGTATTGAGATATTAATATGGTGAAGTCTGAAGGTTCTTCGAAGTCCCATATGGGATCCGGGACATCACGAGGAGCTCCGGAATGGTCCGGAGGTAAAGATTTATATATGGGAAGTCATATTCAGGGTTCCAGAAAATGTTTGGGTTTTTTCGGTATTGTACCGGGAAGGTTCTAAAAGGTTCCAGAGTGGGGCCCACCTGCATGGGGGGACCCACATGAACGTGGGTAGTGGGGAAAGGCCCCACACCCTTGGTTTAGGCGCACCAAGATCCTCCCTTAAAAGGAATAGTATCATATCCCGAAGGGATAAGATCGGGATCCCTAAAAAGGGGGATAGCGATCGATGGGGAAGGAAATGAGGGATTTCCTTCCTCCCCCCTTGGCCAATGACCCTAGGGGCTTGGAGGGCAAGCCACCAGCCCCTCCACGCCTATATAAAGATGGGGAGGCATTGGGGGCAGCGACCCTTCCACCCTTGCCCGTCTCCCTCCCATTACACCTCCTCCACCTCGCACGGACACTTGGCGATGCCCTGCTGCAGTTCCGCTGCTGCTGCCATCACCACGCCGTCGTGTTGGTCCCGATCTCATCTACCTCCTCTCCCTCGCTTGCTGGATCAAGAAGGAGAGGAAAAAACCAAGCCGTACATGTGTTAAACTCGGAGGTGCCGTCCGTTCGGCACTAGATCAGATTGGATCGCGATTTGATCGTGAAGAGTATGACTACATCAACCACGTTACGACACTAATGCTTTTGGTCTACAAGGGTATGTAGACTCACTCCCCTCTCATTGCTTTGCATCTCCTAGATAGATCTTGGGTGTTTTGTAGGAAAAATTTTGATTTTCATGCAACGTTCATCATCAACTATTTGACACTGTAGTGACACTCGCAACCTTGGGGCCCGGGGCTTGACTTCTGGCTCCGGCCCTGCCCCCGTTGCAACGCACGGGCAATTACCTAGTATGTCTAAACCAATCCATCAAAGACCAGCACCGGCCGAATCCTGCGAGATCTGACGGAGACACACCTCCACACGCCCTCCGACGACACTAGACGCACCATCTGACGTGGATCGAACTTGGAAGACATTATTCCTTCTGAGGGGCATCACCGTCGTCACACAACCGCAACCAAGACGTCGAACCTAACAAGAATGAGTGTGGGGTCCCTCCCGCCGACCAGGGGGCGAGGTCCTCCACACCTCCACGACCCAAAGGCCATCTGAGGTGGGATGGACTGGCAGCGCTGCCGGCGGGAGGAGGAGAAAACCTGATCACCCGGGTCTTTTCGTGGAGAGGAGGAAAGAACGATATGGCCGTCTTGGCTCCGTCAGATTTGATGAGTGCATAATATATGTTCTCACCTTTCAACAGTGAAGTGTACAATGTCTGTTTGGCAATCAAGCATATCCCCTCCTTCTATTAGAAAACTCAATAATGCAAACAGTTTACACTTTTATAGCGATTAGCCAAAAGCAATACCCGATTAAACCTGCACAATATTAAGCTTAAAGCTGATGCATTCTTAGCAAAGTTGTGCTGCGATTTTAAGTTCAATAATATGCTTATATAGATGTATTTATGTAGGTTTACTATTTTGTTGTCCGGGTAAGACTTATTGTGTACACATGATATTCATATGGGTTCACCATAATTAAATTTGCACACTATAGTTTAGTGTAATTAAGAAGTGAACACCTTGTTAATTGAAAGCATATCACACAACAAGATTTCCTGGTAGTTTACATAAATAGTATAAGAGAAGAATTTGAAGCGTGTCCAGTGAACAAAAGATATGTTTGTTTGTTTTTTTGAGGGAACAAAAGACTGTTATTGAAGACTAGATTGTACTCCCTCTGTTTCTTTTTACTCCGCGTATGAAATTTGTGTGAAGTCAAACATCATAAAGCTTGACCAAGTTTATATGAAAAAATATTAACATTCACAATGCCAAATCAATGTCATTATATGCATCATGAAATCAATTTTCATACTGTATATATTTAGTAGTGTAGATGTTTATATTTTTTGTTATAAGCTTGGTCAAACTTTACGAAGTTCGAACAAAATTTATATGTAAGTATTCTCTAAAATCTCTATCATGTTGCGCGAGCAGGAATTATCCGAGACCAACAGATGCTTGGCACGAGCTTTCCAAGAAAAACGTTGGCACAGGGCAGATATTACGAGACAAGAAACGTTTGTCATTGCACCCAAACGATCAATTCGAGTCCGTGACTGTTTAACGAGCAAGACAGGGTTCCTCATAAAATAAAATAAAAGGACACTGGCAAACTAAGGGTCTAGAAAATATTTGATGCAAAGACCGACAAAGTGATATACACGAATAAGCTTTTCCAGCTCTGTTTTTACAAGAACAGGGATGATAACGACCAAGGAGAGAATTAGCGCAGATGATTAAAAGAAGCAACATAAGTGGAGAGCGGATCAAGAACCTAAACCCCTATCCACACTCCGTTCTGTACAATGGTCTGGATAAGGACATCACTCTATCACGGTACAGAGGAGCTATGATGCTGTACATAGATCTAGAACTACATAATGAACCATACGCAGCTGTCTTGTGTGGTTGTGTGGTTCATGCAAATAAATCTTCAGCTTTGCATAAACTGCCGTTCACGGAAGATCTCTCCTAGTTGCTGGTATAAGGATTTCTGCTCCTCGTAGGTTAGGTTTCTTACAATCTGGATGGCCAAAAGTCGGCAATGCATGAGAATCACCCAGGATAACAAGATCATGATACGAAAACAAGATACAATACTGACCTGATCCAAGATTGTGTCAACAGAGAAGTTGTGGGGCGAGATAAATGATTGGTGATATATGTATGCAAAAACTGCCATAACCATCTGGGAAAATGCACGGAAAATCAACATTGTTCAGCTAAACTGCACAGGCTAGGATATTGAATCGTAAGGAAGTTCCTTCAACTTACTTGACAATCCATTCGGTCAGTAATTCCACCATGCCCAGGTATACTGTCGCCAAAATCCTACAAAATTTGCAGATAAATCGTAGTAAAACAGTGTATAATCTCCATACTTCAGTATACCTAAAGAGAGAAAAATAACGAGGCAGTACACACCTTTATTTTAAAAGCCCTCTTGAAGCCACTTGCGAAAAATCCTCCAAATGGTGCTATTATCGATGCAAACAAACCAAGGGCTAAAGCATGCCACTGCACGGGTAAAAGGAAAACTTCTTTCCATGGAAACTGCCAGGAGAAAAGTGTTAAATTCAGAAACTCTGGAAACATGATACAAACCCAATGACAAAACAATAGACTAAAATAAATACATCAGTTATTATGATCAAGTTGCATTAGTACACCAAGCAGGGGAATTTGATGGATATGAAAGAAGAAAATAGTTTGTTCATTCAATCAAGAACTTGATCACACCCACATGACGTGATTATGGTTGTTTGACCTTTCAAGGTTTCAAGGATCAAAAAGGGGATAAACTCTGGACATTCAAGTACCAGGCTTAACCTTACCCAAATCCCCGTGGTTTTAGCATACATGGCGCACACATGTCAAACTCTGTGGATGCCACTTGCGAGATACATCAGCATCCACAACAAGTCATGACTTGCTGTGCAGAGGTGGACAGACAGCGTGGCTTGAAGGATATTAGGGTACTAGAAGTGGGAGGTAGACATTTTTTTCTTGTCAAACACAGCGTTACCCCTCTCTCTATATCTACAGAAGTCTGAGAATAAGCCAGTGCAACCCGTTTGTGGCCACTGCCAGAGATGACTCTTCTTGACAACTCACTAAACTTGCTCACGGCCGATTTGGACTTTTGTATAGCCCACCTTTTCTCAAAAAGAGAAAAGCTGGAAAGTTCATTCGGTTACCAGGAAAAATCATGTCTGCATAAGCCATGCAAATCAAGGCTCACACAAGTGCCTGTCATTGCTGATTCCATGCATCGAGCAAGCACACATTGAGAGCAAACATGCCCTTCCTACTGTCCATGTGAGTGAGAAGGCGACCAGGAGGGCAGTGCCGAGGTCAGATTCCGCCACAATGGGGACAATTCGGACAGTGTTTGGGAGCAGCAGATCAAGGTGGGGTAGTGAGGGAGGGCAGCAGGGAGGAAGGGATGGAGAAATGGAAGGAAATTTCAAGATAGCATGTAGACCCACCATGTTTTTTTGGTTAGTTCCTGATTGGTTGATATGTCATCCAAAACCACTTGCATGTCAACCCCATATCGTGGCCACGTAGGATGAAAGCAGAGTAAACTGACTCGGGAAGCACATAAGCTTGTAGTAGAATAAGACAGTGTCAAACTTAACAAATTGAAAGGATGTTCTTACCCATTGTGGCACCCAATCCCCCAAAAAGTAATGCTCTGGCTTAAACATAGAACCGGGATCACAGGTAAGCCATCCTGTCGACAGGTCCTGAAAATATTTTCATGATAAATTTAAGAACAAATTCAACAGCCTAACTATTTATCACAACAATCACATTCTTAAAAAAAAATCATCTTACCTTTCTTGGGCAGGTTAACCACTGAAAATGACCCATTACGTTTGCCAACTGCCAAAAAAAGGGAAAGGTAAGCATGGGAAGAGTAATCTTGTATATAATTCAAGGCTTTCGTCTCACCAGAAAAGCAGAGATGATGGTTGTCACCGATGCACCAATAAAACCTTCCCATGTTTTCTTTGGTGATAACTTGATCAATGGTGTTCTCCCGAGAAAAAACCCAAATAAATACGCAGCAATGTCATTGATCACAATGAGCGAAGCAGGGAGAAGAAACCTGTGCAAGCATAGAATTGAAGATGTATGGAGTTTTTGAAATGTACAGGCTAAAATATCAAAGTAGCTCGCTTAATTAGCATGCATAGAACCAAATTGGACGACTTATTCAACAGCATGTGCTATATAAAGTAGCTTAACTTAAGCACGAAAAAAAAAATCTACCCTCCATAATAGATATAGTACAAAATGGAAATAGCAACGCACAGAAATTAAACAGCAACATGGTACACGTATGATTATAGCTGTTGCCTGTTGTGCCAGCACTCCTAAGTCCTTTCCCTTTTTTATTTTATTTTCTTTCTGGTTGGGACCTGAATGTTCTTAAAGTGGTAGGTCGAGAGATACAAACACGTACTTCTACCAGAACAAAATCTCAAATAGGTCAATATGGCCAACCCAGTGTATGGGAAATTCCTATAAAGTTAAAGCGGTTCAGGATTTCATGGCAAAATAGTTTTTACAGCTGTACAGGAAATTAGGCCTCTTGAAGTTACTTTAACAACTTCGGGTGCTTTTTAGGCGAGGAAGCTTGAATGTTTGAACTAGACTAAATAAATACATGCTAAATGTCAGAACTAGGTAGAAATAACCAGACATTTCAGTGAAGTAAGAAAGTCAAAATTGTAGACAATAGTACGCTAACAAGGTAAATATATGGCTTACCAGAACATCCCTTCAAATATATTTGCCACGGTGAAAGAAGATTGGGCAAAAACCGTTAAAAGGATCATGTGCGTCCAGGCATACTGTTTGAACTGATAATTGTATGTCTTCTTCTTCAGAGTCAAAATAAACCATACAAATCCTGGATCATGGGCGTTATTTATTACTTTTATGCCAGATATAAACTAGAAATTAACAAGATATGACAAGCAGGTTCCAAGAAAGGAATATCTGAGAGAAACTCATGCAACCAAGCAAATTACAAAATTAAAAGAAACCAGTTTTTCCAGAAAATTGTGTTTTACACAGAACTTTAGTTATTGACCTTTGCAAACCCCTAACACCCATCCAAAATAGGTAAAATAATGTAGAACTTCCATTCCTCCAATATTCAGTACCAACCAGGCTATAAATGTCATGGGTAGGACACAGTCTATTACTCTGTTTTCGATAAGCTATTTACACATATTAGGGCATCTCCAAAGCAATCCCTCAAAACAGACACCGCAAACGTCCGCGGGCGCGTCCACAGAATGAATACGCAAGTCAGCCATCCAACCCTATACCTCAAATGTCCGCCTCTATTAACTTAAAAAAGATAGCAGTGGCAACGGGCAACAGCTTTCTGCCAAATATCTTAGCATTCCGGTGCATACAAGTAGTCACGTAGCTAGCAGCTTCTGCCAAAACATGCTAGCCAAAGCAGCTTCCGCCAAACAGCCAAACACTAATTAATCACGTTTCTCAGTAGCAGCTTCCGCCAAATAGCCTAGCTAGCCAAAGCAGCTTCTGGCAAATAGCCTAGCTAGCCAAAGCAGCTAACAATAATCACGTTGTTCATACAAGTAGCAGCTTCCACCAAACATGCTTTACGTTGTTCTCCTTCAGTCAAATAGCAGCGGCCTTCCGCTATCCTGCACGGACAGAGAGGAGAGAGGGGTACATGGTGGCTTTTGATTGGCCAGGCGGATGTCTGGACTCCCGCAAACCTTCCCCAGGTTCGCTTCCAGTTTGCGGGAATTCGGACAAGGACGCATCCGCGGACAAATACGGGTCTGCGTTGGATGGCAAACTATGTCCGGACAGCTCGGTCCTAACGTATGCGGGTGTTTTGAGGGACAGCGTTGGAGATGCCCTTAGTATGTTAGAATAATGTTATAAGCCAAAAATATTCTTAATGACATGGAAGTTTTTAAACAAATCGTCATCAATGGAAATCATTTGCATATTGCAAAATATATTGAGCCTTACCTGCAATATAAAGAAAATAGCAAATAAACATCTGATACTTTATTAGGCCGCTGACGAGCTTATACAGCAAGTGATCTGAAGTTACTGTGTTAACAAGCTCCCGGCTAAGAAAGCGCCCATAAGTAAACAGCATCGCCGTGAAGAAGAAGTGCCTGCCAAGAAGTGATAGGACTTGTTCACACAAAAATATATGTACTTCCGAAATATATTAAATTGGTGGCAGGTAAGTCATTAGCAATTTTCTGGTTCAAAATAATAGTATACCAATTCAGGAGCCTGAACCCTGGCAGTTGTTTCTCTTCGCTGGATCTTCTGAGTAGGTTAAAAAGCTCTGTTGCCATAAATATTTGAATCACAACCACCATGGCCCAGATATAAAGATGACCCATATAAACTACGAACACAAAGCCTCCAATCATCCACAAAGTTGAATATGTACGGATAAGCATTGACTTGTACTTGTTCTGGTCACTGACAAGCAAAACCGTTCCATTGGCTCTATTCCCATCGGTGGCAGTCTGAAGAAAAATATAAAATTAGCTCCAAAAAAGATACTGAACAGATACTCCATTATCAACGAAATAAATGAATGACTGGTAAAACAAAGTAACTGAGCAATAGCAGCACAAGATTTTCTTTTATGCACAGTACAGGCACCTTTTAAGGAAGTTGAGGTGGTGTTTTTCTTTTAGTGTAGCTCTAAGATGTTTGTAGCATAGCCATCACATTAGTAAACAAATTTTGCAAGAAAAAAATCAACAATTTTGTTGAAAAACAGACCTACACATAGTGTGAATGCTGCAGCATACGTTGAAATAAAGAGCTTTCCGAACTGGTAAAACATGAAATAAGCAAGACACATATGGAACAAAATTCGAAAAGAAAAATATTATGAGGACACAGCTAACCTCATTAGGGCGCCTCCGATGTCTAACACGTCCTACATGAGAAGGAGAAACATCGCCAGAGCCTGTATCCTTTTGCATAGCTGCTATCAAATCTATAAAAGAGATAATAGTCGGTTAGACCGGATTCAATAACAATAGCAAATCATAGAAAATAGAAAGCAGTAAAACACAGAGGAGAGAGGACACACTGTCACCAAGTGGCACGTAGACTCAATTACAGCTTCATAGATGATTCAACGAACAGATTGTGCGCTAGTCGGAGAGCAGAGTATGAAACTCAACTCAGACAATAAGCCGCCCACTGACACAACAGCTAACCTAGATAAGCAGCATATGTGGCCAGAGTGGAAACTGGGTGCAGGACCACCAGCCAACAATCCAAGGTTCGTTGCTGTGTCGTGTCACGGCAAGCGCCTAGAGTTGCCCCACATCAACAAGGCTAACCATTCAAGGTCCACCCAATAAACAAACACATCGCTCTCACGATTATTGATTGCCGCTCGTCCACAACTACAAGCCATCGGGAAATCGTCTCAATTTAACAATGCGAGCCTCCCTGGAACTAAGAATATGTGCAAAGCAGCATTCCCTGGTCCGGCCAGCTAAAAAAGCAAGACAGCACATATTCGGTATTCGCCCGAATAAAATAAAATAAAAATCACAGAGCAGCACTAATAAGCTCGCAGCAGCACAAAATCGCGACCCCGAATCACGCGCAAACACAGGCGAACGATTCCCCCCGCGCAAACGGAACCAATACCCGAACAGACCAGCCGTAAACTGAAACGGGACAGCGTAGATCACACGCACCCAGCAAGGGGGCGCAGGGGCGGGTGCCCTCACCGGGGAGCGGAGCCCTCGAGGGGGGAGGCGCGGCGGGCCGGCGAGGCCGCGAGCTCGCCGGAACCCTAGCTGGGTCCGGCGGCGGCGGCGGCGGCGGCGGCGGCGGCGGCGGCGGCGAGGAGGCGCTTGGGCGGCGCGGGGTTTGGGGAGGAGACAGAGGCAGTCAGTGGGGGAGTTGAGTTGTGGCGCTTGCGTTGCGCTTCGTGATTATCGTGGTGCGGGGATTCCTTCCAGTTGCTCGGTTTGCATTGCCGCCTTTATACAAAGAAAGAAAGAGATCGGGGGCATGGAATAAAAATGGGTGGAAGGAATTCAAAGGCCCAAGTACATCCAGGCAGCAGCTTGCCGATACGGGCCCATGGGAGGGAACCGGCCCGCCCAGGGGTTGGTTCTTCTTGTGTACGCTAACGAGAATATTCTCTCGTCTCTCCATCGTTTTGGTTGTACTAGCAAAAAGGCCCGTGCGTTGCAACGGAAGAAAAAAAAATATAATCTTCAATGGTCATGATCACATTTTGTTGCATCACGGACATACACAATCACTCTCAATTTCGTGAAATCATGAACATTTATTGAAAGTCATGAACATATTTGAAATCGTGAACATTTTTCAAATTCATGAACACTTTTACAAATTTTCAAACTTTTTCTAAAATCAAGAACATTTTTTGAATTCATAAATATTTGATACTATTTGCAAACATTTTTTAAAATTGTGAGCATTTATTTAGAAAATTTCTTGAATCGGTGAACATTTCTAGAATTGTCGAACATTGTTTTGGAAATTGGTGGAAAAACTTTTGAAATTCCTGAACTTTTTTTGATTTAACAAACATTTGTTGATAGAGCGAACATTTTTTAAAATGCATGATCATTTTTGGAATCAGTGAACATTTTATGAATGAATGCTATTTTGTAAGTCACGGACAGTTTTTTAATTTTTAGGATATTTTTCCATTCATGGACATTTTTTGAATTGACGAAAGTTTGTTCAATTTCATTAAAAAAAAATATGAACTTAAAAAATCATGAACATTTTTTGATTTCCTGAACATTTGTTTTCAAAATTTCAAACATATTTTGAATAAACAAACATTTTCTTATGAAATCGCAAACATTTTTTGAATCCAAAAACATTTTATGATTTATTAGCCATTTTATTTCAAAATTGTTATTTTTTTAAAAAATCTGAGTTTTTTTTTAAGTCCCGAATTATTTAAAGTGGAAAAAAGAAATGGAGAAGAAAAATAAAAATAAAAACGAAATTTAAAAAACAGGTCGCCCGAACATTGGCCGGGCCAAATGGGCGCGCTGCGTCTTCTCTCAACTCGTAGTATAGGAGGTCCCTACTGCATGGGTCGGCCCTGGTGGGGGATTCCTCTGTGTGAAATGTTTTCTTATCATTTATTGGTGATATTGGTGGGTAATATTTTGCTATTTTGAGAGCAATTTCCGTGACCCTTTAGGTGCTCTAAAGTCACAGAACAGAACATGTATAGGGGTTCAGGTTTGACATGCAAGTTTTAACTTGTTTTGTTTGTAATATACGAAATATGCCTTTTAACTTGTTTTGTTTATAATATACGAAATATGCCCGTGTGTTGCAACGGGATAAAAAAATGCACGATCATCTGTGTTTTCACTTCTCCTCTTCGCCGCTGTTGCCGATGGTGGTTAGTTGTCCCGTGCGTTTTGGTGGAGATCCCGCTGCGCCGCGGATAGTTGTCCCGTGCGTTTTGGTGGAGATCCCGCTGCGCCGCGGAGACGGCCTTGTATGACTCACACGGCGTCATCAACAACACCACCTAGAGCAATATCATGCACAACCTATAGCTCACTGATTTAATAACATGGATAAATTTGCGGACAAATATAGCAGGTGAGTGTAACCGGTGCACTATAAATTGCGCGCCGAAACACAATCTGATCTAGGTAAACACAATGCTAATCTAGAAAGTAGAAAATATGAACAATGAAGAGTTCATTTAACTGTCAAGGTCCTTCGGAACCTATAAATTCGGTTAGAAATCAGGAGAAATTTTCAAGTTCAGAAAGCTTAACCAAAACAGAGAATGCATGACATTCAAACAATCAGGATGTTTCTTTTGTCTTCTGTAAGGCATGGAATCAAGCCATCAACTCTTTGTGACAGATTCTACCGCATTTTTCACACACATCAAGGGGCTGTACCAATAGTTACATCCTACTCAAATATTTGTGCATGTCACAACGGAATATTCATAGCCATTCATTACCACACCGCCGTATGAATCCTCGAAGCCTGGCCAAGGTGTGCCTCTTGTTTTTTTTTCCTTCAAAAGGGGCAAATGAAATGATAACAACTTGCAGCGATGAACCCCCATGGTGCAAATACTATCTCTACTTATACAGGTTTCATGGTGAGAGTGAGTCGCAGGGAGCACTCCCCTGATTTCCTGGGATGAGCAGCCGAATGATTATTCTGCATCTGCGGAATGTGAAAAAAAATTACAGATGTTAAAATCATCATGAAGAAGCTATGAAATCAGTAAGATCATTGAATTCTTGAAAATGAAATACAATGCTTTCAAATGGCCTTGCTTTTGCTGGAAATATTGCCTTTCCCATAGACTCAATGCCCGCTGCGTTGTCAGTGAATTGGTACATAGACATACAAAGACATGATATTGTCGTGCATGATTCAGAAAATTGTGGAGTCCCTTTACAAACTAAATACCAAGTGAACTTTCTGTATCTTTTGTGAGAAGTGGTTTTCTGACCAACAGCTGAAGAAGAACACTATACAAATCATCAAAAATTACAGTCAACAAAACAAAGCATCAAACTCCTTGTTGTAAAGCATCGAACAGGTGACGTGCGACACTCCATGTTCGTACCTGCGACCAAACGGAGTACAGCGTGCTCTGGTAGGCTTCCCAAATAGTATAATGTGTTCATGCATGTAAGGAACATACTCGAATGTTGCCAGTCAAATAAGAAGTCAATGCATAGTTGCAACCATGCTTTAGGAATCCCCATTACATATGCGTCACAATCATCCCTGCCACTGTCACATTTGCTGCTTCTTGCTCCATGGATGCAAGTCACTGAGAAATACTATCAACAAAACAAAAGATGTACGCATTTTAGGTGGAAAGATGCCTGAGGCCATACTTGGGTCGCTGGCCAGTAGTTTCTATCAAATGCCTACCAATGCTACTCCAGAAGACCAGAACTGGAATAATATCTCACAACACTGTCATCACATGTTCGACTTAGATAAACATGTGATTCAGAATACTAATGTAGTGCTGCAAATTACTGGCCTTCTGTTACCTTTCTTGTAAGGTGGCCGGAGAAAGACGGACAAAGTACATCGATCTGCAGACCATGTCTAAAATATGATGTTCTTGCTACAGTAAATTAGCTTCTTACAAAATTACATGTTGATATGGGTGGGAAAGGGAAAGGCACATACCTCACAGTGCCCGGTCAACAATTGTAAGCATAGTAAACGTCCATCTAGTTTCCCAATCTAGAGTTCAATCCGCACACCACCTACATCTGTCACCTGGATCCGCTCTATAATTGAGGGACTCACAATTATAACTGTCTCCCAGACTAACTTTTTCATTCACGCCTCTGCAACGCCACACTCTTTCTTATGCAACTTGCTAGTGACAGAGATGACCAAATCAATGGCGCAGATCTGTAGTAAAATTGCTGCTCGATTCTTCCAATTACCTCATCAATTTTTCTATTAATTAAATGAAATAACAAAGCAATCACATGATTTCCTCACATCATCTATTCATAGAAAGTAACCCAACTTAGATCAAATCCGCACTCGTCCCTCCTCGGTCCTTGATTTGTACCTCTCTTGCGGTAACAACTCTATTTCTGTCAAACAAATGGCCCTTGTTGCATCAAATCCTGCATATATAATGGTGATATCAGTGGCAAATTCTGCAGCTGCACTCGTATAGGTTAAAAACACACAAAAAAATAAGAGGAGGCAGTGCTGACTTAAACACCAGCATAAAATCCTTATATCATAATTACGAAGACAGGAAATTAACCTCAACCTCAAGCATCCGAGGTCTTCTTAGCAAAAGGAAATTTAACCAGTGTTTGCAAAAAGTGTAGTGAACACTTAAACTGCTGAAATTAATTTCGTCGTATAGCTGGAACCCTCAATCACTTTTTTGCTTGGGCTGAAAATCACATCCCCTCAATTTCAAACGAAATTTAGGACCATATCATCAATACAGGAAAGATATGTAAATTACCAAGGGAAGAAACATGAAGTAAACCTATAGTTTGACCAGCTAGTGCTCAATTTCAGGAACGAAAAGCCTTAGATATTGGTACAAGCATCCAAGTGCACAAGAAATACCTCACGACAGAAGATGCTAGAATCGGCCGGTGTTGAAGCAGTGCAGGACGGAATTCGTGGCTGCCTCGACCCCCCTCCCTAACCTGCAGCAGCGGCAATGCTCCTCACCAACGGAGCTTCAGGTCAACTACAATGACAAGTCAGAAACTTCGCCCGTCCACCCGGATCGAGCAGGGGGAGGCCAGCGGACGGGCGGATCGGCGCGGGAGGCTTGGTGGTGGCCGGATCCGGGGCGCTGCGGAGCGGAGGATGCGGATCCGGGCTGGGACGGCCGGATCCCGCCAGAGTCGTGGCCGGAGGAGGGCGGCGCGGCTGCCGGCGAAGCTCCGGGCAGCCATGGCGGCGCTGCAATGAGAGGGAGAAAGAGATGGTGAGAGGGAGGGAGGAAGGAGAGGGAGGAGGAGAAGGCAGGGGAGGCGACGTGACCTGGTCGCGGCGGCGGCGATCTCCGGTGAGGCCAGCCGGCGCGGCGAGGCGGCGGAGGAAGGCGGGGTCGGGGCGAGCGCCTGGCGCGGAGCCGAGCTCCCTGGCTCGGGCGCACGCGTTTTTGCCCCTAAAAAGGATCGTGGGTCGAATACATAAAAATGCAGGGTTCTTTATGTAAGAACGAAACATTTTCTTTGGTAGCCACTTAAAATAGACGCTTTATTATTAGGTAGAGATAGAGATAGTGCTATTGTCTATCGTTGCAGGTAACCTTGTTATTTGCACAAAAGGGAAGGGAAAGTGTTTATTTCAACCGACTGATTTCATCCTGTCATCAACCGTGTCGCGGAACGTCCGATCCAGCTGGATCCTGCTGCCGTCGTGTCTCCCGCACGCACCCGCGTCAAGTGGCTGCATGCACGCCTTGCTTCCCATGGGGTCCACACAACGCAACCTTATCTCCTTACCTTTCCGTGCGAACACGTGAGCTAGCCATCAGTTTTTCCCTTTCGTCTCTAACGTCTGACCTCTCGCTGGTCTCTGCTACTCTCCGCCATGAGCGTGACTGGCCAAGCCCGGCGTGCTCCAATCAACAGCGCAAAACCGCCGGTCGTGTTGTAATACAGCACATCGCCATGCGACGCAGCACCCGCAACGCTGCAGAGACGCTTAGGTGCTGCGACGTAGCACCAGTAGACGGTTGCGCGCTGCTGCGATGCACCCACTAGTCGGCGTTGCAAGCTGGACGGGGGCGTGACGCTGAGGGTCATCGATGCTTCTGGGTAGCGCTCGTAGGCGTTGGTGGTGTTGTAATGCAGCACATGTCGGTACTGCACGGCTGCCGGCCACATCCGTCGTAGCTGCGACAAGTGGGGCGTCCTCACCAGCGACAGCTGCTGTAGCGCAACACGTGAGAGAGTTGCGTATGTGCTGCCATGGGCGCGGAGGCGCGATGTTGCATGGTCGTCGGAACTGTCGTGCAACACTCGTCGGCGTTGTCGGTGCTGCAACGGTTGTCGCCTGCATCCGTGAAGGCGTCCTCACCGGCCACGGTTGTTGCAACGCAACATTGGAGAAAGTTGTATGCTGCGAGGGGCACGGAGGCGCGATGCTGCAGGGTCGTCAGAGTTGCTTTGCAACACTCGTCGACATTGTCGATGCTGGTACGGTTGTCGCCTGCTTCCATCGTCACCTCACGCGCAACGGCTGCTGCAATGCAACATGGGAGAGAGTTGCATGTAGCGAGGTGCGTGGAGGTGCGGTGCGGCAAGTGTCAGACGTACAGCGGCGATGAGGTCTCCTGTACTCCGAGCCTCTGTTGCATACCATGGCCGGCGTGCCGCCCTTTAGCTGGCTTGAAGCATGCATGATTTTCTGTTGATTCTCGCGGCTACTAGCGAGGATGTGGTGCATGGCCACCACGATGCTCCAAGCGAGGGCCGTCAGGTGCTACCTAGCCAGTCACCGACGGGAGCGCTGGTGTTGCAAGGTCAGATGTCAGCTACGAGTCGGCCCTGCAGTGGAACATCGTCGGGGTTCGTCGGTGCTGCGATGTAGCATCGCGGGGCCAACAGTGCCGCGGTGGAGCTAGAATGGAATATCGTCAAGGGGTCGTCGGAGCTGCGATGGAGCATCACTTGGACACCGGTGCCACGGTGGAACTGCAATGGAACATCGTCGGGTAGTCGGTGCTGCGATGGAGCATCGCTGGCCACTGGTGCCGCGGTGGAGTTGCAATGGAACGTCACTGGCGGCATCGTAGAAGCAATCGAGCGCCTCTCGCAGCATCGCCATGGCTGTCGAAGGCTCGAAGCACACCGTCACAACATCATCTACGTAGCTGACTGCCGTCGCAGCATCGTCGAAGCAATCGGGCGACCGTCCCAGCATCGCGACGGCCGTCGAAGCACATAATGGTCGTTCAAAGCACACCGTCGCGCCATCGCTGTGCCCGTTGAAGCATGTCATCCCAGCACGCATTTTAGCATTGCCACGACTGTCAAAGCACGTGGTCGCAGCATCATTGAAGCAATCGTGGGACCGTCGCAGCATCGCCATGGCTGTCAAAGGCTCGAAGCACGCAACCACAACATCATCGACGCAGCCGACCTGCCGTCACTGCATCGTCGAAGCAATCGGGTGACCGTCGCAGCATCGCCATGGCCGTCGAAGTATAGAATGGCCGTTCAAAGCACGCCGCCGCACCATCGTCGTGTCCGTTGAAGCTATCGTCCCAGCACGCCTTGTAGCATTGCCACGGTCGTCAAAGCACATCGTTGTAGCATCATCGAAGCAATCTGGCGACGGTCGCAGCATCGCCACGCCGTCGAAGCACACCGTCGCAGCATCATCGACGCATCCAACCTGCCATCGCAGCATTGCTGCGGCCGTCGAAGCACACAATGGTTGTTCGAAGCACGCCGCCGCACCATCGCCGTGACCGCTGAAGCATCTTGTCCCAGCACGCCTTGTAGCATGGCCGCGGCCGTCGAAGCAGCCAGGTTGATGTGGCAGAGTCCGCCATCTAGCGTCGCAGCACTGCTCGCGGCCTCACACTGACGCCCGAGGTAGCCAAACCACCGTCACAGCATCGTCGTCTCGGCATGTATTGCACCAGCCCTCGTAGGCAGCAGCCACTCCAACACTTGTCTTTACAGCAGCCCATGTCGCTCCATTGTGGACTGTCATTTGGCCTCCAAAGTTCGCATGCTGCTGCCATGCACTTGCTAGAAATAAAATACACCACTTCTGCTGGCATGCCATTACAAGCCGTATCCGTACATGGCTGGAAGTCGCCACGCCTCGCCTAATAATGCAAGTGCAGCCGCTGAGATGCTGTCGTCGTGAGCACGACGCTGCGTGTATGCGAACGTGCGAGTACGGCTGTGAGGCGTGAAAGAAAATGACTGCAAACGGCTACGGGCCGACGGGCTTTGCGGGGGGAGCGTGCACGTGTAGATCGGACGCCCACGGTGCTCTACATCAGACGGTTGCAAAGGCGACTTACGAAACGGGATCCATCGCCCGACTTACGCCTAGCATCGCCCCTTACCATTCATGATCAGCCTTAGAGGCATGGCATGAGAATACCTACGCGAACCTGTAGGCTAACACAAGACATTGACATGATTATAACCTCGCCACTACCGCATTGGCGGTACTAGGAGTGATGTCAAAGTTATATGTAAATGCATATATGTAGATAATACTTATATAGTTAGACACTAGTGTAAAGCTAACCCAAATTTTGTGATGTCGGTTGACATCATAAACAACATGTAGCACCGCCATTGCACTACTGTGCGCTTAACGAAAGTCCTGGCAAGTTATGTTGCTCCCTCGTTTAGGTGATGCTTGCTCGTATCGCCAAGAGACGTGTGGACGAGTCCTCATATCTAGTTCTTCAGGTCTGGCATATTTTTCTACAAATTTGTCTTGGTCACGCTGTCCTGCGGAGCGGATAATGTGGTTGTACCTCTTGGTCCTCCACCTCCAATTTCGACCGACAATGAATGTTGACCAGTGTCCGCCTCGTCGAAGAGTGTGTGAGGTTTTGTTCCTCGTCTCCGTCTAGCCAAAACTGGGGAGTTCTATTCCGTTGTTTTCTTCTCCGGGAGGCGATTTCCAATGCATATCGTAGCCACCGGCATCTTCTAATATGCGTCGATCTTCTCGGTCGTTACTTCTATAAGCTCCTAGATTTAAGCAAGTTTGCTCCGCTAAGACGGAGGCCCAGAGGCGACAACGAGCTTTCTTACGGCGAGCGGATGGTGGATGCAAGAAGAAGAAGACTTCGGCACCCCAAGAATTTGGATGTATTTTGTAATTTCTATAAGGGTGTTTTTGTAAGGGTTTGGCCTTTAGCCTTTTCGCAACAAAAGTTATGCTGCTTATTTCGCTTTTCGGTGCAGGTGGAATGACAACTCTGGGCACACTGGAGTCGCCTCTTTTCGTAATCGACACATACAATCAAACCCAGAGTTTTTCTTAGAATGGCACCCCGCATTATTCAAATTAATGTTAATTGAGTTTGGTATACAAACACCATCCGGCGCGAAAAACGGCCAGACATATCGGCCAATATCCAGGCTCAGCAAGAACCTCGCTAACCTATTTTCTTCTTTATTTGATAGTCTTCCTTCATGGCAGAAAGACACATCATCAAAAGCGTGTGAGTGAGCTAGAATTTATCGATGATATGAGCGTATGTAGATCTGCACCTGTCATGAAAGGTTTTGATTACACTCAAACAATCACTTGCCACTTTAAATCGCCTGGTCGGCCAAGGAGAGGACTTCCCTTCCCGCTAGTTCTTCCAATGTTTCATCTATGGTGATTCCATCAAAAACTATACTCGATGCTCCGAGAAATTGACCTAAGTTGCTCTTGACCACCACCACCGTAGCTCCTTTACCACCAGGTTTCCCTAGTGTGGCGTCGACATTAAACTTCGCTGAGCCAGGGAGGGAGGGATCCATGCTAGCGCATTAAGTCTTGTCGAACTGACGCTTTCGTAACCTTATGCAACATAGTAAGCTCCCGCTAAATAATTTCCTCTAAAGCTATGAGTAGATAGCTGGCGTTGGAAAAGATTCCCATGAATAGCCTTTTGTCTAGCATGTCAGATCGGCCAAAGAGTGACTAAAATTATGTCATTTCATGTGGCAACATCTTCTCTGTAAGTTCCAAGTTCCAGTCTTTTGATTTTACCTAATTTGTCATATATATATACTTGCTCTGCAACTTCTTCTGCTGCCAATGCCTGGACACACTTTGACATTGTGCATTCAATTAACGAATGTCTTCAAGATATCTGCCATTCCACATGTGGCACATTTGTTCTCTTCCGCGATATACCATGTTGCGAAATGTCAATTGTGTAGGGAGAGAATGTTTTGCTAATCTCAATACAAAAACCTTTATCTTTGATGGTACATGAACACGCAAAATCAAACTCCGGAATTTATCCTCTTTCCTTTATTCAGAAGAGTCGATAGTTCCTTCTAACCAAGCTTCTTCTATTTGTTTTAGTTTGGATATGTAGATTCATGGCTCCATTTTATGTCACATTTTAGGGGTCCTTTGTTGCATAAAAACTCCTCATATCATGTCCCATCGATCCACTTTCATGTTCATTATGCATGATTTCTGATTTACACTCATTTTAATGTGAGCATTAAATAATCTTTACGTGTATTACTTTTTTCTTTGCTTTGTTGTATGTGTAGGTGATTTGAAACTCACATGGACCCAAGTAGGAATGAATACGGAGGAATTACAAGCACTAGATCAAGGCCTTTCATGGATTTTGAGGAAAAGAGATTCCACAAAAAGCCAAGTGGGAATATCCAATACCATAAGGTTATCGGGCTCATTCATACGAATCCAATGAGCCCAAAAACACCCAAGTCGAAGTTCGTTTGAGTAAATGGCGATCAAAATATGAAACACCATGCGCAGGTTCCAGTACGAGCATCCACACTCATACATGTGCTTGTAGGAAGTGATTATGACAATGAGAATTGTTGTAACTTCCATGATTCTTTACCAATTTTGTCTCTGTTTGTTCCAAGAGGATCCTTGGACCTCGAGGAAGGTCTTGGGAAAGATTGGGACTCACCTAGTGTCGGTTTCTAAGAACCTACATATGAGTTGTGAGCAACAACCCTTTTAGAGTTCGGCCAGGGACTGAACACGTCTAGCAATCCTAAGTCACGGATGAAATGTGGTGGATGAACTACAGATGAACACAAAGAGCTACCCAGGTTTGGGCCACCTTCTTGGTGTAATACCCTACTCCTGCCTTGTTTTGTATTGCAATGGTAGAGAGCTACAATGTGTCTGTTACAAGATGAAAAGATCGACCCCTCATGAGGCTTTGGTCTCCCCTATTTACAGAGTCGAGGGAGGACCTGTCGGAGGTTCCTGTTGGTTGAATATACATTGGAGTAGGCTGGTATAGCCTGTACCATGGTGGCATGGTTCCCCATGGCACGCTTGTACGAGTGATCACTACTGCAGGTTGGTCCAAAAGCGACAGTCCAATCAGAGACCCTTCGACGAAGCTGTGTGCGATGCATTAATCACAAATGGTCATGTAATAAAACCATCAAAAAAGATACAAAATGTTTGCGATGGCGGTGACATCAAACACGATTCAGATTAGAGTTGCGTGTGCGATGAGTGGCAAATGGTTAATCCAGCAGAACTGTTTGCGATGAGGCAGAACAACAGAAACGGGCAGCCAGATGAGGGTGTGTGCGATATACGGCATACAGTTCACTAGGATGAACTGTGTGTGATTAGGCAACACAATAGAAATGGTCAGCCAGATCAACGTGTGTGTGATGGAGGGCATACAATTCACTTGGATGAACTGTTTGCGATGAGCCAAGACAACAAAAACAGTTCAACTGAACAAGATGTGTGTGATACACGGCAAACAGGTCCGTAATTAGAAATGTGTGCGCAGACCAATAATAACACAGACGATTGCTGCTAATAAGCCATGTGATTTGCTCTGTCTACAGAAGAATAATATATATATATATATATATATATATATATATATATATATATATATATATATATATATATATATATATATATATATATATATATATATATATATATAACTGAAATAAACATCCAATTACATAAGTGACTATACAGATCATTCGCATACACCTCAATAAACAATTGCATGCATTCAAAACTAGGAGAAACGATCGTCTAGTCATCTACTTCTTGTGACGCTCCTGCCACTACGCTGTGGCTCGATCCCTCGTCTGGGGCAGGAAGAAGACACTTCCTCATGTCAACGATCCGCTTGTACATTTCGTAGCTTGTGTACTCGTCCTTGGCCTCGTACTTGACATGTTCTTCATCCAGTCTCTGATGCCAGACACTGTGCCAGGCGTTCTTGTCCTTCTTGCTCTCATCCTTCATCTTCATGTAGTAGGGGTCGATGATGGCTGAGGCGAGGTCAACCAGAGAGTTCTGTTTGTTGTCGTCGCTGCCCCAGACCCTGTAGTGGTCACGGATGTTGACAAGATTGTGACGCCCCCGGCTTAATCGTGCACTAATCATACACGCAAATGCACACGATCAAGCCTAAGGACTCACTTGAAGATATCACAACACAACTCTAAAATATACATAAAGTCATACAAGCATATATTACAAGCCAGGGCCTCGAGGGCTCGAATAAATAAGCTTGATGACAAACAAGCATCAGCGGAAGCGTCAGATATCTGAGTACAGATATAAAAGAAAACAGAAAGGCCTTTAGAAAGGCGGAACCAAAATGAAACACTACGATCGAAAGGCGTAGGCCTCCTGCCTAGGACCCTCCGAACCTACTCCTGGTCGTTAGCCATCTAGAAGTAGAAGCCGTCCTCGGGGTGGTAGAAATAGTCGATGGTGGAACAGCTATCTCAGGGGCTCCGTCATCTGGTCGCGACAACTGATAAGGGAGAAAAAGGAAAGCAAAGCAACCGTGAGTACTGCGAAGTACTCAGGAAGCAAGGATCTACACTACATATGCAACATTATCAAGGGATGGCTGTATATGTGGACTGGGCTGCAGAAATGCCAGAATAGAGAGAATGCCTAGTCCTTTCGAAGACTAGCATCTTCAGCATCCTCAAGCATCTTCGAGCGTCTTGCAGCATATAGAAGAGTACAGAGCAGCATAGTATAAAGTAGTAGAGGTAGTAGCAAGCAACAGTCTCGCCCAGAGATCCTTCCTCGTCTCCCTGCGAGAAAGCGATCCCGGAGTCACATATCCAGGTAACATCCCAATTCTAACTGTACCGATCGGGATACAACTCCGAGTGTCCTTTACCGTAGGACCGGCTATCGATAGATGTGTTCTTCCCTGCAGGGGTGCACCAACTTACCCACCACGCTCAATTAACTCCGGCCGGACACACTTTCCTGGGTCATGCCCGGCCTCGGCCAAACGACACATCGCAACCCTACCTACAGCTCAGCAGAGAGGTCCCCGCCGGTCTACCTCCTAAGCGCAAGGGGGTCTTGGGCCATCGCCCCTCGCCCTCCGGGTCGTTGTGTGCAGGGTGGATACCAGCACCGCCTCGGAAGGTCGGTACGATCCGACCGTGCCACAATGCTGAACTGGACGTCTGACAGAGCTTTCGGCTGATGTTACGATGCAGAACGCCCATACTATGCCCACGTGATGGTTAGTGCTATCCGACCAGAGGCCGGCTCAGATCATATATCCAAATCGTAGTGTCCTAGTGGCTTGCGGTAACGAGCAGAGACTCACGAAAGATGTGACCCCGTCGCCCCGTCTCGAGGACTTGCTGCAAGGGCTAAGAATGCCCGGCCGCGCCTCGTGGAATAACTCACGGGTAACTATCCATCACTCGCGGGTACCCCTCGGGGTCGACCCGCCTTTTAAGTAATAGTATCAACAGTAATGTAAGGCATCCGTGTGGTCACCATATCAAGGGGAATCCGAGGCATCACCCTCGTTGGACTCCCACCTGATGTAACAACAAGATGGACGTAGGAGGCATCACCCTCAAGGTCCACACGTGAGGTGTTACGCGACTTAGTCAGTATCAGTGGTGGTGTAGGAGGTATCACCCTCGCTTACCACGACCGATCAACTAACCTACAAGGTTATCATCAGAAGTGCTGACGAGGTATCACCCTCGGCACTCGATAGTAACCCAGTAGTGTCGAGCAACGAAGGGAAAGTGAGGTGCGGTGCGGGGCTGATCTTCAATCCCGTTGATCGGGTCTTCTGAAACTCCAGCGGGGCAGTCGGGATAAAGTGGGGGTCACTAATGGGGCTCTACCCAGTCTATACTAAAACAGTTTAGGATAGAAGGCAGTTATCAACAGTAGGCTACAATAAACAGGCTATGCAGCAGATATAGGAAAAACAGTAACAGTAGCATAATTCTAATGCAAGCAGGAGAATTAGAATAGGCGATATCGAGATGATCAAAGGGGGGGGCTTGCCTGGTTGCTTGGCGGCAAGGGCAAGGTCGTCAGTACTGTAACCAATCACCGGAGCTGCGTCGATCTCGGAGGCTACGTCGGCACCGAAATCTACCGAGGGAAAAGAGGGGGAGGAAAACAGTAAATACGAAGCGACATATGCATGAAAATACGATACGCGATGCTAGAGGTGGTCTATCGTAGTGATACACGACAACGGTGAAGGAGGGGATCATTCGGGAATGTTTTCCTGGTTTCGGACGTCTGTCAGACAGATGAACCGGAGAGGGACGGTTGCATGCTCGCAGCATTAGAGGTAGGTGAAAGCTAGGATGCAGTGCAGTGTTGCCTAAAAGAGCTATCTAAACCATTTAATCATTTTAGGATTAAGGTTAAAATTAATCACCGGTATAAGTGCACTATTCATCTGCCGGAAATGAGCCAAAAGTTGCGGGTTCTCCTACGTAGAGGATCCCGACATGGAAACGGACGACACAATCAGACTCGTCTCGTCGTTCTGAGCAAGTTTCATATAGAAAGTTTTTCGATCGGAGCTACGGTTTAAAAGATATGAATTTCTAAAGATTTTATTAATTTTCTGAAATTATTTTTATTTAATAAACTCAACATTATCCAGAATAGTGCCTGCTGACGTCAGCATGACGTCAGAAATGCGTCAGCCAGTCAACTGAGCTGCTGATTGGGTCAAACTGACAGGTGGGGCCCACCTGTCAGCCTCTCAGGATTTAACAGAGGATTAAAACAAATCAACAGGGTTAATTAGTAGGTGGGGCCCTACTGTCAGTGACTGATTAGTCTATTTAAATTTTCATTTAGGCCTAATCCGGATTAATTAGTTGCGGGACCCACACGTCAATGGCCCACGGGTGCCCAGTCAGCAGTTGACTGGGTCAACCCAGTCAACTGGGGCCCGTGGGGCCCTCTGTCAGTCCCACAGGGGCTGCCATGTCGACGCCTGGTCAGCGTCGCCGGAGTTTCGCCGCCGGCGACCAATTCAGCGGTGGCGCGGCTCGGGAGGGGTCGGAATTCGCCCTCTGACCACCAAATCGGTCGCGGACGGGCGCGTTCGGAAGCGGGGATCGAGCCGCCTCGATCTGCGGCGGTCTCCTGGTCAGAGGGGCCCTACGGCGACGGCGGCGAGCTTGGAAACATCGCCGGAATTCGGCCACGACCGGATCGGGCGCTGTAGGGCACTAGGAGGCGAGCGAGTGGGCGCGTTGAACTTGCGCAGGCGCACTGAGCACGAAGTAGTGCTCGTCTGAGCATGACGACAAGGGGGTTCACGGCGACGAGCTTGCCGGCGGCGTTGAGTTCGGTCACTTCTATTGCGGCGTCTACGGCGACGGAAAGGTGCGGTAGAGAGAGGGGAAAAGCGCGCGGGCTTACAGTGAGCCTGCAGGTGTGCTCAAGCCTGCTCGGGGAAGCTCGTCGTGGCCGGAATCATCGACGGTGTTCGTCGGTGCAGAGGAAGAAGAAGAGCTCGAGGGAGTCGATTCGGGGCGGCTCCGGTCGAGCGAGTAGACATAGTCGACGTAGACGACGATAGCGCTCCTCCTGGACACGCGGTGCAGCTCGGGGTGGCCGGTGGCCGTGAGGTCGGGCGTCGCACGGCGGCGACCGCGTCGGGCGCCAATGGGATTGAGCAGGGGAGAGTGAGGAGAGGGGTGGGGAGTGAGTGACCGAGGGGGAAAGTGACGGAGGAGGCAGGGGGAATGGACGGGGGCGAGCTTATCCCCTCGCCCACCCGTTCCTGCCGCGGTGGCGAGCGGCGACCGGTGCGGGCGTTCGGCGCCAAGGAGACGGCGACACGGAGAGGAGGTAGGTGGAGGAGTGGGTTGGGCCTTGCAGCCCAGTAACAGGTGGGTGGCCTTCGGGCCTTTTCTTTCTTTGTCTATTTTTCTGTTTTCTTTTTATTTAATAAACAGAGAGGAAAAGAATTTATTTGAGCACCCTATTCACTTAGGAATAGTATGGGAAGCGTCCCATTAATTCCTTTGTGTCTTTTAAGCAGTGCCACAAAAAGTTAGAAGATTATTTGACTCTGTTTGGATTTTCCATAAATGAGATAGCATTTTAAAAATGCTGAAATGCTCTGAATTAATTGCCACTGCTCATTTTACCAACAAGGTAATGTTGTATTCCTTAACATATAATTGTTTTGGAATATTTGCAATAATGTGAACATTTTTCCCACAAGTATGGAACAACTTTAATTTTCACTTTTGAAATTGAGTTGATTTTTCAGGATAGCATTTGAATTGAATATTTCACCAAAGTGATTAAGCACTGCAAATGGAGATGACCTGGCAGTATCATTAGCTGATCACTGTAGCAATTACAAAAAGGGGTGTTACAAAGATCCTGGCAGGTCAAGCCCGAAACCTCGAGCGCCTTTAGATCGTTGGTGGTGTCCACCGTAGCGAAACTGTAGTCGAGGCTGTTGATAAACATGACGAAACGCTCACAAGGCCTTGTGGCCAGGTGGTAGTGGTAGACGAGGACGTCATGTCGCACGCACAACTGGGCGACGGCAACCTTCTGATCGTGCCCGGCACGACCGCTGGAGAACTCAAGGTCGAAGTCGACTACTTGGTACTTGTCCTCAGCAAGCAATTGCTCCATAGTTTGGATGGAGCTCTCCACCGAGACCGGCTCGTTTGTGTACACCACCGAGAGGGCCTTTCCCCTCACGTGGGTGTCCACTACGTGATGCATGGTGAACTGCCCCCTGTTGTCGTCGTCGGCCGCTGTGAGCGCCATTGGAGCCACGGGAAGCGCCATTGGAACCGCTGGATGTCCTTTCTGTATGTGTTGTCGTGGGTGTGCTTACTGTGTCGTGTGGCACGAGAGATGAAGGTAAATGGCCGCAGGAATAAATGGGGGCCGGGCGGCCTGGATTCTCGGCGCGTCCGCATGGCAGTTTTTGCAGCGGGTAACTGCATCGTGGCGCCGCGCCCGGCACAACCGCATGCATAAATGGCAGCACGAACGTACGTGATCGTGCGCCGGCCCCAAACACTGGCAGCGCGCGTGGAGGGACGAGGGCAGAGCGCCCGGGGGGACGCGAGAGCAGAGCGCGCGCGACATGATGTGAGCAGAGCGTGCTGCGGCCGCCTCAACCGCGAGCAACCACACACATAGAGTAGTTGAACATGCAGGGAATGGTCGTCTACAAGCCGGCCGGCAGTTGCGTCACTACGTAGAGAGTGGTCGTGTGCTACTACCTCCGTCTTGGTCTATTAGTCCCCTTTATATTCTGTGCCATATTTTGACCTTAAATTTAACCAACAAAATGTTAATGCATGTTATAAAAATTATATAATTGGAAACTGTGTTCAAATACGAATCCAACGATATAATCTTTGGCGACATGCATTCGTATTTTATTAGTTAAATCTCAAGTCAAAATTTAGCACAAAAATACATAGGCGACTTATAAACCAGGAGGGGGTAGTAGGTAATTAAATCGCAAACGTTTTTTTATTAACCGTATGTATACGTGTCCTTTCATCCTACTCTCGCACGTCTTGTCACCCCGCTGCCGCAGACGGCTTCGAGTGCAAGCTTGAGCAGCGCGTGGGGGCGTTCTTTTGGCCAAACGGTGGTGAGCCCGTTCCCGCGCAACCGCGCAGGTTCCCGCGCAAGCTGTAACACCCCCAATGGTTAGCCACAGTAATCCCATTTTGATAATGCCAAGTCAGCATGATTATCAGTGCATGATCATCATTAACATCATATTGCATTTCAACTCCTAAGTAAAAATCCAAATTTAAATGAAAGTGAAATATAAAAGTGGTCCAACATAAAAACTAAATTGTTCATTAGATGGCAAATATTCCAGAGACCATTCTAAAAATGTAACCAACATTAATTAAATTAATTAGGTGAACCAAACATCTTTTAACAGTGACTGAAAATAATATTTACAAGCCTTTTAATGAATCTAAACCAAATATGAAATTATGTTTTGCCCATTATAGTTTTTGGTGGTAGGATATAATGTGCTGTGATTTGTGGGCCAGCTCTCATATTTTACAAAACTCATTTGGATGCCTAACTATTTGCGAAGCAGAGAAAAGAATAAAGAAAAAGAAAAAGAGAAAACAAAACAAATAAAAAAATAAAAAGAGAACCCCCCCTCCGGCCCAACTGGGCCACGGCCACGAGGCCGGCCCAGCTCCCGCCCCCTCCCTGGCCTATATGGCCCCGCCCCCGGGGGTCAACCCCGAACCCCCCCCCCCCCACCGACACCCCAGTTCTCCCCCCCCCCCGATCCAGAAATTCTGGATCGGGATCAAACTCCGTCGCCCGCGCCGCCTCGGCGCCCGTCGCCGGCCGGCCTTCCCCGACGCCATCACCGGCCTGCCTGCCCCGCCGCCGGCCGCCTCCTCCTCCTTGCCACGCTCGCAGCCCCGCGCCTCACCGCGCCCTCGGCGCCCGACGCCGCCTCGCCGAGCGTGGACGCCGTCGCCACCTCGTCTCCGTCGCCGGACGGCCTCCCCGCCTCCGACGCCGTCGTCCCCGAGCCCCGCTGCCCCGTGCCCTACTAACCGCCGTGAGCCGCGCCCCTCTCTTCTCCTCCTTTTCCCCGTGTCCGCGTTCACCACCGCCGCCCCCAGCGCGGCCTGCTCGCGCTCCGACCGCGGTGACTGCGCCCCCCATGCGCAGCTCGCCTCGCCCACCGCTCGCGCTCGTGCACGCCGCGCACGACCGCGCCGCACTCCGCCCTCACCGCTGCTGCGGCTGCTGCTCCTCCTCCGCCGCCGTTGCCCCGCTCCGGCTCCGGCCACCCCGCGCCCGTGACCACCCCCCTCCCGCACGCGCCGCCGCGCCCTGCGCCCGCTCGCCCCTGGCCTCGCCGTGCCCGCTGTGCCCGCGCGCCCGCGCTTGCTGTGGCCTCTCGGGCCACAGACATGTGGGGCCGAAGCCCTGTGCCGCTGACAGAACGGGCCCACGGCCCAGAAAAATAAAAAATAAAAAAAATAAAGATAATAATTAATAAAAATAATTAGTTAATTAAATAATTAATTAGTGAATTAATTAATTTAATTAATCCTGATTAGGTTAATCTAATTAAGTAGTTAGTGTTAATTAAACAGTAATTAAATTAGTTAAACCCTAATTAACTACTCAGTCAATGACAGGTGGACCCACCTGTCAGGATGACTGCTGACATCATGCTGACGTCATGATGACATCAACATACACTGTTTCGGATAATGTTGATTTAAAAATAAATAAATAAATTCTAGAAAATCAATTAAACTTTAGAAAATCATATAAAATAATCCGTAGCTCAGATCGAAAAACTTTGTACATGAAAGTTGCTCAGAACGACGAGACGAATCCAAATACGCTGTCCGTTCATCTGTCATATGCCTCTAGCTACCTGAACATGGAACTTTTTGCCTGATTTCAGTAAATGAATAGTGCCCAACTTTAATAAAATAAATCCGAATAATTTCCTAAATTAACTAAATCGTTTAGTTAGGCAGTAGAACACCTCTGCATGTCATTTAGACCTGTCAGGCATATTGTTTGCATCTTTGCTGTGAATTTATTGTTTCCTCCCCCTCTTCTCTCTCGATAGCCCCCGACCTCGACGTCGTCCCCGAGACCGACGCAGCTCCGGAGACCGAAGCCACCGTTGACGACCTTGCCCTTGCCGCCGAGCAACCAGGCAAGCCCCCCCTTTGATCATCCCGATATCGCCCATTCTAATTTCCCATGCTTGCATTAGAATTGCTGCTGCTACTGCTTTACCTATTCTGATGCATAGCCTGTTTATTGTAACCTGCTGCTGATAATTACCTGCATATCCTAAACTGCTTAGTCTAGGCTGGGTAGAGACCTATCAGTGACCCCACTTATCCCGACTGCCGCGCTGGATCGTCAGAAGACCCGATCAACGGGATTGAAGACCAGCCCCCGACACCGCACATCACCCCCCTTAGTTGTAACGACACTGCAGCGTTACTATCGAGTGCCGAGGGTGAAACCTCTTGTAGCACTTCTGATGTTAACTCTGTAGAGTAGCTATTCGGTCGTGGTCATCGAGGGTGATTCCTCCTTCACCACTTCCGGTAACGACGCTGTCGTACAACACCTCAAGTGTGAACCCATCGAGGGTGAATCCTCCGAGTTCACCTTGACAGACACATCGAGTAGGAATCCAACGAGGGTGATACCTCGGATTCCCCTGATGTTATGGACACACGGATACTTGGACATTACACTGTTACTTGGATAGGCGGGTCGACCCTGAGGGGTACCCGCGTGCGCCTAAGTGGCGAGTGTTGTGAAGACGGGTTGCCAGTGTGGTGCCCGAGTGGTGAATACGAGGCGCGGCCGGGCATTCTTAACCCTTGCAGCAAGTCGTCGAGACGGGGCGACGGGGTCACATCTTTCGTGAGTCTCTGCTCGTTACCGCAAGCCCTAGTCCATTAACGATTTGGATATTTGATCCGAGCAGGCCTCTGGCCTGATAGCACTAACCATCACGTGGGCATAGTATGGGCGTTCTGCATCGTATGCATCAGCCGAAAGCTCTGTCAGACGTCCAGTTCAGCATGGCGGCACGGTCGGATCGTGTCGGCCACCCGAGGCTATGCTGGTATCCACCCTGTGCGCAACGACCCGGAGGGCGAGGGGCGATGGCCAAGACCCCCTTGCGCTTAGGAGGTAGACCGGCGGGGACCTCTCTGCTGAGCTGTAGGTAGGGTTGCGATGTGTCGTTTGACCGAGGCCGGGCATGACCCAGGAAAGTGTGTCCGGCCGGAGTTAATCGAGTGTGTTGGGTAAGTTGGTGCACCCCTGCAGGGAAGAAAACTTCTATCGATAGCCGGTCCTACGGTAAAGGACACTCGGAGTTGTATCCTGATTGATACAATTTTAGAACTGGATACCTGGATATATGGCTCTGGGATTGCTTCTCGCAGGGAGTCGAGAAGGGATCTCTGGACGAGGTTGATGACTGTATGGCTCTGGGATTGCTTTCTCGCAGGGAGTCGAGAAAGGATCTCTGGGTGAGGATGAGACTTAATGATTCTGCTACATTATATTGTACTGTTCTACTCTCTTCTATTGCTGCAAGACCTCTGAAGATGCTAGTCTTCGATAGGACTAGGCCTTCTCTCTATTCTGGCATTTCTGCAGCCCAGTCCACATATACAGCCTCCCTTTGAAAATGTTGCATATGTAGTGTAGATCCTTGCTTGTTGAGTACTTCTGAGTACTCACGGTTGCTTTGTTTTCCTTTTCTCCCCATATCAGTTTGACGTAACCAAGATGACGGAGCCCCCTGAGACAGATGCCCCGACGATCGCTACTACTACTACCCAGAGGATGGATACTGCTACGAGTTGACTGTCGACCAGGAGTAGGATCGGAGAGTCCCAGGCAGGAGGCCTACGCCTTTCGATCGTACTGTTTTATTTTGCCCCGCCTTTCTAAAGGCCTTTCTGTTTCTCTTTTAATATCTGTACTCAGATATCTAATGCTTCCGCTGACGCTTGTACGCAAGCTTATGTATTCGAGCCCTCGAGGCCCCTGGCTTGTAATATAAAGCTTGTATGACTTTATTTATGTTTTAGAGTTGTGTTGTGATATCTTCCCGTGAGTCCTTAGGCTTGATCGTGTGCATTTGCGTGTATGATTAGTGCACGATTGGGCCGGGGGCGTCACACAAGCTTCCCACCCGACTCGATGAAATCCCCCAAAATCCCAATGCTTACCAGTCTGCTATATAAACCCTCACGGCCGGTGATTCCTGCGTGGCATTTTCCCCTCCCTCCCTCCCTGTAGCTTATCTCGTCTGCTTCTCCCACAATCGCCAATGGCACCGGTCCATCGTCGTCACTCAGCCACTCCGCCGTCATCAGAGGACAGCTCCAGCTGGGAGGCTACACCGCGGCGGCGGCGCAGTCCCCGACGTAGTGTACTGCGCGTAGCGTCCCTGTTGGGTGTGCGCGGAACACCCACCACACGCTCCACCGCCGCTGCCCGTCGGCAGCTGTTGCCGGCCGCCGTTGCCGCCACCCCACCGTCCACCGCCGTGGCCGCCACACCACCGTCGAAAGCCAGGGCCATCGCCCGCTCCGCCGCCGCGGCCCGAAGGCAGGAGGTGGTGGTCGTGGCCGCCACCCCATCGTCGGCCGCCGTGGCCGCCAGCTCACCATCGACCATCGGGGTCATCATCCGCTCTGCCACCGTCGCCCGAAGCGGGAGGCGGAGGTGAAGGCCCGCACGTGCGTCAGCGACCTTGCGCGCTACATCGAGTTCCTGCGGGAGGAGGAGGAGCGCCTCGTCGAGCACGCAAAGAGCCTTACCGCCGCCGTGGCCGCAGCACACGCCGCCGCAGAGGCGAGAAATCAGGAGATCTACGAGGAGTCTCGTCGCTTCGAGCGGGGTCGTCTGGAGCGACAGAGGGCGTTCGAGGTGAGCGTCGCTGAAGGTGTAGCAGCAGGCACCGTATTGCAGTTGTCCAGCTCGTCGGTAGGCTCCTCCTCCTCCATCTCTTACTGAGCGCGCTCGGCAGAGGAGAGGCTGCCGGAAGTAGTACAAAGCCCCTCCGTAGTAGTAGTATTTAGGGGCTATTTTGTTCAGTTCATCTGACTATATATAGATGTGGTTGAACTGTACAACGTACTTAAAATTAGCTAGTATATATAGTTGAACTAGCTATTTCAGTACGTGGTTGGCAACAATTGGGGAAAAGTTTGGTCGGTTCAGCTGTCGAGTTGAACTGTTTGTATAAAGAACGACTGCTTAATCTATGAATGAAATCTATGCTTAATTACTGAATTTTAGTTGCAAAAATTAGATAGAGCTAGTGATTTTTAGCTGCATATTTTGACAAATGGCAGTGTTACAAGGTTGATAAAGGGCAATGTTACTAGATCAACAAATGTCAATCTTTCCAGTTTGACAAATGGCAATATACCCAATATGACAGATGCAAATCTTACCAAATTGTCTGTACGTGGTTGCACATGGGTCATCCGAAAAAGCTGTTTGCGTTGAAGAGATGCACAAATCCTGCGAGGCGAATTTTCCCTTGGCTTACTGGGGAAGACCTTAGCTCTCACTTTGCATACAGGGGTTCTATCTAAAACGTTTGCGATGAAGAGCTGCACAAATCCTGCTCAGCACATTTTCCCTTCGCTTACTGGGGAAGCTGTCGATTTACATACGGGTGTTCTATCTAAAACGTTTGCGATCAAGAGCTGCACAAATCCTGCTCGGCACATTTTTCCTTGGCTTCCTGGGGAAGCTATCGGTTGACATACGAGTCTTCTAACTAAAATGTTTGTGATGAGTGTTTTATATTTAAAAATCATTGACTTTTTTTAAAGAAAATCGTTTGATAAGTCTGTACATTCAGAGAGAAAAACGCAAGTTCATTCAAACCATATCTTTCATTCAGTCACACTGCGAATTTATATTTATATGATCGAGATACAACATTAAACCCAAAAAAAACTAATTCCTATGGCGGCGGAGGCGGCGTGCCGCACCGGCGTTGTCGTTGTCGTCCTCCGGGACGCCATTGTTGAAGTCTTCAAGGCAGCACAGAATGTTCTTCACTTGAAAATCAAACATCATGTCCTCGCACGATCGACGGGCGGGGCACGGGAGGATGGCAACTCGCAGCGCTGCGAGGTAGCGGTCGACGGCGGTGTCACATGCCGCTGAGGGGCGCGCGCGCACGGGCACGGGCCCAGCGGGTGCAGGCAAACGCACGGGGATCGGCGCCGCGGTGGGTGCAGGGGCGCGCACGGGCACGGGCGCTGGCGCTGGCATGTACACGAGCTCGCGCGGATCCGCGGAGACCTCGCTGACGCCCGCGGCTTCCAGCACTGCGATAGTGCTCGGCGACCAGCCCGTCAATGCTACAGGGATGGTCGCTAGCACGGGCGCGGGGATGGGAGCTGGGACGGGCACGGGGATGGGAGCTGGGACGGGCGCGGGGGCAGCAACCATCGCGGCCAGCTCGTTCAGGGCCATGTCCATGAGGCCCCATTCCTCCTTATTTTCTATCTCCTACGGCTCGGAGTCGACTTCACCAAACTAGAAGACTAGTGGCAGATGATCCTTCTGCGCCATGGCGTTGGTGGAGGTCTGCGGGAGGGGAATGGGAGGCGAACAGTAAGGCTGCCCGTATTAAACAGTGGCTCAGGCGCCATTAATGGAGAGGATGCGAGCAAGGCGGTCAGACATGGAAGTCAAAGGGCTCACTTCTCAGTGAGCCTGCGCAACGTACAGGTTGCACGCTTCTCGGTGAGTCTGCGCATTGGAGGACAGCTCGCACGCCTCCCATTCAGGTAGCAGCTGTCCGCACGACACCTCCTAGCCATTAAAAGTGTGACGCGTGGTGTCATGTGAATGGTTAACAAAACGCACACGATTTAAATTATAGAAACGTTTGAGATGTTAAAGTGGCAGCTATTTGTTTCATAATGCGTTTGTTCGCTGTTATTCAAGTGTGCATTCTCTCAAAATGGACACGAAAAATACCACATCATGTCGGGTGCCATTCCATGATAGCATGCCAAGTTTCATGAATTTCAGATGAGTTTTGGATTTACTAGAATTTAAAAACAAAGTATCTCAACATTTTGCCGACAATCAACAGTGCCCTGGTGTTTGACATTCATTCCCATTTCTTGCATGGGACCTAAGCATGCAACCAAGGACACAGATTTGTTTTTTCAACCAATTTATATGCACTGGAGCATGTGCCTATAGTTCCAATTTGAATTATGCACATAAATGCATAGAAAACTCAGTTAATGCATAAAAATGTCCAAATGAACCCCGAAAAATTCCAAAATTTAACACAACACTCCTGTTGTTCTATGTTGACACTAGAAAAAATTGAAATCAAGAAGAGGCAATGGATATCGTTTCGTCCAGAAAGGTGAAACGTTCCCTACCAAACCATGAGGCTTGTTGTCAGAAGCTCTGGTATGTGAGAAGCTTATATCCAAACCTGCCCCAAATGGGACAAAAAATTTACCACGTCATGTTGATGTCGTTCCATGATAGCATGCCAAGTTTCATGAATTTCATACGAGTTTTGGATTTAATAGAATTTAAAGCCATGTATCTCAATGTTTGTGGCCGAGCGACGGTGGCAAGGTGTTTGACATTCATTCCATTTCTTGCACGGGACCTAAGCATGCAACCAAGGACACAGATTTGTTTTTTCAACCAATTTATATGCACTGGAGCATGTGCCTATAGTTCAAATTTGAATTATGCACATAAATGCATAGAAAACTCAGTTAATGCATAAAAATGTCCAAATGAACCCCGAAAAATTCCAAAATTTAACACAACACTCTTGTTATTCTATGTTGACACTAGAAAAAAATTGAAATCAAGAAGAGGCAACGTACATCGTTTCGTCTAGAAAGGTGAAACGTTCCCTACCGGAACCATGAGGCTTGTTGTCAGAAGCTCTGGTATGTGAGAAGCTTATATCCAAACCTGCCCCAAATGGGACAAAAATTTACCACGGCATGTTGATGCCGTCCCATGATAGCATGCCAAGTTTCATGAATTTCAGACGACTTTTGGATTTACTAGAATTTAAAAACCATGTATCTCAATGTTTGCGGCCGAGCGACGGTGGCAAGGTGTTTGATATTCATTCCCATTTCTTGCATGGGACCTAAGCATGCAACCAAGGACACATATTTGTTTTTTCAACCAATTTATATGCACTGGAGCATGTGCCTGTAGTTCAAATTTGAATTATGCACATAAATGCATAGAAAACTCAGTTAATGTATAAAAATGTCCAAACGAACCCCGAAAAATTCCAAAATTTAAAACAACACTCCTGTTGTTCTATGTTGACACTAGGAAAAAAATTGAAATCAAGAAGAGGCAACGGATATCGTTTCGTCCAGAAAGGTGAAACGTTCCCTACCGGAACCATGAGGCTTGTTGTCAGAAGCTCTGGTATGTGAGAAGCTTATATCCAAACCTGCCCCAAATGGGACAAAAAATTTACCACGGCATGTTGATGCCGTTCCATGATAGCATGCCAAGTTTCATGAATTTCAGACGACTTTTGGATTTACTAGAATTTAAAAACCATGTATCTCAATGTTTGCGGCCGAGCGACGGTGGCAAGGTGTTTGACATTCATTCCCATTTCTTGCATGGGACCTAAGCATGCAAAAAATGACACAGATTTGTTTTTTCAACCAATTTATATGCACTGGAGCATGTGCCTATAGTTCAAATTTGAATTATGCACATAAATGCATAGAAAACTCAGTTAATGTATAAAAATGTCCAAACGAACCCCAAAAAATTCCAAAATTTAACACAACATTCCTGTTGTTCTATGTTGACACTAGAAAAAAATTGAAATCAAGAAGAGGCAACGGATATCATTTCGTCGGGAAAGGTGAAACTTTCCCTACCGGAACCATGAGGCTTTTTGTCAGAAGCTCTGGTATGTGAGAAGCTTATCTCCAAACCTGCCCCAAATGGGACAAAAAAATTACCACTACTTGTTGATGCCATTCCATGATAGCATGCCAAGTTTCATGAATTTCAGACGACTTTTGGATTTACTAGAATTTAAAAACCATGTATCTCAATGTTTGTGGCCGAGCGACGGTGGCAAGCTGTTTGACATTCATTCTCATTTCTTGCATGGGACCTAAGCATGCAACCAAGGACACGCATTTGAATTTTGAACCCATTTATATGCATTGGAGCATGTGCATGTAGTTCAATTTCGAATTATGCACATAAATGCAGAGAAAACTCAGTTAATGTATAAAAATGTCCAAGCGAACCCCGAAAAATCCCATAAATTGACACAACACTCCTGTTGTTCTATGTTGACACTAGAAAAATTTTGAGGGCAAGAAGAGGTAACAGATATTGTTTCGTCCACAAAGGTGGCACGTTCCCTACCGAAACCATCAGGCTTGTTGTGAGAAGCTTTGGTTTGTGAGAAGACTATACCCAAACCTGCCCCAAATGGGACAATATTTTTACCACGGCATGTTGATGCCGTTCCATGATATCATGTCAAGTTTCATGAATTTCAGACGTGTTTTCGATTTACTAGAATTTTAAAACCATGTATCCCAATGTTAGCGGCCGAGCGATAATGTAAAGGTGTTTGACATTCATTCTCATTTCTTGCATGTGACCTAATTAAGCATGCAACCAAGGACACACATTTGATTTTTAACCCATTTTTATGCACGGGAGCATGTGCATGTAGTTCAAATTTGAATTATGCACATAAATGCCTAGAAAACTCAGTTAACGTATAAAAATGTCCAAACAAACCCCCCAAAATTCCTAAATTTAACACGACACTCCTGTCGGAGGCGACGAATATCGTTTTGTCCACAAAGGTGACACGTTTCCCTACCGGAACCATGAGGCTTCTTGTGAGAAGCTATGGTTTGTGAGAAGCTTATACCATAACCTGCCCCAAATGGGACAATATTTTTTACCCCAGCATGTTGATGCCATTCCATGATAGCATGCCAAGGTTCATGAATTTCAGACGAGTTTTGGATTTACTAGAATTACAAAAGCAAGTACCTCAACGTTTGCCGAAGAGCCACGGTGCCGTGGTGTTTGAAATTCATCCCCATTTCTTGCATGTGACATAAGCATCAACCCATGGACACATATATGATTTTACAACCCATTTTGGTGCACCGGAGCATGTGCATGTAGTTTAATTTCGAATTGTGCACCTGAAATGCCTAGAAAACCCAGTTAATGTATAAAAATCTCCAAACGAACCATGAATAATTCCAATTTTTTTGATGACACACCTATAGTTGCATGTTCACTGCAGATAAAAGTTCTAGCAATTCAAACACCCTCCTTTGCCGTTGTGACCCCATTATGTAATTCAAACCAAGACGAAAAATCAAGTAGATCGCACATAGTTTATTATCACCAACCGTGTGAGATGCAGTACAAAATATCTTGGAGCACCGTCGGAGACTTACGCGAGAAGGTGCGTCGGCTACAGTCTACAGTCGGCATGTCAAGCACACTAGTTCGCTCCCCAAATATCATTTCACTGTTCAATCATCGTCGGTGAAAGATGGGGACGTGGACCCGCGTCGTGAGGGCAACTTCGGCGGCCCACTCCGGCGAGAGTGCGGCCGCAGCTGCCATGCGCATGCTAACAAGCTGCGTGAGTGCGGCCACAATTTGCGACCGGGCGGCCAAGGCAGCCCAAACGACCGTTGTTGCTTCTCAGGTGGCGGGAACAACATCTGCCTTGGGGATAGCAACTGGCGAGAGCGGCACATCAGTTGTCTGTTCCGCAGCGGCGGCCTTAGCCCTGATGGAGGCCGCCCATGACCATGTCGAGGCCACCCATGCCCAGCTCCTGGCGGTCACCGCACAAATCGAACGAAGCTTCTCCGACAATGGTCGACAACCCACGGCCGAAGAGTTGGCAATTGCCGAGAGCGTTCAAGCAGCCGTCCGTTCCTCCGCGGCATACCTAGCCACGACGGAGCCCGTCCAAGCCCAGATCGCGGCCGCCCATGCCCAGCTCATGGTGACGTTTTCCAAAGAGATGGCGGACGCGGATAGCGAGATGCTTGCCGAGTATGGTGCGATGGATGCCATGGAGCCCCTTCCCCAGGACATCGTCGGGCGCGAGTTGGACATGGAGGAGGCGGCGGAGATCGACGAGAACCAGCCGGAGTAGTACTCTTTGTTTTGTTTAATTAAGAGCGCCGGTCTTTAATTTGTTAGAGTAATGTTTAGGTCAGCTAGCTCTATTTAATTGCTGAACTTGCTCGATTAAGAAGTGTGGGTGTGTTGTAGTCTCCTTTGTGTACCCAAATTATGCAATGACGTGGATGACCACTGTAACCAGGGAAATTGGGACCAAAATTTGCGCGTTCAAACTCATCACACATGGGGTAAGATATATGAATCATTTGTGATGTTCACATATCGTACACAGTGCTGAATAAGGGACCGTGTTTGATGACACTTTGCGCGCCAGTTTTTTCGCTGCACCGATCCAAATTTTTGGCTCCGCAAAAATATCTACCTCCCTGCCCTCTCCCCCTTACCAAAAGCCACATTTCCCCTGTTTCCACCTTCCTTTCCAAGTAGAAACCTTCACTCCTTGCTTGCAGCGCCACCTCCTCACCGGGGACCCTGCTTCACGCTGCTCCGCCTTGTCGATCCAGGCAGGTAATCCACACCCGACCCCCATCCTCCTCCTCCTTCCACACCCCACATGCCCCGACCGCCGGTGCGACACCTTCCACCCAAATCACCGACCCCTCCCCCAAATAAGCGCCGCCCTAAGCCATGGTGCACGCAGTATAGCCAAGAGCTCAAGGAGCATTTGGTAGCGGAGAAGCAAATCACGGCCGCACGCGCGGATGAGGTCGCGATGGCTGCCATTTGTGCCGACCCCTAGATCTTGGAGGATCACCTCATCGTCGAGGCCACCATCGATGCCTCGCGCGCCGACGCCGCGACGCGGTTGGCTGCTTTAAACAATAGTTCGTGGTGTTTTCTCGAGGCCACCGTCGGTGCCTTCGACGAAGACTATGAGGTGTTTTCTCAGCGTGCACGTGCTTACCTCAACTCGAGAGCCAGCAGATTGGTGCCCGGAGCGGCTCAGGCAACTCACCACTACGACGAGGGCACCCACGATGTGGAGGCCTCGCCCTCTTCCATGTCCAAGGAGCCAATCATCATCGATATCTCCGACGATGAGGAGTAGCTTGTCTTATTAGCTCACTATAGGGACTTATGTTCAGTTTGCTAGCTACGCCGGTTAAGCATGCTCGGTTTACCCGTTGCATGTGCTGCTCTTGCCTTTCTTTAAGAAATTCTAGTGAATTGTCCTATCTAGTTTTACCATGCAATCTGTTGCTCTAGTGTATATGTTCTATATGTCGTGCAATGTGGTGCTCACTTATTAACTGTTTGGTTAATTAGTTGTCGTGTTCAGTTAACTGTTTGGTTCAATTCTGTAAATGTGATGTTCAATTCTTCAGGGTGCAATTTCGTATTGTCTTCCATGTGAGAAATAAATCTAATTTATCTTTACAAAATACATGAGAAACAAATACAATTGCTATATTTCCAAGTTGGCAAGCATGCTTGGTTTGGTTAACTGTCTGATCTTCTAGTATGTTATATATTGTGCAATGTGGTGCTCAGTTAACGTTTGGTTCATTTGTTGTGGTGTTTAATTAACTGTTTGGTTCAATTCTGCAATGCGATGTTCAATTGTTGTGGGTGCATTCCGTTATTGTATACCATGTGAGAAATAAATCGAATTTGGCTGTACTAAATACATGAGAAACAAATATAATTGCTATATTTCCAAGTTGTTAAGCATGCTTGGTTTGGTTAACTGTCTGATCTTCTATTAGGAGTATGTTATATTGTGCAATGTGGTGCTCAGTTAATGTTTGGTTCATTTGTTGTGGTGTTTAGTTAACTGCTTGGTTCAATTCTGCAATGCGATGTCCACTTGTGGGTAGAATTTTGTATTGTTGTGCATGTGAGGAATAAATCGAATTTGGCTGCACTTAATACATGAGAAACATATACAATTGCTATATTTCCTAGTTCTTAATCATGCTTGGTTTGGATGAATGGGTTTGCTATGTGGCTTGAATTAATCTGATGAATCTGCAATGTGCTTATTTTTCATCAACATATTTTACTGATAGCCTGCGAACCCTCACTTAACCTGATCACTAACTACCTTATATGTGTTGCAGGGAAACAATGGGAAGCACTGAGGTTTACAATCAAGGTTTGCACATGCATGGTCCTTTGTCTAATAGCACATTATTGTGCAATTGCAGGAACCATTCTAATATTTAGGTTTTTAACAATTTGATCTTGCACATGTAGGTCCTGCTGTCAGAGGTTTTGACCCACTGTTCGACCCTTTTTGCATATGGGGGAATGAGTTGTCCATGAATATCAGTCAAGTCAAGAAACTCATAAAGATTGTTAGGATAAATAAATTAGCGACAAAAAACAACAAGATCTTTGTCTGCACAATGAAGAAGACATCAGTTCACTACAGGATGGTACTAACTATTATACCTTGGCTTTTTTATTCCTTTGCCCCATTTCCAATATAGAGAAGATATTTATGCACATCCTTGTTTTCAGGCCTTTCCAAAGCAGTTCACTGATGATTACCTCTCAAACCACCTGTATGGTCAGGAGGCGAGGAAGGTATTCATACAACACCCACGGTTCAATATTGAAGTGTTCCTAAAGAGGACGAAGGATGGACGATCAATCATCCACAGGCACTGGCCTAAAGTTGCAAAGACCTTCAACATCAATGAAGGCTCAATATTCGCCTTCCGCTTCAGCAATTTTCCAGATGAGATTCATTTGTCTATGTACCGTCTATGATGCTAATTTTGAAAGGTTATATATGTTGCATGTGAAACTTGGTGCTGGTGCAGTTGTGTAATGGGGTAGCTGAGTGCTGAAGCTATATGATGTAGTACTCTGATGTATTTCAATTATGAAATCCTACTTTCTTAATATGAAAATGAAATATATTGTGTGCTTAATATGAAATGTCAATTAGATTAATAATGGATTATTAATAATAGGCCAATTAGCCTGCTAATGGCCAATTAGCCTGCTAATTGGGTTTTCTATTGCAAACGGTTATTGAGAAAACACCGTGGGTGATGACCTCAGGCAACGCACACAGTTTCTAGGAATAAACCGTGTTGGATCAATGAACAATCACACACGACATCCTCTTCAAAACTGTTTGCGTTAGGCCACCTTGCGCAAACATTTACCACATAAAAAGTGTGTGTGATGGATAGCCTATGCCATACAGTTTCTTCTACGCACCGTGTGTGATGCATTCAATAACGCAAACGATAAAATTGTTAATATCGTGTGCAATGGCAATGCTATCACAAACGATTTAATGGGGAAAATTGTGTGTGATGTACCTGCGAACGGAAACGTTTTCCTTGGAGTGACTGTGTGGGATGTATATACGAACGGAAACGTACTTCTTGGATTAACTGTGTGGGATGTACATACTAACGGAAACGTATTCCTTGGATTGACTGTGTGGAATGTACATACGAACAGAAACGTTTAGCCAGGACTGACTGTGTGGGATGTACTTACGACCGGAAACGATTAGGCATGTATAATTGTATTTTTTTAGTACAACTATACGTATAACCATATTTGATCGCTCGCCCATCGCACACGACCTCATTTTGCCGAGCATGTGTGCCAGGAGGGCCTATCCCTGACGGTTTCTGGGTCGTGTGGGAAGGACCCCCCCCCCCCCCCCCCCCCTATCGCACACACTCACTCGACGACGGTTCAGAATGCCGTCGCGGAAAGGGGTTAAAAACCGTTTGTATAGCACCTCGCTGTACCAGTGGATGATGACATCCTCCCGGGGCAGTGTGTTACCCACGGATACTTATCTGCCTCCTTCGGTATACGTTGGATGGCAGCGAAGTACCGCCAATGTAGAAGTGTAATCAGCAGGTGAATCTTACTGTAGTCGTTGTAGATGACTTGGTCCACACGAGTTCTTCCCAAGCCCATGCGCAAGGGCTACTCATTCACCCTTCGTCCCTTTCCTAACGCAGGTTGCAGTGTTCCTTGGTACGGGCCATCACACGACCTCTAGAGTCAAGACCCATTCCTCCCGAACAGGTAGGTGGTGTGTCAACGCGTCTTCTCGGGGAGGCCCCACGAAGGACTTCCCGGAGATGGTCTGCTCTCATCTCTTAAACTGTCTCCTGACGACCCAGGCCATAGTCCAGCGGGTGCATCAGGGTCTCCAAAAGGTATTCCCCTGGGTGGAGAAATATGTTTGCCTTCATCGTCAAGGCTCCTCTTTACCGAGTTACTAATACCCTCGATAGTAGCCCTCAGGCCCATTACCCGTCTTGGCAGCTACAGGGCTCGAGACGGGGGGCGGGGCCCTGCCGCTCTAGAGCCTTGACGCGTGGCGACCGACCACTCATGACGGGACCGGGCATTGGAGACTTTTTCTATGTTGCATTGAAGGATGGCTTGGTCGGTGGTTTTGTCAGACCACGGGAGCTCCTCGATTCCCACCCATGCTCGTGGCGCGTTCTGGGGAAGCGGAGAACATGGGCAATTATCGCCAAGAGGCGGGCGGTTTCCCTTCCGTCTGACCCTTGGTTTATAAAGGTGAGGAGCTAGAACGCCATTAGCTTGTTCCGTCGTCCTCGCCCCCCAACCATCCTTCGTCGTCGCCACAACTCCTTCTTCATTTCCCCGCTTCTACCCCCATTCGAGATCTCCTTTCCATGGTGTCTTGTAGTTCCAAGCCCGTCGCGGATAAGGGGAAGAAAAGCAAGGAGGCGGTGACGCCGTAGATGCTGGATCCGGCCTTGCACATGTCGGTTTATGCGGATGCCGACATCGTGAAGGGACTTTGCTTCTTGGTTGGCGGCCATAGGCATGAGTGGGGGCACTCGCAGATGTTGCCAACAGGCAGCCAAGGAGTAGATGCGGACGTGGTCCCCATCTTCATAAATTTCCTCGCCGCCGGTCTGGTGTCCACTTTCTCTAGATTCTTCTTGGCGGTGCTGGAGCACTATGGACTCCATATGCTGCATCTCCACCCAGATGCGGTGTTGGCCTTGGCCATCTTCGCTCATCTCTGTGAGGACTTCGTCGGAGTGCGGCCATCGATGGAGCTTTCCCGACATTTCTACTCCCCCCGCCTGAACTCTACAGATAGACAGATCTCTGGATGTGTGACCTTCCGCCTTGCCGTGAAGAAGAAGGATACGAGTTACATTCTGATGGATCTGTACTCTCATGTGCGGGAGTAGCGCCGGAGCTGGCTGTTGGTGAAGACCCTGCGAAGCTCCCCTCTGCTACAAGAATCGGAGGCTCCCCCGCCAGTGATGACATGCCCTGGATGGACGAGGCGTGTCACCAGCAAGGCCATCGACCTGGTCCTACAGCGCATCAAGTTGTTTGTGGAGTGGGGGTTGGACGGCCGTATAGTGGCGTGCAGCTTCGTACGCCTCTAGATTGCCCCTCTTTCGTTGCGAAAAGAGACGACCTGGATGCTCGTAGGTGAGGAGGACGGCCAATGCTTACACCGGGACACCCTTTCAGAGGAGAAGTTGTCATGGGTGATGGAGACTTTGTTTAATTCCGACGGGGCCCCGAGTCTGCCACCCTCGATTGGGCTGCTTCATAACAGCCAGTCCCGTGGCGCCATCCTGAAGCGAATGCCGATGTGCGACAGGTGGGGTCTTGTTTCCGCGGGTTTGGTGGACCCCGAGAGCCGAACCCTTTATTGTCGCAAGTGCCTTCTGAGAAGGCAGCAGAGGAAGGTGCAGGGGAGAAGGAGGAGGACGGAAATGACTCTGAGGGCTCCTCTAGCACCCCGGCCAGGGGGGATGCACCTCCACCACCTGGCCGGAAACATGCCTTATCTCCTGCAGCCCCCGGTCCTACTACATGAGCCCAACGACAACGTTGTGCCGCTGGTGCCAGGTAAATGTTTGAATTTGCCTGCTGGTTATAGGCACAGCCTTGCTCACCGTTGGCCTTTGTCTTCAGTTCACCGCGGACGACGACGTGGTGGAGGTGATCCCTCCTTCGGCCCCCAGTGCATCCTCAGGGGATGTGGTGGAGGTTCTGGCAGCCCCCGAGCCTAAATAGGCTTGTGTTTTGCAGGAGCATGCCGGTGGTCCTGTCGGAGGGCTGGGCTGGGCGTTTCCTTCCGCCCGGACCGGCTCAAGAGGTCATGGGCAGCCAAGGACGAGTATGCAGATCATCCCTTGATGGCGTAGGTTGTGTAGCCTCCAAGCTGTTTTTTAACAGTTGCTTTGTTATGCACGCAGCCTGTCTCGCCCTATCATCTGTCAAAGAAGGTGAAGTGGGTGGTGACAAAATGGATGACCGACGATGACCCAACCACCAGCGCGGCAGCAGGAGCCGAGGTTGGTGGCCAAGAGGCAGCCTGCTAGCCCGAGGACGCAGAAGCATTCCACGAGGCCGCCCGAGACATCCTGGGTGAGATGGATCCTCCTGCGGTAGACGAACCCGCGCAAGAAGATGGCTCTGGGGCAGCAACGGCCCCCGATGGCTCTGCCAGAGAGGACTGATACGTCCATTTTGCATCATGTTTTCCTATTGATATTTATTAAGTTCTGGATTGTTATTTCACTTTATGATGCAAGTCTTATGCATTTTCTCTCTTATTTCGCATGTTTCACATGACGAGGGAGATTGTCGGCAGCTGGAATTCTGGACCAGAAAATGTAGGGCCCGTGGGATTGGGGGTACCCAGGCCCGTCTGCTTGCAGCCCAGTGCGCGGCGCATTTCTTGGGCCGAGCGGATGACCCACCACTGGGCTTCACAAGCAAGACCCTCGCGAGGCCCTCGCCTCGTGAGGCACACGTCAGCAGGCGCCCTAGGCATATCGGAGGCGCCGCCAAGAGCCTTGTGAGGCCCTCTCGCGAGGCGATCTCCTGAGGCCCCTCACGGAGGCGAACAAGTCAGGAGCTGCCCAAGCCCGGTCGCGCGGGCTAGAGTCTTCACGTGGGTGACGCGCGAGGCAACGAGCGGTGCCAGAGGCCGCGCTAGCGGGCACGGATAAGGAGGCTTTCCTCTTTCGTGCTAAGGGAGCAAGGCCAGGCACTGGTTCCCAAAGCAATCCCCAAAGGTTGCCTGATCGGTGCAAGAAGACCAAGATGACGGGCGCGTAGGGCGGAGGTCATCACCGAGCCCACTGGCGCGTCACGGCAGGAGGCTGTTGCAGGCGAAGACCACCTTTAGTCAGGATAAGCTGCAACCTTGTCCCCCTTCAAAATGGCCATTGTGGCAACCCTTCCCGCCATGAGTTTTTGGGGGAAAAGGACCGGGGGCAGTATAAGAAGAGGGCAAGGTGCCACCGTAAACCAAGGAATCATTTTTGGGGGAACTGGGGATTCTTTTTTGGGGAACTAGGGTCAATTCATTTGGCAACTAGAGCCTAGCGCTTGTACTCCCACTCCCGCCAAGCAATCCCAGACAAGCAGGAGCAGGGTTTTACACCGCGAGGTGTCCTGAACCTGGGTAACTGTCGTGTTCATCATTCTTCTTTCTTAGCTCGTGCTTGCCCCAGCGTCCTCGTGAGGTCGTGAGGATGGAGTAAGGCAGTAGGAACAAGCGCACCCCAGATTTCGAACCTCTTGGGTCCCCTGAGCCCCAATTTCTGATATTTGGCGCGCCAGGTAGGGGTGCACCGCTGTTCTTCGGCTTCGCTCCATCGTCCACTTCACCAACTCCATGGTGGACGCTCACTGCGCGCGTGCTGAGCGCCGGGCGGCTCGTGTCGCCCAGACGGAGCCTACGGGCCGTGGCAACCGCCACCACTCTGCTGATGCCGGGGCTGCAGCTGCCACCGACCCTGCTGCCGACGAGCAGCAGGAGTCCTCCATGCACCCCTCCGTGCATCCCGACGGTCGCACCGCTATGGCCGCTTCTTCCCTCGGCCATCGTGGGCCGCCGAATGTGTAGGCCGCACTGCTCATGGTGCGAGAGCTGCTCTGCTACCGCCCGGCCGACGCCGGCTACGACACCTGGCTTGGCCGCATCACTGAGCTCGTCAACGCTGTCGGGGCCCTCCCACTCGCTCCGTCCTCCGCCATCTCGAGCTGGGGACGTGGCGCATGGTGCGCCTCCGCCACCCCCTTGCGTAGCGACCTCGACGAGCCCCGGCGTGACGTGCGTCCGCACGACCAGCCCCATGGAGCACCGTCACTGGCCCGAGATGAGGCCAACTGCCAGATCATCCACCGTGCACTGCCTAATGCGTGCGTGCTCCTCGATCAGCAGTGCCAGCGCCAAGAACGAATTGTCCAAGAGGTCGCAGCGGCTGGGCACCAGAACCGAGCCGCCCTCGCACGCTGCATTCCCTCGAGCAGCATGGGCTGCTGGGCTTCCACTTGCGAGCTGCGTAGGGTGGTGTGGCCCAGTAATTTCAAGCCAGAGTTGTTGGGGAACGTAGTAATTTCAAAAATTTCCTACGCACACACAGGATCATGGTGATGCATAGCAACGAGAAGGGAGAGTGTGTCCACGTACCCTCGTAGACCGAAAGCGGAAGCGTTAGCACAACGCGGTTGATGTAGTCGTACGTCTTCACGATTCGACCGATCCAAGTACCGAACGCACGGCACCTCCGAGTTCAGCACACGTTCAACTCGATGACGTCCCGCGAGCTCCGATCCAGCAAAGCTTCACAGGAGAGTTTCGTCAACACGACGGCGTGGTGATGGTGATGATGATGCTACCAACGCAGGGCTTCGCCTAAGCACCGCTATGATATGATCGAGGTGGATTATGGTGGAGGGGGGCACCGCACACGGCTAAGAGATCAATGATCAATTGTTGTGTCTATGGGGTGCCCCCTGGCCACGTATATAAAGGATGGAGGGGAGGAGGCCAGCCCCCTATGGGTGGCAAACCAAGTAGGGGACTCCTACTAGGAATCCTACTCCTAGTAGGAGTCCACCAAGAGGGGAAGGAAGAGGGGAAGAGGGAGAAGGAAAGAGGGGTGTTGCGCCCCCCCCAATCCCTTGTCCAATTCGGACCAGCAAGGGGAGGGGCGCAGCAGCCCCTGCGGCCTGCTCCTCTCTTTCCCGTATGGCCCAATAAGGCCCATAACTTCCCCCGGTGAATTCCCGTAATTCCCCGGTACTCCGAAAAATACCCGAATCACTCGGAACCTTTCCGACATCTGAATATAGCCTTCCAATATATCGATCTTTACCTCTCAGACATTCCGAGACTTCTCGTCATGTCCATGATCTCATCCGGGACTCCGAATAACTTCGGTACATCAAAACACAAAAACTCATAATACCGATCGTCACCGAACTTTAAGCATGCGGACCCTACGGGTTCGAGAACTATGTAGACATGACCGAGACACGTCTCCGGTCAATAACCAATAGCGGAACCTGGATGCTCATATTGGCTCCCACATATTCTACGAAGATCTTTATCGGTCAAACCGCATAACAACATACGTTGTTCCCTTTGTCATCGGTATGTTACTTGCCCGAGATTCGATCATTGGTATCTCAATACCTAGTTCAATCTCGTTACCGACAAGTCTCTTTACTCGTTCCGTAATACATCATCCCGCAACTAACTCATTAGTTACAATGCTTGCAAGGCTTATAGTGATGTGCATTACCGAGTGGGCCTAGAGATACCTCTCCGACAATCGGAGTGACAAATCCTAATCTCGAAATACGCGAACTCAACAAGTACCTTCGGAGACACCTGTAGAGCACCTTTATAATCACCCAGTTACGTTGTGACGTTTGGTAGCACACAAAGTGTTCCTCCGGTAAACGGGAGTTGCATAATCTCATAGTCATAGGAACATGTATAAGTCATGAAGAAAGCAATAGCAACATACTAAACGATCAAGTGCTAAGCTAACGGAATGGGTCAAGTCAATCACATCATTCTCCTAATGATGTGATCCCGTTAATCAAATGACAACTCATGTCTATGGTTAGGAAACATAACCATCTTTGATCAACGAGCTAGTCAAGTAGAGGCATACTAGTGACACTCTGTTTGTCTACGTATTCACACATGTATTATGTTTCCGGTTAATACAATTCTATCATAAATAATAAACATTTATCATGAAATAAGGAAATAAATAATAACTTTATTATTGCCTCTAGGGCATATTTCCTTCAGTCTCCCACTTGCACTAGAGTCAATAATCCAGTTCACATCGCCATGTGATTTAACACCAACAGTTCACATCACCATGTGATTAATATCCATAGTTCACATTGTCATGTAACCAACACCCAAAGGGTTTACTAGAGTCAATAATCTAGTTCACATCGCCATGTGATTAACACCCAAAGAGTACTAAGGTGTGATCATGTTTTGCTTGTGAGAGAAGTTTAGTCAATGGGTCTGCCAAATTCAGATCCGTATGTATTTTGCAAATTTCTATGTCAACAATGCTCCGCACGGAGCTACTCTAGCTAATTGCTCCCACTTTCAATATGTATCCAGATTGAGACTCTGAGTCATCTGGATCAGTGTCAAAACTTGTATCGACGTGACCCTTTACGACGAACCTTTTGGCACCTCCATAATCGAGAAACATATCCTTATTCCACTAAGGATAATTTTGACCGCTGTCCAGTGATCTACTCCTAGATCACTATTGTACTCCCTTGCCAAACTCAATGTAGGGTATACAATAGATCTGTTACACAGCATAGCATACATTATAGAACCTATGACTGAGGCATAGGGAATGACTTTTCATTCTCTTTCTATTTTCTGCCGTGGTCGGGTTTTGAGTCTTCACTCAACTTCACACCTTAAAACACAGGCAAGAACTCCTTCTTTGACTGTTCCATTTTGAACTACTTCAAAATCTTTGTCAAGGTATGTACTCATTGAAAAATCTTATCAAGCATCTTGATCTATCTCTATAGATCTTGATGCTCAATATGTAAGCAGCTTCACCGAGGTCTTTCTTTGAAAAACTCCTTTCAAATACTCCTTTATGCTTTCCAGAAAATTCTACATTATTCCTGATCAACAATATGTCATTCACATATACTTATCAGAAATGCTGTAGTGCTCCCACTCACTTTCTTGTAAATACAGGCTTCACCGCAAGTCTGTATAAAACTATATGCTTTGATCAACTCATCAAAGCATATATTCCAACTCCGAGATGCTTGCACCAGTCCATAGATGGATCGTTGGAGCTTGCACACTTTGTTAGCATCCTTTGGATCGATAAAACCTTCAGGTTGCATCATATACAACTCTTCTTCCAGAAATCCATTCAGGAATGCAGTCTTTACATCCATTTGCCAAATTTCATAATCATAAAATGCGGCAATTGCTAACATGATTCGGACGGACTTAAGCATCGCTACGGGTGAGAAAGTCTCATCGTAGTCAACTCCTTGAACTTTGTCAACAACCTTTTTCGACAAGTCTAGCTTTGTAGATAGTAACACTACTATCAGCGTCCGTCTTCCTCTTGAAGATCCATTTATTTTCTATGGCTTGCTGATCATCGGGCAAGTCAACCAAAGTCCATACTTTGTTCTCATACATGGATCCCATCTCTGATTTCATGGCCTCAAGCCATTTCGCGGAATCTGGGCTCATCATCGCTTCCTCATAGTTCGTAGGTTCGTCATGGTCTAGTAACATGACCTCCAGAACAGGATTACCGTACCACTCTGGTGCGGATCTTACTCTGGTTGACCTACAAGGTTCGGTAGTAACTTGATCTGAAGTTTCATGATCATCATCATTAGCTTCCTCACTAATTGGTGTAGAAGTCACATGAACCGGTTTCTATGATGAACTACTTTCCAATAAGGGAGTAGGTACAGTTACCTCATCAAGTTCTACTTTCCTCCCACTCACTTCTTTCGAGAGAAACTCCTTCTCTAGAAAGGATCCATTCTTAGCAACGAATATCTTGCCTTTGGATCTGTGATAGAAGGTGTACCCAACAGTCTCCTTTGGGTATCCTATGAAGACACTTTTCTCCGATTTGGGTTCGAGCTTATCAGGTTGAAACTTTTTCACATAAGCATCGCAGCCCCAAACTTTAAGAAACGACATCTTAGGTTTCCCGCTAAACCACAGTTCATACAGTGTCGTCTCAACGGATTTAGACGGTGCCCTATTTAATGTGAATGCAGCTGTCTCTAATGCATAACCCCAAAACAATAGTGGTAAATCGGTAAGAGACATCATAGATTGCACTATATCCAATAAAGTACGGTTATGACGTTCGGACACACCATTATGCTGTGGTGTTCCAGGTGGCAGGAGTTTGTGAAACTATTCCACATTGTTTTAATTGAAGGCCAAACTCGTAACTCAAATATTCACCTCCACGATCAGATCGTAGAAATTTTATTTTCTTGTTACGATGATTTTCCACTTCACTCTGAATTTCTTTTGAACTTTTCAGATGTTTCAGACTTATGTTTCATCAAGTAGATATACCCATATCTGCTCAAATCATCTGTGAAGGTCAGAAAATAACGATACCCGCCGTGAGCCTCAACACTCATCGGACCGCATACATCGATATGTATTATTTCCAATAAGTCATTAGCTCGCTCCATTGTTCCGGAGAACGGAGTCTTAGTCATCTTGCCCATGAGGCATGGTTCGCAAGTATCAAGTGATTCATAATCAAGTGATTCCAAAAGCCCATCAGCATGGAGTTTCTTCATGCGCTTTACACCAATATGACCTAAACGGCAGTGCCAAAAATAAGTTGCACTATCATTATTAACTTTGCATCTTTTGGCTTCAATATTTTGAACATGTGTATTTCTACGATCGAGATTCAATAAACCATTTACATTGGGTGTATGACCATAGAAGGTTTTTATTCATGTAAACAGAACAACAATTATTCTCTGACTTAAATGAATAACCGTATTGCAATAAACATGATCCAATCATATTCATGCTCAACGCAAACACCAAATAACTTTTATTTTGCAATAAACATGATCCAATCATATTCATGCTCAACACAAACACCAAATAACATTTATTTAGGTTCAACACTAATCCCGAAAATAGAGGGAGTGTGCGATGGTGATCTTATCAACCTTGGAATCACTTCCAACACCCATCATCACCTCGTCATTAACTAGTTTCTATTCATTTTGCAACTCCTGTTTCGAGTTACTAATGTTAGCAACTGAACCAGTATCAAATACCTAGGGGCTACTATGAACACTAGTAAAATACACATCAATAACATGTATATCAAATATACTTTTGTTCACTTTGCCATCCTTCTTATCCGCCAAATACTTGGGGCAGTTCCGCTTCCAGTGACCAGTCCCTTTGCAGTAGAAGCACTCAGTTTCAGGCTTAGGTCCAGACTTGGACTTCTTCTCGGGAGTAGCAACTTGCTTGCTATTCTTCTTGAAGTTCCCCTTCTTTCCTTTGCCCTTTTCTTGAAACTAGTGGTCTTGTTAACCATCAACACTTGATGCTCTTTCTTGATTTCTACCTTCGTTGATTTCAGCATCACGAAGAGCTCGGGAATCATTTTTGTCATCCCTTGCATATTATAGTTCATCACGAAGTTCCAGTAACTTGGTGATAGTGACTAGAGAATTCTGTCAATTACTATCTTATCCGGAAGATCAACTCCCACTTGATTCAAGCAACTGTAGTACTCAGACATTCTGAGCACATGCTCACTGATTGAGCTATTCTCCTCCATCTTGTAGGCAAAGTACTTGTCAGAGGTCTCATACCTCTCGACACGGGCATGAGTCTGAAATACCGATTTCATCCCTTGGAACATCTCATATGCTCCGTGGCGTTCAAAACATTTTTGAAGTCCCAATTATAAGCCGTAAAGCATGGTGCACTAAACTATCAAGTATTCATCATATCGAGCTTGCCAAACGTTCATAACGTCTGCATCTGCTCCTGCAATAGGTCTGTCATTTAGCGGTGCATCAAGGACATAATTCTTCTGTGCAGCAATGAGGATAAACCTCAGATCACGGAACCAGTCCGCATCATTGCTACTATCATCTTTCAACTTAGTTTTCTCTAAGAACATATCAAAAATAAAACAGGGGAGCTATACGCGAGCTATTGATCTACAACATAATTTGCAAATACTACCAGGACTAAGTTCATGATAAATTAAAGTTCAATTAATCATATTACTCAAGAACTCCCACTTAGATAGACATCTCTCTTAATCATCTAAGTGATCACGTGATCCAAATCAACTAAACCATAACCGATCATCACGTGAAATGGAGTAGTTTTCAATGGTGAACATCACTATGTTGATCATATCTACTATATGATTCATGCTCGACCTTTCGGTCTCAGTGTTCCGAGGCCATATCTGCATATGCTAGGCTCGTCAAGTTTAACCCGAGTATTCTGCGTGTGCAAAACTGGCTTGCACCCGTTGTAGATGAACGTTGAGCTTATCACACCCGATCATCACGTGGTGTCTCGGCACGACGAACTTTGGCAACGGTGCATACTCAGGGAGAACACTTTTACCTTGAAATTTAGTGAGAGATCATCTTATAATGCTACCGCCAAACAAAGCAAAATAAGATTCATAAAGGATAAACATCACATGCAATCAATATAAGTGATATGATATGGCCATCATCATCTTGTGCTTGTGATCTCCATCTCCGAAGCACCGTCATGATCACCATCGTTACTGGCGCGACACCTTGATCTCCATCATAGCATCGTTGTCGTCTCGCCAACTATTGCTTCTACGACTATCGCTACCGCTTAGTGATAAATTAAAGCAATTACAGGGCGATTGCATTGCATACAATAAAGCGACAACCATATGGCTCCTGCCAGTTGCCGATAACTCAGTTACAAAACATGATCATCTCATACAATAAAATATAGCATCATGTCTTGACCATATCACATCACAACATGCCCTGCAAAAACAAGTTAGACATCCTCTACTTTGTTGTTGCAAGTTTTACGTGGCTGCTACGGGCTGAGCAAGAACCGTTCTTACCTATGCATCAAAACCACAACGATAGTTCGTCAAGTTAGTGTTGTTTTAACCTTCACAAGGACCGGGCGTAGCCACACTCGGTTCAACTAAAGTTGGAGAAACTAACACCCGCTAGTCACCTGTGTGCAAAGCACGGCGGTAAAACTAGTCTCGCGTAAGCGTACACGTAATGTCGGTCCGGGCCGCTTCATCCAACAATACCGCCGAACCAAAGTGTGACATGCTGGTAAGCAGTATGACTTGTATCGCCCACAACTCACTTGTGTTCTACTCGTGCATATAACATCTACGCATAAAACCAAGCTCTGATACCACTGTTGGGGAACGTAGTAATTTCAAAAATTTCCTACGCACACACAGGATCATGGTGATGCATAGCAACGAGAAGGGAGAGTGTGTCCACGTACCCTCGTAGACCGAAAGCGGAAGCGTTAGCACAACACGGTTGATGTAGTCGTACGTCTTCACGATCCGACCGATCCAAGTACCGAACGCACGGCACCTCCGAGTTCAGCACACGTTCAACTCGATGACGTCCCGCGAGCTCCGATCCAGCAAAGCTTCACAGGAGAGTTTCGTCAACACGACGGCGTGGTGATGGTGATGATGATGCTACCGACGCAGGGCTTCGCCTAAGCATCGCTACGATATGATCGAGGTGGATTATGGTGGAGGAGGGCACCGCACACGGCTAAGAGATCAATGATCAATTGTTGTGTCTACGGGGTGCCCCCTGGCCACGTATATAAAGGATGGAGGGGAGGAGGCCGGCCCCCTATGGGTGGCAAACCAAGTAGGGGACTCCTACTAGGAATCCTACTCCTAGTAGGAGTCCACCAAGAGGGGAAGGAAGAGGGGAAGAGGGAGAAGGAAAGAGGGGTGTTGCGCCCCCCCAATCCCTTGTCCAATTCGGACCAGCAAGGGGAGGGGCACAGCAGCCCCTGCGGCCTGCTCCTCTCTTTCCCGTATGGCCCAATAAGGCCCATAACTTCCCCCGGTGAATTCCCGTAATTCCCCGGTACTCCGAAAAATACCCGAATCACTCGGAACCTTTCCGACGTCCGAATATAGCCTTCCAATATATCGATCTTTACCTCTCAGACATTCCGAGACTCCTCGTCATGTCCATGATCTCATCCGGGACTCCGAACAACTTCGGTACATCAAAACACAAAAACTCATAATACCGATCGTCACCGAACTTTAAGCGTGCGGACCCTACGGGTTCGAGAACTATGTAGACATGACCGAGACACGTCTCCGGTCAATAACCAATAGCGGAACCTGGATGCTCATATTGGCTCCCACATATTCTACGAAGATCTTTATCGGTCAAACCGCATAACAACATACGTTGTTCCCTTTGTCATCGGTATGTTACTTGCCCGAGATTCGATCGTCGGTATCTCAATACCTAGTTCAATCTCGTTACCGGCAAGTCTCTTTACTCGTTCCGTAATACATCATCCCACAAGTAACTCATTAGTTACAATGCTTACAAGGCTTATAGTGATGTGCATTACCGAGTGGGCCCAGAGATACCTCTCCGACAATCGGAGTGACAAATCCTAATCTCGAAATACGCCAACTCAACAAGTACCTTCGGAGACACCTGTAGAGCACCTTTATAATCACCCAGTTACGTTGTGACATTTGGTAGCACACAAAGTGTTCCTCCAGTAAACGGGAGTTGCATAATCTCATAGTCATAGGAACATGTATAAGTCATGAAGAAAGCAATAGCAACATACTAAACGATCAAGTGCTAAGCTAACGGAATGGGTCAAGTCAATCACATCATTCTCCTAATGATGTGATCCCGTTAATCAAATGACAACTCATGTCTATGGTTAGGAAACATAACCATCTTTGATCAACGAGCTAGTCAAGTAGAGGCATACTAGTGACACTCTGTTTGTCTATGTATTCACACATGTATTATGTTTCCGGTTAATACAATTCTAGCATGAATAATAAACATTTATCATGAAATAAGGAAATAAATAATAACTTTATTATTGCCTCTAGGGCATATTTCCTTCAAGAGTTGCCCCCACGCCACGACGGCATTCCCGACCCCACAGAGTTCCTCTAGCTCTATGCGTTAAGCATCGAGGCTGTGAACGGCGATGACAAGGTCATGGCAAACTGGTTCCCCATGGCGCTCAAGGACAGCACACGTTCCTATCTCATGAACCTGCCTGAGGAGTCGATCTCTTCTTGGAGCAAGCTCTGCGACCAGTTCATCGCTAACTTCAAGGGCACGCATGATCGCCTCCTCACCGTCAACGACCTGCGGTGTGTGTAGCAGCGCCCTGGCGAGACCCTCTGCAAGTGTTGGGAAACGTAGCATGCAATTTCAAAAAAATTCCTACGATCATGCAAGATCTATCTAGGAGATGCATAGCAACGAGAGGGGAAGAGTGTGTCTATGTACCCTCGTAGACCGAAAGTGGAAGCGTTTGACAACGCGGTTGATGTAGTCAAACTTCTTCTCGTTCCGACCGATCAAGCACCGAACGTATGACACTTCCGAGTTCTGCACACATTCAGCTCGATGACGTCCCTCGAACTCTTGATCCAGCAAAGTGTTGAGGAAGTAGATGAGTTCCGTCAGCACAACGGTGTGGTGACGGTGATGGTGAAGTGATCTGCGCAGGGCTTCGCCTAAGCACTACGAAGATATGACCGAGGGTGTAATCTGTGGAGGGGGGGGGGGGCGCCGCACACGGCTAACAAATATTATTGTGTGTTCTAGGCGCCCCCTCCCCATGTATATATAGGTGGGAGGGGGAGGGGAGCTGCCATGGGGCGCCCCAAGTAGGAGGAATCCTACTTGGGGCCCTAGTCCAATTCGCCCCCCCCCTCCATATTACCGGAAGGGGGAAAAGGGAAGAGAGGGGGGAGGAAGGAAAGGGGGGGCGAACCCCCTCCTCCTTCTCCTATTTGGCCTCCTTCCTTAGGGGGGCGCGCCACTCCTTGTGGGCTGGGTGCTCCCCTCCTATGGTCCATAAGGCCCATTATTCCCTCGGGGGGTTCCGGTAACCCCACCGGTACTCCGATAATTACCCGATACAATCCGAAACACTTCCGGTGTCCGAATACTATCATCCTATATATCAATCTTAACCTCTCGACCATTTCGAGACTCCTCGTCATGTCCGTGATCTCATCTGGGACTCCGAACAACATTCGGTCACCAAATCACATAACTCATATAATACTAAATCGTCATCGAACGTTAAGCGTGCGGACCCTACGGGTTCGAGAACTATGTAGACATGACCGAGACACCTCTCCGGTCAATAACCAATAGCAGAACCTGGATGCTCATATTGGCTCCTACATATTCTACGAAGATCTTTATCGGTCGAACCGTAATGACAACATACGTTATTCCCTTTGTCATCGGTATGTTACTTGCCCGAGATTCGATCGTCCGTATCTTCATACCTAGTTCAATCTCGTTACCGGCAAGTCTCTTTACTTGTTCCGTAATACATCATCCCGCAACTAAATCATTAGTCACTTTGCTTGCAAGGCTTCTTATGATGTGTATTACCGAGAGAGCCCAGAGATACCTCTCCGATACTCGGAGTGACAAATCCTAATCTTGATCTATGCCAACCCAACAAACACCTTCGGAGATACCTGTAGAGCATCTTTATAATCACCCAGTTACGTTGTGACGTTTGATAGTACACAAGGCATTCCTCCGGTATCCGGGAGTTGCATAATCTCATAGTCGAAGGAATATGTATTTCACATGAAGAAAGCAGTAGCAATAAAATTGAACGATCATTATGCTAAGCTAACGGATGGGTCTTGTCCATCACATCATTCTCCTAATGATGTGATCCCATTCATCAAATGACAACACATGTCTATGGTTAGGAAACTTAACCATCTTTGATTAACGAGCTAGTCTAGTAGAGGCTTACTAGGGACACAATGTTTTGTCTATGTATCCACACATGTATCAAGTTTCCGGTTAATACAATTCTAGCATGAATAATAAATATTTATCATGAATAAGGAAATATAAAATAACAACTTTATTATTGCCTCTAGGGCATATTTCCTTCAGTCTCCCACTTGCACTAGAGTCAATAATCTAGATTACATTGTAATGATTCTAACACCCATGGAGTCTTGGTGCTGATCATGTTTTGCTCGTGGAAGAGGCTTAGTCAACGGGTCTGCCACATTCAGATCCGTATGTATTTTGCAAATCTCTATGTCTCCCTCCTTGACTTGATCACGGATGGAGTTGAAGCGTCTCTTGATGTGTTTAGTTCTTTTGTGAAATCTGGATTCCTTTGCTAAGGCAATTGCTCTAGTATTGTCACAAAAGATTTTCATTGGACCCGATGCACTAGGTATTAGACCTAGATCGGATATGAACTCCTTCATCAAGACTCCTTCATTTGCTGCTTCCGAAGCAGCTATGTACTCCGCTTCACACGTAGATCCCGCCACGACGCTCTGCTTGGAACTGCACCAACTGACAGCTCCACCATTCAATATAAATACGTATCCGATTTGTGACTTAGAGTCATCCGGATCAGTGTCAAAACTAGCATCGACGTAACCATTTACGATGAGCTCTTTGTCACCTCCATAAATGAGAAACATATCCTTAGTCCTTTTTAGGTACTTTAAGATGTTCTTGACTGCTGTCCAGTGATCCACTCCTGGATTACTTTGGTACCTCCCTACCAAACTTATGGCAAGGCACACATCAGGTCTGGTACACAGCATAGCATACATGATAGAACCTATGGCTGAAGCATAGGGAATGACTTTCATTTTCTCTCTATCTTCTGCAGTGGTCAGGCATTGAGTCTTACTCAACTTCACACCTTGCAACACAGGCAAGAACCCTTTCTTTGACTGGTCCATTTTGAACTTCTTCAAAACTTTATCAAGGTATGTGCTTTGTGAAAGTCATATTAAGCGTCTTGATCTATCTCTTTAGATCTTGATGCCCAATATATAAGCAGCTTCACCGAGGTCTTTCATTGAAAAACTCTTATTCAAGTATCCTTTTATGCTATCCAGAAATTCTACATCATTTCCAATCAACAATATGTCATCCGCATATAATATTAGAAATGCTACAGAGCTCCCACTCACTTTCTTGTAAATACAGGCTTCTCCAAAAGTCTGTATAAAACCATATGCTTTGATCACCTCATCAAAGCGTATATTCCAACTCCGAGATGCTTGCACCAGTCCATAAATGGATCGCTGGAGTTTGCACACTTTGTTAGCACCTTTAGGATCGACAAAACCTTCTGGTTGTATCATATACAACTCTTCTTTAAGAAATCCATTAAGGAATGCAGTTTTGACGTCCATTTGCCAGATTTCATAATCATAAAATGCGGCAATTGCTAACATGATTCGAACGGACTTAAGCATCGCTACGGGTGAGAAAGTCTCATCGTAGTCAACTCCTTGAACTTGTCGAAAACCTTTTGCGACAAGTCGAGCTTTGTAGATAGTAACATTACCATCGGCGTCAGTCTTCTTCTTGAAGATCCATTTATTCTCTATGGCTCGCCGATCATCGGGCAAGTCCACCAAAGTCCACACTTTGTTCTCATACATGGATCCTATCTCAGATTTCATGGCCTCAAGCCATCTGTCGGAATCTGGGCTCATCGTAGCTTCTTCATAGTTTGTAGGTTCGCCTTGGTCTAGTAACATGACTTCCAGTACAGGATTCCCGTACCACTCTGGTGCGGATCGTGTTCTGGTTGACCTACGAGGTTCTGTAGTAACTTGATCTGAAGTTTCATGATCATCATCATTAGCTTCCTCTCTAGTTGGTGTAGGCATCACGGGAATGGTTTTCTCTGATGAATTACTTTCCAATTCGAGAGAAGGTATGATTACCTCATCAAGTTCTACTTTGCTCCCACTCACTTCTTTCGAGAGAAACTCCTTCTCTAGAAATGTTCCATTCTTGGCAACAAAGATCTTGCCTTCGGATCTATGGTAGAAGGTGTACCCAATTGTTTCCTTTGGGTATCCTATGAAGACGCACTTCTCCGATTTGGGTTCGAGCTTATCAGGCTGAAGCCTTTTGACATAAGTGTCGCAACCCCAAACTTTAAGAAATGACAGCTTAGGTTTCTTGCCAAACCATAGTTCATACGGTGTCGTCTCAACGGATTTAGACGGTGCCCTATTTAACGTGAATGCAGTTGTCTCTAATGCATAACCCCAAAACGATAGTGGTAGATCGGTAAGAGACATCATAGATTGCACCATATCTAATAAAGTATGGTTACGACATTCGGACACACCATTACGCTGTGGTGTTCCAGGTGGCATGAGTTGTGAAACTATTCCACATTGTTTTAAATGAAGGACAAACTCGTAACTCAAATATTCGCCTCCGCGATCAGATTGTAGAAATTTTATTTTCTTGTTACGATGATTCTCTACTTCACTCTGAAATTCTTTGAACTTTTCAAATGTTTCAGACTTGTGTTTCATCAAGTAGATATACCCATATCTGCTCAAATCATCTGTGAAGGTCAGAAAATAACGATACCCGCCGCGTGCCTCAACACTCATTGGACCGCATACATCGGTATGTATTATTTCCAGCAAGTCATTAGCTCGCTCCATTGTTCCGGAGAACGGAGTTTTAGTCATCTTGCCCATGAGGCATGGTTCGCAAGTATCAAATGATTCATAATCAAGTGATTCCAAAAGCCCATCTGCATGGAGTTTCTTCCTGCGCTTTACACCAATATGACCTAAACGGTAGTGCCACAAATATGTTGCACTATCATTATCAACTTTGCATCTTTTGGCATCAATAATATGAATATGTGTATCACCACAATCGAGATTCAACAAAAAAAGACCACTCTTCAAGGGTGCATGACCATAAAAGATATTACTCATATAAATAGAACAACCATTATTCTCTGATTTAAATGAATAACCGTCTCGCACTAAACAAGATCCAGATATAATGTTCATGCTCAACGCTGGCACCAAATAACAATTATTCAGGTCTAAAACTAATCCCGAAGGTAGATGTAGAGGTAGCGTGCCAACGGCGATCACATCGACCTTGGAATCATTCCCGACGCGCATCGTCACCTCGTCCTTAGCCAATCTTCGTTCAATCCGTAGCTCCTGTTTCGAGTTACAAATATGAGCAACCGAACCAGTATCAAATACACAGGTGCTACTACGAGCATTAGTAAGGTACACATCAATAACATGCATATCAAATATACCTTTGTTCACTTTGCCATCCTTCTTATCCGCCAAATACTTGGGGCAATTCCGCTTCTAGTGACCAGTCCCTTTGCAGTAGAAGCACTCAGTTTCAGGCTTGGGTCCAGCTTTGGGCTTCTTCCCGGGAGTGGCAACTTGCTTGCCATTCTTCTTGAAGTTCCCCTTCTTTCCGTTGCCCTTTTTCTTGAAACTAGTGGTCTTGTTAACCACCAACACTTGATGCTCCTTCTTGATTTCTACCTCCGCAGCTTTGAGCATTGCGAAGAGCTCGGGAATTGTCTTCTCCATCCCTTGCATATTATAGTTCATCACGAAGCCTTTGTAGCTTGGTGGCAGTGATTGAAGAACTCTGTCAATAACACTATCAACTGGAAGATTAACTCCCAGCTGAGTCAAGTGATTATGATATCCAGACATTCTGAGTATGTGTTCACTGACAGAACTGTTCCTCCATCTTGCAGCTATAGAACTTGTTGGAGACTTCATATCTCTCAACTCGGGCATTTGCTTGAAATATTAACTTCAACTCCTGGAACATCTCATATGCTCCATGACATTCAAAACGTCTTTGAAGTCCCGATTCTAAGCCGTAAAGCATGGCACACTGAACTATCGAGTAGTCATCAGATCGAGCTTGCCAGACGTTCATAACATCAGCATCTACTCCTGCAGCAGGCCTTTCACCTAGCGGTTTATCAAGGACATAATTCTTCTGTGCAGCAATGAGGATAATCCTCAAGTTACGGACCCAGTCCGTGTAGTTGCTACCATCATCTTTCAACTTAGCTTTCTCTAGGAACGCATTAAAATTCAAGGGAACGGTAGCACGGGCCATTGATCTACAACATAGATATGCAAAAACTATCAGGACTAAGTTCATGATAAATTAAGTTCAATTAATCAAATTACTTAAGAACTCCCACTTAGATAGACATCCCTCAAGTCATCTAAATGATACGTGATCCAAATCAACTAAACCATGTCCGATCATCACGTGAGATGGAGTAGTCATCAATGGTGAACATCTCTATGTTGATCATATCTGCTATATGATTCACGTTCGACCTTTCGGTCTCTAGGGTTCCGAGGCCATGTCTGTACATGCTAGGCTCGTCAAGTTTAACCCAAGTATTCCGCATGTGCAAAATTGTCTTGCACCCGTTGTATTTGAACATAGAGTCTATCACACCCGATCATCACGTGGTGTCTCAACACGATGAACTGTCGCAACGGTGCATACTCAGGGAGAACACTTATACCTTGAAATTTAGTGAAGGGATCATCTTATAATGCTACCGTCGTTCTAAGCAAAATAAAATGCATAAAGGATAAACATCACATGCAATCAAAATATGTGACATGATATGGCCATCATCATCTTGTGCTTTTGATCTCCATCTCCAAAGCATCGTCATGATCTCCATCGTCACCGGCTCAACACCTTGATCTCCATCGTTGCATCGTGGTCGTCTCGCCAACTATTGCTTCTACAACTATCGCTAACGCATAGTGATAAAGTTAAGCAATTACATGGCATTTGCATTTCATACAATAAAGCGACAACCATAAGGCTCCTGCCGATTGCCGATAACTTTTACAAAACATGATCATCTCATACAACAACGTATATCACATCATGTCTTGGCCATATCACATCACAACATGCCCTGCAAAAACAAGTTAGACGTCCTCTACTTTGTTGTTGCAAGTTTTACGTGGCTGCTACGGGCTTCTAGCAAGAACCGTTCTTACCTACGCATCAAAACCACAACAGTGATTTATCAAGTTTGCTGTTTTAACCTTCAACAAGGACCGGCCGCAGTCAAATTCGATTCAACTAAAGTAGGAGAAACAGACACCCGCCAGCCACCTTTATGCAAAACTAGTTGCATGTCTGTCGGTGGAACCGGTCTCATGAACGTGGTCATGTAAGGTTGGTCCGGGCCGCTTCATCCAACAATACCGCCGAATCAAAATAAGACATTGGTGGTAAGCATTATGACTATCACCGCCCACAACTCTTTGTGTTCTACTCGTGCATATCATCTACGCATAGACCTGGCTCGGATGCCACTGTTGGGAAACGTAGCATGCAATTTCAAAAAACTTCCTACGATCACGCAAGATCTATCTAGGAGATGCATAGCAACGAGAGGGGGAGAGTGTGTCTACGTACCCTCGTAGACCGAAAGCGGAAGCGTTTGACAACGCGGTTGATGTAGTCGAACTTCTTCTTGTTCCGACCGATCAAGCACCGAACGTACGGCACCTCCAAGTTCTGCACACGTTTAGCTCAATGACATCCCTCGAACTCTTGATCCAGCAAAGTGTCGAGGAAGTAGATGAGTTCTGTCAGCACAACGGCGTGGTGACGGTGATGGTGAAGTGATCCGCGCAGGGCTTCGCCTAAGCACTACGAATATATGACCGAGGGTGTAATCTGTGGAGGGGGGCGCCGCACACGGCTAACAAATATTGGTGTGTGTTCTAGGCGCCCCCTCCCCATGTATATATAGGTGGGAGGGGGAGGGGAGCTGCCATGGGGCGCCCCAAGTAGGAGGAATCCTACTTGGGGCCCTAGTCCAATTCGCCCCCCCTTTCCTTATTATCGGAGGGGGGAAAAGGGAAGAGAGGGGGAGGAAGGAAAGGGGGGGGGGGCGAACCCCCTCCTCCTTCTCCTATTCAGCCTCCTTCCTTAGGGGGGGTGCACCACACCTTGAGGGCTGGTGTGCTCCCCTCCTATGGCCCATAAGGCCCATTATTCCCCCGAGAGGTTCCGGTAACCCCCCCCCCCGGTACTCCGATAATTACCCGATACAATCCGAAACACTTCCGGTGTCCGAATACTATCATCCTATATATCAATCTTTACCTCTCGACCATTTCGAGACTCCTCGTCATGTCTGTGATCTCATCTGGGACTCCGTACAACATTCGGTCACCAAATCACATAACTCATATAATACTAAATCGTCATCGAACATTAAGCGTGCAGACCCTACGGGTTCGAGAACTATGTAGACATGACCGAGACACCTCTCCGGTCAATAACCAATAGCAGAACCTGGATGCTCATATTGGCTCCTACATATTCTATGAAGATCTTTATCGGTCGAGCCGTAATGACAACATACGTTATTCCCTTTGTCATCGGTATGTTACTTGCCCGAGATTCGATCGTTGGTATCTTCATACCTAGTTCAATCTCGTTACCGGCAAGTCTCTTTACTCGTTCCGTAATACATCATCCCGCAACTAACTCATTAGTCACTTTGCTTGCAAGGCTTCTTATGAAGTGTATTACCGAGAGGGCCCAGAGATACCTCTCCGATACTCGGAGTGACAAATCCTAATCTCGATCTATGCCAATCCAACAAACACCTTCGGAGATACCTGTAGAGCATATTTATAATCACCCAGCTACATTGTGACGTTTGATAGCACACAAGGCATTCCTCAGGTATCCGGGAGTTGCATAATCTCATAGTCGAAGGAATATGTATTTGACATGAAGAAAGCAGTAGCAATAAAACTGAACGATCATTATGCTAAGCTAACGGATGGGTCTTGTCCATCACATCATTCTCCTAATGATGTGATCCCGTTCATCAAATGACAACACATGTCTATGGTTAGGAAACTTAACCATCTTTGATTAACGAGCTAGTCTAGTAGAGGCTTACTAGGGACACAGTGTTTTGTCTATGTATCCACACATGTATCAAGTTTCCGATTAATACAATTCTAGCATGAATAATAAACATTTATCATGAATAAGGAAATATAAAATAACAACTTTATTATTGCCTCTAGGGCATATTTCCTTCAGCAAGTTCATCCAGCATTTCAGCCAGGTGCGCCACAAGATTCCACGCGCCTCAGATGAGGCCATCATCTTGGTGTTCTCCTCCGACATCACGGACATCAAGATACGCAAGAAGCTCGCCATCAATGACGATCAGAGCTCGGCGCTGGAGCTGTTTAACCTCGTTGACAAGTGTGCCAAGGTTGAAGAGGGTCGCCTCTTCATCCACAACGACCCCGACGCCACGCTCGACAACAACAAAACCAAGGGTAAGGAGGTCAAGAACAAGGGCCCTGCCGAGCAGAAGTGCGACCGTGACCGCGATGAGCCCGAGAAGGACAACCGCCCGTTCTGCGTCTACCACAATGTGCGCACTCACAACACCGAAGACTGCTAGGAGCTCAAATCACTCCGCGACGAGCGCTTGGGCCACCGTGAAGACCGTAACGACCACAGCGCCAGCTATGGAGGGGGTCGCGGTGGTGACCGATGGGACGGCCGCAATGGCAACCAGCGCCAGGCCTGGCATGACCAGCCTCGTGAGGGCACCTGGTGTGATCAGCCTCGTGAGGCGCACCCTCAGGCCAATGCTGCCCTTCTGCCGCTACCGCCGCCACCCCAGAGGAACGACACCAATCAGCATGATGAAGGGGCTGGGGGCTACCAGGAGCCTTGCGCGGTAGTCTGCATCCTCGGGGGAGCCCAGGCCCCCGTGTCCAATCGCCTCTTCAAGCAGTTCTCTCGTGAAGTGAACGTTGACCTCCCGAGGCCTGAGGCCGTGCGGCCCCTTAAGTGGTCACAATACGCCATGGCCTTCAACTCCAAGGGCCACCTCAAGTCCACGGCCACCGCTGACGCACTCCCCATGCTGTGCACCCCACCATCAGCAACGTTGCGATCACCGAGATCCTCATCGGCGGGGGTGCCGGCCTCAACGTCATCTCCATCGGGACCTTCGAGACGCTATAGGTGCCCTACGACCAGCTAATGCCGACAAGGCCCTTCTCCGGGGTGACGCCCCGTGTGACTACCACCTCTCGCGAGACGAAGGCTCCAAAGACCAAGCCGTGCCTCACCCGACGCCGCTTCACGCGAAAAGCTAAGTTGAACCACCTCATGAGCGCGGCTATCATCACTAGGGTTCCTTCTCCTCGCGGCCTTGGCGGGGCATGTCGGCTCTTTTTCGCGTAAGCCACTTGCATGTTAAAAGGGGGACCCAGAACACCGCGTCTCAGGGGTCCTCACTAGCTCTCGGTACCCCTCACCCCTGGCCTTGTTCCAGGCATCGCGACCTGACATACCAGCGGCGCCTGAGGCTCGCTCGGGGGCTGGGTCCTGACGACGTAGATCGTTTGGTCAAGCAAGAAAAAGAGGAGCAAGCCTCACGAGGAAGCCTTGGGAGGAAACATACGATTTGAACCACAAAAGCATTAATTAAAGACGCAAGAGTCTTAGTTTTTCACACGCCCCCACGGGGCCTACATTAATCGAGTGCAGATAGAAAAGGAAATAAAGATGCTTCGGGTGGGCGCGACCACCCCCAGGCGTCCGGCACGGGTGCAGGCGGCGCCCTAGTCGGAGTCCTCGTCTTCGCTCTTCATGCGGGGGGAGACGTCGCTGCTCTCGCTTTCGCTGGAGGGAGACGCATCGCCCTCGCCGCTGTCGTCGGAGGTGTCGCTATATTCGCTCTCCATGCAGCACCTCAAGCGGTCACCGGTGACCCCGAAGATCTTCACGAAGAGCGTGGCGGCCCTGTTGTACTTGAGCTGGAGGACGTGCCCGCGCTTCAGGCCGTGGGCAAGAGTGAACGACTTCCACCCCCGCTTCAAGAACATGAGGCCAGTGGGGGTAAACTCCGTCGCCACCCAGGAGGGGTCGTTGCAGCAGCCGTCCGCCTGCACCCACAGGCCCAGCGACGCGCAATCTGCCATCTCCGCCGCGAAGGAGTCTGGAAGCCGGAACCTGATGCAGGGCCGATGGTGCAAGCCCACGATGAACACGCGGACCGCCTCGGCGGAGTGGACTCCCGCTTGGGGAGGTAAGGCCGCCGCGCCGCCCCGGCCACCTCGGCCGAAGGCGCCACGCCCTCCGCGTCCGCGCCCACGGCACAGCCCCTTCCATAGCCGCTCAGGCCGGTGTCGGTGGCCGCTAAGGGGCGTCCGCGCCCTCGAGGCGGCACCTTGGGCACTGCAGCACGACCTCTCCCCCTCGCCATCGTCGCGGGAGCCGGTCGGGGCGTGGAGTAGAAAGGAGTTGGAGGAAGAAGATGAGCTAGGGGGTCCTTCCCCTCGCCCTTATATAGCACCCAAGGGAGGAGCGGCCTGCGCCTCTTCACCTTCGGAGGTGCACAAAGGATGCAATGATGGCCTCGCGCCGCGCGCGGGTAGGCTTTATGTCAGTCGGGCGGTTGCTGAGGCGTCGGGGGGGGGGGGGGGGAGGAAGGTGGGGGCGCAACCACGTCCCATCGTGCGACATGCGTCGAACCTGGCCTGCAAATGGTTGGGACCCGCACCATTTCGCCCCCCTAGCAGGCAGAGTCGTGCACGCCGGGGGCCCGGGGGCTACTGTCAGGCCCGTGGGATTGGGGGTACCCGGGCCCGTCTGCCTGCGACCCAGTGCGCGGTGCATTTCTTGGGCCGGGCGGACGGCCCACCACTAGGCTTCATGAGAGAGACCCTCACCTCATGAGGCACACATTGATGTTTGCTTGAACTATGTCGGTATTTCCCCAAAGAGGAAGGGATGATGCAGCACAGCAACGGTAGGTATTTCCCTCAGTGATGAGACCAAGGTTATCGAACCAGTAGGAGAACCAAGCAACACTATGTAAACAACACCTGCACACAAAGAACAAATACTTGCAACCCGACATGTTAAAGGGGTTGTCAATCCCTTTCGGGTAATGGCACCAGAAATTGGCAAACGGACGTGAGAAAGTTGTAATAGATTGATAGGTGCAAATAAAAACAAATAAAATTCAAAGAGGTATTTTTGGGTTTTTGATAATATAGATATGAAAATAAAAGTGGCAAATAAATAAAAAGGCAAATAGCAAAATAGATCTGAAAATATATGATGAGAAAATAGATCCGGGGGACGTAGATTTCACTAGTGGCTTCTCTCGAGAAAAATAGCATACGGTGGGTAAACAAATTACTGTTGGGCAATTGATAGAACTTCAAATAATTATGATGATATCCAGGCAATGATCATTATATAGGCATCACGTCCAAGATTAGTAGACTGACTCCTGCCTGCATCTACTACTATTACTCCACACATCGACCGTTATCCAGCATGCATCTAGTGTATTAAGTTCATGGAGAAACGGAGTAATGCAATAAGAACGATGACATGATGTAGACAAGATCTATTTATGTAGAAATAGACCCCATCTTGTTATCCTTAATAGCAACGATACATACATGTCGGTTCCCCTTCTGTCATTGGGATCAAGCACCGTAAGAGCGAACCCATCACAAAGCAGCTCTTCCCATGGCAAGAAACATCGATCTAGTTGGCCTAACTAAACCAAAGATTCGAAGAAGAAATACAAGGCTATAAGTAATCATGCATATAAGAGATCAAAAGACTCAAATAACTTTCATGGATAAAAACATATATCTGATCATAAACTCAAAGTTCATCGGATCCCAACAAAGACACCGCAAAAAGAGTTACATCAAATAGATCTCCAAGAGACCATTGTATTGAGAATCAAAAGAGAGAGAGAGAGAGAGAGAGAGAGAGAGAGAAAGCCATCTAGCTACTAACTATGGACCCGTAGGTCTACAATGAACTACTCACGCATCATCGGAGAGGCACCAATGAGGATGATAAACCCCTCCGTGATGGTGTCTAGATTGGATCTATGGTTTCTGGAACTTGCGGTGGCTGGAATTGATTTTCGTCGACTCCCCTAGAGTTTCTGGAATATTGGGGTATTTATAGAGCAAAGAGGCGGTGCGGGAGGTGGCCGAGATGGGCACAACCCACCTGGGCGCGCCTGGGCCCCCAGGCGCGCCCTGGTGGGTTGTGCTCCCCTCAGAGCCCCCCTCAGGTACTTTCTTGGCCCAACTTGTGTCTTCTGGTCCAGAAAAAATCACCAAAAAGTTTCGCTGCGTTTGGACTCCGTTTGGTATTGATTTCCTGCGAAGTAAAAAACAAGCAAAAAACAGCAACTAGCACTGGGCACTATGTCAATAGGTTAGTCCCAAAAAATGATATAAAGTTGCTATAAAATGATTGTAAAACATCCAAGAATGATAATATAACAACATGGAACAATAAAAAATTATAGATACGTTGGAGACGTATCAGCATCCCCAAGCTTAATTCCTGCTCGTCCTCGAGTAGGTAAATGATAAAAACAGAATTATTGATGTGGAATGCTGCCTAATATGTTCATCACATATTATTTTCTTTGTAGCATGGACATTTGGACTTTTATATGATTCAAAGCAATAATCTAGTTTTGACATGAAGATTTCAATACTCAAGCATATCAACAAGCAACCATGTCTTTCAAAATATCAACACTAAAGCAAGTTATCCCTAGCCCATTATGCTCAATCATTGATCCATTCATGAAACACACTCGCATATTAGCTACACCCAATGCTCAAGTACGATCATAGTGCCCCTTAGTTGGTGCTTTATAAGAGAAGATGGAGACTCAAAATAAAAATTGCATAAAGTAAAAGAACGACCCTTCGCAGAGGGAAGTAGGGATTTGTAGAGGTGCCAGAGCTCAAAGCGAAAAAAGTAGAGATAAAACATTTTGGGTGGCATGCTTTTCCTGTCAACGAAAATGATCGAGTAGTTCCCAATACTTTCCATGCTAGATATATCATAGGCGGTTCCCAAACAGAAAATAAAGTTTATTCCTTTTTCCACCATACTTTCACTTTCCATGGCTAGCCGTATCCACGGGTGCCTTCCATACTAACACTTTCCAAGGAATTTATTATTTGACAACATAAAGTAAATTCATTTTTCATTTCGGGACTGGGCATCCCTAATACCTTTGTCGTACTCTTGTGCAATGACAAGTGAATAAACACTTATCTTGAGAATAACACATCTAGCATGGAAATATATCAGCCACCCCCTACCGTTTCATGAGCGGTACGAGCACACAAAAGAGAAATTTATTTTGAAATTAGAGATGGCACATACAAATTTGCTTAGAACGGCTCAAAAATACCGTATATAGGTAGGTATAGTGGACTCATATGGCAAAACTGGTTTAAGGATTTTGGATGCACAAGTAGTGATCATACTTAGTGCAAATGAAGGCTAGCAAAAGATTGAGAAGCATCCAACCAAGAAACGAAAAATCTCATAAGCGAGCATTAAGCATAACTAACACCGAATAATGCACCACAAGTAGGATGTAATTTCATTGCATAACTATTGACTTTCGTGCTTGCATAGGGAATCACAAACCTTAACACCAATATTCTTACTAAAGCATAATTACTCATCAACATGACTCACATATTATATCAACATATCACAAAACTATTACAAGGAATCAAGTTTATTTTGTCCAATGATCTTCATGAATTTTTTTATTATATCCCTCTTGAATATCTATCACTTTGGGACTAATTTCATTTGTTGCTTTTGATAGCTCAAACAAATCTAAGTGAAGAACATGAGCATAAAATTTTCTTCTCTCAAAATAATTTAAGTGAAGTAAGAGAGAATTTCTATTTTTTTTACTAACTCTCAAATAAATCTAAGTGAAGCATGAGAGCATTTCTTCAAAAATACTAAAGCACACCGTGCTAAAAAAGATATAAGTGAAGCACTAGAGCAATTCCATAGCTCATAAAGATTTAAGTGAAGCATAGAGAGCAATTCTAACAAGTCATAGAATAATTTTGGCTCCCTCAAATAGGTGTGTCCAGCAAGGATTCATGACTTAAAATAAAAAGCAAAACAAGCAAAGACTCATATCATACAAGACGCTCCAAGCAAAACTCATGATATGTGACGAATAAAAATATAGCTCCAAGTAAAATACCGATGGTCGTTAGAAGAAAGAGGGGATGCCACTCGGGCATCCCCAAGCTTAGTTGCTTGCTTATCTTTGGATAATGGCTTGGGGCATCCCCAAGCTTAGGCTCTTCTTACTCCTTATTCCTTCATCCATCGTAATCTCACCCAAAACTTGAAAACTTCAATCACACAAAACTCAACAAAACCTTCGTGAGATCCGTTAGTATAAGAAAACCAATCTTTACTTTAAGTACTGTAGAAAACCCATTCAAATTTTGTTCTTGCATTATATCTACTGTATTCTAACTTTACCATGGCTTATAACCTCCAATACAAACCATAGATTCATCAAAATAAGCACACAATGCAAAGAAAATAGAATCTGTCAAAAACAGAACAGTCTGCAATGATACGAATTATTCTCATACTTATGTAACTCCAATTTTTTTGAAAAAATAGGAAAACAGAGGCAATTTGTATGTAAATCTTGTGTAAAAAAATTCAGAATTCTTCATCGCTTCTGTGAATTTTCAAAATTGTTTTACTGGACGCAAAAGTTTCTGTTTTCCAACAAGATCAAATCAACTATCACCAAAGCTATCCTAAAGGCTTTAATTGGCACAAACACTAATTAAAACACAAAAAACACAATCATAACAGTAGCATAATTTTGCAAACACTCAAGAACAGAAAGAAAAAGATGAAAATAAATTTTATTCATTGGGTTGCCTCCCAACAAGCGCTATCGTTTTACGCCCTTAGCTAGGCATAATGCAGAGATCTAAGTGTTGTCATTCATAGTTTTGGCAACTTTTGTAAGGGCTTTCTCAAACCCGGGAGGCTCTTTGCACTTCCCTAAATTCTTAGGAAAAGAAACCATCTTGAGATCTAAAATATCCAACCGGTTATTGCAAAGGGTAATCAAAGTATTCATGCGATTGAGGTTTCCACTAATATGCTTGAGGGGTTCATTATATTTTTGCAACTCGACCATATGTTTATGCAAATCATTCAACTTGTCTAAAATTTGAACTCCTTCTTGAGTAAAGCTAATCCCCTTTTTGGTTGGTGGAATTCCCAAAATCCCCTCTAAGATCTCATAAGCAGTATTAGCATCAAGTTCAATAAAATTTCCTTTAGCAGCAAAATCCAAAAGTTGTCTATGATGCAAGGCTAATCCTATATAAAAGTTCCGAAGCAAAACCCTTGCGTCTCCTTTAATATTGCTAATATGATAAGATTCCATTAGTCTATACCAAGCATCTTTCAAATTTTCTCCTTGTCTCTGCTTGAAGTATAGAACTTCAAAATCTGGAGATAGAGGAGGGGTCGTGCTAGACATAGTGTTAAGGTGGACAAGCAAGATCACACTCATAAACAGATCTGACGAGAAAACGGCGAACGAAGAAGAGGGCGAATAAAACGGCAAATTTTTGTGAAGTGGGGGAGAGGAAAACGAGAGGCAAAAGGCAAATAATGTAAATTGCAAGCAGATGAGATTTGTGATTAGGAACCTGGTAGATGTTGATGATGTCTCCCCGGCAACGGCACCAGAAATTGGCACGTGACCGGGAGACTATCTTGACTTGATCCTCCCCGGCAACGGCGCCAGAAATTCCTTTTGATGTTTGCTTGAACTACGTCGGTATTTCCCCAAAGAGAAAGGGATGATGCAGCACAGCAACGGTAGGTATTTCCCTCAGTGATGAGACCAAGGTTATCGAACCAGTAGGAGAACCAAGCAATACTATGTAAAAAGCACCTGCACACAAAGAACAAATACTTGCAACCCGACGTGTTAAAGGGTTGTCAATCCCTTTTGGGTAACGGCGCCAGAAATTGGCAAACGGACGTGAGAAAGTTGTAATAGATTGATAGGTGCAAATAAAAACAAATAAAATTCAGCAAGGTATTTTTGGGTTTTTGATAATATAGATATGAAAATAAAAGTGGCAAATAAATAAAAAGGCAAATAGCAAAATAGATCTGAAAATATATGATGAGAAAATAGACCCGGGGGCCGTAGATTTCACTAGTGGCTTCTCTCGAGAAAAATAGCATACGGTGGGTAAACAAATTACTGTTGGGCAATTGATAGAACTTCAAATAATTATGACGATATCCAGGCAATGATCATTATATAGGCATCTCGTCCAAGATTAGTAGACCGACTCCTGCCTGCATCTACTACTATTACTCCACACATCGACCGCTATCCAGCATGCATCTAGTGTATTAAGTTCATGGAGAAACGGAGTAATGCAATAAGAACGATGACATGATGTAGACAAGATCTATTTATGTAGAAATAGACCCCATCTTGTTATCCTTAATAGCAACGATACATACGTGTCGGTTCCCCTTCTGTCACTGGGATCAAGCTCCGTAAGATCGAACCCATCACAAAGCACCTCTTCCCATGGCAAGAAAAATCGATCTAGTTGGCCTAACTAAACCAAAGATTCGAAGAAGAAATACGAGGCTATAAGTAATCATGCATATAAGAGATCAAAAGACTCAAATAACTTTCATGGATAAAAACATATATCTGATCATAAACTCAAAGTTCATCGGATCCCAACAAAGACACCGCAAAAAGAGTTACATCAAATAGATCTCTAAGAGACCATTGTATTGAGAATAAAAAGAGAGAGAGAAAGCCATCTAGCTACTAACTACGGACCCGTAGGTCTACAATGAACTACTCATGCATCATCGGAGAGGCACCCATGAGGATGATGAACCCCTCCGTGATGGTGTCTAGATTGGATCTGTGGTTTCTGGAACTTGCGGCGGCTGGAATTGATTTTCGTCGACTCCCTTAGGGTTTCTGGAATATTGGGGTATTTATAGAGCAAAGAGGCGGTGCGGGAGGTGGCCGAGGTGGGCACAACCCACCTGGGCATGTCTGGGGCCCCAGGCGCGCCCTGGTACGTTGTGCTCCCCTCGGAGCCCCCCTCAGGTACTTTCTTGGCCCAACTTGTGTCTTCTGGTCCAGAAAAAATCACCAAAAAGTTTCGCTGCGTTTGGACTCCGTTTGGTATTGATTTCTTGCGAAGTAAAAAAAAGCAAAAAACAGCAACTGGCACTGGGCACTATGTCAATAGGTTAGTCCCAAAAAATGATATAAAGTTGCTATAAAATTATTGTAAAACATCCAAGAATGATAATATAACAGCATGGAACAATCAAAAATTATAGATACGTTGGAGATGTATCACACATCAGCAGGCGCCCCAGGTGGATCGGAGGCACCGCCAAGAGCCTTGCAAGGCCCTCTCGTGAGGCGATCTCCCAAGGTTGCCTCCCGAGGCCCCTCGCGAGGCGAACAAGTCAGGAGCTACCCAAGCCCGGTCGCGTGGTCCAGAGTCTTCACGTGGGTGACGCGCGAGGCAACGAGCGGTGCCAGAGGCCGCGCCAGCTGGCACGGATAAGGAGGCTTTCCTCTTTTGTGCTAAGGGAGCAAGGCCAGCCACCGGTTCCCAAAGTAATCCCCAAAGGTTGCCTAATCGGTGCAAGAAGACCAAGCCGACGGGCACGCAGGGCGAAGGTCATCATCGAGCCCACTGCTGCGTCACGGCAGGCGGCTTTTGCAGGCGAAGACCACCTTTAGTGAGGATAAGCTGCAACCTTGTCCCCCTTCAAACTGGCCATTGTGGCAACCCTTTTCGGCATGAGTTTTCGGGGGAAGAGGACTCGGGGCAGTATAAGAAGAGGGCAAGGTGCCACCGTAAACTGAGGATTCATTTTTGGTGAACTAGGAATTCTCTTTTGGGAAACTAGGGTCGATTCATTTGGCAACTAGAACCCAGCGCTTGTACTCCCACTCTTGCCAAGCAATCCCAGACAAGCAGGACAATACTAGGGAAAACCTTATACACAGAGTCTTATCAGTAGCGCGGGTTAAAGAGAGGCGCTACTGCTAATTAGTAGTAGCACGTTCTTGTTTCGAGCGCTACTAGTAGGTGGTTAGTAGTAACGCGTTCTGGTGAACCGCGCTGCTGTTATGGCCAGCCCGGGCCAAGGTGCCCATCCCCACTTAGAAGTAGCGCCTCTCTTGGACCGGCGCTACAACTATTGACTTTATCAATAGCGTTGTGCCTAAACACGCGCTACTACTAAGCCCATGTTATCATCGTCCTCCGCGCCTGACCTCTCAGTCTTCCCTCCTCACTCTCCATCTCCACTCTCTCTCCCACCCTTGTCGATGGCCTGCCCCCGCACTGCTCCGGTCGCCCTCCCCCGGCCCGCGCCCGCCCTCCCCCGCGCCCGCCCTCCCCACGCGCCACCGCCCTCCCCCATGCCTGCACTCTCCATCCCCTTCTTGGCCCCGGGCTACCTACCGTGTGAGTACCTCCTTCTCCTCTCAATTCACCCAAAAGCTAGGTATCTCTGAATGTGTTGGATGAATTAGCAAATGCAATATGTTCAGATTTTTTACTAGTTTTGTTCATATATATGAACCCTAGGTGTTCATATATATGAGCCCATTTCATCATTAGAGCACTAAATAGGTTTTTTGAGTACAATAGAATGTAGATATATGTAACCCTAGGTGTTCATATATATGAACCTACTACTAGTAGAAATCTTATAGATAAATGGGTGGATGAAATTAGGTTTTTTTAATGCTTGGATAGATAGATGGATAGCCAGATGGATTAAACTAGGTTTTCTTTAGTAATGCTTTGGATAGATAGATGGATGGATGGATAGCTGTTAGGGTTAGAACTAGGGAATTTTAGATAATACAAATTTTTAGTAAATATAGGTCTTTTGAATCAGTATAATAATGTTTAGTTGATAGCTTATAGAGTTTCACTAAGTCCTAAGATGAGGATAATAATGTTTTTGTTTATATTTTGTTTTTCCAGAAATCAAGGAGCCCCTGCATCATCCCCGCCGTCGTCCCCGTCACCGACCCCCTCCGACCTCGAGGTGAGACCAGCCAAATCCTCATGTCGATGATGATGTAGATGTTTTGATAGATGTAGTAGAGTAGTAGCTAGATGAGTAGCTGTGACAATTTCCATGGAATAGAAAATTTTCAATGTAGGTCTTTCAAATATGATGGAGATTTAGACATGTGATATGTAGTGTTGTGTACTACTAGTGCTTGCCCAAGTGGCCTATGTTTGCAGGGAACACCTCAGAGTGGCCTATGTTTTGCCAGAGTGTTGATTAATTTCCATTCCGGCAAATTTTAGGCGCTCAATATATGTCCTTTTTAGAAAAGGTCATGCCGGATTTTTCTGTGAATTTTGGCATGACTTGTGCTAGAATATGCAGGAATTATCGAGTGGCCTGGATTTTCTAGAAAGATAATTAAACGACATTTTGGGTTGACTTTAAGTCTGTCAGGACTCCACCATATATGAGAGAAGAAGAATGCCAACTATTGTAATGGGGGTCGTTCTTCCTCTTATTTCTCGTGATAGACCTTTTGGTAATGCACGGGAAGGAAGAGAAGAACGACCATCACCGAGGGTCGCAAATGTCAGAGAGGAATCAGTGAGGGAGAGTCTCCACCATATATGAGAGGACGAAGAATCCCGACTGTTGTCGTGTGGGTAGCTTCTTCTTCATTCCAAGGTGCTAGACATTTTGGTGTAATGCACTTTGGAATGACAGGAGTAGCTACCATCACCGACAGTCGCAAATGTCAGAGAGGAAGAATCCCAACTATTGTCATGGGGGTCGCTTCTCCTTCGTTCCCGTGTGCTAGACATTTTGGTGTAATGCACTCGGCGACGAAGGGAGGGGCGACCTTCACTGATAGTCGAATATATACACCACGTGAGCTGAGAGTTTTCAAGAAAAGACTCGACAGACCGATAGTCAACCCGTGATAAATAATAATGATCTAATTTAGTTTTTATAGTACATATATTGAATTTTAGAAGTTTAATCTTTGAATTATGAACATAGGAAATGTCTGACGACGACGATAGGATCCCAGAGTGCGACTACTGCGGCGACGACCGGGGTCTGTGCGACAGGCCTCACCTGGTAGACAGTCGGCGCTTCAGTATTAAGCTTGACGAGACCTTCGATGTTGAAATGGTACGCAACAACGACAAGTCTTTTTTCGTAATTAAGCATGACTTCTGCTTCTTCAACGTGTAATTTCCGTCTTTTACAATTCGACTAGCTTATCCCATGCCATGCAAGACGCTATGTCTTGGAGAAGCTGAATTTCAAAGATCATGAGAATATGGAGACAAAGATAGTTCACCTCAGGACCCATCATGGTTATACTTTTGATGTAAAGCTATACAATTTGGAGAGCGTATCCCATTTTGGTTGCTCGAATTGGGAAACACTGTGCAAGGAGTATGATTTTCAGGAGGGTATGCATGTCACCTTCGATCTTGGTGATCCTGAAGATGACATCGATGAAGAGAATATGGACATTTGGGTCCTTGTTGATACGCTTCCACTTCTACCTCTATGTGAGTTTCTCAAACATATTTATTAAGTAATTTATATTGTTTATTTCAAAATAGTTGACAGCTTATTTCCATTGACAGCTTATTTTCATTCTTCAAAAAATGTACGGAAGATGGTAGACAGAACCTACTACACTGATGGCGCTGAATTAACTTATGAGGAGAAAGATCATCTTATCTCATTTATTATTGGTGTTGAGAATTACAATATCAATTATGAAACTCCTGCACATTATGGTCAATACGTGCCACTAGTGCACATGTTGAACTACGGTAACATCCATGGAGATGGCATGGTAAGATTTTTTACTATTACGACATCCGTGCATCTTTTGCATATGTTCTTCTAAAGCTAAACAACATTGCTAACTACGACGTTATTATTATGTTTTTCAACAGAAAATCCCGAAGGATTGTGTGCCCGATCTGATGTTTTCAAAAGGTTGCCTTGATGTTATTAGCTTATGGCCAAGTCCGCCTAGGCTTCACCGCTGTTCATACCGGATTTCTAAAACCGATGAAGACATGATAATCAAAGAATGGAAAAAATGTATGAACAATCCTAGGGAGCTACTTGGAAGCAACATTGTGCGAAGCGCAAGAATTGGAGACAGGATAATCTCCATTCTCCATAATGGAGCGTCAGGGCCTATCTTGTTTTATGCTATTTTACCTTAGAGAGGGTAGTAGGTCCTAGCAAATACTCATGATCATGTGTTAAGAACAATTAAGTAGGGTTGGTTAGATGACTATGATGATGATGAGTATAACTTGCTATTATGATAACGATGATGAGTTATTAGATGACTATGATGATGATGAGTATGACTTTTTATTATGATAACGATGATGAGTTATTATTAATGATGATGATGCTTAGTTGTTATATGAGCATGATGAGTTATTATATATATATCAGTGGGTGAAAGAGACTACTGTATATATATAATAACTCATCATGATCATAAAATCATATGATGAGACTACTGTATAAAAGCAGTACAAATACAGCGCCAATATGCTGCATAAAAAATACAGGAAAAGTTAGCAGTAGCGTGGTTATAGAGGCGCTGCTGCTATTGACAGTAGCGCGTTTCGTGAGGAACGCTACTACTAAGTAAACTTAGCAGTAGCACATGTCAAAAAGTGCTACTGCTAAAAGTTAGCTGCAGCGCCTTGTCAGTAGCGCGCCCACCCGCACTACTGATAGACATTTGACCCGCGCTACTGCTAGGCTTTTCCCTAGTAGTGGGAGTAGGGTTTTACATCGCGAGGTGGCCCGAACCTGGGTAACTGTTGTGTTCATCATTCTTCTTTCTTAGCTCGTGCTCCCCGTAGCATCGCCGTGACATCGTGAGGATGGAGTAAGGCAGTAGGAACAAGCGCACCCTAGAGTTCGAACCTCTTGGGTCCCCAGAGCCCCGATTTTTGATAGAAAAGGCTACAACAGAGATAACTATTCTGCATAACTCCAAATGACCTAAAAATTTACGAAGAATTATTTTGGAATATATTAAAAATATTGGTGGAAGAAAAACCAGGATGGGGGCCACCAGGGAGCGACACGCTCAGGGGGCGCGCCCCACCCCCTAGGCGCGCCCTATGAGCTTGTGGGGGCCCTGGCAGGCCTCCGGTGCCCATCTTCTGCTATATGAAGCCATTTGCCCTAGAAAAAAAATAAGGACAAGACTTTCGGGATGAAGCGCCGCCATCTCGAGGTGGAACCTGGGAGGAGCACTTTTCCTCTTCGGCGGAGCGATTCCGCCGGGAAACTTCCCTCTGGGAGGGGGAAATCGAAGCCATTGACATCACCAATGATCCTCTCATCTTGGGAATACCAATCTTCATCAACATCTTGACCACAACCATCTCATCTCAAACCCTAGTTCATCTCTTGTGTTCAATCTTTGTCCCAAAACCTCAGATTGGTACCTGTGGGTTGCTAGTAGCGTTGATTACTCCTTGTAGATGATGCTAGTTGGTTTATTTGGTGGAAGATTATATGTTCAGATCCTTAATGATATTCAACTAATCTAATCTTGAACACTAATATGATTTGTGAGTAGTTACTTTTGTTCTTGAGGACATGGGAGAAGTCTTGTTATAAGTAATCATGTGATGTTGGTATTCGTTCGATATTTTGATGATATGTATGTTGTTGCTTCCTTTAGTGGTGCCATGTGAACATCGACTGCATGACACTTCACCATACTTGGGCCTAAGGGAAGGCACTGTGGAGTAATAAGTAGATGACGGGTTGCTAGAGTGATAGAAGCTTAAACCCTAGTTTATGCATTATTTCGTAAGGGGCTGATTTGGATCCATATGTGTCATGCTATGGTCAGATTTATCTTAATTCTTCTTTCATAGTTGCGGATGCTTGCGAGAGGGGGTAATCATAAGTGGGAGGCTTGTTCAAGTAAGAATAACTCCCAAGCACCGGTCCACCCCGATACGTCTTCAACGTATCTATAATTTTTTATCGTTCCATACTATTATAGTATCAATCTTAGATGTTTATTATGCAATTATATATCATTTTTTGGGGCTAACCTATTAAGCTAGTGCCCAGTGCCAGTTGTTGTTTTTTCCTTGTTTTTGGCTTTTCAGGAAATCAATATCAAACAGAGTCCAAACGGAAAAAAAAACTTTGGATTAGCTTTTTTCTGGACCAGGAGAGACCCTAGAAGGTTCGGGAGAAGATCTAACGAGCCACGAGGGAGCGATAAGCTCGGGAGGCGGCTTGTGGGCCCCTCGTGGCACCTCTTGACCTAATTCCACCTCTATAAATTCTCAAATATTCCCCATACATCAGAGAGCCACCCGAAATACTTTTTTTCACTGCCGCAAATTTCTGTTCTCGTGAGATCCCATCTGGAGGCCTTTTCTGGTACTCTGTCGGAGGGGGAATCGACCATGGAGGGGCTCTACATAAACCTTGCTTCCCTTCTGATGATGTGTGAGTAGTTTACCACAGACCTACGGGTCCATAGCTAGTAGCTAGATGGCTTCTTCTCTCTCTTTGATCTTCAATACAATGTTATCCTCGATGTTCTTGGAGATCTATCCGATGTAATCCCTTTTTGCGATGTGTTTGTTGGGATCCGATGAATTGTGAGTTTATGATCAGATTATCCATAAATATTATTTGAGTCTTCTCTGAACTCTTTTATGCATGATTATTATAGCTTTGTATTTCTCTCCGATCTATTGATTTGGTTTGGCCAACTAGATTGATTTATCTTGCAATGGGAGAGGTGCTTTGAGATGGGTTCAATCTTGCGGTGATCTATAACCTAGTGACAGAAGGGGACAAGACACGTATTTGTATTGTTGCCATTAAGGGTAAAACGATGGGGTTTATTCATGTTGCTTGAGTTTACTTTGTTTACAACATATCATCTTGCTTAAGGCGTTACTCCGTTCTTTATGAACTTAATACTCTAGATGCATGCTAGATAGCGGTCGATGGTTGGAGTAATAGTAGTAGATGCAGAATCGTTTCGGTCTACTTGTCTCGGATGTGATGCCTATATACATGATCATTGCCTAGGATATCGTCATAATTATTTAATTTTCTATCAATTGCCCAACAGTAATTTGTTTACCCACCATATGCTATTTTCAAGAGAGAAGCCTCTAGTGAAAGATATGGCCCCCGGATCTACTTTTTATCATATATTAAAACCAAAAATACCATGCTGCACTTTTTTCTTTATTTATTTTATTTTGTATTTTTGTTCGATCTATCTATCTATTACCATACAATTTAATCTTGCAAGTAACCGCCGAGGGATTGACAACCCCTGTTCACGTTGGGTGCAAGGATTTGTTATCTTGTGTGTAGGTACTGCTAATGAGGTGTTGCGTGGTTCTCCTACTGGATTGATAACGTTGGTTCTTAACTGAGCGAAATACTTATCTCTATTGTACTGCATCATCCTCTCCACTTCGAGGAAATCCCAACGCAGCTCACAAGTAGCACCCCCTAGATGGGAGGAGAGTTTCCCCTCTGGTCCATGGCTGCCATGGCTCCCGAAGGGCAGGAGTCCCTCCAAGATTCTCTGTGTGTGTGTGTGTGTGTTCTCTTCTGTTTCGCGTTCCTGTTTTCTGGCTGAAAACCGTTTCTTATGTTCCCAGAGATCCGTAACTCCAATTGGGCTGAAATTTAACATGATTTTTCTCGATATAAGCTTCCTTGCGGCTGAAGAAGGACTCCAACCGACTTACGAGGTGGCCACAAGGCAACCCCGCGCGGCCTAGGGGGGTGGCGGCGCCCTGATGCTTTGTGAAGGCCGTGGGCCTCCGTTTGCGTTGATTCCACCTCCCAAAAATCACATATATTCCAAAATAAATCTTCGTAAAATTTTATCGCATTTGGACTTTGTTTGATATGGACTTTCTGCGAAACAAAAAATATGCAAAAAACAGAAACTGACACTGGGCACTAGAACAATATGTTAGTCCCAAAAATAATATAAAATATTGCCCAAAGTATTTGAAAGTTGTAGAATACTGGCATGAAACAATAAAAAATTATAGATACGATGGAGACGTATCACGAACCACTAACCGGGCTTCAGCGGTAGTCTTATATAGAGTATGCTGTTCCCTGGGCTTATCACCTAGCTACGTTACATGTGCTTTAATACGTAATAATGCATGCCCACAAGTGGTAACAGATGCTCTTAATTGTCTATAATAAACGACTAGTAACACTAGGCTTCAATGATTAGTGAAGTCTCCTCCGTTGATGCTCCTGACTTCTGGCCTCCTCGGTAAACCGAGTGAAGGCGATTCGAGTGAGGGTATGCCCTTTGCAATGTGAATCGAGTGACCTTTGATTGAGTAAGGGAATTCTCTTTGCGGGTGCCCACACCAACTAACAAATCATCTTATTACTAGCATTGTCTTTGGCCATAAAGAATATGGGCTTAAGTCTCATTGGGCCTTAGCTGGACTTTATATTGTTGTGGGCCTACCCGGTGGGAGATAACCTCGTCAGTACCGGGGCTTAAGAAAAACATAGGAGTAGAGTGACTAAAGTGGGTTCTTTTGAGGACTTTGGCTTGAAATCTTTTTTTTTTGAAGTTCATACTAAAATACCTTTGTTTGTGCCCCTCTTTTCTATTTAAGTGAACATTATCATGGCTAGCTATATTAATTATAAAATAGTTACATTTTTCATGAGGCATTGCATAACGAAATCAAGGGGCTCATCGACCCAGGTACATGAACTCATACAATAAAACACTTCTTAGCGAGCTCATGCGACACAATGTTCGGGTCCCCCGTGCAATGATACAAGTGCAGTTCAACGTTTACTTGATGTCATGGACGGATAACCTAATGACGAGGCTGTATTTGTTTAGCTGGCTTATATGGACTACAAGTGCATAAATTTGGGCTGAAACGTAACATCTGCTACATAGGTACATTCTACATCTACTAAAGTATGGTACAATCAATAGGGGAATGATATGTATCACCTTTTTTTAGCATCTGTAACCTTTATTAAAAATGGATGTTCATAGGGATACAAATGATATCGGGCGTAGTAACAAGCCACAAGTGGCGCCAGGTGGACAAAGAAACCGCTGCTTTTGCAAGAGCATGCGCTTTGACATTAAACTTCCTATTCTCATGTACAAAACGAATATCCTGAAAATAACTAGAGCGATGATTTATTTCACTCAATACCGATGTGTAGTGACAAGGAACTTCAGATCCAATAATGGAGATCACCTCAGCACAATCCGAAGCCACGCAGATAGAATTCAGATTAAGATCCGCCACCAAAGCAAGGGCTTCATTGCATGCTTGTGCTTCTAGCGAGGGCGGGTCCGTAAGGCCATCGAAGATTCTGGCTGAAGCTCCCAGGAAAGCTCCTACTCTATCTCTGCAAATCACAGCTGCAGTGCCTCTGCTGCCGCATCTGGACACACCACCATCTGTGTTAATCTTCGTGTCGACGTCGATTGGTGGAAGCCATACCGATCTGGTTGCTCTTATCCTTGCACTTTTAGCTGCTACATGCAGGTCCTTGGCATCAGATGCAGGTCCTTACCCGAACGTGGTTTGTTCAAAGCCATGCAATCAAGATCCTCCAGAAACTTTGTGATAAAAACCGAGGTGCTCAGGGGGCTTTGGTACTGATCATCATGAATAGCACGCCGTCTCGCCCACCATATGGCCCACATCGTAACCAAGATTTGAACAACTTCCTTCTCTGTTAAAGTATCAATTAGCCAAAACATCCATAGTCTAGCATCCTTAGTTCGGTTTGAGATCATAACCTCTGTCGATTCCTCCCCGGTCAGTGCCCACACACATTGTGACATATGGCAATCAAATAAAGAGTGTCTCCAAGTATCCACCGCCGCATTGCATATAGAGCAAGCCGGCGTATCTATCATTTTCCTGTGGTTCCTGACCTCTCCAGTTGGAATTGATGTCTTGGCTAACCGCCAGGCGAAGACTTTGATTTTAGATGGGATGCTCAATTTCCAAAGTTTTCCCCATGATCTCCTGTCCGCCTCGCAATCTGAGTGCTCGGGTACATGCTCCAACTGTAGGAGATATGCCCTAGAGGCAATAATAACTGTTATTATTTATCTCCATGTTTATAATTAAGTTTATATTTCGTGCTATAACTGCTATGGTTCTTGAGTCTACAATAACCACGAGGCTCGGAGGAAAACTCATATGCACATGTGGAATAATAAACGGTAAAATGTATTCCTAGTCAAGCCTCTTAGACTAGCTCAAGTGTTGCATGATGATTACGTTTTCCTAATCATGGTCATGTCTATGCCAGCAATTTGAGGACACAATGTTAGAAGAACACTTGTGTTGAATCGACCCGATTGATGTTATGCTATGAGATATGTTCGTCACAAGTTAATGGTAAATAACACAGAGAAAGTTAATGTTTGCATAATTCCTTAGACCATGAGAGTATCGAGTTCCTTCATGCTTGCTTCATGAACTTTGGGGTTTGTTAAACATCATCCGTAAAAGGGTGGCTATTATGGCGGCTTACAGGTTCATGGAAAAGTATGACAAGGAACTAGATAGCTCAAGATTGGGATTTTCTCCTCCGACGATGGAGAGATATCCTTTGGGCCCTCTCGGTGTTACAGTATCCATCATCGTCTGGCTAGACACAGTGTGATTTGATCACAAGGATGCTGGAACACAGGAACGAGAACAGAGAACAAAACCGGTAACGAGGAAACTGGCATAGTGGACAAAGTTGTTGATCCACGGGGATGCCAATAAATCTCACCTCGAGTGTTTGTAACATATCGCGAAGCAACAGGAATAGCACACAACAACTACAGGTTCACTCGAATATTCATTCGTGTGTGTATAGGGATCAATATGGATGTCCATGGTTCCGCTATTGATCATTGATCGGAAAGAGTTCCTGTCATGTCTATACTTCACCGAACCTATAGGGTCACACACTTAAGGGTCATCTATCTGCTAAGTAGTGGACATGGAGTCCGGGAGATTGTTTCCGGAAAAGTTTCGGAGACGATACAAAAGTTTCAGAGAGTAAGACCGGAAACGTTTCGGAGACAAACTACATACCAAAAATGTTTCAGAATGAGTCAAGTTTTTTTCAGTGGGTGCCGGAAATGTTCTGGACCATCCAAAAAATTTCTGGATTTTTCAGACACTGAAAATATTTCATGAAAGGTTGTCATGAATAGTAAAGTGAATAGTGTAACACTATTAGGGTACAACCCCCTTTTGGTGGCTTTTTGGAAAGCCACCTTTTGGGGCTTTGTCCATAAAGTTTTGGAGCATAATTTGGGGAGGTGGGGCCCCTTTGTGCCAGCCAAAACGTCCTTGGTATGGGGGGCCCACCCAAGGGGCTTCCTCCCACTTTTGGTGGCTTTTAGGTGGAAAATATCCAAGGTTTTTTTGGTATTTTCAAGTGCCCTCTACCCCTTGCTTCCCACTATAAATAGAGGTGGAGAGAGCTCCCCATTTGACTCAATATCTCTCAAGCACATGCCATGCAATGATCTAGCTTTCTATCTCACTCTCCGCGAAATAGTTTCGTACGCCGAAAGGCTGTCTAGTCTTCGGTATGGCCTAGTTCTGGGCGACGAGGCCCCGCTGGATAGTTGACACCGTATGTGTGCAACCCGGTAGATAGGTCATAGTTTCAATCTTAGTTCGAGAGATAGCCTGAGGTTCTGTCCGAGGTTCTGCCCAAGCATCTGACCATGTGCCTCCCAATGGGCTGTCCGAGGGACTGATCGAGTTTCTGTTCGAGGGCCTCCCGGAGGGCTGTTCAAGGGACCGCCTGAGGAGCTATCGAGGGGAGTACATCCTTGCGGTTGGGAGGTTGTAAAATCCTAGCTGTGGGGATCTGCACCAACGATCTCCACCGACTCTCCTTCCGCTACGCTACTAGTCGGTAATGATCAGATCAAACCCTGTATGCATCTTCATAGTGGTCCTGGGCTAGTGCGTAGGTTGGAATTTTTTGTTTTCTCCTGCGTTCCCCTACACCAACCAGTCCATTCTCTGCTGTTTTGAAGAAGCCAGTAATCGGTATGCAGACCGTACTGAAAACATGCCCCTTCTATCATAGTGCCATGCCCAAAAATCAGCTTGAACTCGTATGCTCAACGGAATATTTAGGATCGCCTCCTTGTCCATTGCATAAAAATGTTCATCCAATACAGAAGTATTCCAACTAGCATTTGTGTGATCAATCAACTCTGACACTTGCTGCGGTAGGTTTGAGGTCTTTGGACACACCAGCCGCAATTTATGGTCTCACAGTATCCAATTATCGTGCCAGATGTTCGTCTCACTCCCCGTCCCGATCCTCTTGATGATGCCTAGTTTAAGGGTGTCACGTCCTTCGTGTATAGAGCGCCAAACTTGAGACAGATTTCTTCCCAACTCGGCTTCCAGAACATTGCAAGTAGGGTAATAAACTGCCTTGAGTATACATGCGTTGAGAGAGTCAGGTTGCTTCAATAGGCCCCAAGCTTGACGGGCAAGCAAGGCTAAGTTAAAAAGCTCGATGTTGCGAAAACCCATGCCTCCCATATACTTTGGTTGCGTCATGATCTCCCATGAGACCCATGCAATTTTCCTTTCTCCCTTCTTAGAGCCCCACCAAAACTTCCGGAGCAAGCCATTGATGTGTTGGCACAAACCTCGTGGTAGCTTGAAGCACGCCATTGAATATGTAGGTATTGCTTGTGCAACTGATTTGATAAGAACTTCTTTGCCCCCAACTGAAAGGGCCTTTTCCATCCACCCTTGAACTTGCTTCCAAATCCTATCCTTTAGGTATTTGAATGATCCCTCCTTAGCTCTAACAACATCCGAGGGGAGCCCCAAATACTTCTCTGACAATTTTCCATTTTGAACATCCAAGATTTGCATAACTTCCTTTCTCAAGTCATCAGAACACCGCTTGCTGAAAAAGATTGAAGACTTCTCTCTGTTAATACGTTGTCCAGACGCATCATAATATCTTTGAAGCAATACATTGACTCGCGCTGCCATCTCGGGCGTGGCGTCAGAAAAGAGCAAACTGTCGTCAGCAAAAAGGAGATGATTAACACACGGTGCACCTGGTGCTACCTGAACACCATGGATACTCTCCCCTGGAACCAAAGATTTCAGCAAGGAAGAGAGGCCTTCTGCCGCCAACAGAAAAGATAAGGTGATATGGGGTCCCCCTGCCGTAAGCCCCGAGTTGGCCTAAACTCCTCTAGCTTGCCTCCATTAAACATAACTGAAAAGGATACCGAGGTCACACACCTCATGATAGTTTCGGTAAACCGAGAGCTGATGCCAAGTTTCAACATCACCGCCTTCAAATATGGCCATTCAAGCCTGTCGTAGGCCTTCATCATATCAAGTTTTAATGCATAGAATTTGTTTCCCTTCAGCTTCTTGGTTTTCATATAATGTAGACACTCATAAGCAGAGATAAAATTGTCAGTGATCAAACGACCAGGTACGAATGCAGATTGTTCCTTAGAAATGATCTCGGGGAGAATGAGTTTGAGTCGGTTAGCCAATACTTGATGTGATCTTGAAGATTAAATTACAGAGACTTATCGGTCTAAACTGTGCTAAATTTTTTGGACTAGCAATCTTGGGAATAAGAACGGTTAAAGTTTTGTTTATCTCCTCCGGTGAATCATCACCACTAAGAACACGCAGTACCATATAGGTTACCTCATCACCACACAACTCCCAGTGTCGCTGAAAAAAGTGAGCGGGAAAACCATCAGGCCCGGGGGCCTTTGTAGGAAACATTTGGAAGAGTGCAGACTTCACCTCTTCCTTCTTATAAGGTGCACTCAACATGCTGTTCATTTGGTTATCAAATTTAACCGGGATGTGAGAAAGGACCTCTTCCATCCCAATGGTATTTTCTGAAGCATACAAATGCTCGTAAAAGCTTGTCGCCATCGCAGCCATTTCATCCAGGTCCGACGTCATAGAACCATCCGCTTTTTTAAGCTCCAAAATGCGGTTCTTGGACTTTCTTGCACTAGCCTTCTTGTGGAAAAACTTAGTATTACTATCGCCTTCTGCAAGCCATTGTACACGGGCCCTTTGATGCCACATGATCTCCTCCCGGTAGCACAGCTCGACCATCCGGGCTTCAACTTCCTTCTCTTCCGTGCTTGGTCCGACCCGCGTCGGTACCGCTCGCAAATCCTCCAACCTCCGACAAAGTTGTCTAAGTTCGGATCGAACTAAACCAAAAGTGGCATGCCCCCACTTTCTGTAATTCAATTGCCATGTTAGCCAATTTTTCTGAAAGGCCCGAAACTGACTGTGCCCTGCCGGTAGCTTTCCATGCATTTTCCACAACAGCCCCAAACCGGCCGTCCTGTTCCCACATACACTCATATCAGAAGGGCCGCTGAGCTACGCGTACACTGTCGTTAACCAACTCGGTTTCCAAAAGAATGGGAGAGTGGTCCGACTTGACAGTAGTGAGATGCTCTAATCTGGCAAAAGGGAAGAGTGCGGACCAACACGCCGATGCAAGAGCTTTATCGAGGCAAACACGGCAATAATGGCCCCCAACTACTTTATTCTCCCATGTCCAATCCATCCCCCTGTAACCCAAGTCCGCTAGGGCACAAACATCAATTGCTTCGCAGAAAGCCTCCATCTGCGCACTATCCCTCTCATTCGGTCCAATTTGCTCCTCTTTCCTAAGAATCTCGTTGAAATCACCAATACATAACCAAGGCAAGGTGCTTTCACCTCTGAGACGCTTCATCATATCCCACGTTTTATGCCGGAGGCTTCTATTTGCTTCACCATAAAAACATGAGAGCCGCCACTGATCCTTCATTGGCTCCTTAACCCATGCATCCACATGATACTGCGAGAAGTTTTTTATTGAAATATCCAGAGAATTTTTACAAAAGATACAGATGTCGCCGCTACGGCCATAACTACCTACTCCAAAACTGAAATCAAAACCTAAAGAGAAACGAAGACCTTCAATACGACTCTTCGGCAGTTGAGTTTCAAGTAAAAAAAGAATCGACGGCGAACTCCTCTCCACGAGATCGCGGAGTTCTCTGACCGTCGCGGGGTCGCCAAACCCGCGACAGTTCCAGCAGAGTGTTTTCATTGGGCCTGGCGGTACTCCTGCACGGAGTCCGCCAATAACGCCGTCTTTCTGTCCTTCGCCGGTGAAGCCCCTTTCTTTGCTTTCTTCAGTTCCCCCGGAGACACATATGCCGGTGGAGGCGGCGGTATAGCAGCTGGAAAGCTCTCAAGTGTCACACCTGCAGCTCCCATCTCCATCACCACTACTGCTCGAGTTTGGTCATTGATGACTGGTTCCATCCTCGTGTTGTTCCTCTCGCCAGAGATATGTTGCTGCTAGCAGTAAGGGCAACATTCAAGTTACGCCGTACCGCTGGCTCCTCAGTACTCTCAATGCTAATTGGTGCACTAGGTTTCATTGGACTAGTCACGTCTTCATCAAACTCCTCTCCCTTGTCAAAGCTAGCCTCCTGGGATGACCTCTTGCGTGGTGGTGAACGCTGACGGGGAGGTGGGTCTCCCCGGTCTCGTGGTGGAGCTCCGCCGCAGCCAGCCCCAAATCTGCCTTGCCCCCTGGGCCAGCCCCCTCGAGCAGTACGTCCAAACTGCTGCTGTTCCGGAGTCGATTCCTTGTGTTGGGCCAGCATCCAACTTCCAAACTACCGTTGTTTTGGTTCCCAAACACCATCGCCGCATTCTTCATGGTTGTGCCCCATGAATCCGCATACCTGACAAAAGTAGGGCATCTTCTCATATTTGACTGGGAGTAAACGGCGCCTCTCGCCCACAACATTCAGTGGCGTGACTCTGGTAAGGGGCTTGTGCACCAAAACTCTTGCGCGAACTCTGACGTAGTCACCCTCGTAGTATAGCCTTGGAGCAAGTAAAATCTCCTTCACTCTACCAATTCGGCGAGCAAGCTGATCCACAACTTCTGCCTTGCGGTATAGATCAGGGATGTTGTGGATTTGAGCCCAGACGTATAGACCATCAAAGATAACCGAGGCCGAGTCTGTCTTGCCATCGTAGTCCTCGATCAGAAGACCCATCCCCTTGAATAGCCATGGGCCGCCATGAACGACCTTCTTCCAATCGCCCAAGCAAAACATCTGGAACACAAACAAGTTATCTCCTGCCTCTCTGAATTTTGGCACATGCGCTAGTCCCCAGATCGATTTCAGAGTCTCAAACATTGCAGTGGAACTAAAACGACGCATCGTATGCAGTTTTCTGATCGCCATCCATCGTGCCTCTGCCTCGAACTTCTTCACCTCTTCTCCCCCTACAACCACGTCATCCAGCTCCTCCTCCTTCACATTAAGGTGCTGAAGCATCTCCTCCAGATTCTTACCGGTCCAGCCGGTCGTCGATGAGGACCCTTCCGAAGCCGCCATCTAGGGTTAGGGCTAGTTGGCCGTCAAGCAGAGAAGCGAACCCAAAAAATGATCCCACGCCCACAGCAGCAGACCAGGGTGGTGTGCGCTAGCAAGAGAAGGATCAGCTGCGAGGTAAACTCACAACGGCGATGGGATCGCCGCCAGAGGACAAGAAACCCTAAACGAGAGGGTAGAGGCGACATGATCGTTTTGATACGTACCGCGCCGGCCTATATGTATCACCTAGAGCCATCCATTAGCAATCGCTCATAGCCATCCTGGTAAATGGCCCAGGTCCAGCACATAATAACAAGGTCTCGCTCAGATCTCACGAACGGATTTGTTTTCCCCAAAAAACATATGGGTTTCCTCGTGTATTTCACATACGGTTTTTTCAGATTTTGTTTCCTTGTTTGCGAATTTTAAAAATCTTCACTAATTTGAAAAATGGTTCATTAATTTGAAAAATATTCCTGAGTTAGAAAACAAAATTTCATGAATTTAAAAAATGTTTGCGAATTTTAGAAAATATTCGTGAATTTGGGAAAAATATCCATAATTTTAAAAAAAATTCAAGAATTTTAAAAACATTCATAAATTTAAAAAAAATTCAAGAATTTGAAAAAATGTTCACAATATGAAAAAAAGCTATCACAAATTCAGAAAATGTTCCCTAATTTTAAAATTTTCAAAACTTTCACAGATGTCACACTCGTGGGCCACTCCCATTATCCATGCTCCGTTGCTCCTTCGTTCGGCCGGCTCGCTTCGCTTTTTTTCTGTCGCCTTCTACTCGTACTATTGTACTGTCTCAGGAAAACGAGTTCCCTTTTTTTAAAAATAAAAAAGTTGACTGGTTTAATACTACCTCAGGAAAATAATTTTTTGGTTTTTCAGATTAAAAAAGTTGACTGATCTAAAAAATCACGGATTATAAAATATGTTTGTGAATCTCGAAATGGTTCATGATTCTGAAAAAAGAATAGGTGGATTTGAAAAATAGTTCACAAATTAGAAAAAGATTTTTCGAATATGAAAAAGTTCAAAATTCCATTTTTTTTACAAATTTTAAAAATATGCACGCATATAAAAAATGTTCATGAATTTAGAAAGTAGTTTAGAAATGTGAAAAATTATAAATTTAAAAAATATTTATGGATTTATTAAAAATCATGAATTTAAAAAGTGGAAAAGTAAGAAAAAATATTAAAAAAACATGTCAAAAAACTCAGAAAAGAAAAACAAAACCTACCAGAACTTCCCAAAACTGGTCTGGAAGCTCCAGAAGCTCGGGACGAGCTTCTACCGAAACGTTAGATGGCCCGTCCTATTAGAAAGCGCGTGCACTGCGTAAGAATTGCTCGCTATTTGACGCGCTAAGCACCAAATAGGATTTGGCCTTCTTGACTAGTGATGACTGATGAAATCACTAATTGAGGAGTACTCACTGCAAAGATCACTTCCATCTTCGCAGGTTACGACAAGTGGCGCGCTGCATGTGCGCCACTCGTCGCAACCTGGGAGTTTTCCCTTTTTTCGTAGATCCGTTTATTCAAAACGTTTTATCTCTTAAACCGTGCGTCCAAATCTCGAACCGTTTTCACCGTTGGATTCCTCGCGTCGAGATCTTCAAAATTAGATCCCATGTTGATAGGTTTTGACGAACTTTTTGTCACGAAAAAAAACGGACAAAAAAACCGAACCGGGAGCACGGGTTTTTTCCTTACCGAAAGAGGCACGCCCGTGCCTCTCGTGAAATCACAACCGTGCCTCTCGCGGAAGCAAAACCGTGCCTCTCGCGAAAGAAAAAAGAAGAAGAAAAAACGTGTTTTTTTTCGTTTTCGAGGAGGCACGGTCGTGCCTCTCGCGAAAGCACAACCATGCCTCTCACGGAAGCAAAATCGTGCCTCTCGTGAAAGAAATAAAAACTGAAAATATTTTTTTTTCGTTTCCGAGAGGCACGGCTGTGCCTCTCGCGAAAGCACAATCGTGCCTCTCGCGGAAGCAAAATCGTGCCTCTCTCGGAAGGAAAAAAAAAAGAAAACGTGTGTTTTTTCCGTTTCCGAGAGGCACGGCCGTGCCTCTCGCGAAAGCACAACCGTGCCTCTCACGGAAGCAAAACCGTGCCTCTCGCGGAAGGAAAAAAAACAGAAAACGCATTTTTTTCTTTCGTTTGTGAGAGGCACGACCGTGACTCTCGCGAAAGGGAAAAAAAGAAAACGTGTTTTTTCGTGCAAAATTTTTTTTTGGTCCAAAAGTTAAGGAAGACAGGTGGAAAACCGAAACGTCGAGAAAAACAAAAAAAAACCGTTTAAAAAGCCGAAAACGCGTGCGAAAAAAAAAAGAATTTGGAGGGAGCGTCCAGAGCGCGACACGTGACGGGTGGTTGAGAGCGTGCCAAGTGGCGCTGATTGTTGTGAGGCTTCCGAAGGAGCGCTCGTCAACTAGTTGCTCTCGATGACTGATGAGCTATTGCTAAAAAGGGACTAGTAAAAGATAAGCTATTGAAATGGGCCTAAACGGGCTGGCCCACGTACGTACGACTAGTGATGATCTATCGAAATTTGTCGCCTCGCTTATAGGACAGGGATGTTTGGTCTATGGGTGTATATACCACCCTATATAGAAAAAATAGTAATTAAATGAAAATTCAAAAAAATTTGAAAATATTTTTGAAATAAACTTGGCCTTCCATTGTACTTAAAAAAAATCCACAAAAAGTAAAACCCCCGTTGACTTCTTTAAAAAAAAACAAAATTTTCGACCAATATAGATCTATACCTATACCTATACCTACTACTATTAAAGGGAATAGGTATTCTTGGTTTGGTTTAGTCCTTTTCGTTGATTTCATTTGGTTTGAGCGCACGCTAATGTTTTTCGTACAATTCGCTCGCCTTCTATGTGCTTTCATAGATGCCGCGAAAAATAATCGGGTCAAAATAAATCAACATTATGGGAATTGAACAGAGGACCTCTTGTCTGGCTCTTCAATGTAACAATCAACGAGCTATGCATCTTTCACGTTTCCTATTCCCACCCCGCTCTTTTACAATGATTCCCACCAGTAAATATATGAGCGGCCCCAGGAATCAACCAACAGACGGTTAAAACAAAGGAGAGCAGTCCTCATGTTTAGGGCGAGCTAATTAATGGAATGAGCTAATTAAAGGAAGGATTGTGGGCTTAAATAGAATATTTAAACGGATGTGGCTAATTAAAGAAAGAATTATGGGTAAACCTTTTGAATAATTAAAAGAAAGATTGTGGGCTTAATAGATAGAATATTCAAATATATGGGGCTAATTAAAGGAAGGATTTGAGGTAAAAAGGTAGGATAATTAAAAGGAAGGATCCGTAGGCTTCAATGTGATGGGGCAACTAAATTAGAAAAGGAAGGATTTGAATCCCGACTAAAACGGGTGAGGGCGTCGTGGTAATTAATGGAAGGACTATACTTAAATGGAATTAGTGGGAGATTATGCCCGGTAAAGAAAATATGAACGCGGCTAAATTGCAACATGTTCTTCGTAGCGAATCTGGTACTATGGAACATTATGCTTGCACAAAACATCAAATTTTTCCGTTGCAACGCACGGGTATGTGCTAGTAGTGACCTATAGTATCAATTTTTTTCCCTGAAGTCACCGCTGTTATTTTATTCGTGAAAATTTATATACTAGTGCAAAAGAAAGTCAAGTTTATTCTGAAAAAACTTCTAAACTTTTTTGACTTTTTTTGCAATTTTTGTTCTCCATATAAACCAAAGGGCATTTCCCCTCGCTTATAGCCATTTGCAACAGTTGACATTGCCTTCAAAGATGTTGTGGTTTTGAATTTCTTCAATTTTTTTTATGGTTTTCAACACGCTCAAAAATACATCGTTGGCGTTGTTTACACGCCCTGCGTCATTTCATCATGCATATTGAGTTATTGACCGGTAAGCAGGGAGAATCTTATGAGTTTCATATACAAATGATAAAATGCCTCCATACTACTCTTCCCCATAACAACCGATGAAAACACCTTTTGTAGATATATTATTGATTTGCGCCTAGAAATATTGTAGAAGTATCAACATTTTAAGCAGGTTGGATCACTGACCATTCATCACCACCCAAGAGCTAACTGACGAAAAAGACTAGGGAGGAGTGGTCTTTTCAACACAGACTTAAGAGCCAGCTGACGAAAAACAGTGCACTCCTTTTGGCTAAACATGGAGGAATTCAGACTTACTTTAGAGGTAGATAAATCGAAATAATTCAGACCATTCATCACTTGTTTTATATCCAGACCTCGACTCTTCTTACGTTTCTACGACGACAATATGGATGATATGCAAAGGACGAGGTAAAAACGTTACTGCGTAGCCAACTCTACGGAAGCTCGACTGATTAGCAACTGGTTTACTGCACAGGATTAAAGAAGTCACGAAAAGGTTAGGCGCACGACGACGAGGATTACGTACGCAGATTAGCAGCAGTGTCATGTCATATAACCGAAGTTAGTAGTAGTAGCTAATAGGCTAGTTGAGTTGCTCTTTTGAGATCGGTTTGGTGGCCACTTTTACTACCTGGAAGCAGTTGAGCCTCTCCAGCTTTTGGCCAAAAGGCCATCTGGGCACATGACCTCCAATTTGAGCGAGAATTGACACCAAAAGGCGACCACAATGGAGAATGAAGAGAGAGAGAGAGAATGAGAGAAGGATTGGACTTGCGTGTGAGCCTGTGCTTAATGGAAGATCACCATGATGCTGCCTGTGGTCCACGGCTTGGCATACATAAACAAGGGTTTTGGCCCACACAAAGCCTAGATCAACAGTACCACTGTACTCTTTTCTGCCCACACGGCCCGCATACACACACTCAAAACGCCCCCCTTCTCCGCTCCCACCTATAGCAACGCCCGATCACACGCACACACCTATACTCACACATGCACACCGGCGAGCTTTTAAAGTTGGCAAGAGCACTAAATCCTCTTTGATCAGCCTCAAGATCTCTAGCAAGCTACGTAGCTAGCTACGAGGCCAACCAATTAGGTCGACACCTCCACGTTCCGGTACATGTCGTGGGCACGAGCTGGGGAGGGGAGGGTATAGTGGTGGTGTAGTACAACCAAAAGGCAAGGCGCCTACTGTTTGCGTTAAACATCTCATCTACTGGCACCCCTTCAAAGGAGCTCAGGGACAACATGCACGATTTATATTGTTCATAAGCTTTGGCATATGCTTAAAGGTCTCTTTCACCTACAATAACATCAACCCCTACCACACCACGCCACACCACTTGACATTACAAATCCGGACGCCACGAACTCCACAAAAAGCTTGGGTAGCTGCCACACACACACACACATGGAGCCAGCTAAGTTAACCGAGGTCGTTAATTATGAAATCGCATGTGTTGCCCATCATGCATGCACCCATGCATGGTGCTACTGCATGCAGTGTAGTGTGATGCAAGTAAGGCGGTAATCCAACTGGTTTACCTCCCAGTCCCAGAGTTATTTGGTAGATATTAACAAGAAGAAATCATTTTGTGGACTTCCCTTTGTTGCAGACTATAGGCAAGCTTCAGAAATGAGCGGCGTTTATTATAATTGTGCGATCATTCTGTGAATTCTGAAGCAATGATGCTGCGAGATTTATGCATATATAACCGTATAGAATGGCATGGGGCTGGGGGCTAGCTAGCGGCGCGCACGCCAGTTGACGGCGTGGTACGGCTAAATTTTGGGAGTACTACTACTGATTATGCGCCCCGTTAAGGCTACAGTCTAGCTTTGAAATCTGCTAGGAAAATCCCGAGCAGCATTCTCATGGGGAAGACCCATTAAACAAGCGGGAGTGCGTGGGAGATGGTTGAAAGATAATCTTGTGCGTAGTGGACATCTATCCCCAGCAACATAAATAAAACAAACGGGCTCGGCTTAGGTTGAGCCCAGCTGCAGCAGGACTGGTAGTAGTGGAGTGTGCCTTCAATTTATTTGCCCGTGTGTGTGTGTGTGTATCAAATCAAATACTCCAGCAGTGCTGCTACTAGTGTATTGGACAGTGATGATTCAGCACCATATATACTCCTTAATTTACCTTGTATTAATTAACTAATCCATGAAAATCATCGTGGAACATATCAGACTACAAGTAAGTGATGAGCAAATTAAAGGAGAAGATTCATTGGTTGTAGATTGTTTGCTCCTCGTAGCTACTACCAAAGATATGATGCGCTCAACTGTCCACGTGTGCCCCGCTGCTTCGTGGGAGGAACAAATAAGACATCCTTAGATAAGGGAGTGAGTGAGTGAGTGGCCTTGCTCCCGCTTGATGGAAGGAGGGAAAGGAGGAGAAGGAACACATTGTACGTGCCCATCTTTACGTCAAATCCATAACGCCAAAGCACTAGTAGCCAACATAGCTACTAGCAACGAACCATAACCCATACCCATACAGAGAACAGAGAAATCATTAAAGGAAAAGCAAGGCCCTCCTAACGCATCATAGGCTCCATTAGATTGGAGGAGGCTCGGGTTTATCCTCACTACCCTAATCTCCCTCCTTGGTCTTTGTTGCTATAGTTTTTAGCAGTAGTTGCAACGGTGGTTGGGTGGCGAGTATGCGTCCGCCCATGGCACCACACCACGGCTTAAAGCTCTCTCTCTGCTAGTGGAGGGGGAATGGGGCCTTGCTGGCAATCATTGGTCTACTCATTGATTACTTGCGCTCAGAACTTTCGTGTACTCATCATGATCAGGACAACATGCACTGCAAGCTCGCCGCTCCGCTCACTTTCTCTCGCACACACGCGCCCCCTTCCTTCTCCGAGGACAAAAGGCCGAGTGAAATATGGAATGTAGGCCGCTGCACGGAATTCTAAGATTTTCTTTACAATTCCGCACCAATATCAGTGGCCCACTTGGAGGAGTACCTTTCTGGAAGAAGATAGGAGAAGGAAAAATTAATGGAGTTCTTACTAGCAGCAAGTGTGAGCATAGCATGTGTAGGAGAAAAAGTAGGGGGTGATCCATCCATCTGTTGGTGCGATTCGCACGTCTTTTTCTCTGGACGGAAGGTGTTTGAACAAAATCGGAACGTGGATTGCGCTGCCTGTACCAGCCAGCTAATCCCACAGCTGCTGTAATTAGGAAATCGTAAAGAGAAAGATGCATCGTACGTACTAGCAAAAATTGTATCTTTTTTCTTCACAAAGGCATCATTTCACCCTGTAAAGGGAGCAGGGGGGAGAGTGATGCTCTCTAAAGGAGGCGGGCCGGGGAAAGATGGGCAAAAAAATAAAAGAGGCCGAAGCGCAAGCAGAGGGAATTAACAGAAGAGGAAGTAAACTAGAAAATCGGAAGGAAGAAATGAGAAGAGGAGGGAAAAAAAAGTGTGAAACAAACACCTTGTCTGATTACAAGTCATCCTCGGTGATGCTCTCCAGGTGCGGCCGCCACACGGCCACGCGCCCGCGCCGCCGGTCCCTGGCCGTCGACGCCTTCTCCTTCATGATCTCCGACAGGTACCTCTCGTTCGCCAGCAGCCGCTCCTTCTCGCCCTCGGCGCTCTGGGACGCCGCTGGCGCGTTGTTGCCGCCGCCGGCCTCCGCGGACTCCTTCCTCCTCCGCCGCCTCCTCACCGCTGGCGCGGCCGCAGTTGGAGCGGGCGCTGGCGCCTTGGGCTTGGCGGCGGGCTTGTCCGGCGCGGGGGCCATGACCGGCATGAGGAAGTAGATCTTGCCCTTCTGCAGCTCGGCATTGGGCGGCAGGATGACGGGCTTCTGCACGACGATGCCGCCGCCGCCGTCGGCGGGGCAGGTGGAGGGTGGCTTCCGGAGGACGTGCTTGGGGTAGGCCTTCATGATCTCGCCGGCAAGGACGGGCTCGCTGATCTCCTCCACCCGGCCATTGGAGTGCACGATGCGCACCACGTCCAGGGCGCCGCACGGCAGGATGCACGCGATGCAGCACCGGATGGTCTCCATGACTCTCACTCAACTGAACCGATCGACGACCGACCGGTCAACCTCTACCTCTCTCCCGGACCGACCCTTGCTCTTCCGCTATCCCTATCCCCGTCACCCCCGGTCGGCCGCTGCGCCGAGCTGGCGAGAGCTAGCTCATAAGGCGGCCTGCTACGGTGGGAGGAGCTGGGTGATGTGCACTCTACACCGACGAGCGAGCTGAGACTGAGAGAGAACCTCACCTGGTATCGGGTCCTTTTGGTGCGGGGGTATGTTCGAGCTTTTTATATAGGGGTACCTTGGCAGGATACTGGCGGAGCTCTGCTGTAGGGATACTATATAGACGACTCTGTATTGTGTACAATGCTGTATGGGGCAACAGGTTCTGTTCTTTCTGCTGTGTCTGCGCGGCCTAGCTCCTGATCACTCGGGTACTCACCAGTCAACAGTGCTACTGCCGCTCCTGACGGCCACACCCACACCGCTACGACTCACTTGCTGGCTTAATTTGTAGAGTGAATTAGGATTGAGCGTGTCTCTACTCATTTTAGCCTTTTCATTTCTCTTATCGTTTTGGCTTTTGAGAGGGGCCCCGTGCCTAAATCATTGCCACCCCTCAATCGTGTACTTTGGTTAAGGCTGGTTCTCATGGGCTCATCATGCCATGCCATGCGAGAGTGGAAGGCTCTCTGTAAAAATTCAGCTTCGTCCATCCAATCGTGGTACGTGCAGAGCGTGATTTCAATCTGCAAAGAAGGCACATGGTACGTGCGGTGATTTGAGGGCTGGGCATGCATGGACCGCATGGCGCCCGCCAGCTTCCGCCGTCACTGTTGGCATGATTGAAGGCCGCTTGATATGTTTCTCATTTAGAGACCTGTAGCGGACAAATATGCATTTAATTAGGGGACAAATACCATCGGAGAAGGAGCTGTGTCTCGCGCCCATGCCAATACGCATCTCAAGGAATTCAATTGAAAGGAATTGTTCTACAAAACGAAAGCTCTCGCTTGATCGCGTCCAACAGTTTTCCTTGTATACACCATCGTTCTACAAAACTGGTGGGTTGACAAATGCCGCATGATATGCATTGTATTTCCAAGGATGAGAAGAGAAATACATGATATGCATCGTATATCCTTCTATGAAAGGAATTGTTCATGGCATTACCACACAGGGCATGGGCTTTAGGTAGAGGAATACATAAACCAAGATATACTGAATGGGTCCATGAATAAGTATGATCACATTTGGGTAGAAGATCGTCCCAGGAAAACGTTCGCCGGGTGATGGGTGGCAAACGAAAGTGGTCTCCTGGCAGTTTTCGCTGTATTTAAGGGCGTGGGGTCGGCAGTTTGTACAAACTGCCATGGCAGTTCTTTTCTTTAGGGATTTGGAGATGTAAAATTAGGTGTTGTATAATTTACACCATTAAAAAAATACATTTTACATCTTGAAAAAAGACAACTCCAACAGATAATGTATATTGGTAATGTAAAAGTCCAACTCCAATAGATAATGTATCTGGGTGATGTGAAACCGGCCGACGGTCGCTCGGCTGTGTACCGCCGCTGTAATCACTGTACAACCGCACAAATTGAAATAAAAACATCTCGAATTAGAACTTAAAATTTCACTTCTCCACAATATCAAATTGTTACACAATTCATCAAATCCACAACATCAAATGCAATACAAATACAACAAAGTTCTTGCACAATACAACAAACAAATAATGAAACTAGTCGGGTTTTTCGCCATGCCATTTTCAGTACTCCTCCATCAAATCTTTTTGAAGTTCATCATGTGTGTCGGAATCTCGAATTTCATTGTACACCTTCACGGAACGTCTGATTCGCTCCTCTTTTCTCATCGGCATAACGAGTACGCCCATGAGACAATAGAAGGTGTAGTGTAAATCTTGTCCACGCTCATTCTCAACGGTCATGTTATGCATGATCACGCAAGCAGTCATGATGTACCAAAGGTTTTTTTTATCCCAGAATCTAGATGGTCCACGCACAATAGCAAATTGGGATTGCAAAATCTCAAAAGGCCTCTCTGCATCTTTCCTAGCCGCCGCTTGAGCATTGTGAAAGTAGAGCTCTTTCTTACCTTGGGGTTTGGATTGGCTTGACAAAAGTACTCCTCCTCGGGTAGATCTCATCTGCAATATAGTACCCATAGTTGTATGTGCGACCATTTGCTTCGAAGGTCACTGATGGAGCTTCTCCATTGGCTAACTTGGCAAAAAGAGGTGATCGGTAGAGCACATTGATGTCATTGCAAGATCCAGGCATCCCAAAATACGAATGGCAAAACCATGTTTCTTGATCGGCAACGGCCTCAAGAATGATCATGGCATCCTTCCCGCGACCCTTAAACTGTCCATGCCATGTTTTGGGACAATTCTTCCACTTCCAGTGCATGCAATCGACGGATCCAAGCATACCTGGAAACCCACGAGCTTTGTTCATACCGTGGACCAAACACTTCTACCACAATCTTTGAAAATTGTTTGACATAAAAGATAGAAGTGCTCGCTGCCATCGCCAAATTGTCATCAATGAAATCAGCTGGAACACCATAGGCCATCATGCACAAAGCGACAGTGACCTTCTGCTCGATGCTATGTCCAAGCAAACCAGCACAATTCCTTCTCTGCTCGAATGATCAATCATGTTGCTTCACGGAGTTGCAAATGTGGATAAACAAATCTTTGGACATCCTGAAGCGGCGACGAAAGTACCTCTCTGGAAAAACAGGTGGTGTGCCAAAATAGTTGCGCATCAACCTCTTGTGCGCCTCAACCCGTTCTCTCTGGATGAACTCGCGGCCAAACACGAAACCGCCATGCTTTGGCTTCTTCTTCTTGTGCATCACCACTAAAATAGCAATATCCTCTTCTTTGTTCAAATCAAATTTATCATCCGACGAGGAATCATCCATGAAAGAGGAGTCGCACGAGCTCATCTACAATGCGGAAATCATCGTCACACTACATCCTCATGCCCGATTAAAAAACCTCCAAGTTTGCACGATATTTTTTACCTTGGGGGAATTTGCTCGAACACGTTGCGGTCGAGGTGGTAGAAATTGGCCGACGTCGGGCCGGGCAGTTGATTGGCGGCAGTTGCAGACGACCTATGGACAGTCGCGACGCAGCAGGAGAACACCGCTCACGGCGATGTGTCGGCGGCTGGAACAACAAAGATACTGAAGGCGGCTCCGCCCGCTGGCGGGCAGCGTCGCACGACTCCCCTAGCTCCAGCGGTGGGTCGCGGCTAGCAGAAGTACCTGCACGTCCGCGACCACGCCTTCGACAACATTATGGCAGCCGGAGCTCCGTCGAATCTTCGAATCGGCCGCGCAGTCATCGGCAGGGCGAAATCGAATCGGCGGCGGCGGCGGCTACGACGGCGAGGCAAACGGCAGGGATAGCCGGCGGGGTCGCAGCGAGGTCGGATATGGGCGGACGGGCAGGCGGCGTCATCGTTTTTCGGCAATAATCACCGGCGGCGGAGGCGGGCAACCGTCGGGCGGGCAGGCGGAAACGAAATGAAGGCAGCTAGCCGTTGGCATGCGACCAGCCGTTCTACATCACCTGGGAGGTGGAGATGCAAATTTGCATCTTCAAATGTTGTATTTTACATCACTTGAAGGAGGTGATGTAAATTCTTTTGCATCTACATCATCTGTTGTAGGTGGGTTTTTGGGCCTCGGAGATGTATAAGTTAGTTATTTTTGCATCTACATCATCTATTAGAGATGCTCTTAGGGTATTTATTTTTTTTGGATTTTTTTTGGCCAAAAACTGCTAGCTGACCAAGGGGGCGTTTGCTGGGGTTGATCTCCCAAGGAACATCAACCAAATGAGATCTCTTAAAATAAAGTAATAAACAGATACAAATATTTCACCAAAAAGAAATACAATTATTATTGTGCCCTGATAAACACAGTATCCACAAAAAATCTTCCCTGGTGAATGATAATTGTACCAACTAATTTCTTCATATATTTACTGTAATATACCATAATAAGTGTACTAACTAATAACCAAAACACTCAACTTATTTTTTGATCAAAATAATATTGTACAAAATATTATTGAGGTGAAATTAATGAGTTGGAGTATAGTGCATGCCTCCATGTATAATAAGTACATTTGTTATTGAGGTGAAATTAATTAACAAAAATATTTTTGGATATCCAGCTAATCCATGTACATGTAGGAACAGTTTGGGGTCACCTACAATGGGACCTAGCTAATCCGGGCCCCCTAAACGTCCATGAATGCGTACATTAACAGTGACCAGTCACCTCTCAAATGTTCACGTCCACAACGGGTACCTCATTAGCAAATCCTCAAATTCATACAATCACATGCAATGTGAACTTAACTCACGTAATACATCTGGATCCCATACATAGCGATTCGGCTACTTCATAATGCATGTTAACGGGCTACCGAAAAATGGCATGCTCTACTACATTACACATGCCATCGGACTACCAAAAATTGACATGTTACATACTAAAGTATGGAGAAAGTTCAAACATGGTTGCCCTTGTCGTTGCTTTTGCTGTCTTTGTTGCGGAAGTAGCGATCGAAGACACAAAATGATCGAAGAGGATCTACTCGTTGTCGGAGCCGTCCGATCGACCCATCAGTGTCATCCTCCTTCTCCTCTTGGGAGGGGGAGGGGGGCTGGCCATGGCATGGACCACCCGGTTTTATTCCCTTACGAGGGGACATAGGTCCTCCTCCTTTGTCGCTTCTCGAGGATGCAGACACGGAGGGCTTCCTTGTCCAAGGCGACATGCGACTCCGCCTCCACGACCTGGGCCTTGAGGGCTGCCGCGACAGGCATGCCGCGTGTTCGCCGCGGACGGGCCGTGAGCCATGTCGTTGTTGACCTAGATTGCACCGCCACCAAGAAGATACAGCGCCATACGGTGGTCACTGCGTCTAGTGAGGCCGTCATGCTTCTTGAATCACTAGCCCTGGTGGATTAAAGCGCCATTTGCGCGGACGCAATGGATTCCCGCCGGATCGAGTACGACGCGTCGGGCACACTCCTCTTGGGAGCGGTGGAGAGCCATGCAGATGGGTCGGCAGATCTCGGAGTCGGATCCGCTACCCGACATGTCGGGGAAGGCTGAAGATAGTCAGAACATAACTTAGGGGGGAGCAGAGCGGAGTCGAGTAGTGGCTAGGGTTTCATCCGAGATGTGGATATGGATGAATATATGTGGGATCAGGGTGGGCCAGCATGGGCTGGATTTGACGTGGTGGACGCATCCCACCCTTCCAATATCCGCCACAAATATGAGTTGGATACGAGGAGTCCTGGTCAACCAGGACATATAGAGCCGGTACAGGGGCTGTCCTTGGATCACAATGTTGTTGCGGCTATATAGGAGGTGTTTGAGGAGTCCGTCCGATGAGTTAGAGTCATGTGGGCGCACACCAACGTGCATGTTGGATGGATGAGCACAAGCACTAGGCACTGCGCAGGCGACTCTATCAGGACTCAGAGCATCTACAGCCGAAGACATCAAATCTGGCTCCTCAAAAGCCCACAGACACATCTAGACACATCCGCGGGCACTGACCGGGCACTCCTCACTTAGGTGCGTTCGCACCCGTGTATCTCAAATCTGGCCCCTCATATTCATGTGTTGGAAATATGCCCTACAGGCAATAATATTGTATTATTATATTTCCATATTCATAATTAAGTGTTTATATTTCATGCTATAACTGCTACAACCCTAGAATATGTGATTCAGTGGAAAACTCATATGCACGTGTGAAATGATAAACGGATAAAATAAAGGTTCCTAGTCTCACCTCTAATACTAGCTCAAGTGTTGTTGGTAATAACATTTTCTGGATCTTAGGATATCGTTAAGTGTAACGATAGTCCTAAAACAACATTGAGATTATGACGTTGGAAGAATGATCATATTGAATCGACCCAAACTTGTTTATTATGAATTGAGATAATATCATCTGTAATCAATTGTAATAACATGGAGTGTTAACATGTAATTTTGCTCCTCAGACCATGAGAATATCGTAGTCACTTCTTACCGTACGGTGGACTTTGGGGTTGCTCAAACATCACCTGTAACAGAGTGATCATAACGACAACTTAAAGGTTATCAGAAAGTTTGACAAGGGACTAGATAGCTCGAGAGTGGGATTTGCTCCTCCGATGATGGAGAGATATTCTTAAGGCCCTCTCGGTGTGACGACATCCATCTTTGTCTGTCCAGACACAGGTGACTACATCACGAGGATGCCGGAACACAATAACGAGAAAGAAGAACAAAACCGGTAACAAGGATTTTGATATAGTAACCATGCGATGACTTAGGAGGATACGGATGCATCCCGAGTTTTGTAAAGTATCGCGAAGCAAAGGAAACATCACATGATAACCAAAGCTTCAGTAGAATATCATTCGTGTGCTCATAGGGATTCATATGGACGTCGACGGTTCCGTTATCGGTCATTGAACAAACGGTTTCGTTCATGTCTATGAGTTACTGAACCTAGGGGGTCACAAGCTTAAGGCAATCACAATTTGTTGGGTGTTAGTAGGACAGGAGTGACGAGAATATATTTGTGGAATTGTTTCATTAATATTCGAAATAGTTTCGAGAGGATCCGAAAGCGTTTCGAGGACACCGGAAGGGTTTCGGTGAATATTGGGTAATACCAGGTATTACCCATAATTATATATAGGTGGAAAATGTTTCCGGCGATGTTAATTTATATATAAAAGGGTCTAATATCCATTAGAAGGCTTTTATATTTAATTTAATATCAACGGGTCTTAAAAGGCCAAGTGGTGGAACGCTACTTGGGCCACTTGGGCCCAAGTGGAGGTGGCGCCCTCCTTTCCACTTATGGAAGTGAGGGGAGGCCGAATTGGAGGGGATTCCCCCTCCTCGGCCGGCCAAAGGGAGGGATTTTCCTCCCTTGTGGCGCCCCCTCTCCTCCTCCCTCGAACTTATATATACTTGAGGATTTTGTCCCTTTAAACAGATAAGTTTTGGAGCCTCCTTTAGTTCTTCTAGTTCTAGTTCTAGTTGGTCCTAGTTGACTAATTAGAGATTGTCTAATCCTCTTGTCCTCATAATTAGTAGACTTGTGTGTTTCTAATCTCCTCGCTCTAATTCTCTGGGGAAATAGCTCTGGACGGCAAAGGGCTGCCGGATCGTGAAGGCTGCATGCTTGCAACCAAGTAGAGAGGTCGTGTTTTCAGTCTTTGGTTTGAGGAACTATTCGTGGGCGGTACGAGGAATCGTTCATCGACGATTCAAGGGACTCCAAGTATGATCTACACCGACACGTTCTTCTTCCGCTGCAACTCGGTGATGGTAACAATCATGATCCCAACCCGTTATGCATCTTCATATTGATCTTGGGTGATCGTAGGCGTGGAAATTTTTGTTTTCTACTACGTTTTCCAATAGTGGCATCATGAGCAGTTATATGAGTAGGTGCAGGTTGCGATCTCGATCACATGTGATTGTGAGGGTTGATGTTCCTGTTATGCTTCCCTCGAGTGTTGCTTTGGTTCAATTCATCGACAACATGGTGTCGCTTTGTTACATGGTTCTGACAATCGATCGGCTCTAGCTGTCGACGATCTGATAACAGTTCCTTGGGCTTCACCATAGTTGAGAATAGTCAACTGTCGTGTAAACAAGAGGGTGCCGAAGATGGATGATCTTCTAGGTGAACCTGCCGCAGGATGAGGAGCTATAATTTCATGCCATGGCAGAATTTCTGAAGTTTGGTGCCACGTCAACGTTTTCTGAAATGGTCGCCACGGCAACATTTTCTGATATTGCCGCCATGACAACGTTTTTTAAATAGTTGCCACGACAATGAAATATTGGCCGTCATGATGCATCAACTAGAGATTGAAGATGGTTACGGAGATTCCCAGCGCCCAGGGCTATACCATATCATGCTTTTATAAATTGCCTGAGATGTTTATTCCTTTGTTGTTTGCACCCTTTGATTGCGTAGTAGTCAATTATTAGGGTGATCTCTCACAGTAAATATCAAGTTAAAAGGTGCTCCTCCCAATGTTGCAATCGTCTATAACATGTGGCTTTCCGGAGTACGTCATGTCCACATGAGTACAAACGGATTGTGAAGTGTAAGGCGGGCTAGGTCAGATGAGCAAGCAGATAACACCCAGTTGTCTTGAAGTTCTGATAGAATCGTTCTGATCTCGGAGCACAAAGAATCGAAAGATGAACAAGAGTCATATGGAGATATGATCGGCAAAAGATTGCCTACCGGTTGAACTTCACGTCATCAGTGATGTCCATATCAATGGCTATGAATAAAATCAGGGTCTTGAATCACTTAGTATCAATTATGAGATATATTGATTTGAGTGGGAGCATAGTTATGCATTAATTAAGTTTAATCTCTAGTGCAAATTAATTATGAACAATGTCTATGTGTATTTTGAATTATAGTTATAGAATTATGGCCCATGGATCCACCTTTTCTGTTGAAATTGATTAACTGTTATTTATCTGGTTGATATCTTTTACGATTGAGAGGATTGTCCTCTTAGAGTGCCAAGAAGGATTTTGTCCTACTGCATGCTTGCAATGCTCTCCTGCTAATACTATGGATGATAAGACTTACGTCTTTAAATCCAGAAAGGCTAAGAATTACATAACAGTCTGCTTGCTTCCGAGAAACCCGAACTTCAATTTTTTTTGGATGGTTATTTGATATTCTTGGAACTGAAAATTATTTTCAGAAACAAACAAAGGTTAAAAGATATATGATATCTAAAGAAGTGTTTTGTTTGCAAGTTTTAGTGAAGTGTTCAACTATGTTTGAGACTAAAATGTATAAGATCTGGAAGAACATCAGTCATGAGTTGATGGTGAGAACTTAAAGAGAAAGAACAAAACCAAAGTATGTAATGAGACTTAAATTCCTAGGGAAGTTCGGGTCTCACGCCACTCTTAAAAGGTTTTCTGTTGAGTGGGAGAAATATTGAAAGGAAAACTATAAGAAGTTTAGAGGCAGAAAGAAAGGAAGACTGAAATGTCCAGCTCGAGTATGAATGTCATACAAGTTATAAGATGTAGAGAAAGTCGGTCAAGTAAAGTGTAATTCTTGAGAATTGTGATTAAATTGTTAAACACTATTTTCATCGGGAATTGTGGTTAAAAATTGATCACAAGGATACTGACTCGATTGCATGTTGTTGTGAATCGACCCAAGAATTACTACGACCTAATGACCAACAAATTGATGAGGTTAAAATATGTGTTTAAAATTTTGTAAAATTTATGATAATTTTTCATCAACATATTACCTCTGAATTTATTGTCATAATTCATTTTAGAGTTTTATACACTCTAGTCTATTGCATAAAAGATGCAAGGATGTTGTTCATAAGAGAACAATAGTTGTTCGATGTAATGAACAAAAGGGCCATACTCCTATTGTGAATAGGATGTAAGTTATGAATATTGATGATAGAATTGAACATCCATAACACTGATGCTAAATGTCGACAGACTAAAAGAATATCACATATGTGTGGCACTGCATTTAGTCACATTGGGGAAACCCGCATGGAGAAATTCCATAGTGATGGATTTTGGAGTCATATGATTACGAATCATCTAACACTTGCAACTTTCGTCCAAATAGTGAAGTAAACTAAAATACCATTCACACGCCATAAAAGAACGAGCAACAAAATAATTGGAAATATGCATATTGATGTATGTAGTCCAATAAGTGTTGTTGTAAGCAGTAGATTTATGTATCAATAGATATTTATATTTACTAACTGAGACATATATCTGGATCTTTTGAAATATTCCGGAAGATTTTCGGAGTGAAGTAGAAATTATTGTATATAAAAAAATATGTTTCTACAATTGGATTGCAGAAAAATATTATTGGAGTTACAAATTTAGCGAATGTGTGGTAAGCTGTAAAAGAATTTTATAGCTTGCACTTCCCAGAACATCACTAAGAGTAGAATGTTTTTGAGTAGATGTAATCAAGCTATGTATGACATGGTGAGATCAGAGATGACATTGATTGTTTCGCCAATATACTTTTAATGTGATGCTTTAGAGACTGTGGCTTTTACACTAAAAAAAGCGCCATAAAATTTGTTGGAATAAATGCTACTTTGTAGGTTATCCCAAATGGTTGGCTATTCCTCTATCACTACGCCTAGGCAAAGTGTGTTGTCACAGAGTGCGGGAATTTTGAAGAAAATATTTTCTGCAAAAGAGTGAGTGGGAGGACAGTGCAATTCGACGAGATTACAGAATCTTCGTAATTAGGTCAAAGAAAAGAAACGCTAGAAGTGGTTCTAAAATTTCTTACCGTGACCGATATAGAAGCCTCTACATAGAATATAAAGACTTCTGTTGAACATGCAACTGAACTATATAGGTTGGAAAATTCGTACAGACCTTCAGGGTGTGCAGACGAAATATTGTTGAAATAAACAATGAACCTATAATACACATAGAAGCGTTGATGGGCCTTAACTCCAAAATTGGCTATATGCCAAAATAATTCGAGATAGTATACATACACGTAATTCAAATTTATAACACTATAGACCCTCTAGAAAACTTAAAGTCTAAAGTGTCGTGATGGATCTATAGATTGACAAAAATAAAAATGTTTTATAATGCTTGACTTGCTGCAAATAGTTTATGAAAAGATCAAGGAGTTGATTGTGACGAGATTGTCTCATCATAACAATACTTAAAGTCAGTTTGGATTAAACTAGCAATTACTAAATATTTTAGTTATGAGATATAACAGATGGATGTCAAAATGATTCCCATGAGATGGAAACAGAAACAAGGTTTAATATTTGATACGGTCCAAGGTAATTTTCTCGATCCAAAGGATGCTAGTAAGTGTGCAAACTTCAAGAGATTAAGTAATGATCTGAAGCAAGCATAGTGGAGTTGGAGTCTTTGTTTTAGTTAATCAAATAATATGATTTCATTGATAGAAACAAAGATTCTTGTATTTACAAGAAAGTAAGTGGGAGCATGATAATATTTCTAAACACTGTGTGTGCATGACACATTGTTGATTGGAAATTATATAAATTTCTTGACATGGATTATGACTTTATTGAAACTAGTTTTTCAGTAAAGTACTTAGGCAATATAGTCCTTGTATTAAGCATTATCTATGGAGATAGTAGTGTCTAATCAAGGCTTAGCCAAAATACATATTGACAAAATATTAAAGCAGTTTAGTATGAAAAATGTCAAGAATAGTTTTCTTGTCAAAGTCACATGGAAGGATTTCTTAGCAAGAATCGGTATCTTGAAATACTGATGAGTGAAATACATGATTTCAATCACACTTGTGTTAATTCCATGGCGTGTAAATAACCAGATAAGTCCAGTACTCCAAGTAAGTTGTGAGTAAAGTTACCAGAAAGGCCAAATTGTTGATCATAGGACAACAGTGAAAATTTTGTTGAGTACCCAGGACATGTTTCTCGCATACAGAGAAAATGAAGATATTGTTGTAAGGAGTTACATCAATACATACTTGCTATAAGTAGTACATCGAAAAAAAATCTTCAATCGGTGCTCCAAGCGATTTCGATTTCAATTAAATGATTTACGGTGGCACAGTAAGTTGGAATTGGTCCAAGAAAGTTATTGTGGTGAATTCTATAATAGAACGCTAAGTATATTGTCGCTTTAGAAGCAACAATAGAGGGTGATGAATCAAAGGTTCATTTACGATCTTAGTATGGTTTCTAGATTATTGTACAAATAGAACACTATTCTCAATTGTAATAACACAAAGTGTTAACATGTAATTTTGCTCCTTAGACCATGAGAGTATCGTAGTCACTTCCTACCGTACGGTGGACTTTGGGGCTACTCAAATGTCACTTGTAACACGGTGATCATAACGACAACTTACAGGCTCATCGAAAAGTTTGACAAGGGACTAGGTAGCTCGAGAGTGGGATTTGCTTCTCCGACAATGTAGAGATATTCTTAGGGCCCTCTCGGTGTGACGGCATCCATCATCGTCTGTCCAAACACAGGTGACTACGTCACGGGGATGCCAAAACAGAATAACGATAAAGAAGAACGAGACCGGAAACAAGGATTTCGGTATAGTAACCATGTGATGACTTAGGAGGATATCGATGTATCCCGGGTTTTGTAAAGTATCGCGAAGCAAAGAAAACATCACATGATAACCAAAGATTCAGTCAAATATCATTCGTGTGATCATAGGGATTGATATGGACGTCCACGGTTCCGCTACCGGTCATTGAACAAACGGTTTCGTTCATGTCTATGAGTTACCGAACCTAGGGGGTCACAAGCTTAAGGCAATCACGATTTGTTGGGTGTTAGTAGGATGGGAGTGATGAGAATATATTTGTGTAATTGTTTCATTAATATTCAGAATAGTTCCGAAAGGATCCAGAAGCGTTTCGGGGTCACTGGAAGGGTTTCGTTGAATATCAGATAATACCGGGTATTATCAATAATTATATACAGGTGGAAAATGTTCCCGGGGTTGTTAAATTATATATAAAATGGGTCTATTATTCATTAGAAGACTTTTATATTTAATTTAATATCAACGGGCCATAAAAGGCCGAGTGGTGGAACGCTACTTGGGCCACTTGGGCCCAAGTGGAGGTGGCGCCCTCCTTTCCACTTAGGGAAGGGAGGGGAGGCCGAATTGGAGAGGATTCCCCCTCCTTGGCCGGCCAAAGGGAGGGATTTTCCTCCCTTATGGCGCCCCCTCGCCTCCTCCTTCCAACATGTATATACTTGAGGACTTTGGCTCTTTGAAGACACAAGTTTTGGAGCCTCCTCTAGTTCTTCTAGTTCTAATTCTAGTTGGTCCTAATTGACTAATTAGAGCTAGGCTAATCCTTTTGTCCTCATAATTAGTAGTCCCGTATGGTTCTAATCTCCTCCCTCTAATTCTCCACCAACGATTAGTTCTGGACGGTGAAGCACTACCTGATCATGAAGGCTGCACGCTTGCAACCAAGTAGAGAGGCTGTGCTTTCGGTCTTTGGTTCGAGGGACTGCTCGTGGGCAGTACGAGGGATCATTCATCGACGATTCGAGGGACTCAAAGTATGATTTACGCCGACACGTTCTTCTTCCGCTGCAACTCGGTGACCATAATGATCGTGATCCCAACCCGTTATGCATCTTCATATTGATCTTGGGTGATCGTAGGTACGATTTTTTTTGTTTGGTACTACTTTTCCCAACACCATGCAACACATGCACGTACAAAAATAAACTTGTGTAGATCAATGAGCTATCACCAAATCTAGTTAAATCCGACATAATTCTAGCATAAACGATCATCGGACAATCAAAAGATGTCGTTTCAATCGGATAGTACCCTAAACATACAATAAAAAACTTAATTAAATGGGAAAAGGCGAAGGAAATCACCATTTCCTCGCCGTCGCCTTCCCCTTGCGGTCGGTGGTGCTGCTTTGGCCTTCGGTGTAGGCATCGGTCGCCGGATGTTGTCGTCGTTGTCGGAGTTTGATCCGTCGTCGGAGTCGTCCGACAGCTCCATGTGACCCCTGGAAAGCCTTCGGAGCAAGCGTTCCTGCTCCTCGGCGTGCCTCATCGCCTTCGCCTTCGCCGCCGCCTTCGCTGACGCCTCGCGCTCTGACAGCTCGATAGCGAGCCGGAGCGCTTTGGCGTTCTTCCACCGCAACCGTTGCGCATCTGCCCCCGCCGTTGTCAGGGAGCGCCGAAGAACAGATGAGATGAGCGCGTCCTCAGGATCGACCGGCACGCGCGTGAGTGCCCGGCGCCTCGCCGATGCGTCACCCTTAGCCATGGCCTCCCTCGCGCATTGCCGCTCGCACCGTGCGGCCCGCGCCTCCAACTCGGGCGTCCTCGATCGGCCCGCCGCGGTGAGGGCACAAGCACCCAACGGTGCCCGTTGACGCCCTCCGAAGGTACAATGGACGAGGAGGCGGCGGGGCGGCATACCTGGAGTGGGGCGGAGCGGGCGACGCTACCACCGGTGTTGCGCGTCGGACGGGAGGGCCCGGCAACGTCGCCCCCACTGCGATGGCGGGCGAAGGGGGGCGGCACGTCGCTACGTGAGTTGGCTCTGTTGCTGCCCTGATCGACGGGATTGGCGCAAAGCAATGCGGAGAGCGACCGCATCGACGTCGCTGTCGCGTCATAGGAACATGGCCAAGCGTGACCGGACCGCTCATATTTGAGCTGGATATGAGAGGTGTCGGATAATCCGGACGTTTAAGGACGAGTTGAGACGCCCGTATGAGTCGGTTTTCTATGATCGGTCACTGACCGGTGTGCTGCCCGAGCGTTTGAGACGGATTTAAGGCGATGCACATCCGACGAGACCACGGGAGCGGCCGATCTCGTGCAGTTGACGGGGGCGAGCAAAGCGAGCACGACACAACACTGCAGGTCGGATGAGCTCAAGCGGCACGGACGGAGCGACACGAGGAAACCACTTGTAACTGGATCCCCCGCGGGCAAAACCGCCGGCAGCCTCGACTCGTGGTCAAGCAAGTGCACGTAGTTGTTAGAGATATATTTGGGCTACATGTGTGTTTGGTAGTCTAGAATTTGTAATCCGTTTTCTACTTTATCTTTATGAGAGGCTTCTTGCCCTTCAAATCTTGTACTCAATATATACTCGCCCTCGAGGCTCAATAATATATCCATCATACATCAACTATTCCATCAAATCCGTCTCTCCCTTCTAACATGGTATCAGCCTTATCTCGATCCTAAACCCTAGCCATCGCCGCTTCCGCACCGCGCGCCGCCCCTGGGGCGGTCGGCCTCCATGACCGCTGCCGGGGGCCGCGCCGCCCGTACCTAGGGTTCATCCGCCGGTCGTGTTGACCGGCTGCTCTAAAGAGTCTTTTTTCCGAGCCCTTGCTCTGGGTTTTTCTCTCTCCTGCCGGTTCGCTTGATCGGCGTTTTCTTTTTGATTTTTCGATCTATGCTTGATCGGTTTGCGTCGCCCGCCGCCGTCGTCGACCCCCGTGTGCCTCTCCTCCGACACCGGCGCGACCGGCAGACTTCTTCATCGACACGACGGCCTCGCGCGACAGGCGGCCCCTCACGGCCGTCGTCCGCACGTCGGCCTGCTCGTTAATCTACGCCGGCCGTCACCGCCCTCTCCGACCGGGACACCTGCATCGCCCCGACCCGGCGGCCTCGCGCCATGTGGCGGCCCATCACAGTCGCCGTTCGCGCGCCGGCCCGCCCGTCGATCTACGCCGCGCCTGTACGGCCGCCCTGCCGACCGTCATCGCCGGCTTCATCTCGGACTCCGCCGCCACCCCGCCTCCACCAAGCGGCATCCCCGACCTCGCGTGCGATCGGATTGATCACCCGCCCGCCACGGCGAACCGCCTCATCTACGTCGTGCGACCGACCTGGCCCGTCGGTTGCGCGCGCCTTCGCAGGCCCCGTGAAGATCGTCCCGAGTTCAGCGTGTCCTTCACCGATCGAGCAACGGGCTGCCGCCGCGTTGCCTCGTCGGGCCGCAGCGCCGTCGCCCCGTGGTTCTCCTCGCGGCTGCATCGACTCGCACGCCGCTGCTGCGTCGCCCCTTCGGGCCGTAGTGCCGCGATACGCGGACCCTGCCGCCGCCCCGAGGCTGTCCACGCGGTTGCACCGTCCCGCGCTCAGCCGCTGCAACGCCCCTTTGGGCTATAGCGTCGCGGCCCGCGGTCCCCGCAATCGCCCCGAGGTCTTCCGCCGTCGCCCCGACCTGCCCGCCGCCGCTGTGTCGCCCCTTCGGGCCGTAGCGCCGCGGCTCGCGGTCCACCGCCGTCCCCGCGCGTCGACCTCTCGTGGTATGCGCCGCGCCGTCTTCCTTGGCGCAGGAACGCCATCGTCCGCACCGGTCTTCGTCACGCTGTCGGGTTCCTCGCCTACTTCGAGCACCGCCGCCGCGCTACTAACCTAGCCGCCGCCGCGCTACTAACCTAGCCGCCGCCGCTGCCCGCCCACCCCCTTCGTCTTCGTCCAAGCACCAGCTCGTTGCCAGCGTCGCCGTCGTCTACCCCGACCACTTCGTCTATTCCGACCACCGTTGGTGACATCGGCCCCGCGCCGATGGATGCCGCAATCGTCATCGAGTTCTTCTCTGCTGGCCCCTCCGACTTCTCTGACATGACGTACAGCTCGTGCAGGTCTCTCGCCTACGCATGCCCGGTGTTGGCAACACCGATGCGTGCCTTCGTCCACGGCGTGTCCCTGGGCCTGGCAAGTCTGGTGCGGCGCTTCGTCAACTTCGTCTTCGTCCGTCTACGCATGCTCGGTGCTGGCAACACCGACGCGTGCCTTCGTCTACGACGTGTCCCCGGGTCTGGCACACCCGACGCGAGGCGTCGTCAACACCGTCTTCTTCCCGGTGCACCGCTACTTCGACACCACTGCGCCCACGATTAACTCGGCGCCTCTTTGCGCCCGCGGCTCCACGGCGACTTCCTCGACACCGGCCACCCCGACTCGACATCGACCACGGCGTTTTTCGCACGATTACCTCGACCATGGCTACACCACCCTACGCTCTCGGCAACCTCGACATCGGCACAAAGGGCTATCATTCGCTTGAGCAACTCGTCGGCTTCCTCTACAGTCAATGCGTCCGCGACGCGACACCGTCCACGACGCTCCCGCTACGACTGCAGGGGGATGTCAGTCCGTCGGCTGCTATTCTCTCCAGTCTGACTATCCGCGACGCTCCTGTTGTCTGCGACGCTACCGCTACGACTGCGGGGGATATTAGAGATATATTTGGGCTACACGTGTTTGGTAGTCTAGGATTTGTAATCCGTCTCTTACCTTATATTCAGGAGAGACTTCTTGCCCTTCAAATCTTGTATTCAATATATACTCGTCCTCGAGGCTCAATAATATATCCATCATACATCGACTATTCCATCAAATCCCTCTCTCCCTTAATACACTTGTGACGCAGTAATAAGCCTCCTCGATATTACGAGCGCCTGCGCGATCGACTTCACTACACGCTGCTTGCCCGTACGCGTGCTTGCGTGGATACAAGACTGGAAGGAAATGTGATTCTTCTCCTTCCACGCTGCTTGCATTTTTCTGTACTTCCTTTTGCGAAAGCGTCCTCCTGTACTTGTCTGGCCAAAACATTGGCGTAATCAGCAGTATGTGTATGCGTACGAAGTCTGCTTGAGAGTGAGAGAAAGAGCGCGCAACACGTAGAGCAAGGGGAGTGATTGGGTCGGCATGTGTGTGGGGGCTACGAAATGGGCTGTGTACAATAGATGGGAGACTTGTCGCAAGGTTCATCGCGCCCGGGCTACAGGATCATTGGGTAGGGCTTGCGTTCCACCTCCTCTACGTGGTTTCGCTTCTTTCTTTCTTTTTGTGAAAATATATCTATTATAAAGATTCATTCAAAATACAAAGCACCTCAAAGATAATAAAAATTACACCGAGGCTTTGATCTTTTTGTCGCGGATACCTAAGATTGCGTAGCATTGCATTGGTAGGTAGAGTGGGAAGTAATTACAGAGGTGCAACTGGTAAACCACGTACTCACGCCTGCTTGGTTGAATTGTTGTGGTCTGGTGTTGCAACTCGACTAGAACACATGATATATCCGGCGATTTCTCCTATTTTTCTCTAAGGTGTTTGGATTCTACTTAAAATTAGACGTATGATGCATTAGCTATACTAGGACACATGCCCGTGCGTTGCAACGGGAAAAACAGCACACACTCCTGACCTCATAAGTATGACGCAATTCCTTAAAAAAATGTATGCTGCAAGACTCTCCCAAAAAGAAAACATCACACAACCCTAACACTGCACCCCCTGCCCCCAGGGGCATACATCCTCCATTTTAACATGTCACTCACCCGTGTTTCCGCTTGTCCTCCTCCTTGTCGTAAAAAATAGGTTAACGCTGGTGTTGTGATTTACCCAAACAATAAAACATAAGCATTAACATACTTCAAAATAAAAAAAACAAAGATTGAAACATACAAGGTTGATGTACATTGATTTGCTGAAAAATTGTGTATTTTGTGGCAACAGTAGGAGAAACTTAAAAACATAAAAGCCTATGGAGAGGCAAATCAATTAGTACATGACTACAAATGTCAAGACTCGAGTCTAATCTACAATAGCAGATCCAATTTATTGCAATAAATAATGCGACCATATCAACATCGGCAGTAATTAAAATCATTTATATGTTCGAGATAAAGATTTTAATCCTATTTGCAATCTACGTACCCATACTAAAATATTCTATGTTTTTGGTATTATGAATTAGACAGAAACAATATATTTTATCTTTATAGCAAATGTGTCCATGTGTTGCGATGGGAGAAAAAATAGCTTTGTATTCTCCAACTAAAATACAAAACGCAAGAATCCGGAGATAAAAAAACTTTCCAGAATTCTCAAGCACGAACATTCATCAGACTGTCCGTTGCAATGGGAGAGAGAGAAAAAAATCAAAGGTCCATAAATCAATTAGCATTGATAATCCCCACTCCGGACAATGAAATACTCTATTTTAATACAACATTAAAGATTAAACCCACGTGACCTCTCATCTTCCTTTTCCATGGCCGCCTCTGTGGGTTGCAGAACAGGATGCTCATGTCGTTGGTGCCCTTCTCCACCATGGATAACAACCGCTCCTTTCAACCCCTTGGGACATTATATATGTTATACAACATATCCTCCTTGCTTGGGTTGTCTTCGTAGTTCACCGCACTCTTTGTTTATGGTAGTCTGTTCCTCGGTTACTCCGTCATTTTGATCCACGATGTAATGAAAAAACCCAGGCGACTAAACTAGCAACACACATGGAGGTTTAACTTATCATATTAAATAGCATCATAATTACCTAGGAATAGTTAACAAATTCTTTTGACAACACACATGACTTGCCTGGTATTGAAGGGGAGTGTTCAAATGGTGAAACAGTAAATCATATCTATGACTCAACCCGAAGTGCAGTTGATTTGCATATTCGGACGACATAACAAACTATATCATATGCACACGAACATGCTTCGAAATGAGACGAACGATTTGCCTAACCACTTAGTCGAACATACAAAACTGAACCAATCAATTCTGATAAATTTACTTAGTCAATTTTTTTGGCTATTATGTCGTTGTTGCAACACTCAAATCAACACCAGATTTCAGGTTGGTCAAAACTATAAGACTACAGTTTGATAAAAATTGCATAGGAAACAAAGGACCACCCATATGCTAAAATCTTCATGCATAGAGCCAGAGAAAGCTAACAAATACTATTCCTGTATATGTACAATGTGCGCTACTTATAAAATATTAAAGGAATATTAAATGTCATGAAACTTTTCCCTGTTTGCCTCAACTCAAAACCTTGGACCATTCAATCGATGCTTCCTTTCTAACTCATGGCGCATGTAGAAATCCCTTTTCTTCCTAGCTCATGTGGCATGTAGAATCCATTTCCTTCCTGGCTTATTCATGCCAATTTCTAGCCCATGGCGCATATGAAGGCTCTAATTTATTTTCTCCCTCATGAAGCCCTTTAATTTCCTTCCTTTTTCTAGCTCATGGCGCCCATATAGAAATAATCCCTTTCCTTCCTAGATCATTCACGCCATATATGAAGCCTTTATAATTTCTTTCCTTCCTGGCATTCATGGCCATGCAAGGCTCTATTTCCTTTCCTTTTTTTGCGCGATCTATTTCCTTTCCTTCCCGTCCCTTCCTTTCATTTCCTTCCTTTGTAACTCAGGGCAGCAAGATTTTTCTTTTAGTTCCTTTCCTTACTGCGCTCCTCACCCTGATTGTTTAGGCGGCTTATTGGTTTCAACTCGGAAACCTAATAAAAATTGGTGGAATTTGCTAGAAAGGAGCGAGGCGGGACTATTGATAGGGCAACGACTTTTTTCTTTGCACAAATCATTACGTAGTTCGGTTGGCTGCTTCGATCGATCCAAAAGTGGAGGTCTGGAGTTCGAATACCTGGCGGCGGGCATATATTTTTGGCTGCTCCTCCATCGATGGGAAAATAATTGCAGCAGGCCCAAACTAGTAGCGCTTCCTCCTGAAACAAAACCGACAGCCCATTTACGTAAAACCGCACTTCGATTACATATAACGTATGAAGAACTATGAAAGTCTTCGTTCTTTAATATTAGGTAAAGATAAAGAAGAGATGTCATAATATATTAGAACCTTGAGGTGGAGAAGCAATGGTCCATGTAGCTCATACTTCAATGTTGCATCGCTTGGTACTTCAACTTCGGTTTGAGCCATCTTCTCTATCCTTTTTTTACCTAAAAGTTAGAGATTGCAAAAAATAAAAGGGACACATCCATGACAAAACATGTTTGTCATAAAATAGCATGGAATCGAAGCTAATAAATCTTACATTTTTTTTATCATCCACATACTACGTATGGAGCAAAAAAACATTGAATATACATGAAAACCCACAATCAAGATCGCCAAGAATAAAATCATCTTGGACAGCTCATAGGAGATCCCATCCACAGGGGGAGGGGGGGGGGCACATACTCTAAGGGGTCCATCTTGCGGAGAAACTGCTCCTCCACGAGGACGAGGGATATCACCTTAAACATGGCCTTGAGCATCTTAGTACTCGTCGTGAGCGTTTATGGGGTCGGCTCAGTGGTGGCCTTCGTCTTCTTGGAGCTCTCTCTCTCTCTCTCTCTCTCTCTCTCTCTCTCTCTCTCTCTCTCTCTCTCTCTCTCTCTCTCTCTCTCGGGGGAGGGGAAGGGGCTCCTGCATCTGCTCAAACTTGTTGTCCAGTGCTCGAAGAACATTGTCTCTGATGTTGAGGAATCAACGGTTTGTCTAGTGAAATGCCACACGGTGGGTTTGTCCGCCAACATCGGCAAATCTTTGCCCGGTAATCCAGGATCACCATCAAGAAACTGACAAATAGATAACAACCGAAAGGAAAACACAATTGCAATGACATTAAAACAAAAAAAGGGAGTGACGATCGATCAGTGCTTTGCAAAAGAAAATATTGGAAAGAAAATATACCAACATCACTGATTCGCTCACCTTCCTTCGTTGGGAGAGAAATGCGAGTGGTGGTTTTCTTGAAGAAGATGAGGAAGAGACGGATTCAACGAAGAGTAAAACGATAGTTTCTTCGTTCGTCCAACTTACCGCGGGAGGTGGGGTTTTGTGATTTGATGACTCATTACTGCCATGCTACGACCAAGGTGACTCTCCTCTTGCAATACCGCACTCTAATTTAGTGGATGGCATGGGAGCCCGAACCTGCATGGCCCGCATGTTGGTGAAACAGTGTAAAAGGGCACTGAGTAGCAGGAACCATTTTGACGATCGAGGAGGACCCAGAAGCGGTAGAGTGTTTCCACTATGAAAATATATTTTCAAGAGTTGATTCTACGGTTAAGATCGACGAGTACAAAGCACGATAGTCCAATGATCTAGGCCCAATACAAGACACCATCCACCTAATAAATTAATATAAAATCCCATCTTTACTTGGAGAGAGGCGTTCCACCAAAAAAATCAAGCTTGTTTCTCCTCACTCTCTGCTTGCTCGACTCGTCTCCCCCTCCGTATCCAACCCCAAATTCCTCACCTCTACACCGCCGCCAAACGCCACCGGCAATCCAACTTGACTCTCGCAGCCGCCTATCGGAACCGCTTTTCGGCAACATTGTGGAGGTCGACCCACCTCTCGGCGAGGTTTTTTGTCATGGAAAACTAGGTTAGTGAAATATTCATACCTCCGTTTCTAAATGTCAGTCTAGCCATCACCGATATTCCGCAAACGACCGAAAGGATCAATTTGATCGACTAGAGGGAGGGGTGAATAGACGACTTACAATTTTTAACTTCTTTTGCTAATTTTAGCTCAACAAAAGTAGATTGTCAAGATATCAATTAGGTTGACAACATATATGACAAGCATAACAAACAACAAGTGCAAGCTAAGAGACAACACTGTATAACAAGCTTGCGCAAAGTAAAGGATAGAAGTAACCGCAAGTGAAGATGGGGATGTGTTTTCGAAGTTTCCTCCTTTTGGGAAGGTATGTCTTCGTTGGAGAGGTGGGGAGGCACGATGCACACAAATGCCAATGGATCACCCTATACTCCTTACTCCCTCGCACAATGCAAGGTGTCGTGAATTCACTAACTAGTCGAACCCCTAAATTATCTTTATACGTTTGTCTCATCCGATACTACTCAAATCCAACCGATATGTGCGATGGATATGAGTGTGTTTAGGCATGTTCGGTCAGTCTTATTTTTTTTCATCCCTACTAGTCATATGACTCGTGTACATGTGACCGATAGGCTAGGGGTCACGGTTGCATGCAAAAACAAAGGACGACGATAACTGCCACACGTGTGGCATCTAGGGGGTCTGCCCACATGTTTTGTGTGGTGTCTAAGAGGATCAGCCCACACGCCTACGTGTGGGCAAAACAAGTAATGCCCACACGCCTCTTTTTTTCCTCGCGGTTCCTCTCACACTCCTACGTGTGGGCAAAATAGATAACGTCCACACGCCCGTACGTCAGGCCTCCTATCTCATGGTCCCGCACGCCCCGTGTGACAGTCACCACGCGTCCCGCAGTTGCCATGGTCCGGACCCTCTTCCATGTTCGTTTAACTGCAGTTGCCATGTCGCTGAACTGCAGTTGCCATGTCGGACAACTACAGTTGCCATGGTTGCTCAACTGCAGTTGCCATCTCAGGTCAAGTGCCAGATGCCATTTTTGGACAACTGCAGTTGTTGCCATGTATGGTCTGGTTTACTATAGTTGCTATGATTTGAAAACTTTAGGGGTTGCCACCTACTAACACTAGGCAGTTGCTATGTATGGTCTGGTTTACTATAGTTGCCATGATTTGAAAACTTTAGGAGTTGCCACCTACTAACACTAGGCAATTGCCGTGTAGCGCTACAAAAAGACATGGCAAAATAACATGTTCGGGTAAAGAGAGAGTTGCCATCTGCTTACAAGCACACTAGGGCAGTTGCCATGTACCCTGCAAAACACATGGCAACTGACATGTTCGGGTAAAAGAGAGAGTTGCCATCTGCTTACAAGCACACTAGGGCAGTTGCCATGTACCCTGCAAAACATATGTCAACTGGCAGCTTTGGGTGTGGGAGAGGAGACGGACGTGTGGGCGAAATAATAAATGCCCACACACCAGCCCCTGTGCGTGAGTGAAAACTGACGTGTGGGCGAACTGCTAAACGCCCACACACCGGTCCTTCAGTGTGATGAAAACGGACGTGTGGGCGACCGGATGAATGTCCACACACCAACCCAGTCCTACGTGGCACCACAAACATGCCAAGATTCGTGCAACCACAAACGGACGTGGATCCACGCGTGTGGGCGAGATGCAAACGCCCACACGTGTGGGCGTTAGTATTTCCGAAAACAAATAAGGACTTGGAACGAACATCGCCGGAAGCCGGATGCATTCGTGGAGGTACAAGGATCAAATTAACCTAGTCGGTTGAAGATGCTCTCTTTTTTTTTTGCGCGGGGGTTGAAGATGCCCTTACTCTTACCGATGGGCAGGTGTCGAGTTAGCACCGAGTACTGTAGTGTACACACCTGTACATTTGTTGGCGTGTCGTTCAGGGGGCGGTGCATGAGCCACATTCCGGTGCAGCCGAAGAGAAAGACAAGATTGCAACGAGGCACGAAGGGAGGCGCGTGGATCTCCATTGGGACTCGTGAGAACCGAGGCTATCCTCGGCTGCTTGCGCCAACGTCTGTGCTAATCAAACCTACTTAATTTAGCCTGGCTAGGTGGTGCGTGACCGGCGAATTGACAGACACAGTGCATTGACTGTGCACTCGCATGTGCCGCGCAGGGCCGGTCCTGAGATTTCAGAGGCCCGGGGCCAAAATATAAACGGGGGCCTTTATATATCCAAATTATAATCATTATGTGCATGTTTAGATATATTTTAAACATGAATTGTTCTTAATTTTTATATCATCGAGTGCAAAACCAGCTGGTCCACCTAGTTCCAGGATCTAATTATATATTATTATATTAATTATTTCTCACTTTGGCTAAGATTTTGACAGGGAAGTTTCAAGCATTGTGTATTTCATAGTTTGGTAAACAAAAAGTAATTTGAACTACTCCTGGTGGCTGGCAGGTAGAATAACTTTATAATTTGCAACACTAAAAAATAATTTTGCCACCTAATCATATTGAATCGACCATGAATCCTCCAATTAATTTCAGCTTGGCTATCATCATTATTCCATGGATTCTGGACATCCTCTCCTCTCATCTTTCATCGATCTCCAACACAAGCAGATTAATTAGTCAGAAGGATTGCCCTAAAAAAATTTAGTCAGAAGGACAACTACTTCCTACTCTTCTCCGCTAATTCACTAGATCTAATAATTCTGCCACTAACTAGTCACATATCAATCTAGCTAGCTCCGTTGGATGATGCATCAGGAAGATGCTAACCTGATCTCTGTAGTTCAAAACTGCCTGCCAGGGCCGGTGGTGTTGTTACCCCTGTCCATGGCGATGAACATGAATTACTCAATCCGCCATTGGAGGAGAAATCATCGGGGGAGGCCTCCGCGGGAGGAGGCTGTGTTGGCGGCGGGGTCGCCCTCGGGCTTGCGGGACTAGAGGAGTCGTGCGTGATATGTCGTCATCCGCGGACCTAGGCGAGGGAAACGGAGGTTCCACCAATTTAGCAATCGCTGATTTACTTGCCAACAGGTAATAATGTTCGCTGTACGCTACATGTACAGGCCTGTTGCATCAAAATTAGCCCAGAATCATTTTTTCTCATGGGCCTGGTACAGAGAGGACACATACATGGGGCCCCCCTCTATTTCTGGGGCCCGGATCGGCCGCCCCCCTGCCCCCCCATCAGGGCCGGGCCTGGTGCCGCGCCGTAGGCGATAGCGATTTGTGGATAACTCAACTCAACTCGCCCTTCTTTTCTTTCTTTCTCCAAAAATGTCACTTGTTTTTCCACCATGACGTCGTGTTGTCAACTCTACAGTGGGTAGCAACCCACTACTCTTCCAGTGTAACATGCATGCCACCTCGATCATGCGTCGAAAGGGAAAACGTCCCTCTAGCCGTGCGACTATTATCCTTCCAAATTTCGAAAACGGTAAAGTGGCGGCCCGCAATTGGCAAAGCCGGGTGTAAAAGGGAGGGGGGCTCCGATTACCAGATCCATGAAACTTCTTGAATTCAGCTCACCGAAAAGCCGGCGGTGCACAGCGAGCTACAGCGGCTACCGATCGCCTGCCTCCTCCCGTTGCTGCCGCACGCCCGCACCAGTCGTTCCATGTCAGAAACCACGTAGCCAGCACTCACGTCCCATGCGGAAAAGCGTCGTTGCTGTGTGATCCATTCATGCATGCATCTATCCCTGGTCGACAGTTGCTGTGCACTGAACCTCTCCAATGGGCATACCGGTACCGGAAAGAGGGCATCATCGATCCAAGGCGGCGACACCGACCTCACCGTCACCCTCCACGACACGACGAGGCTCGATCGAGGACCACGTTATTAGGCCGAAAATTGCTTTTCCAAACCGGTCTGCACGTGCATGTTCAGCTAGCTCCTCCGGACTGCAGATACCTTGGCGATGCAAACTGAATTCAAACCATAAAGACGAAGGGACTGTAAGAAAATGTTGGTTCGACTGCTTGGCTTTTCCGGCCGCTACTGCGAGATCACCGCCAGGATCATTGTGATCGTGATAGGACGACCAAAGTTAAGGTCGACCGCCGTAACATGCGTACACTTAGAATTGCACGTTGCAGGTGTCGGCCGATCAGGAAATCGTGCATGCATGTACGAGCCGAGCCGTTTAATACTGCTAGCAGATCGTTATCAGTTGAACGCTCATTCATGGCCATCGACTCGAGGCAATGCCTTTTATTGAAGGTGGTGGTATAAGACAAGGTTGAGATGACAGGATCCGAACTGGTACCGGCATACTCTTTTTCTCTTCTTTCGCAGATAAGCTGCCTTTTCTAGCCTCTAGATACGCCGTGGCGAACCGCAACTCTCCGGTAGCACGATGCCCATGCTTCCACGTTTGACAGTACTAGTGGTGGTTTTCATAAAGGCGATGTCCTTCCTTCCGAACAACTTTTTTCTCCTTCTGGTAGACAGTAATGCGCTGTACAGAATGCACTAAGGATGTGTTTGATTTAGAACTAAATGAAACGGAATGTCCTGATTTCATTCAACGAGTATTATAGAATCAGGACCAGCGCACGATTTCCTCCTTTTCTGCATATGCATCACCCAGATGCAGAGGCCGGGGGTCTTCCTCCTTTTCTAAAAAATAAAATAAAAATTACAACCAGGTCTATGAACCACCTAACGACGACTAAAATCGCTGGAGCGAGCCGTCATCGCCCCTTCCTCGCAGGAGCCGAACAAACCTTGTTGTAGTAGACAGCCGGGAAGTCATCGTGCTAAGGCCCCAAAGGACCAGCGCACCAGATCAGTAATCATCGCCGATGAAGAGAGTTGTAGATCGAAAAAATCAAACATAAAACCACACGAACGAAGACGAACAAAAAATGGATCCAAATAAAACCACCGAAGACCACCACCGATCGAATCCCACGAGATCCGATGAAGACACACCTCCACACATCCTCTGACGATGCTATTCGCACCATCGGGACGGGGATAGGACATGAGAGACATTATTCCTACTGGGACATCGACACCGCCACACAGCCCCAACCAAGACGTTGAACCTAACAAAAACGAGAACGGGAGGGGGGCGAGATCCTCTGCACCTCCACGGTCCAAAGGCCATCGGAGGTGGGAGGATCAGTGGCGGCGACGGCGGGAGGAGAAAGGAGAATTTTCTTGAGGAGGCATGGAAAACTACTTTTGCTGAAGGAAAAGTGAGGAAGAAGAAGCGAAGAGGATGAGACAATTTTTCAGGTCCTCTAGAGTAGTGAGACAAGGGGACCCAACTTCCCCTCTCCTCTTTAACCTCGCCGTCAAAGCCTTGGTGACCATCCTGGACAAAGCTAGGATGGTTGGTCACCTTTCGGGGGGTAGTGGGCCACCTGATCCCTTGGGAAGGGGTCACTCATCTCTAGTATGCTGACGATACCATGACCATGGTCGAGGGTTCGGACCTAGACACTGTCTATTTGAAATTTCTTCTCGTCTGCTTTGAGGCCATATCGGGTCTTAGATCAACTTTGACAAAAGTGAGGTCGTGATATTAGATTATTCCGAGGCCGAGCAACAGCGGATTGCGGACAACTTGAATTGTAAGTTGTCTACCTTCACCATGAGGTCTCCTTGTCTATAGGGAGTTGACGATGTACCGGACTAGGGGGTCCTGGCCCAGTCGGACTAATGTATGGGCCGGACCACCAGCCCGTTAAGGTGGAGGGACTCTGGAGGCCTTCAATGTGCGGGGACCGAAGACTTGGCATGTACTTCAAGCATATCTAATTAGATTCGGCATGTAAATCCTTAGATGGCAACAGACCATGTGTAACCCTAGATACCCCTTGTGCCTATATAAACCAGAGGGTTTAGTCCATGGAGGACATCCATACACCCATTCATACATTCATCATACCCCTAGGGTTTAGACCACAACTCACGATCTCGAGGTAGATCAACTATGTACCTTGATACTTCCATAATATAAGTAAGAGCATGACGTAGGGTTTTACCTCCATAGAGAGGGCCCGAACCTGGGTAAACTTCGTGTGTGTTCTCTCTTGTTACCCATCAATCCGATCTAACAGCTTGGGCCCCCAACCCTAGATCTGCCGGTTTTGACACCGACATTGGTGCTTTCATTGAGAGCTCATTGTTTGATCACCTAGGGTCGACGGCTCATCTACAGATCGACAACAGTAATGGCTATGGTGACATCTTCGTCCCCGGCCAGCTTTTCGCCTTCGGCAGCATTGTGTTGCATGCCGATCCAACTGGCCATCTAAGCCGTGTGGAGAATGTCGCCCCAAACAAAGTCATCACGTTCGGAAGTCTGGAGTACACCACAGACGCTCGAGGAGATCTGGTCCTCTCGGGGTGGACCTCGGATCAGTATGAACCCTTCGGTGCCATGACCCCGGAGCCGGCCTACGATGGGATCCTCGGATCCGCCCTCCTCCTAGAGCCAACCCCGGAGATCGATAATCAGTACGTCCGGCTTGAACATTGGATCCTTGGATGCTTCCTTTGTGCCGAGCTTGTCTCCGGACCCGGCAACGCCGATCGCGCCACCAGCGTCCAATGCAGTAACTACTCCCGCCACCCAGGGATCAACCCCGGGCGAGCAAGAGGTCGGCGCCACGCGCCACATCAAGTGGCCCGGACAAATTGTTCCAGATCAGCCCGACATACGCCCAGGTCCTGGATACCGAGGAGCTCTCACAAATCAATGATGTGCTGGATCGAATCCAAAATATGGCGATCTCATCCTTGGAGCACACGGTTCGTCGTATGCGGCTTCATCTCGTCATGGTGGCGTGTTCACGGTTGAGGACTCCGGTTGCTCTTGAAGTACTAGGGGTAGTGTTGCTGTGCTCAGCACCTATGTATCCCGCCTTGGGTGTGTGCGTGCCTTGTGGTGGCGTGCGTTTGTATCTGAGTTGTGGTTGGTAGTTTCTTTATATATAAAGCGGGGCGAAATCCTTTTTCGATAAAGCCAACGATCGGGAAATTTTTAGCCCGCCCACCACCCACCTAGTTGCCACAGGCGAGGACCTGACTGATACGCTCGACTACGGCTCCGACGAGACCAGCAACATGGACGAAGACGTCGGTGGCGATTCCGGAGAAGAACCACTCACGGCCATACCCCATACAGGGAATTGGGCTGCAATGTCCACATACGACGTCTACATGGTCAACAGTCCTAAAGACAAGTCAAAGGAGAAACCTAATGAAAACCCCAAGCATCGCCGCCCTAAAAGGCGATCCAAGGGCTGCTACTTCTTGAGCTTGCGTTGGTTTTTCCCTTGAAGAGGAAAGGGTGATGCAGCAAAGTAGAAATAAGTATTTCCCTCAGTTAGAGAACCAAGGTATCAATCCAGTAGGAGACAACGCACAAATCACCTAGTACCTGCACAAACAATCAAACAACTTGCACCCAATGCGATAAAGGGGTTGTCAATCCCTTCACGGTTACTTGCAAAAGTGAGATCTGATAGAGATAGATAAAACTAAACAAAAGATAAATTAAATATTTTTGGGTTTTTTGGTTTATAGATCTGAAAATAAAAGATTGCAAAATAGTAGATCGGAAAGTAATATGATGGAAAATAGACCCGGGGGCCATAGGTTTCACTAGAGGCTTCTCTCAAGATAGCAAATAATACGGTGGGTGAACAAATTACTGTCCAGCAATTGATAGAAAAACGCAAAGTTATGACGATATCCAAGGCAATGATTATGAAATATAGGCATCACGTCCGTGTCAAGTAGACCGAAACGATTCTGCATCTACTACTATTACTCCACACATCGACCGACTTCTGCCTACATCTAGAGTATTGAGTTCACAAAGAACAGAGCAACGCATTAAGTAAGATGACATGATGTAGAGGAATAAACTCAAGCAATATGATGTAAACCCCATCTTTTTATCCTCGATGGCAACAATACAATACGTGCCTTGCTGCCCCTACTGTCACTGGGAAAGGACACCGCAAGATTGAACCCAAAGCTAAGCACTTCTCCCATTGCAAGAAAAACCAATCTAGTTGGCCAAACCAAACCAATAATTCGAAGAGAATTACAAAGATATCAAATCATGCATATAAGAACTCAGAGAAGATTCAAATAATATTCATAGTTAAGCTGATCATAAATCCACAATTCATCGGATCTCGACAAGCACACCGCAAAAGAATATTACATCGGATAGATCTCAAGAACAACGAGGAGAACATGGTATTGAGAATCAAAGAGAGAGAAGAAGCCATCTAGCTACTAGCTATGGACCCGTAGGTCTGAGGTAAACTACTCACGTATCATCGGAAGGGTAATAGAGTTGATGTAGAAGCCCTCTGTGATCGAATCCCCCTCCAGCAGGGTGCCGGAAAAGGTCCCTAGATGGGATCTCACGGGTATAGAAAGTTGCGGCGGTGGAAAAGTCTTTTCATGGATGCCTCTGGTGGTTTGGGAACATATGTCAATATATAGGCGAAAGAATTAGGTCAGGGGAGTCACGAGGGGCCAACAAGGTAGGGGCGCGCCCTACCCCCTGGGCGCGCCCTCCACCCTTGTGGCCGTCTCGTGGCTCCTCCGACTTCATCTCCAAGTCTCCTGGGTGTCTTCTGGTCCAAGAAAAATCACTGCGAAGGTTTTATTCCGTTTGGACTCTGTTTGGTATTCCTTTCCCACGAAGCTAAAAAACAAGGAAAAAACAGAAACTGGCACTGGGCTCTAAGTTAATAGGTTAGTCCCAAAAATAATATAAAATAGCATATTAATGCATATAAAACATCCAAAACAGATAATATAATAGCATGGAACAATAAAAAATTATAGGTACGTTGGAGACGTATCAAGCATCCCCAAGCTTAATACCTGCTCGTCCTCGAGTAGGTAAATGATAAAAACAGAATTTTTGATGTGGAATGCTACCTAACATATTTATCCATGTAATTTTCTTTATTGTGGCATGAATGTTCAGATCCATAAGATTCAAAACAAAAGTTTAATATTGACATAAAAACAATAATACTTCAAGCATACTAACAAGGCAATTATGTCTTCTCAAAATAACATGGCCAAATAAAGCTTATCCCTACAAAATCATATAGTCTGGCTATGCTCCATCTTCATCACACAAAATATTCAAATCATGCACAAACCCGATGATAAGCCAAGCAATTGTTTCATACTTTTAGTGTTCTCAAACTTTTTCAACTTTCACGCAATACATGAGCGTGAGCCATGGACATAGCACTATAGGTGGAATAGAATATGGTGGTTGTGGAGAAGACAAAAAAGAAGGAGATAGTCTCACATCAACTAGGCGTATTAACGGGCTATGGAGATGCCCATCAATAGATATCAATGTGAGTGAGTAGGGATTGCCATGCAACGGATGCACTAGAGCTATAAGTGTATGAAAGCTCAAAAGAAAACTAAGTGGGTGTGCATCCAACTTGCTTGCTCATGAAGACCTAGGGCAATTTGAGGAAGCACATCGTTGGAATATACAAGCCAAGTTCTATAATGAAAAATTCCCACTAGCATATGAAAATGACAACATAGGAGACTCTCTATCATGAAGATCATGGTGCTACTTTGAAGCACAAATGTGGAAAAAGGATAGTAGCATTGCCCCTTCTCTCTTTTTCTCTCATTTTTTTCTTTTTTTTTCTTTTTTTTCTTCTTCTTTTGGTTTGGCTTCTTTGGCCTCTTTTTTTTCCTCACATGGGACAATGCTCTAATAATGAAGATCATCACACTTTTATTTACTTACAACTCGATACTTAGAACAAAATATGACTCTATATGAATGCCTCCGGCGGTGTACCGGGTTGTGCAATGAATCAAGAGTGACATGTATGAAAGAATTATGAAAGGTGGCTTTGCCACAAATACGATGTCAACTACATGATCATGCAAAGCAATATGACAATGATGAAGTGTGTCATAATAAAACGGAACGGTGGAAAGTTGCATAGCAATATATCTCAGAATGGCTATGGAAATGCCATAATAGGTAGGTATGGTGGCTGTTTTGAGGAAGGTATATGGTGGGTGTATGGTACCGGCGAAAGTTGCGCGGCACTAGAGACGCTAGCAAAGGTGAAAGGGTGAGAGTGCGTATAATCCATGGACTCAACATTAGTCATAAAGAACTCACATACTTATTGCAAAAATCTATTAGTCATCGAAACAAAGTACTACGCGCATGCTCCTAGGGGGATAGATTGGTAGGAAAAGACCATCCCCCATCCCCGACCGCCACTCATAAGGAAGACAATCAAAAAATATCTCATGCTCCAACTTCGTTACATAACGGTTCACCATACGTGCATGCTACGGGACTCACAAACCTTAACACAAGTATTTCTCCAATTCACAATTACTAACTAGCATGACTCTAATATCACCATCTTTATATCTCAAAACAATCATAAGGAATCAAACTTCTCATAGTATTCAATGCACTTTATATGAAAGTTTTTATTATATCCCTCTTGAATGTCTATCATATTAGGACTAAATTCATAACCAAAGCAAATTACCATGCTGTTTAGAGACTCTAAAAATAATATAAATGAAGCATGAGAGTTCAATAATTTCTATAAAATAAATCCACCGCCGTGCTCTAAAAAGATATAAGTGAAGCACTAGAGCAAATTTGCCTAGCTCAAAAGATATAAGTGAAGCACATAGAGTATTCTAATAAATCACGATTCATGCGTGTCCCTCTCAAAAGGTGTGTACAGCAAGGATGATTGTGGCAAACTAAAAAGCAAAGACTCAAATCATACAAGACGCTCCAAGCAAAACACATATCATGTGGTGAATAAAAATATAGCCTCAAGTAAAGTTACCGATAGACGAAGACGAAAGAGGGGATGCCTTCCGGGGCATACCCAAGCTTAGGCTCTTGGTTGTCCTTGAATATTACCTTGGGGTGCCTTGGGAATCCCCAAGCTTAGGCTCTTGCCACTCTTTATTCCATAGTCCATCAAATCCTTACCCAAAACTTGAAAAATTCACAACACAAAACTCAACAGAAAATCTCATAATCTTTGTTAGTATAAGAAAATAAATCACCACTTTTGGTACTGTTGTGAACTCATTATTTATTTATATTGGTGTAATATATACTGTATTTCAACTTCTCCATGGTTCATACCCCCTGATACTACCCATAGATTCATCAAAATAAGCAAACAACACAAAGAAAACAGAATCTGTCAAAAACAGAATAGTCTACAAAGATCCGAATTGTTCTAATACTTCTGTAACTCTAAAAATTCTAAAAAATAAGGACAACATAGGAAATTTGTATATAAATCTCGTGTAAAACATTAAGGTTTTTTCAACGCTCCAGTGAATTACCAAAATTCTGTGACTGGACGAAAAAGTTTCTGTTTTTCAGCAAGATCAAATCAACTATCACCGTAAGCCATCCCAAAGGTTTTGCTTGGCACAAACACTAATTAAAACACAAAACCACATCTAACCAGAGGCTAGATGAATTATTCAAAGCAAAACAGGAACAAAAAGCAAAAACAAAAATAAAATTGGGTTGCCTCCCAACAAGCGCTATTGTTTAACGCCCTTAGCTAGGCATAAAAACACAAATAGATCTAGGTATTGTCATCTTTGGTATGCAATTCTTCAATTGCACACTTATAATCCTTAGGAGATTCTTTGGTTTTATCAATGATCAAACTCCTAGGCAAGAAATCAAGAAATTCATTCGTGGCAATCGGTTCCTTAATAATATCGAAAAAATTGGGGTGAACACTTATTGTTTTGAGATCTTCATTTTCTTTACTAGAAGATTCACCTTTATTATTAGGAACGTAATTAAACTTGGCAGCCTTAGTAGGAGGAAGATTTTGAGTAGTTTTAATGGAGGAAAAAGTGGAACCCAAGTTGGTAATAATATCTTCTAATTTGCCAATTCTAGTAGAATCTTGATCTATCTTTTCATTAACTATGGGTTCTTTTTCTCTAAGATTCTTTAAAGTAACTCCTACCTTAGATCCATATTGAGTGATCTGATTATGAATCTTTTTGTCCAAATTTTCAATCAACTCTACTGTAGCAATTTTATTCTCAATAATATCAAGCCTTTGCATCACATGTTCCAAGGTTAAAACGATTCCATTGACCATAAGGGGTGGTGGGCCTAACAAATCTATCATAGCATTATAAGAATCAAAAGTATGGCTCCCCAAGAAATTCCCCCCGGTAATGGTATCTAGAACATATCTATTCCAAGGAGTAATACTCACATAAAAATTGCGAAGGAGAACGGCAGTAGATTGCTTTCGAGTAGATCTATTCTGAGCATTGCAAATTCTATACCAAGCATCTTTCAAAAGTTTCTCCCTCCCTTTGTTTAAAATTAAGGACTTCATTATCGGGAGTGCTAACAATGATGGGAGGACTAGCCATGAAAGCAAGACAAGCAACCTAACAAACGAGCAAACAAAAAGCAAACGAAAAAGACGAACGGAAGAAGGGCGAATAAAAAGGCAATTTTTTTTAAAATTGTTTTAGAAGTGGGGGAGAGGAAAACAAGAGGCAAATGGCGAATAATGTAATACAAGAGATGAGAGTTTGATGATGGGTACTTGGTATGTCTTGACTTGGCATAGATCTCCCCGGCAACGGCGCCAAAAATTCTTCCTGCTACTTCTTGAGCTTGCGTTGGTTTTTCCCTTGAAGAGGAAAGGGTGATGCAGCAAAGTAGAGATAAGTATTTCCCTCAGTTAGAGAACCAAGGTATCAATCCAGTAGGAGACAACGCACAAATCACCTAGCACCTGCACAAATAATCAAACAACTTGCACCCAACATGATAAAGGGGTTGTCAATCCCTTCACGGTTACTTGCAAAAGCGAGATCTGATAGAGTTAGATAAAACTAAACAAAAGATAAGTAAATATTTTTAGGTTTTTTGGTTTATAGATCTGAAAATAAAAGATTGCAAAATAGTAGATCAGAAAGTAATATGATGGAAAATAGACCTGGGGGCCATAGGTTTCACTAGAGGCTTCTCTCAAGATAGGAAATAATACGGTGGGTGAACAAATTACTGTCGAGCAATTGATAGAAAAGCGCAAAGTTATGATGATATCCAAGGCAATGATTATGAAATATAGGCATCACTGATACGTCTCCAATGTATCTATAATTTTTTATTGTTCTATGCTGTTATATTATCATTCTTGGATGTTTTACAGTCATTTTATAGTCATTTTATATCATTTTTTGGTACTAACCTATTGACATAGTGCCCAATGCCAGTTGCTGTTTTCTGCATGTTTTTTACATCGCATGAAATCAATACCAAACGGAGTCCAAACGCAGCGAAACTTTTTGTGGATTTTTTGGACCAGAAGACATCCAGTGGGCCGGAGAAGCACCTAGGGGGTGCCCCGAGGGGGGCACAACCCACCAGGGCGCGCCTGGGCCTTGTGCCCACCTCGGTGGCCTCCCGCACCGCCTTTTGCTCTATAAATACCCCAATATTCCAGAAACCCTAGGAGAGTCGACGAAAATCAATTCCAACCGCCACAAGTTCCAGAAACACCAGATCCAATCTAGACACCATCTCGGAGGGGTTCAACATGTCCATTGGTGCCTCTCCGATGATGCGTGAGTAGTTCTTTGTAGACCTACGGGTCCGTAGTTAGTAGCTAGATGGCTTTCTCTCTCTCGTTTGATTCTCAATACAATGGTCTCTTGGAGATCCATATGATGCAACTCTTTTTGCGGTGTGTTTGTTGGGATCCGATGAACTTTGAGTTTATGATCGGATTTATGTTTTTATCCATGAAAGTTATTTGAGTCTCCTTTGATCTCTTATATGCATGATTGCTTATAGCCTCGTATTTCTTCTCCGATATTTGGGTTTTGTTTGGCCAACTTGATCTATTTATCTTGCAATGGGAAGAGGTGCTTTGTAATGGGTTCGATCTTACGGTGCTTGATCCTAGTGACAGAAAGGGAAACGACATGTATGCATCGTTGCTATTAAGGATAACAAGATGGGGTCTATTTCTACATAAATAGATCTTGTCTACATCATGTCATCGTTCTTATTGCATTACTCCGTTTTTCCATGAACTTAATACACTAGATGCATGCTGGATAGCGGTCGATGTGTGGAGTAATAGTAGTAGATGCAGGCAGGGGTCGGTCTACTAATCTTGGACGTGATGCCTATATAATGATCATTGCCTGGATATATTCATGAGTATTTGAAGTTCTATCAATTGCCCAACAGTAATTGTTTTCCTACCGTTTGCTATTTTTCTCGAGAGAAGCCACTAGTGAAACCAACGGCCCCCGGGTCTCTTCTTTAATATATTTGCCTTTGCGATCTATTTTTGTTTTCTTTTGTTTTCAGATCTATATTTCCAAAAACCCAAAAATACCTTGCTGCACTTTATTTTATTTTGCATTTATTCGAGATCTATTTATCCAATCTATTACAACTTTTCCCGTCCACTAGCCATCTCTGGCGCCGTTGCCCGAAAGGGATTGACAACCCCTTTAATACGTCGGGTTGCGAGTATTTGTTATTTGTGTTCAGGTGCCGTTCACGTAGTGTTGCGTGGTTCTCCTACTGGTTCGATAACCTTGGTCTCATCACTGAGGGAAATACCTACCGTCGCTGTGCTGCATCATCCCTTCCTCTTTGGGGAAATATCGACGTAGTTCTAGCAGACATCAAAAGGAATTTCTGGCGCCGTTGCTGGGGAGACATCATCAACATCTACCAGGTTCCTAATCACAAATCTCATCTCCTCGCAATTTACATTATTTTCCATTTGCCTCTCGTTTTCCTCTCCCCCACTTCACAAAAATTTGCCGTTTTATTCGCCCTCTTTTTCGTTCGCTGTTTTCTTGCCGGATCTATCCTTGTTCTTGCTTTCTAGTTATGATGGCTAGCGTGACTACTCCTCCTTTGTCACCAGATTTTGAAGTTTTATACTTCAAGCAACGACAAGGAGAAAATTTGAAAGATGCTTGGTATAGGCTAATGGAATCCTATCGTGTTTGCAACTTAAAGGGGGACGCAAAGATTTTTCTTCGTAATTTTTACATAGGATTGGCTTTGCATCATAGACAACTCTTAGATTTTGCCGCTAAAGGGAATTTTATCGAGCTTGATGCTAATGCTGCTTATGAAATTTTAGAAGGAATTCTGGGGATTCCACCTCAAAAGAAGGGGTTTTCTTTCACCCCAGAGGGTGTTCAAATGTTGGACAAACTTGGTGATTTGCATAAACATATGGTGGAATTGCAAAAATATAACGAACCCCTTAAACATCTTAATGGCAGTATCAATCGCATGAATACCTTGATTACCCTCTGTAACAAGCGATTGGATATTTTAGATCTCAAGATGGCTTCTTTTCCTGAGAATTTAGGGAAGTGCAAAGAGCCTCCTGGGTTTGAGAAGACCCTTACAAAAGTTGCCAAAACAACCGATGACAATACTTAGATCCTTGCTTTATGCCTATCTAGGGGCGTAAAACGATAGCGCTTGTTGGGAGGCAACCCAATGAATAATTTTTTTTTTGCCTTTTGCTTTCTGTTCTTGAGTGTTAGCTTAATAATGCTACTGTTATGATTGAGTTTTTTGTGTTTTAATTAGTGTTTGTGCCAAGTAAAGCCTTTAGGATTGATTTGGGTGATAGTTGATTTGATCTTGTTGGAAAACAGAAACTTTTGCGTCCAGTATTTTTTTTTGAAAATTCACAGCAGCGACGAAATATTCGGAATTTTTTACACAAGATTGATATACAAATTGCCTATATTTTCCTAATTTTTCAAAAAAAATTAGAGTTACATAAGTAATCGAAATATTCAGATTTCGACAGACTGTTCTGTTTTAGACAGATTCTGTTTTCTTTGCGTTGTGTGCTTGTTTTAATGATTCTATGGCTTTCTTTGAAGAGTTTTTGCCATAGAAAAGTTGGAATACAGTAGATATAATGCAAGAATAAAATATGAATTGGTTTGCTACAGTACTTATAGTAGTGATTTGTTTTCTTATACTAACGGATCTCACGAAGGTTTTGTTGAGTTTTGTGTGATTGAAGTTTTCAAGTTTTGGGTGATTTTACGATGGATGAAGGAATAAGGAGTAAGAAGAGCCTAAGCTTGGGGATGCCCATGGCATCCCAAGCTATTATCCAAAGAGAAGCAAGCAACTAAGCTTGGGGATGCCTGAGTGGCATCCCCTCTTTCTTCTAACGACCATCGGTATTTTACTTGGAGCTATATTTTTATTCGTCACATACTATGAGTTTTGCTTGGAGCGTCTTGTATGATATGAGTCTTTGCTTGTTTTGCTTTTTTTTAAGTCTTGAATCCTTGCTGGATACACCTATTTGAGAGAGCCAAAATTATGCCATGACTCGTTAGAATTGCTCTCTATGCTTCACTTAAATCTTTATGAGCTATGGAATTGCTCTAGTGCTTCACTCATATCTTTTTGAGCACGGTGTGCTTTATTATTTTTGAAGAAATGCTCTCATGCTTCACTTAGATTTATTTGGGAGTTAGTAATTTTTTTAAGAAATTCTCTCTTGCTTCACTTAAATTAATTTGAGAGAAAGAAATATTATGCTCATGATCTTTACTTATATTTGTTTGAGCTTATCAAAAACAACACATGAAAATTAGTCCCAAAGTGATAGATATCCAAGAAGGATATAATAAAAACTTTCATGAAGATCATTGGACAAAATAAACTTGATTCCTTGTAATAGTTTTGAGATATGATGATGTGATATGTGAGTTATGTTGATGAGTAATTATGCTTTAGTAAGAATATTGGTGTTAAGGTTTGTGATTCCCTATGCATGCACGAAAGTCAATAGTTATGCAATGAAATTATATCCTACTTGTGGTGCATTATTCGGTGTTAATTATGCTTAATGCTCGCTTATGAGATTTTTCGTTTCTTGGTTGGTCGCTTCTCAATCTTTTGCTAGCCTTCATTTTGCACTAAGTATGATCACTACTTGTGCATCCAAAACCCTTTAAACCAGTTTTGCCATATGAGTCCACTATATCTACCTATATACGGTATTCTTTTGCCGTTCTAAGCAAATTTGCATGTGCCATCTCTAATTTTAAAAATAAAATTTTCTTTTGTGTGCTCGTACCGCTCGCGAGGCGGTGAGGGGTGGCCGATATTTTCCATGCTAGATGTGTTATTCTCACGATGAGTGTTTATTCACTTGTCATTGCACGAGAGTAAGGCAAAGGTATTAGGGATGCCCAGTCCCAAAATGAATAAATGAATTTACTTTATGTTGTCAAATAATAAATTCCTTGGAAAGTGTTGGTATGCAGGGCACCCGTGGATACGGCTAGCCATGGAAAGTGAAAGAAATGGTGGAAAAAGGAATAAACTTTATTTTCTGTTTGGGAACCGCCTATGATATATCTAGCATGGAAAGTGTGGGGAATTCTAAGTCATTTTCGTTGGTGGGAAAAGTATACCTCCCAAAAGGTTTTTATCTCTCAATCTAAGCTTTGAGCTCTGGCACCTCTACAAATCCCTACTTCCCTCTGCGAAGGGCCTTTCTTTTACTTTATGCAATTTTTATTTAGAGTCTCCATCTTCTCTTATAAAGCACCAACTAAGGGGCACTATGACGTACTTGAGCATTGGGTGTAGCTAATATGCGAGTGTGTTTCATGAATGGATCAATGAAGGAGCATAATGGGCTAGGGATAACTTATTTTAGCGTTGATATTTTGAAAGACATGGTTGCTTGTTGATATGCTTGAGTATTTAAGTTATCATGTCAAAACTAGACTATTGCTTTGAACCATATAAAAGTCCAAATGTCCATGCTATAAAGAAAAGAATATGTGATGAACATGTTAGGCAGCATTCCACATCAAAAATTCTGTTTTTATCATTTACCTACTCGAGGACGAGCAGGAATTAAGCTTGGGGATGCTGATACGTCTCCAACGTATCTATAATTTTTTATTGTTCCATGCTGTTATATTATCATTCTTGGATGTTTTACAATCATTTTATATCATTTTTTGGTACTAACCTATTGACATAGTGCCCAGTGCCAGTTGCTGTTTTCTGCATGTTTTTTACATCGCATGAAATCAATACCAAACGGAGTCCAAACGCAGTGAAACTTTTTGTGGATTTTTTTGGACCAGAAGACATCTAGTGGGCCGGAGAAGCACCTGGGGGGTGCCCCGAGGGAGGCACAACCCACCAGGGCGCGCCTGGAGGCCCAGGCACGCCCAGGTGGGTTGTGCCCACCTCGGTGGCCTCCCGCACCGCCTCTTTGCTCTATAAATACCCCAATATTCCAGAAACCCTAGGAGAGTCGACGAAAATCAATTCCAGCCGCCGCAAGTTCCAAAAACACCAGATCCAATCTAGACACCATCTCGGAGGGGTTCAACATGTTCATTGGTGCCTCTCCGATGATGCGTGAGTAATTCTTTGTAGACCTACGGGTCCGTAGTTAGTAGCTAGATGGCTTTCTCTCTCTCGTTTGATTCTCAATACAATGGTCTCTTGGAGATCCATATGATGCAACTCTTTTTGCGGTGTGTTTGTTGGGATCCGATGAACTTTGAGTTTATGATCGGATTTATGTTTTTATCCATGAAAGTTATTTGAGTCTCCTTTGATCTCTTATATGCATGATTGCTTATAGCCTCGTATTTCTTCTCCGATATTTGGGTTTTGTTTGGCCAACTTGATCTATTTATCTTGCAATGGGAAGAGGTGCTTTGTAATGGGTTCGATCTTACGGTGCTTGATCCTAGTGACAGAAAGGGAAACGACACGTATGCATCGTTGCTATAAGGATAACAAGATGGGGTCTATTTCTACATAAATAGATCTTGTCTACATCATGTCATCGTTCTTATTGCATTACTCCATTTTTCCATGAACTTAATACACTAGATGCATGCTGGATAGCGGTCGATGTGTGGAGTAATAGTAGTAGATGCAGGCAGGAGTCGGTCTACTAATCTTGGACGTGATGCCTATATAATGATCATTGTCTGGATATCGTCATGAGTATTTGAAGTTCTATCAATTGCCCAACAGTAATTGTTTTCCCACCGTTTGCTATTTTTCTCGAGAGAAGCCACTAGTGAAACCTACGGCCCCCAGGTCTCTTCTTTAATATATTTGCCTTTGCGATCTATTTTTATTTGCTTTTGTTTTCGGATCTATATTTCCAAAAACCCAAAAAATACCTTGCTGCACTTTATTTTATTTTGCATTTATTCAAGATCTATTTATCCAATCTATTACAACTTTTTCCCGTCCACTAGCCATCTCTGGCGCCGTTGCCCGAAAGGGATTGACAACCCCTTTAATACGTCGGGTTGCGAGTATTTGTTATTTGTGTGCAGGTGCCGTTCACATAGTGTTGCGTGGTTCTCTTACTGGTTCGATAACTTTGGTCTCATCACTGAGGGAAATACCTACCGTCGCTGTGCTGCATCATCCCTTCCTCTTTGGGGAAATACCGACGTAGTTCTAGCAGACATCAATCACGTCCGTGTCAAGTAGACCGAAACAATTCTGCATCTACTACTATTACTCCACACATCAACCGACTCCTGCCTGCTTCTAGAGTATTAAGTTCATGAAGAACAGAGTAACGCATTAAGTAAGATGACATGATGTAGAGGAATAAACTCAAGCAATATGATATAAACCCCATCTTTTTATCCTCGATGGCAACAATACAATATGTGCCTTGCTGCCCCTTATGTCACTGGGAAAGGACACTGCAAGATTGAACCCAAAGCTAAGCACTTCTCCCATTGCAAGAAAAACCAATCTAGTTGGCCAAACCAAACCGATAATCCGAAGAGAATTACAAAGATATCAAATCATGCATATAAGAATTCAGAGAAGATTCAAATAATATTCATAGATATACTGATCATAAATCCACAATTCATCGGATCTCGACAAACACACCGCAAAAGAATATTACATCGGATAGATCTCCAAGAACAACGAGGAGAACATGGTATTGAGAATCACAGAGAGAGAAGAAGCCATCTAGCTACTAGCTATGGACCCGTAGGTCTGAGGTAAACTACTCACGCTTCATCGGAAGGGCAATAGAGTTGATGTAGAAGCCCTCCGTGATCGAATCCCCCTCCGACAGGGTGCCGGAAAAGGTCCCTAGATGAGATCTCACGGGTACAGAAGGTTGCTGTGGTGGAAAAGTCTTTTCGTGGATGCCCCTGGTGGTTTGGGAACATATGTGAATATATAGGCGAAAGAATTAGGTCAGGGGAGTCACGGGGGGCCCACAAGGCAGGGGGCGCGGCCTACCCCCCTGGGCGCGCCCTCCACCCTTGTGGCCGCCTCGTGGCTCCTCCGACTTCATCTCCAAGTCTCCTGGGTGTCTTCTGGTCCAAGAAAAATCATCGCGAAGGTTTTATTCCGTTTGGACTCCGTTTGGTATTCCTTTCCCACGAAGCTAAAAAACAAGGAAAAAACAGAAACTGGCACTGGGCTCTAGGTTAATAGGTTAGTCCCAAAAATAATATAAAATAGCATATTAATGCATATAAAACATCCAAAACAGATAATATAATAGCATGGAACAATAAAAAATTATAGATACGTTGAAGTCGTATCAAGGGCCACAACAGAAGTAGGAGCACGACCAGCACCTCGGGTGCCGCCGATAATGGTGCCGCCCCCGAGGCCGTCGAGAACCTGGGTGAGGACATTCAAGCCTCACCCGCCCAGCTGAACTGGCCCACCGAAACGCACGCAGAGGAAAACCTCGATGACATGGGCACCTTCAACGATGGGTCGGACAAGGATTATATGCCGGAGTCTGAAGGTGATGCAAGCCTCGGACCCGAAGACTTCATCATACCCATAAGCCCATCCGAGCAAGCGCGGTTTCAGCGATAGTTAATCGCAACCGCGCGGAGCATGAAAAAGACGCAGCAAGAGCTGTATACTCATGAGAATGCGCTCAATGACAAATGGTTGAAAATCTTGGCGCTTTAAGCGGACCTCGAGACCCGGGGTGCGGCCCCCAAGTCATTCGCAAAAAGGTGGTTGTTGCCTGACTTTGACGACGAGGCCGCGGATAATGAGCCACTCATGCACGACCTTGTAGGCCAAGCTGACCGCCCTCCTAGAGGGCGAGATCAACCAACAGGGGCACCCAAGGCACCCCTTGTTCAAACCCGTCCTCATGGCAAGACTGCGGTTGAACATCCCAAGACCTTCGATCTGCGTGATAAACTACAAGCCAACAAGGCCCCTTCCCGATCCATTTATGGGTCACGGAGCCGCGCACCAGCCGGTCTGGATGGCTATGACGCTTGGCTGAATAGGCACAAAAGGGCTCATGAATAGGTCCGAGCCAGAGCAATGGCTCATGCTCAACTAGACGCGGCTCACTTTCAAGGGCCCGTGCATCCTGTATCTTTTACAGATGAAGTCATGGAGCACCAGTTCCCAGAAGGGTTTAAACCCATCAACATCGGTCAATACGATGGAATAACTAACCCGGCCATCTGGATAGAGGATTTCCTTCTCCACATCCACATGGCCTGAGGAGATGACCTCCATGCCATAAAATATCTACCCCTCAAGCTCAAAGGACCAGCAAGGCATTGGATTCACAGCCTCCTTAGAAATTCCATTGGAAGATGGGAACAGCTCGAGGAGGCTTTCAGGGAGAATTTCCAAGGTTCCTATGTTTGCCCCAGGATGCGGACGACCTTAGCCATGTAGTCGAGAAGGAGGGCGAATCAGCTCAGAAATTCTGGAATCGATTCTTAACTAAAAAGAACCGGATCATTGACAGTCCCAACGCCGAGGCAATTGCTGCATTCAAGCACAACATCCGAGAAGAATGGCTCGCCCGTTAGCTCGAACAAGACAAGCCGAGAACCATGGCGGCCCTTACCTCCTTGATGACCCGCTTTTGCGCGGGCGAGGACAGCTGGTTGGCCCGTAGCTCCCACATGAGTGATTCCGGCACCTCAGAAGCACGTGAGGGCAATGGAAAATCTAGGCACAACAGAAACAAGCACCGAAATAAAAACAGCGACAGTGATGCCGAGGACCCAACGGTGAATGCCGGATTCAATGACTCACGGGGCTGACCTAAGAAGAGGCCCTTTAAAGGGAACAAGGATGGCCCTAACGCTTTGGACAGAATACTCGATAGATCTTGCCAGTTTCATGGCACCTTGGACAGACCCGCCAACTACACCGATTGAAATTGTTGGGTGTTTAAACAGGCTGGCAAAGCAGTATCCGAGGAAACCAGTAAAAGCCGCTCCCAAAGCGATGAAGAGGATGAACCTCGCGGGCCCAATAACGGCGGCCAAAAGCAGTTTCCCTTTGATGTCAAGGATGTCAACATGATCTACGCCACACACATTCCCAAGAAGGAGCGAAAGCGCGCACTTCGGGATGTCTACGCCTTACAGCCTGTAGCCCCAAAGTTCAACCCGTGGTCGGCTTAACCGATCACTTTTGACAAAAAGGACCACCCGACCAGTATCCGTCATGGCGGGTCGGCGACTCTAGTCCTAGATCCCATTGTCGATGGGTTTCACTTAACCCGCGTTCTTATGGATGGCGGAAGCAGCCTTAACCTGATCTACACTAACACAATCAGGAAAATGGGCATTGATTCATCAAGAATCTAGCCCAGTAACACCACTTTTAAGGATGTCATCCCCGACATAGAGGCCCGATGCAGGGGCACTGTAACACTAGAAGTTGTTTTTGACTCCCCCGATAACTTCCGAAGTGCGGACTTGATCTTTGATATAGTCCCCTTCCGCAGTGGTTATCATGCATTGCTTGGTCGCACTGCATTTGCCCGCTTTAACGCAGTACCACACTACGGCTACCTAAGGCTTAAAATGCCGGGGCCCAATGGCGTTATCACCATCAATGGTAACACATAGTGCTTCCTCCGTACAAAGGAGTAAACCGCGGCCTATGTAGCCGATTCCCAGGTAGCCGAGGAAGCGGCCTGACAATCTGCTTGGCTGGATCTGTGAGGTTCTTCGAAGCGCATCCGCATTCTCACTCTAACTCCGGGACGCACTCGCATGAATCCTAAATAGGGATACACGCTCCCCAGCTCCCGCCTCATGGTAATAGGCTACATACCTAGAGTACATAGCTTTGCACATAAAATTCCTTGGGAGCTTGGGGAGCATAAAAACAGGGTGTGTCATCTCGGCTTTACCCGAACACACCCAACACCTGTCGATCTCTTCGGCACAATAAAGGTCCGCCAGGAAATACATTTCAGCAGCGTCAGGCTGCCACTACGGCCCTAGCCTCGTAAGGAGCCCCGCATTTAGGATGCGTCAAGAACAACCTATGCGGAGTAGTCGGCCATATTCACACACCCTTTTGGCATCGACAAGGCAGAGCTGGTCAACACCACGGAGGTGTAGATGTATGGCAGGGGAAAGACATGGGTCAATCGCCTGGTTCATTAAAGCACGGTATTGTAGGGTAACGCAGCAGAAAACAAAAATTTTCCGACCTACGCACCAGCCCAGGACCACTATGGAGACTGCATACAAGGTTTTGATCTTTTTCGTTACCGACTCGTAGCGCAGCGGAAGTAGAGTCGATGACGATCGTCGGTGCAGATCCCCGCAGCTAGGATTTACAACCTCCCAACCGCGAGGATGTACTCCTTCATCCGCCACCCGGACAGCCCTCCGGGAGGCGGTCAGACAGTCCCCCGGACGGTGTCGCGGACAGCCCTTCGGGAGGACTCACAGAACTCGGACCGTCACTTGGACAACCCTTTGGGAGGCACTCACGAACAGCCCCACGGGCACTAAGATTGAAACTACGACCTCTCTACAGAGTTGCACACATACGGTGTCATCTATCCGGCAGGGCTTCGCCGTCCAGAACTAGTTCCCACCGGAACCCAGACAGCCTTTCGGCACTATGAAACTATTTCGTGGGAGGGAGAGAGAATGCCAGATCATGCATGGCTTGTGTGTGAGATTGGAGTGGGGATGGAGAGCTCCTCTCCACCTCCTTTTATAGTGGTGGAAGGGGTGGAGGGGGGCTAAAAATTTCAGCCCACATGAGGGGGCCCCTCCCCAAAAACATGCACCCACCAAAGGTGGGGAGATGTCCCATGGGGGGTCCCCCCAACATCCATGGCGCCACCACCATGGGGCTGCCACCTCCTCCCAACATGTTCCACCATTTGTGGGGGCTGCCCCCCACCATGGGGGGCCCCCCAACTCCTTGTCCACCAACAAGGGGGCTGCCCCCAAAGCCCCCCCCCCCCAAAACAGCCCCCACGAAACATGGGATCTTGTCCCCTCTCGCTGGGACAAGATGTTTTCCCGCGTGTAATTTCCAGAAAAATTCCCGAAGGTCCCTGAACATTTCTGGCACCCTCTAAAATTATCCAGACATGCTCCAGAACATTTCCAGTATGGTGGTTTAATTTAAAACCATCTTCGTTTACCCGGTAAACAATTCCGGCAGCTCCGAAAACTTTTTTCAATTTTTTCTCTAGAAAAATTCCAGAAGTTACCAGACCAATCTGTCAACCTCCAAAACATTCCCGGTGCTTGCCGAAACCTTTTTGGATCAATGGTTTTATCCGAAACAACTTTTCGGTTTTACCAAACCTTTTTCGGTGTTCTCTTCGGAACTTTTCCGTTGTCTCTGAAACCTTTCTAGTCACTTTCTCTCGGACTCCCCGTCTAGTATTCAGCAGATAAATGACCCTTAAGCGTGTGACCCTATAGGTTCGGTGAAGTATAGACATGACACGGAACCCCTTCCGATCAATGATCAACATCGGAGCCGTGGACACCCATATTGACCCCTATACCCACACGAATGAATATTCGAGTGAACCTCCAGTTGCCGTGTGCTATTCCTGTTGCTTCACGATATGTTACAAATACCCGAGGTGAGACATGTTGGCATTCCCGTGGATCAACAACTTGTCCACTATGCTAGTTACCTCGTTACCGGTATTGTTCTCTTTTCTCGTTACCGTGTTCCGGCATCCCCGTGATCAAATCACAAAGTGTCTGGCCAGACGATGATGGATACCGTAACACCGAGAGGGCCCAAAGATATCTCTCCATCGCCGGAGGAGCAAATCCCAATCTTGATCTATCAAGTTACTTGACATACTTTTCCATGAACCCGTAAGCCGCCGTAATAGCCACCCATTTACGGATGACGTTTAACAAACCCCAAAGTTCATGAAGCAAGCATGAAGAAACTCGATACTCTCATGGTCTAAGGAATCATGCAAACGTTAACCATCTCTGTGTTATTAACCATTAACTTGTGACGAATGAATCTCATAGCATAACATCAATCGGGTCGATTCAACACAAATGTTCTTATAACATTGTGCCCTCAAAGTTGCTGGCATAGACATGCCCATGATCAGGAAAACAGAACCATCATGCAACACTTGAGCCAGTCATAGAGGCTTGACTAGGAATACATTTTATCGTTTATTATCCCACACATGCATATGAGTCTTCCTCCAAGCCTTGTTTTATTGCAGACCCGAGAACCATAGCAGTTATAGCATGGAACATAAACCTAATTATGAACAGGGAGATAATTAATAACATTTATTATTGCCTCTAGGGCATATCTCCTACAGACTCGCACTTGCACTAGAGTCAATAATCTAGTTAATGCTAATGCACATTGCACCTGTGGCACACCGGTGTAAATATGCTTCGCTTGTGGTATAGCCTGAATGCAATGGATCTGATGACTTCAGCTCCGTGTGTATCTTTGCATATCTTCGCGTTTTCACGCTTTCACAAAATTCATATTTTGTGTGGACTTGGCTTGGTATGTATGCGAATCACAGGTCGAACCTGGATTCCTCAGACTGAGTTATGGAGCAACTACTTGCAGTAGTGTCCCATTTACAAAAGCCATCTTGGAACCATACTAAGTTCATGAATGAACTATATGATTCAACATCTTGTTTGTCGCTTCGAAAGCGGCAATATACTTTGCCTCTGTTATAGAATTCACCACAGTAACTTGTTTGGAACAATTTCCAACTAACTGTGCCACCATATTGTGTGTTACACAAAACCCTCAATTTAAATTGAAAATCGCATGGAGAAATGATGAAGACTGCTTCGATGTAACCTTTTACATCGAACTCTTCATGATCTCCACTTGCGAGAAAACATGTCATCAGTGCTACTATAGTACTCAATGACCCTTTTTCATTGTTGTCCCATGATCAGTACTTTTGATCACTTTGGTATCTATACTCACAACAACTTTGGAGTATTGGACATATCTGGTTGTTTTACATACCATGGAATACATGATTAATCCAAACACAAGAGTGTGTGGAATCTCCATCATGTATTTTGCTCATCAGTGTTTTGGGACACCGAGTCTTGCAAAAACTCTTTCCATGTGACTTCGGCAAGAATCACTCCTTGACGTTTTTAATGCTAAAAGGTTTTAGCATTTTGTCAATATGTATCTTTGCTCAGCCCCATTAGGTAAATCTATCTCCATAGATCATCATGCCTAATATAAAGGCTATTTAGCCCAAGCACTTCATCAAAAAACTATTTTTAAATGAAGTCCTAATTCGTGTCAAGAAATTTATTTCCAATTAACAATGTGTCAAGCACACAACGTTTCTAGAAATATTATTATGCTCCCCCTACTTTCCTGAATCACAAGCATCTTCGTTACCCATTGATGAAGTCAAAACCCTTTTAACCATTCATTCAAAACACGAAGATTCCAACTCCATTTTGCTCTCTTCCATCGCTGGACTGAACTCTGAAGTTTGCATACTTACTTAGCATCCTCTGGAATGACAACAATACCTTGGACTGTAACACATGCAAGTCCTTGGTTTTATTTCCATCATATGGAAATCCTATTGTCATCCATGTTTCATATCTCATGACTGAAATATGTATTAATTGCTAGTTCAACCCGAACCGACTTTAAGCAACGCTACGGTGAAACAACCTCATCGTAGTCAACTCCTTGAACTTGTTATTTCAACAAGTCGAGCTTTATGGATAAAACATTTTTATCCGTATCAGTTTTAAGTTCCATAAAATTCGTTAGACTCTAAGTCTTCCGAAAGGTGTATCAAGATTTTAATCTTGAAACATTTATATGGAAACTATCTCGGATTGTATTGGCATTTAGCCAATTCCGGAGTCAGGGCCCATCAACGCTTCCTTGTGTATCGTAGGTATACTGTTGTCTAACAACAATGTCTCGTCTACGCACCTGAGAGGTTTGCACGAGCCTTGCCTACGTGGTTCAGCTGCAAGTTTGACCGAAGTCCGTACATTTTATTGTAGAGACTTCCGTATCAGTCGTAGTAGGAAACTCTGGAATTACTTCCAAGGTCTCTTTCCTTTGACCTGATGACAGAGATACTGGTTATCTCGTCGAGTTGCATTGTTCTCCCACTCACCTTTTTGAAAGAACCATTTTCTTCAAAAAGTATACCGTTCTTTGTGGCAAACCTATTTGCCTCGGTATAGTGAGGGAGGAATACCCAATTGCTTGGGATAACCTACAAAGTAGCACTTGTCTGATTTGGAATAGGTTTGTAACCTTTTACACAAGCCCCATATTCCAAATGTTAAGAAAAGATATAACATGGTTGGGCGTACCATACCATGGCATCATTTCAACAGACCCGATGGAGCTCTTTTCAGTGTAAAAGCCATAGTCTCTAAAGCATCACTCTATAAAAGGGATAATGGCAAATTTATTTATGTCATCTTTGATCTTACCATGTCATAAATGGTTCGATTACATCTTCACGGACTTTCCACATGCAATGGTGTTCCGGGAGGTGCAAGTTATGAAACTACTTTCACAACTCATCAGACATTCGCTAAACTTGTAACTCAAAAATTCCTTTCTGCAATCGAATTGTAGAAACATAATTTTCTTGTTACAATAACCATCTACTTCATTTTTGAAAACCTTTCGAATGAATTCAAAAGATCCAGACTTACGTCTCATCAAGTAAATATCCACATATCTACTTGAGTCATTTCTGAAGATAGATAAATCCACTACTAACAACATTTATCGGACTACACACATCAAATGTATGATCACCAATAAGTTTGTTGTCCGTTCCTTATGGCCTGTGAACGGTATTTCAGTCACTTCACTTTTCGGAGGAAATTTGCAAGTGTCAGATGATTCAAAATCAAACGACTTCAAAATCCATCATAATGGAATTTTCCATGCGGGTTTCTCCAATGTGACCAAATGCAGTGCCACACTTGTGTGGTATTCTTTTAGTCTTACGACATTTAGCGTCAGTGTTTATGGATGTATCATATTACCATCAATATACATAACATACGTCCCATCTGGATGGAAGCATGGCCCTTCATGTTATTCACAATACTGAACAACAATTGTTCTTTTATGAACAACCCTTTTGTAAAAACATTGTGCAAGGGGCTAGAGTGTAAAACTCTAAAATGAATTATGAATGTAAATCCAGAGGTAATATATTATTATCAATATTCATAACATACATCTCATTCATAATGAAAGTATGGCCCTTATGTTGTTCATAACACCGAACATCAAAAGTTCTCTTATGAACAACCTTCTTGCAAGATACATTATGCAAAGGGCTAGAGTGTGAAACTCTAAAATGAATTATGAAAGTAAATACATAGGTAATACACCGATGGAAGGTATAGTAACATTTACTATGTTCCATGTGTGTATCTCAACCTCATTCCTGGCTAGTCTTTCAGGCCATAGTAGTTCTTACATCGAGTTGCAACAGAATGCAATCGAGCGGGTATCTTTGTGATTGTCTCACAATACCCTAAAATTAGTGATTAACATGTTTGACCAGCCTTCTATACATCAAAAACTTGTATGACATTCATACATGAGCTGGATATTCCAGTCTTCTTTCTTTCTGCCTTTATACTTCTAACAGTTTAACTTTCAGTATTTCTCCTACTCTCAGAAGAAGCACCCAACTTAAGAGTGGCGTTAGCCCCGGACTTCCTAGGCGTGAAAGTTTCACTAACACCCTTCGGACACTTCCTTTTTCTTTAAGTTGTTGTTTTATTCACCTTTCATCATATGACAGGCGTTCTTCTGGATCCCTCTCTTATTAGTCTAATGCATAGTAAACTCCTTTACTAATAGTTTGCAAACAAACACTGCTTTGGATATCTCATATCTTTCAGCCTTTGTCTGTCTCTGAAAATGATTTTCAGATTCCATGAATATCACATAACTATCCAAACTTTTGAAGTTCATGTCTCATGGAAGCAAACAATTGCACTTGACTGAAACGGAATTCCAGCTTTTGGATCGAAGGACGAGAGTCACATGATCCATAGCATAAGCGAGAGAATACCAAAGTATGCGATAGGACAAAGTCCTTCTCGGCACTCTTGAGGACAATCCTCACATTACGTTACCAACCGTAAAGTTTTAACCAGATATTTAACATCTATTCAATTTTAACAGGGAAGGTGAAAATGTGAGCCATTATTCTACAACTATTATGCAAACCACACTTAGACAGTGTTCATAATTAATTGCACTGAGAATTAAAAGAATTTAATTCTACAGTGCGCTCCCACTCAAATCAATATCTCTCAAAATTGATTGTGAGTGATTCAAGATCCATATTATAATTCAACGCCAAGGATGCATCCATCTCAAGTGACGAGAATTGCAATTGGTAGGCCAACTTGCCAATCACATCTCTATGTGACTCTTGTTCATCTTTCGATGCGTGTGTTCCGAGCTCATGACTTTCATGCCTGAACGTCAAGACAACCAAGTGATCACGCTGCGAGGTCTCAACTCACCCGCCTCACACTTCCCTAATCGTTCGTACCCATGCATCCATGTGATACCCCGAAAAGTTAGGTGCCGTGACGGTGCTACACTTGGGAGAACACTAACTACTTGATATTTTTGTGAGAGATCACCCTAATAAAAGCGACTACCGCGCAATCAAAAAGGGTGCATCATAAGGGATAAACATCTCAGGCAATTCATAATAGCATGATATGGCATAGCCCTTTCCGACGGAGAAGTCTTCTATTTCTTCGTCTTCGGCATTCGCGTCGGTGTTCGCCTTCGCGAAGATTGCCACCACCTTGTCGATGCACCAGATAATATTGCTATCTCTATAGCTAATAAAATAATGCATTACAACAAGGTTGACACGCAGGTCATTTAAAGTGCAATCATATGGCTCCAGCCATCATGCCGAATCATGACACGCAAGTCATGTTAATTAATTTACATCATATAGTCATCTCATACAAATCAAATTAATATGAGCACTGATATACCACATCACATGCACATGCAAACCCTCCTGCAAAACCAAGTTTGACGCCTCTAATCGGTTCATGCAAAAACTTGTTTTACGTGGCTTCTAAGGTTTCGAAACAAACCGAAGCTACCAACTTCCATCATCAAGTATGATTATTCAAGTCGCTAGATTAACTTCACGGGGTGTATGAAACACGAGATAATAAAATCTTGAGCCCCATACTGAACTTCGTCATACGCATGACCCCCGTGCAGATCATATCTGCATTACCCTTTCATCTACGAAACATCCATCTTTCTTTGACTAAAGTGGAACCCAAAGAACTGTTAGCACTTCGTTGATCTGTCAATCAGCATACTCAGGAGCAGCATGAAAGGATCACGGATTGCCAGAACTTTGTCAGATTCCACAATGCTGTCAAGATCAGGACTACGCAAATTCGAGGGAAGCAACAAGAACATCGGGTAACAGATTTCATCTGCTACCCGCACAAATAATTTTCAGTAATAGAACTCATCTACTACCTAATTATATTGTGCAACACCCATACATCTCCACGTATTCTAGATCGCAACCTGCATCTACGCATAGCATGGCTCATGATGCCACTGTAGGGTAACGCAGCAGAAAACAAAAAAATTTCGACCTACGCACCAGCCCAGGACCACTATGGAGACTGCATACAAGGTTTTGATCTTTTTCGTTACCGACTCGTAGCGCAGCGGAAGTAGAGTTGATGACGATCGTCGGTGCAAATCCCCGCAGCTAGGATTTACAACCTCCCAACCGCGAGGATGTACTCCTTCATCCGCCACCCGGACAGCCCTCCGGGAGGCGGTCAGACAGTCCCCCGGACGGTGTCGCGGATAGCCCTTCGGGAGGACTCACAGAACTCGGACCGTCACTTGGACAGCCCTTCGGGAGGCACTCACGAACAGCCCCACGGGCACTAAGATCGAAACTACGACCTCTCTACAGAGTTGCACACATACGGTGTCATCTATCCGGCAGGGCTTCGCCGTCCAGAACTAGTTCCCACCGGAACCCAGACAGCCTTTCGGCACTACGAAACTATTTCGTGGGAGGGAGAGAGAATGCCAGATCATGCATGGCTTGTGTGTGAGAGTTGGAGTGGGGATGGAGAGCTCCTCTCCACCTCCTTTTATAGTGGTGGAAGGGGTGGAGGGGGGCTGAAAATTTCAGCCCACATGAGGGGGCCCCTCCCCAAAAACATGCACCCACCAAAGGTGGGGAGATGTCCCATGGGGGGTCCCCCCAACATCCATGGTGCCACCACCATGGGGCTGCCACCTCCTCCCAACATGTTCCACCATTTGTGGGGGCTGCCCCCCACCATGGGGGCCCCCCCAACTCCTTGTCCACCAACAAGGGGGCTTCCCCCAAAGCCCCCCCCCCCCGCCAAAAAATAGCCCAAAAACAGCCCCCACGAAACATGGGATCTTGTCCCCTCTCGCTGGGACAAGATGTTTTCCCGCGTGTAATTTCCAGAAAAATTCCCGAAGGTCCCTGAACATTTCCGGCACCCTCTAAAATTATCCGGACATGCTCCAGAACATTTCCAGTATGGTGGTTTAATTTAAAACCATCTTCGTTTACCCGGTAAACAATTTCGGCAGCTCCGAAAACTTTTTTCGGTTTTTTCTCTAGAAAAATTCCAGAAGTTACCAGACCAATCTGTCAACCTCCAAAACATTCCCGGTGCTTGCCGAAACCTTTTTGGATCAATGGTTTTATCCGAAACAACTTTTCGGTTTTACCAAAACTTTTTCGGTGTTCTCTTCGGAACTTTTCCGTTGTCTCTGAAACCTTTCCAGTGACTTTCTCTCAGACTCCCTGTCTAGTATTCAGCAGATAAATGACCCTTAAGCATGTGACCCTATAGGTTCGGTGAAGTATAGACATGACACAGAACCCCTTCCGATCAATGATCAACATCGGAGCCGTGGACACCCATATTGACCCCTATACCCACACGAATGAATATTCGAGTGAACCTCCAGTTGCCGTGTGCTATTCCTGTTGCTTCATGATATGTTACAAATACCCGAGGTGAGACATGTTGGCATTCCCGTGGATCAACAACTTGTCCACTATGCTAGTTACCTCGTTACCGGTATTGTTCTCTTTTCTCGTTACCATGTTCCGGCATCCCCGTGATCAAATCACAAAGTGTCTGGCCAGACGATGATGGATACCGTAACACCGAGAGGGCCCAGAGATATCTCTCCATCGCCGGAGGAGCAAATCCCAATATTGAGCTATCAAGTTACTTGACATACTTTTCCATGAACCCGTAAGCCGCCGTAATAGCCACCCATTTACGGATGACGTTTAACAAACCCCAAAGTTCATGAAGCAAGCATGAAGAAACTCGATACTCTCATGGTCTAAGGAATCATGCAAACGTTAACCATCTCTGTGTTATTAACCATTAACTTGTGACGAATGAATCTCATAGCATAACATCAATCGGGTCGATTCAACACAAATGTTCTTATAACATTGTGCCCTCAAAGTTGCTGGCATAGACATGCCCATGATCAGGAAAACAGAACCATCATGCAACACTTGAGCCAGTCATAGAGGCTTGACTAGGAATACATTTTATCGTTTATTATCCCACACGTGCATATGAGTCTTCCTCCAAGCCTCGTTTTATTGCAGACCCGAGAACCATAGCAGTTATAGCATGGAACATAAACCTAATTATGAACAGGGAGATAATTAATAACATTTATTATTGCCTCTAGGGCATATCTCCTACAGGTATCATACTCCATTACCTTTTTTTCCTTTCTTTACATACTCTCTGTATCAGTTATGGTTCTTCTATGTAAATAGCTCGGCATGTACGATCGAGCCCCATGAATGATAAAATAGACCTGTCTTTGGTCCTAGTATAGTTTTGAGTGTCATTTTTCTTCTTTGGCATTTCGCCTCATAGCAATACATACAAATGAGCTCAGCTTTCAACCAGGGGCTTGGATTTAGAACCAAGCTTATGTTCAAGTCCAAAAAATGTTCAGCGTCTCGGATATAGCATTATATACATCAGTTTTGAATTGTAATTTTGGTCATTGATTGGGTTGCCCGGATCCTGTGTTTACCTCCTATGTTCCACTATGTTTGGTTAGGAGCGTAAAGGGAGAACCGCTGCGATTGTACTTGCAGCTCGAATGGCCAAGTGCCTCAGTGGAGAAAGCCAAAAATCGACTGTCATAATAAGCGCAAATTGGTTGGCAATCCAAAGACAGTGTCAAACTAAAAGCCGCTAGGGGTTACACCATGATAATGAAGGGTCCTTGTTACAAGGACCCATGTGTTAAGCTAGGTGCACCTCGGTTAGGCCTATCACCACTGCACCGGGGGCTAGATAAACTACCCCGCAAGCTAAGCTCCTATGACTAAGTGAAAGCTCTCAAGCCTTTATAGTCCGATTCCCTGGTTTCTCTAAACACACCACCACCTCGGGGCTCTGAGACGTCGGCTAAGGGTGTACGCATTTAAAGGAACACCCCATGTAGCATCTACACGAGGGCTGAAGCCGATGACTAGCCACTTTGAGAATCAAGAACGGTCGCACATGAACAACAATAACATATCGGATAAAAACGATCATTGAAAAAAAGATAACTTGTTTTATACACATTCTCCTCGGCATACCAAGGGAAAATCAGAACTTGAATTCTGCCTTCTTACATTGGGCCTCGGTCACCCGAGCACCTTCATGCACCTTGGCCAGGAACTTTTCCGGGGTCCGATCATTTCTTGCTGGAGGTCCGGAGGTGATGTCCAGCGGCTTTATCTTCGGGAAATGCGCCATTGTACATGCATACGCCCTTTCCGCCCCCCTCTAGACAAGCCGACCGCTTCCACTTTTCCACCTGGGGGCTGTTCTTCCGAAGCCTGCTCACCAGGCCGAAGAAGCTTGTGGGCATAGACTGGCTCGGCCAGAGGTTAACGCAGATGTCCTGCATTACCGGCGGGGCTGCACGGAACAACTCCGCCAGCTGCTTCATCTGATTGTTTAGCAGGGGCGGGTGCTCGGGCGCCTGGAACTGGGCCCAGAAGGTCTTCTCTTTGGACCCATCAGACTGGGTAGCAAAATACGCACCAGCGTCCGATGCACTCCACACCAGGTCCCTAAAGGCCTCTGAAGGGCGTCATACTTGTGCAAGATGAGCAAATCAGCTGTCAAAACAAATGCAGCAAAACAGATAAGGCTTACTGGTGGCGATTTGCTTCACTTGTTGAAGCACCTTGTGATCACCTCAGGCCTGGTTCGTGGCCTCATTACAGACCGGGCTCGCCGTGGCCAGCTCAGAGGTTAGCTTGTTCTTCTCCTCCTGAAGAGCATCGCGCTGCGCGCAAAGACCTTTCAAGTCTTCCTTGACTTCGGCGACCCGGGCCACGTGCTGCTCGCCAACCTCTTTTTCTTTGACCACACCGCGCTAGCCTTTTCCGACATAACCCTCTGCTGCTCGGCTTCTTGCCGAGCTGTTTTCAGCTCAGATCGGGGTTTTTCAAGCTCCACGGAGGTAGCTGCGAACACATCGGCATATGAATTAGAAGTTACAAAAGCCATTTCCAACCTTCATTGCAATTTCACGAAGCTACAAAAATTTTGGTATTTACCTTCAGCAATCTCCATCTGCTTCTTGAGCAGATCCGCGTCCTTCTCGGACCGGTTGAGCTTATGGTTTAGCTCTTCCAACTCCCTCACGTTGGATGCTGAAACCGAGGCCGAAACCTGCAACGAACATAGTTAGCTTCCTCGGAAAATATCGATCCCCTGATCGGCTTCTTTCTTTCGACCTGGGTCTTGAGGGCTAGAATATGTTTGCTTCTACCAAACATTCAATTTTTACTAAGACCCCCGAGTAAGATGTTGGTATCTCACTCAGGGCTCGGGGGCTACAGTAGTTACACAGCTATTGGACGCGTCCGCGTTACCAAAAGTCTTCAGATAATTTTACTTTTTACATATCAGCTCAAAAGGCCATTAGATAGTATTTCTTATGTGGTGATAGAGGCCCTTGAAGGTTTTCTTATGCGATGATATAAAATCTGAGAGATGGCTAGGAAAGGTTACCTCAAAGCCATGGTAGAGGCCCTTGAATGCCTCCCTAATACTGGCCTCAGCGAACCGGTAACTTTGCAGCGCCGCGCCTAGTAGGACGCGGTGCTTGGTGACGATGGAGGAGTCCGACATGGATGCCTCCATCTCTTCGGTCCACCCTACTGATGTTGCTTGAAACTACGTCGGTATTTCCCCAAAGAGGAAGGGATGATGCAGTACAACTACGGTAGGTATTTCCCTCAGTTATGAAACCAAGGTATCAATCCAGTAGGAGAACCAAGCAACACTATGTAAACGGTACCTGCACACAAAGAACAAATACTTGCAACCCGACGCGTAAGAGGGGTTGTCAATCCCTCCACGGTAAAAAGATAGATAAATTTGTGGTAGATTGGATAAATAGCTCTCGATAAAACGCGAAATAAAATAAGTAATAAAAAAGTGCAGCAAGGTATTTTTGGGTTTTTGGAATAATAGATCTGAAAATAAAAGTGAATAAAAATATATCTCAAAGCAAATATGATAAAGAATAGACTCGGGGGCCGTAGATTTCACTAGTGGCTTCTCTCGAGAAAATAGCACACGGTGGGTAAACAAATTATTTTTGGGCAATTGATAGAAGATCGAATAATTATGACGATATCCAAGGCAGTGATCAATATATAGGCATCACGTCCAAGATTAGTAGACCGACCCCTGCCTGCATCTACTACTATTACTCCACACATCGACCGCTATCCAACATGCATCTAGTGTATTAAATTCATGAAGAATCGGAGTAATGCAATAAGAACGATGACATGATGTAGACGCGATCTATTCATGTAGGAATAGCCCCCATCTTGTTATCCTTAATAGCAACAATACATGCGTGTCTTGCTGCCCCTTCTGTCACTAGGAAAGAACACCACAAGATCGAACCCATCACAAAGCACCTCTTCCCATGGCAAGAAAAATCGATCTAGTTGGCCTAACTAAACAAAAGATTCGAAGAAGAAATATGAGGCTATAAATAATCATGCATATAAGAGATCAAAAAAACTCAAATAATATTCATGGATATATATCTGATCATAAACTCAAAGTTCATCGGATCCCAACAAACACACCGCAAAAAAGAGTTACATCAAATAGATCTCCAAGAGACCGTTGTATTGAGAATCAAAAGAGAGTGAGGAAGCCATCTAGCTACTGCCTACGGACCCGTAGGTCTATGGTGAACTACTCATGCATCATCGGAGAGGCACCAATGAGGATGATGAACCCCTCCGTGATGGTGTCTAGATTGGATCTCGTGGTTCTGGAACTTGCGGTGGCTGGAATTGTGTTTCGTCGACTCCCCTAGGGTTTCTGGAATATTTGGGAATTTATAGGGCGAAGAGGTGGTGCGGGAGGTCACCGAGGTGGGCACAACCCACCTGGGCGCATCTGGGCCTCCTGGCGTGCCCAGGTGTCTTGTGCCCACCTTAGGCCTCCCCTCTGGTACTTCTTTGGCCCAATGGGTCTCTTCTGGTCCAGAAAAAATCTTCAAAAAGTTTCACTGCGTTTGGACTCCGTTTGATATGGATATTCTGCGAAGTAAAAAACAAGCAAAAAACAACAACTGGCACTAGGCACTATGTCAATAGGTTAGTCCCCAAAAATGATATAAAGTTGCTATAAAATGATTGTAAAACATCCAAGAATGATAATATAACTGCATGGAACAAGCAAAAATTATAGATACGTTGGAGACGTATCAGCATCCCCAAGCTTAATTCCTACTCGTCCTCAAGTAGGTAAATGATAAAAACAGAATTTTTGATGTGGAATGCTGCCTAACATGTTCATCACATATTCTTTTCTTTTGTAGCATGGACATTTTGACTTTTATATGGTTCAAAGCAGTAGTCTAGTTTTGACATGAAGATTTCAATACTCAAGCATATCAACAAGCAACCATGTCTTTCAAAATATCAACACTAAAGAAAGTTATCCCTAGCCCATCATGCTCAATCATTGATCCATTCATGAAACACACTCGCATATTAGCTACATCCAATGCTCGAGTATGATCATAGTGCTCCCTAGTTGGTGCTTTATAAGAGAAAATGGAGACTCAAATAAAAGATAAAAATTGCATAAAGTGAATAGATAGGCCTTTCGCAGAGGGAAGTAGGGATTTGTAGAGGTGCCAGAGCTCAAAGCCTAAATTGGGAGATATTTTTTTGAGAGGCATACTTTTCCCGTCAACGAAAATGACCGAGTAATTCCCAACACTTTCCATGCTAGATATATCATAGGCGGTTCCCAAACAGAAAATAAAGTTTATTCCTTTTTCCACCATTCTTTCACAATCCATGGTTAGCCGTATCCACGGGTGCCTTCCATACCAACACTTTCCAAGGAATTTATTATTTGACAACATAAAGTAATTTTTTTTTCATTTCGGGACTGGGCATCCCTATTACCGCCGTACTCTCATGCAATGACAAGTGAATAAACACTCATCTTGAGAATAACACATCTAGCATGGAAAATATTGGCCACCCCCTGCTGCTTCATGAGCGGTACGAGCACACAAAAAGGAAATTCATTTTGAAAATTAGAGATGGCACATACACATTTGCTTAGAACGACATGGAAATACCGCATATAGGTAGGTATGGTGGACTCATATAGCAAAACTGGGTTTAAAGATTTTGGATGCACAAGTAGTATTTCTACTTAGTACAAGTGGAGGCTAGCAAAAAGATTGAGAAGCAACCAACCAAGAAACGAAAAATCACATAAGAGAGCATTAAGCATAACTAACACCGAATAATGCACCACAAGTAGGATGTAATTTCATTGCATAACTATTGACTTTCGTGCTTGCATAGGGAATCACAAACCTTAACACCAATATTCTTACTAACGCATAATTACTCACCAACATGACTCACATATCACCATCATCATATCTCAAAACTATTACAAAGAATCAAGTTTATTTTGTCCAATAATCTTCATGAAAGTTTTTACTATATCCCTCTTGAATATCTATCACTTTGGGACTATTTTCATATATTGTAATTGCTTTTGACAAGCTCAAACAAATTTAAGTGAAGAACATGAGCATAAAAATTTTCGTCTCTCAAAATAATATAAGTGAAGCATGAGAGAATTTCTTCAAAATTTTACTAACTCTCAAATAGATCTAAGTGAAGCATGAGAGCATTTCTTCAAAAATATTAAAGCACACCGTGCTCGAAAAGATATAAGTGAAGCACTAGAGCAATTTCATAGCTCAAAAAAATTTAAGTGAAGCATGAAGAGCAATTCTAACAAATCATAGCATAATTTTGGCTCTCTCAAATAGGTGTGTCCAGAAAGGATACTTGTGACAAACTAAAAAGAAAAACAATCAAAGACTCATATAATACAAGGCGCTCCAAGCAAAACTCATGGTATGTGACGAATAAAAATATAGCTCCAAATAAAATACCGATGGTCGTGAGGGGATGCCTTCCGGGGCATCCCCAAGCTTAGTTGCTTGGTTCTCCTTGAATATTAACTTGGGGTGCCATGGGGCATCCCCAAGCTTATGCTCTTTTCACTTCTTGTTCCTTCATCCATCGCGATCTCACCCAAAACTTGAAAACTTCAATCACACAAAACTTAACAAAACCTTCGTGAGATCCGTTAGTATAAGGAAACTAATATTTACTTTAAGTACTGTTGCAAACCCATTCAAATTTTGTTATTGCATTATATCTATTGTATTCTAACTTTGCCATGGCTTATACCCCCGATACAATCCATAGATTCATCAAAATAAGCACACAATGCAAAGAAAATAGAACCTGTCAAAAACAGAACAGTCTGTAAAGATGCTAATTGATCTCATAATTCTGTAAATTTAAAATTTCTGAAAAACTTGGACAACAGAGGAAATTTCTATATGAATCTTGGGTAAAAAATTTGCAATTTTTCGTCGCTTCTGTGAATTTAAACAATTCTGTTACTGGACGCAAAAGTTTCTGTTTTTCAACAGGATCAAATCAACTATCACCAAAGCTATCCCAAAGGCTTTAATTGGCACAAATACTAATTAAAACATAAAAAAAACACAATCACAACAGAGGCATATAGTGCAAACACTCAAGAACAGAAAGAAAAAGGCAAAAATAAATTTTAGTCATTGGGTTGCCTCCCAACAAGCGCTATCGTTTTATGCCCCTAGCTAGGCATAATGCATAGATTCAAGTATTGTCATCTTTAGTTTTTGATCCATAGGATGCCATCATGATTAATTCATATGGTGGCCTAATTCTTGTTCTAGGGAAATGTTCCATCCCCTTTCTAAGTGGAAATTGAAATTTAATATTGCCTTCTTTCATATCAATCACGGCACAAATAGTGCGTAAAAACGGTCTACCAAGTATAATTGGACAAGACGGATTACAATCAATATCAAGAACAATAAAATCTATGGGCACATAGTTTCTATTTGCAAGAATAAGAGCATCATTAATTCTTCCCAAAGGCTTTTTAATAGTAGAATCCGCCAAGTGCTAATTAAGAGAACATTCTTCAATCATTGGTACATCGAGGTGCTATACAAACGGTTTTTAACCCTTTCCGCGACGACATTTTGAACCGTCGCCGAGTGAGTGTGTGCGATACGGGGGTCCTTCCCACACGACCCAGAAACCGTCGGGGATAGGGAGCCTTGATGCATACAGTTGTCCCTATAAAGTTGTTCCTGATATCTCGAATATCCCAAACGCTTCATCCTTGCTACTCGTTTGTGCTCGCATTGCCATCGCAGTCGGTATTCTGTGGTGCTACGTTTACGACGCGCGGCCCATCACAAATGGTTCACGATTATAGAACGTGTATGATAAGCAGACAATCACACACATTCACTTTTCCCTAACCGTATGCGATAACTAATTAAGAAGATTAGCTAATCATCGTACGAGTGTCGGATAGGATTACGAAACGTCGGACCGTCGTAACATCATCGTACATGATAACTATCGCACACGCTATTATGCGGTGCAATGCTTACGATGCGTACCACATCAGGAACAGTTCATGGTTGCAAATCGTGTACGATAAGGCAACTATCACGAACGTTTAGTTTGCCCGCACCATTTGTGATATTGTCTGAAATCACACATGGTTTGCAAACGGCAACTGTGTGCATGCTCGCACACATTTTCTCTCCGTGAACCGTGTCGGATTATGGTGTATATCATAAACATTTGTGTTTTACCGACCGTGTGCGCCGACCGTGTGCGCCGTAACGACCTGCGGAGCGTAATTTCAACGTAATTTAATTGCTGCTATTTCAAATTGTACCAGATTTGAATTTGAAAGTATGATATAGCTTTACTCATATCCATCAGGTTCAAACAACCAATGCATTATTCGATTCACAGGTACATATGTTCAAGAATTACATAAGCACCAAATAAAGCATGATGAACCACAGTTCTATACTTGTACTATTAAAGACGGTAAAGAAAGAGGCGAAATACATTCTGGTTGCTGAACAAGGTGAAGCGGAATGCCCATATTGTGCCCTCCTCCATGCAGAAGGCACGCACGACTCTAGTCCAACCCCTTGTGATGGCCGACCACCCATCCTTCACTGTCTTCATGAACACATGTAGATAATCATCGTGTTCTGGTAGAAATACTTTAACCTTTGCATGCCCACCAATCATGTAGTTTGAGAGGTAATCTTGAGTAAACTGCTTTGGGAACCACTGCAAATGAAAAAGATTCAGACATTGTCATCTAACATAACTCATTATGGGCAGTAAAAAGAAGGCTGCAGAGTTCTTACTTACCATCCTGCAGTTTGCTGTTGTCTTGGATAAAGTGTAAACAAATAGTTTAATTGCCATCTTTTGACCCATTTTACTAACAATCTTTATCAGCTTCCTCACTTGATGCTGGTTCATCAATATCTCATTGCCCCATACGCAGAAAGGGTCGAAGCGCGGATCTTTACCAATGACATATGTACCTAAAAGCACCAAGTTAATATTAGAAGCTAAACAACAATTGCACAATGATGTAGTACAACACTCCCTCCGTCCCATTATATAATATCTTATAACATCCAATATACTCACATATTGGATGAATTAACATCTTATATTATGGGCCGGAGGGAGTTTATTGCATTTTTACAAAGTATCGGCTGATTAACTGCTGCCGTGTTGTTGTTGTTGCTGCTCTTCTACGTATATCTAGACATCATCAAAATATGAAGGTAACACTCTTCCTTGTTGCTATGTAGCCTAGGATTGCATATTTAGACATTCAGTACAGTGCATGTTGCTATGTGGCCTTAGATATATTACATATGGCCCTAGTTAACCTAACGATAAATGGGTTACAGATATATTTAGTTAAAAGTCCGATTCACCGATTAGTCCCTTATCAGCCCCCGCCCTATATGGTACCAGCTACCGATATCCTGAACAATGATTATATATAAGCCATGTGATGAAACTAACCTCGATGGAAAACAACAGTCGTTCCCAAAATTGTCCTGTGTAAGTACATCGAGAGGCATGTTAAGCACAACAGGCTAAACATCAACCAAATATATCCATGGCAGACAAAATAATCTCCAAACGATAGCTTCAGTGTGCTGGTTTAAGCACGCTAGTTAAGCAAAACAAGTGGAAAGGTGTGTTAACTGCAACATGCCTAAGATTTAACAACAAGCAAACATAGTCATTCAAACTGGTATTGTGCCAGTCTAAGTACACTGGTATTGTTAAATAAAAATGGAAAGGCGTGTTAACTACAACATGCAGCAACCAAATGTAGTCATTCATAGTGGTATTGTTGAAACTGGTATTGATGAAATTGAACTGCATAGTTCATACTTGCACATATAGAACATCATGTTGTGAATAACTAGAATAAACAAGGCATACTACGAACAACCAAAGATAGCATTTGAAACTGGACATATGCTAACTACAAACAACCGAAATGCTAGCTATAATAGGCTTAACAACAAGCAAATATATGCATTCCTATTGGTATGTTTAAAACTGATATTGATGAAAATGTACTGCACAGTAAATAGTTGCACATATAGAGCATCACATTGTGAACAACTGAAATAAACAAGGCATACTACAAACAACCAAATATAACAATTAAAACTGGACATATTCTCACTACACTACAAAAGGACTCGATAAAACAAATCATGGGTTCCCTCCTGTGAAGAGGCATGGCAAAACAAATCATGGTTTCCTCACTTGTCACAGATGGGCTCGTTCCCATGGGAAGAGCACGAACCCTGGGTGCGCTCCATGTTGTCGCAGATGGGTTCCTTCCCCTTGGAAGAGCACGGTTGTAGGGTGCCCTCCCTGATGTCGCCGATGGGCTCTTTCCCCTTGGAAGAGCTGATGGGCTCTTTCCCCTTAGAAGAGCCGAAGAGGGTGCCCTCCTCGTGGTCGCCGTCAATGAGGTCTGACTTGGAAGCTGTGGATCCCAAGCCAGCGTCGCAGAACGTGTCCTTCAGAAATGACAAAAGGGGCTCGATGGAGATGTAGGATGGCAAATTCTTGACAACGAGCCAGAGGAGATCAGCGGCAGGGCCATGGATGAGATCGACGGCGGTTGAACCCGAGGGGTTGGGGGTGGGCCAGTTAACCTGTGACATAGCCCGCGTCAAGCCGTCGCTGTCGACGACCTCGATGTCATAGCCGGCGTCCGCGGAATACCCGCACACTCTAGCCCGCTGATTGAGTGCATGCGGCCAGTAATGGTTGTCAGCTTCCTCGGCGGCCACCTCAGCGACGTTAGGCGAAGAGGCCGCGATACATCTCTTTTGGGCCAGTCGCTCCTCGAGCTCCATGGGAAGCGTAGCCGGGCGTTTGGCAGGCATCATCTAAGAAACTCAGGGCGGCCTGTGTATGGAGATCGGTGGGTAAGCTGCACGGGCAAACCGACAGATGTTGACAATGGAGGCCTTGCGGTGGCGGCGGTGGCAGCGGCGGCGACCTTGCTAGGGTTTCGAGCGAGGGAGGGGTTGTGGTGGGTGTGTGTGTGTGTGTGTGCGCGCGCTCGAGGAGTTTTTTGGGTGTGTGTGTGGAGGGGGGGTGTTTGAGGAAATGACGCGACTACTAAAATTTTTACTACGTGGGAGTTAAACGCGGGAGTGAAATGCTAGGGCTATTGAAAATTTGGATGATGGTGCATCTCACACGGTCCGGAAATAACAACCGTGTGTTATGAAACAAAACAAACCTCGAGCCGGGCAGATATTTTCGAGGGATGCAAGCGGGAGCGGGAACAACAAACATCACACACGGTCGAAACATAATAACCGTGTGTTATCAACCAGAAAAAACCTGTAGGCGGGTAGATATTTTTGAGAGGGGAAGCCTCGTGGAGCCCAATGTACTGTGCTAATGTGCGTGACACGGTCACCAGCGTGGCACACGGTTAGTGTGAGTGAACCGTGTTTGTTGCGTCATCCGACTTGTCTAATGTTCATAAATTTGGCGAAAATGACGCGGAAAGGGTCAGAACACGAACACACTTGCATGTGGACCAAATATATGTATGAAATGGGTGGTTTGATGTTCAAATACCAAATGCACAACTTCGATGTGGCACCTATCTCACAAAGCGCACGGTATTGCTTGTCCCCCCTCGTGTCGGTAGGAGGGGAATCGTAATTAAGCTATGAACGCATGCCCGCCCCCACGAAGGTTCACCTAGCAAAGTGCAAAGTAGCAGTCCCCCCCATCACACACACACACACACACACACACACACACACACACACACACACACACACTTTCAGTCGGTGGGAGAGGGCATCTCACCAAGATGTATCGTAAAATGGACCAAGAATAATACACCTTGGTCGTGTACCTCTCTCTTGTTGTTGGCCAAAGTGATGGCCGTCCATGCGACCCCAGAGATGGGCTAGCTCGCCAATAATCATGCAAGTAGCTAGTCCCCGAAGACAACCACTACCTGCATGTGGCCCAAACATATGTATGGAGTGTTGATGTTTGAATACACAATGGAACAACTTTGCTGTGGCACCGTGCTTTGGAACCAGAAATCCCCACACGGAGTGAGGGTTAGTTGACGATGCATATGTATGTCACACCACACTTTGAGCCGATGACGGGGATTCATGCATGCATGCATAGTATGCGCTCAAACTTAATTAGGTCTGAATCTCACCATGACCTACTACGATAACACGAACCAAAGGAAGAATCCACCATGGTAACCTATCTCGTTGTCGGTCAAAGTGATCATGGATGTCCACGCGGGCCCACGAATATATAGGCTTGTCATCGATAACCACACGAGGGAGTGTACCGTTCGAAGACAACCACTACATGCATATGTATGTATGGAGGTGATGCGTGCATGCATGTTTGAATACCATTCAGAACATTGATTTGGCGCTGATACGTCTCCAATGTATTTATAATTTTTGATTGTTCCATGCTGTTAAATTATCATTCTTGGATGTTTTACAATCATTTTATAGTCATTTTATATCATTTTTTGGTACTAACCTATTGACATAGTGCCAAGTGCCAGTTACTGTTTTTTGCATGCTTTTTACATCGTAGGAAATCAATACCAAACGGAGTCCAAACGCAGCGAAACTTTTTTTTGGATTTTTTTTGGACCAGAAGACATCCAGTGGGCCGGAGAAGCACCTGGGGGGGTGCTCCGAGGGGAGCACAACCCACCAGGGTGCGCCTGGAGGCCCAGGCGCGCCCTGGTGGGTTGTGCCCACCTTGGGTGCCCCCGAACCGCCTCTTTGCTCTATAAATACCCCAATATTCCAGAAACCCTAGAGGAGTCGACGAAAATCAATTCCAGCCGCCGCAGAGTCCAGAACCACCAGATCCAATCTAGACACCATCATGGAGGGGTTCACCACTTCCATTGGTGCCTCTCTGATGATGCGTGAGTAGTTCTTTGTAGACCTACGTGTCCATAGTTAGTAGCTAGATGGCTTTCTCTCTCTCGTTTGATTCTCAATACAATGGTCTCTTGGAGATCCATATGATGTAACTCTTTTTGCGGTGTGTTTGTTGGGATCCGATGAACTTTGAGTTTATGATCAGATCTATCTTTTTATCCATGAAAGTTATTTGAGTCTTCTTTGATCTCTTATATGCATGATTGTTTATAGCCTCGTATTTCTTCTCCGATATTTGGGTTTTGTTTGGCCAACTTGATCTATTTATCTTGCAATGGGAAGATGTGCTTTGTAGTGGGTTCGATCTTACGGTGCTTGATCCTAGTGACAGAAGGGGAACCGACACGTATGTATCATTGCTACTAAGGATAAAATGATGGGGTCTATTTCTACATAAATAGATCTTGTCTACATCATGTCATCATTCTTATTGCATTACTCCGTTTCTCCATGAACTTAATACACTAGATGCATGTTGGATAGCGGTCGATGTGTGGAGTAATAGTAATAGATGCAGGCAGGAGTCGGTCTACTAATGTTGGACGTGATGCCTATATAATGATCATTGCCTGGATATCGTCATGATTATTTGAAGTTTTATCAATTGCCCAACAGTAATTTGTTCACCCAACGTTTGCTATTTTTCTCGAGAGAAGCCACTAGTGAAACCTACGGCCCCCGGGTCTCTTTTCCAATATATTTGCTTTCAAGATCTGTTTTGCTATTCGCTCTTTTCTTTATTTGCAACTTTTATTTTCAGATCTATTAAACCAAAAATACCTTGCTGCACTTTATTTTATTTGGCGTTCGATCTATCAATATTTACTACTCTCTCACGTCCGTTTGCCAATTTTTGGCGCCGTTGCCCGAAAGGGATTGACAACCCCTTTTACACGTCGGGTTGCGAGTATTTGTTATTTGTGTGTAGGTGCTGTTTACGTAGTGTTGCTTGGTTCTCCTACTGGTTCGATAACCTTGGTTTCATCACTGAGGGAAATACCTACCGCCGCTGTGCTGCATCATCCCTTCCTCTTTGGGGAAATACCGACGTAGCTTCAAGCCGCATCAAAAGGAATTTCTGGCGCCGTTGCTGGGGAGACATCATCAACATCTACCAGGTTCCTTATCACAAATCTCATATCCTTGCAATTTACATTATTTGCCATTTGCCAATCATTTTCATCTCCCCCACTTCACAAAAATTTGCCGTTTTATTCGCCCTCTTTTTCATTCACCGTTTTCTCGCCAGATCTATCTTTTTGGTTGCAATCTTGTTTGCTACCTTTGCTTGTGTTACCATGTGCCTTCTATTTGCTTGCATCTTCGCTTGCTAAAAATCTATTGATATGGATCCTCATCCACTTGCTAATCTTTTTAAAAGATCTAATTATGTTGAACCAATTGCTAGCGAGTTGAGTGCACTTGATTATGTTTATGAAGTTTTGCTTGAGATTCTTGAATCTGAAAATTGTGATGAAGAGATTTATGAAGTGATTCATGATAGCTCCTTGAATGAAAAGCATGATTGCAATGATTTTACTATAAATTCTATTAATGTCGATTATGCTAATAATATGCAAAACCCCAAGCTTGGGGATGCTAATTTTGATATGTCCACTACTTATCGCAATGATCATGATTGGGGTGATTCTTCTTATGATCTTGAAAATTTATTTAAGCCTCATGATGAATATGATATTGATAATAATGTTTGCGATAATATTGAAAGTGGGTTAAGAAGAGTGTCAACTCTAGGTAATAATGATCCCACTACTTTGTAGAATGATCAATCTTATGAAATTTTTGATAAAAGTGGGCTTGGAGACATCATGACTTTATTTGATGATCCCACTATTTTGGAAGAGTGTCAACTTTGCATGCATGTGGATCATAAAAGGAAAATTTTATTTGATAGATATATTGTTGAATTTGATTATGATCCTACATGTAATTATTATGAGAGAGGAAAATATGGTTGTAGAAATTTTCATGTTACTAAATTACCTCTCGTTATGTTGAGATTGTCAATGTTTTATTCCTCTCCTTTGCATATGCTAGATAATCCTTGTCTTGATAATTTGTTTGCTTATAAAATGCCTATGCATAGGAAGTATGCTAGACTTAAATGTGTTTTTCACATGTTTTATGATGCTCTCTTTGTGTTTCAATTCTTGTCTTTCATGCGAGCATCATCAAAATTATCAATGCCTAGCTAGGGGCATAAAACGATAGCGCTTGTTGTGAGGCAACCCAATGAATAAAATTTATTTTTGCTTTTTGCTTTCTGTTCTTGAGTGTTTGCACAATTATGCTACTGTTATAATTTTGTTTTTTGTGTTTTAATTAGTGTTTGTTCCAAGTAAAGCCTTTAGGATTATGTTGGGTGATAGTTGATTTGATCTTGTTGGAAAACAGAAACTTTTGCGTCCAGTAAAACAATTTTGAAAATTCACAGCGAGACAAAAAATTCTGAATTTTTTACACAAGATTGATATACAAATTGCCTCTGTTGTCCTAATTTTTCAGAATTTTTGGAGTTTCAGAAGTATTCTAAATATCCAGATTGCTACAGACTGTTCTATTTTTGACATATTCTATTTTCTTTGCGTTGTGTGCTTGTTTTGATGATTCTATGGGTTTCTTTGATGAGTTTTTGCCATAGAAAAGTTGAAATACAGTAGATATAATGCAAGAATAAAATATGAATTGGTTTGCTACAGTACTTATAGTAGTGATTTGCTTTCTTATACTAACGGATCTCACGAAGGTTTTATTGAGTTTTGTGTGATTGAAGTTTTCAAGTTTTGGGTTATCTTACGATGGATGAAGGAATAAGGAGTAAGAAGAGCCTAAGCTTGGGGATGCCCATGGCATCCCAAGCTATTATCCAAATAGAAGCAAGCAACTAAGCTTGGGGATGCCCCGAGTGGCATCCCCTCTTTCTTCTAACGACCATCGGTATTTTACTCGAAGCTATATTTTTATTCGTCACATACTATGAGTTTTGCTTGGAGCGTCTTGTATGATATGAGTCTTTGCTTGTTTTGCTTTATGTTCTAAGTTATGAATCCTTGCTGGACACATCTATTTGAGAGAGCCAAAATTATGCCATGACTTGTTAGAATTGCTCTCTATGCTTCACTTAAATTTTTATGAGCTATGGATTTGCTCTAGTGCTTCACTTATATCTTTTTGAGCACGGCGTGCTTTAGTATTTTTGAAGAAATGCTCTCATGCTTCACTTAGATTTATTTGGGAGTTAGTAATTTTTTTAAGAAATTCTCTCTTGCTTCACTTAAATTAATTTGAGAGAAAGAAGTATTATGCTCATGATCTTCACTTATATTTGTTTGAGCTTATCAAAAGCAACACTTGAAAATTAGTTCCAAAGTGATAGATATCCAAGAAGGATATAATAAAAACTTTCATGAAGATCATTGGATATATATTGCCTTATGTCTTGTTTATTTCAGTTCTTCACAATGTGATGCTCTATATGTGCAACTATTTGCCGTGGAGTTCAATTTCATCAATAACAGTTTCAACAATACCACTATGAATTACGATTTTTGGTTGCTGTTAAGGATGTTGCAGTTAACATGCGTTTTCGTTTTTTTAACAATAACTAGTGTACTTTAGACCTGCACAATACCAGTTTGAATGACTATTTACTTGTTTTTAAATGTTATGCCTGATGCAGTTAACACACCTTTCCACTTCTTGTTTTGCTTAACTAGCGTGCTTAAGCCTGCACACTGAAGCTATCATTTGTAGATTATGTTGTCTATCATGGATATATTTGGTTGATGTTTAGCCTGTTGTGCTTAACATGCCTTTATATGTACTCATACAGAACAATATTGAGAAAAGTGATGTTTTCCATCGATGTTAGTTTCATCGCATTGCTTATATGTACTCACTATTCAGGATATCGGTAGCAGGTACCATATAGCCTGGGGGCTGATAAGGGATTAATCGTCGAATCAGACATTTCACTGAATATATCTGTAACCCATTTATCAATAGATTAACTAGGGCCATATTTAATATATCTGAGGCTACATAGCAACATACATTGTATTGAATGACTAAATATGCAATCCCAGGCTACATAGCAACAAGGAAGAGTGTTACCTTAATGTTCTGATGATGTCTAGATATACATGTAATAAAATCTTATATAATGGGATGGAGGGAGTGCTATACTACATTATTTTGCAATTGTTGTTTAGCTTCTAATATTAACTTGGTGCTTTTAGGTACATATGTCATTGCCAAAGATCCACACTTCGACCCTTTTTGCGTATGGGGCAATGAGATATTCATGAACCAGCATCAAGTGAGGAAACTGATAAAGATTGTTATTAAAATGGGTCAAAAGATGTCAATCGAACTATTTGTTTACACTTTATGCAAGACAACAGTGAGTTGCAGGATGGTAAGTAAGAACCCTGTAGCCTTCTTTTTACTGCTCGTAATGAGTTATGTTAGATGACAATGTCTGAATCTTTTTTCCTTTGCAGTGGATCCTGAAGCAATTTACTCAAGATTACCTCTCAAACTACATGATTGGCGGCCGGCCATCAAAAGGGGTTGGACTAGAGTCGTTCATGCCTTCTGCATCTAGGAGAGCACAATAGGGCCATTCCGCTTCATCTTGTTCAGGAACCAGAATGTCTGTCGCCTCTTTCTTTACCATCTATAATAGTACAAGTATAGAACCCTGGTTCATCATTCTTTATTTGGTGCTTATGTAATTCTTAAACATATGTACCTGTGAATCGAATAATGCATTGGTTGTTTGAACCTGATGGATATGAATAAAGCTATAGCCTACTTTGAAGTTCAAATTAGGTACAATTTTAAACAGCAGCAATTAAATTAGGGCAAAATTACGGTGTGCAGGTCATTACGGCGCACACGGTCAATAAAGCACAGCGTGTGCGATATACATCATAATCCGACACGGTTCATGGAGTGGAAACATGTGTAACAATGCACACAGTTGCCATTTGCAAAGCGTGTGTGATGTCAGACACTATCACATACGGTGCGGGAAAACTAAATGTGTGTGATTGTCTACCTATCGTACATGGTTTATAATCATGAACTGTTTGTGATGTGCCAGGCATTGTAAACGTAGAGCCAGTTTGGTACGTGCCTGGAAAACTCCCGTGCCTGGAATCTGCCTGGTTTTAGGTAAAACCACAAAACTCCGACTGCGATGGCAATGCGAGCACAAACGAGTAGCAAGGATGAAGCATTTGGGATATTAGAGATATCAGAAACGGTTATATAGGGACAACTGTATGCATCAAGGCTCCCTATCCCCGACGGTTTCTGGGTCGTGTGGGAAGGACCCCCCTATCGCCCACACTCACTTGGCGACGGTTCCAAATGCCGTCGCGGAAAGGGGTTAAAAACCGTTTGTATAGCACCTCGCTATACCAATGGGTGCCAGAGGACACCATCGCTTTGCATGTGGGCCAAACATATGTTGAATACCCAAAATGCACAACTTTGATGTGGCACATGCCTCGAAAACCGTAAAGTCCCCACACAGAGTGAGGTTCATGAAGCGTACTACATATGCTGGTCCCCTTCCCCCTCTTCGACGCATACTATATGATCCTACTGTAATACAACCCAAAAAGAATCCTCCTTGATGGTGAAATTAATTAACCTCTCCCAATGTAGGTTAAAGTGATGCATGCATCGATGATGACCTCGCGGGCCCACAGATGGAAGCGTCACACGTGAGTGTTCTAGGATAACCACCGCCTGCATGCATGTTGCCCAAAGAGGTGTTGTGTGATGTTTGAATAGCCAATGCACAACTTTGATGTGGCACGTGCCTCGGAAACCGAAAAGTCCTGACACTGAGTGAGGTGTGTTCGTGGACGCGCACGTAGTATATATGCTAGTCCCCTCCCACCTCTTCGACGCGTACTATATACTCCCACCATAACACAAACAAAAAAGATTCTACCTTGCTGGTCAAATTAACCTCTCTGCCGGCTGTTGGTCGTAGTGATGGACGACGACCTCACGGGCCCACAGAAAGTGTCACACACGAGTGAGTGTCGTGTAGGACAACCACCGACTGCATGTGGCCAAAACATGTATGTATGAAAGGGTTGTGTAATGTTTTAAATAGCGAATTCATGACTCTGATGTGGCACCTGCCTCACAAAACGGCCAACCCACACGGTGGGTCAGGACTCGTAATGTACTGTCAGTCCCCACCCCAGACGCGCGCGCGCGCAGACACACACACACACCGCAACTACGATGCATGTTAAATTTTCCTGCGGTGAACATATGTTACCAAAGGAGGGGCATTTTAATTTTGAAAAAAAAAACAGAGATTATTAAGACGTTTTAGTACATTGATTGATTTTCTAGGGGTATAATGTGCAAAAATCAAATTTGAGCTACATGCACACGTGACAATGCACCTAAATGGATTGAAAAAACACATGTGTCTCACTGGGTGCATGTTTACTCGCCGTGCAAGAAATTTCAAACATTGAGAATCTTGATTTTTAAAATCTAGTACATCCAAAACTTATTTGAAATTCATGAAACTTATCGTGTTGTCATATGGACACCAATACACAGTGGCATTGTACTTTTTTTTGTCAAATTTGAGACAAGTTTTGATGTAATCTTTATCTTCTTACAAACGGGAGTTTATTAATAATTGGGAACCAATATCGCAAATGGATTATTTATTCGAACCATGGGCGTTAGACCAACAATGGATACGTGCCATGCTTCGGTTAAGGAATAAAGCGGCAACATTAATCATCAAAATAGAAAAACAATATACATGCCGCCACGCGACCCGCGTGCCGTGCGAGCAGACATGAGTTGACGGGGCGCATGCGAGCAGTCCGCCGCGCAGGCAGACCGGGAGGCGTGCGTGCAGGTGTGTGAATTGACAGGATCTGGGCAGTGTCATCGGGAGGCGTGCCAGTAAGTGTGTGAAATGACGGTAGGCATGCCAGCAGTCTGGTGCGCAGGCTCACCGGGAGGCGAGCCAGCGGTTTGACCACCGTCCGTCTCTCTCCCACTACTCCATATTAATGGCGCGCCCGAGCGGCCGCACCCCCCATCCTCGCCACACACACAATCCTCTCTCTCCACCTGCATCCTCGACGCCACTCTCAGTCCTCAAAGCCGTCAGTGTATGAGGATGCCACCGAAGCGCCCCATCGGAGGGTGTGGCGACGCCAGGGCTGCTGAAGCACCAGAGCACGACGTGAAGATGGAGACAGAGGTTGCCGTCGCCGTCGGCGAGGTATCGCTGCACCCTGACATCGTCGACGGCGTCGTGCTTCCATAGCCGGAGCCAGAAGTCCACACCGACTCCGGTGAAGACTCGGGAGATGACTCAGGCGATAACTCCGACGACGACGGAGAACCGATTAGTCATCTACACCCATTTATGTGTCAAATACATCCTAGGGTTTCTCTGGTTACTCCTGCCTCCCCATTTTTGGAATAGAAATCCTATGATTATGTTCTCCCAATCCATGAAATCTGAGTAAATTTCGTTAGATCCGTGTAGTGTATTGATTGATTGAATGGTACAAGTGATAAGTGATTAGTTGTTTCATCTGTGCAAATGATTTCTGCAAATAATCCGACTAGGGTTAGTGTTCATGCTAATAATTCCTAGCCAGGTCTTGACAATTGATTTTGAATGTCCTACATATATGTTTGTGCCATTATTTTCTTCAAGATTGGTCTGTACATAGACGATTGTGCTTAAAAATCAAACCATAATTTGTGGATATGTCTAAAAAAATAGCCATAAATTTCTAATCCTACTTTACGACATGTAAACATTGATTTGATGCCAAATTTTGGCAACTGCCAAATGTTCGCTAGAGATTAGTTTGTATTCCAAATTTGATGCCACATTTTTTTACTATATGTATAGGTGCTATCTGACGATGTCGACAGCGAGGATGAAGATGGCCAGAGGAGGTACAAGAGGAAAATCCTCAGGGAGCTTTATGCGGGAATGCATAACAGGCGTATTAGGACCTGGAACTGGGGCTATCGATGCCCATTTTGCAACCAAAAGCTTCATGACGCGTATCAAAGTGTTATGGCGCATGCAAGAGGACGAGCCGTTGGCTCCTTCAAGCAGAAGTATTCTCGCAGGGTGGCGCACCCCGCGTACGCCGAGTACCTGGAGAAGCTTCAGGATCGTGCCGGCAGATGAGATGAGATGTGGGATTGAACTTTGTATGGTATGTAGTGTCTTAATTATAAATGCGCTTGAGTATGCTTAATGACGGGTTAACTATATACTTATGGTTGAACTATGCTTGTGTACGCTTATTATCTATGTCTGAGTATATTTAATCTATGTTTACTTATGTCTAAATGTGGGATATGGGTGCAATCAGTTCGGTTGATGGAATCTACCTCCGTCCTGGTTTATTGGTCGCCTTTGTAATTTGTGTTAAATTTTGACCAAAGATTTAATTGACAAAATGTTAGTGCAGGTCAGCAAAAATTATATTATTGGATGCGTATTTGAACATAGTGTTCAATGATATAATTTTTAGTGACATGCATAAACATTTGTTAGTTAAATCTTTGGTCAAAATTTGGCACAAATTACAAAGGGGGCCAATAAACCAGGACGGAGGTAGTACGTCAATCACACACGGTTCCCAAAATTGGAACCATGTGCAATGAATTTCATTTTCCCTATTATGTCAATCACACACGGTTGGCTCTAGCAAACCGTTGCCTCTGAAACTCTTTGTGGGACAGAAAACCCTCACCACCCAATTCAAAAAAGTAAAAAGTAAACCCTCAGCATCCCCATGTCACAAAAACCCTCACCCCGCCCGCCACCCCCTCCGGTCCCCATTCACACCTGCTCAAGCTCCTCTGCGACTCTGCATGGCACCACCTATCGCCGCGCAACCACTTAGCTTGACGCTTGTCGCCGCCGCCAGGCTGCCGGCAATCCCCACCGCATTTCGCCGCTTTCGCTTGCTGCCGCCTATCGCCATCGACTTTCTCGACGCTGCTCATGGTCGACCCAGCTCTACCCGATTGGGGAATCCGCTGTATTGAGGGTTTTTTCTCATGGACAACAAGGTAACTAATTTAATGAGATATTACCTCATCTCTTATCCCAGTTCATCTGCCTCCTTTAATCACCTGGCCAAAATCGCCATGAATTCATTTTTATTCGAACTGATTTGAGGGTTTTCTTTCATTCATAGAGTGTACAGTGCGCGGACACATCAGGACATTGCAGCCTCGACCAGACATCCATGGAGTTCCATCTCACCATACCAGATGACTTGAGGATGCGGGCAGTATGTTCAATCTCACCCTAAATCGGTTGGCATGGCCTACTTTTCTGAACATATACTATATATTGCTACATTTGGATAAAAGGTGCCACATGCATCATATACGTCAAAGGGGATTTTTCCTCTTCTTTCTATATTAGGTAAATTAATGATGTATTGTTCTTTCGATTACTCTCATATTTCCATGACATCATGGTTACCCTATCTGTTTAATTATAGATTTTTGTCCTTTGATTTCAACTGTTGTACAGTTCTTTCAATTTCGCCCATATTTGCATGTTACCATATTCTTTAACAATCCTACCATTTTCTACAGCGCGTCCGTTGCTATGCAACAACATATGTAGTACACAATCTTGCCCTTTACATAAATCAAGACTGCAGGGATGTCATACTGAACACAAACCATGGATTTACAATCGTTGCTTCTGTAAGACTTGATGAATGTGGTCACTCCTATTTTGCCATGGGCCTTTGGACAGAAATTTCTAAGTTTTATGTACTGAAATCTGGCACTAAAATTGCACTGCACATAAAAGAGGTTGGTCATGAGATATATGCGAACTTCCCCGACGATATCATCCGTCCAGACTTTGTTTGAAGTAAGTGTTCTTTTCAAGTATCTGCATGTTGACTTACCTAGCAATATCAAAGGAATTGTGTAGTATTTAAGCAACCAATTGTTATTCCATTTTCTTACTCTATTCCTACCTACTAACTTCTAGTTACCAATACACTTTTCTATTGCCCTGTTTTAACTAAATATTCCCTGTACTCCCACTTCTATCAGAAAGCGCCGCTGATGAGGAGACTCCGGAGGTGGAGAACGGGGCTGCCAACAAGCGGAGACGGGTCGAGCAAGAACCACAAGCGACTCCAGCAGGCCTAGACTTCATCAGCAGCCTCCCCGATGATATGTTGATAGTCATCATCTCCCTCCTCCCAATCAAATATGGGGCACGGACAACCGTCCTTTCCTGATGGTGGCACCCCCTATGGCACTCCACTCCTCTCGACCTGATCGACACCTACGAGCTCTCCCATGGCTATCGCAAAAGCTTGGATGTGTTCTCCCAGATCCTCGGCAGTCACCATGGCCCAACTAGAGGCCTTAGCATGGGAAAGTTCCGTTCCAACGGCAAGGACCGAGCCAAGCTTGACAAGTGGTTCCGATCCCCTGCCCTAGATCAGCTCGAGGAGCTCACTTTTGATGATGGGCATATGCGCTCACTGCCAACGTCCGCGCTCTGCCTCGCGCCCACGCTGCGCGTCGCCAAGTTCATGAACTGCCATTCCCCCCCTTAATGACGCGCCCGCTCTTATTCTACCATGACTGAAGCACCTCGAGCTCATCGCCGTCTGCATCCCAAAGGATGACATGGAGCGCCTGCTCCGCGGCTGTACTACACTCGAGTTCCTTCATCTTCAAGTGATGAATTGGTCGAGTAGCTTCCACATCACCTCCATGACTCTCCGTACTATTTATGTGTGTTGCTGGTGCTGCAACAAGAGATCACAAAAGGTGGACCACAATATGGTCATTGAGGACACACCTTCACTTGAGAGATTACTTGTAGTTGATCAACAAGGTCCAACAAGAATCAATGTCATTTCTGCGCCGAAATTGACAGTGGTGGGCTACTCGTCTGTCAAATACTCCGAACTTGTTACTGGATCCACACCCGTTCAGGTACAACAGTCGCCTTCTACCTCTCCTTGATATAAACATTATTTCTAATTTTGAAGATGTATGTTCGTCTGTCATCCAGAAAAGCTTGACCCAGATTCTGCGCACAGTGAAGGTCTTGGCACTAGAATCTATCGGCCCCAACCTGCACGAAATTGTCAGTTTCCTGAGATGCTTTCCGTGCCTGAAGAAGTTGTATATCGAGGTGATGTTCCTTTCCTGTTAAATGTTAACCATAAGGGAGTTCAATTTTTGGCACCTTTTCCCAAGTTTACAATGACAATGTACTACGATTTCTGAAGGAATTTTGGAGGATTTCAGTACATACATGTTTTCCCCCCATATTGGTTGCTTGATCCATATGGTTACAATCCATAAGCATTTCTCCTTTGGATTCATCTGTATTAGTTTTCTTAGGGAACTTTTCATCCACTCCAACCACTTGTGAAGAAGTCTACATTTTTCTAGATTGTAATCAAATGCCCATGTTAATCATGTCGGATTGAAGATGGCACGTTAGTGCATTTTACAAATCCTGCAAACCAAATAGGCATGTAGTAGTGTTCAAAACAGCATGTACGCACTAACACATTTTCTTCTTTTGCAGATAAGATTAGGCCCGGTGGTGGATAATGTGATACAATATAACAATCACATCGAATGCCTAGATCTGCATCTCTCAGAAATTACTTTGAACTCCTACCGAGGGACCTTACCGGAGATTATATTCGCCAGGTTCTTTGTTGTCAGAGCAAGGGTGCTGAAGGTAATGAGGTTTGCCCTACATTTATTTTGCAAAAATGAATGGTTTGTTTATCAGCGCCTGCGGCTGCGGTAGAATGGACAAGGCTCTGAAAAAGCTGTATTTCACTTTGGAACTTCAGATGACAGAGTAATCGGAAGTCATCGTGTCAACCCCATACATGACTTCTTTGTGGCTGATCCCTTTACAAAAATGATGAGGTTTCGAAACCAGCCTTACAAGTGGTAATATTAGTTTGAACCTCTCTTATATCCATGTTCAGTGGATCAGTGCGGGCGTTTGTAGCTGATGAGCTGAATTTCATTTCTAATATCAGTTTGAACCTTGTAATCTTTGAATTTGAGCCGTATAACTCTGGAATTTGAACCTTGTAATATTTCGAGCTTCTGTGGTACAATCGTTGAAATGGCATCGTATGAGACTCGTATATTGGTAGCACTATTTTGACCTTAATATGCAATGGACTTAGATTTTATTAACCATTCTCTAATGTGTTTACCTTGTCGATCTCATAGCACACGATCTGTATAGCTAACTCGACTGTGATCTTCGACATTATTGCACATAGTTGGTTTCTTCAACCGTGTGCCCTGTAGAGCGCAAAATTAATTATCACACTCGAGTGTCCATCATCACCCTTCTGTGTAACTTTGACTTGATCACCCACGGGTAAACTTATGATCGAAGTCATTCCACACACTTTGTTTTTACAAAGCCTTTTGCCAATAAACGCCCATGATTTGCCCCTCTTCTAGTCGACGCATGGCCAAACTAGCCGGGCGGGAAGCTTGCGCGGTTGCGTGGGAACAGGCTCACCAATGATACATTTGGCACCTCTTCGAGCCCACGCGTGGTCAAACGAAACGCGTGTGGGGTTCTCAAGCGTGCACTGGAATCCTTCGCTATGAACGCGGTGACAAGACGTGATGATTGCAGGCTGGCTGGCCCCCATTTATTACAGCGGCCATTTAACCCTTTTGTCTCTTCAACCTTTCGATCGCGCCCCACTATTGTAAGAAGCACACCCACCACGAAAAATTCTTAGAGAGTATCATGCGCAGCTCCAATGGCTCTCCGAGCGGCTGCCGACGACGAGCAGCAGTTCACCATGCATGCCATGGTGGGCACCCACAGAAGGTGCACGAAGCTCTCGGTGGTGTACACCAACAACCCAGTCTGGGTGGAGCACTCCATCCACATCATGGAGCTGTTGCTTGTTGAGGAGAAGTACAAGGTGGTTGGGTTCGACCTCGAGTACACCCGCGCTCGTGCCGGGTCTCGTCCCAAGGTCGCCGTTGCCCAGATGTGCATGCGCAATCACGTCCTCGTCTACCACTACTGCCTGGCCACAAGGCCTTGCGAGCGTTTTGCCAGGTTTGTCAACAGCCCCCACTACATGTTCGCTACGGTGGACATCACCAACGATGTAAAGGTGCTCAAGAATTCGGGCATCGCCTGCCAGAATCTTGTTGACATCCAGGGCCAATACAAGATCTGGGGCAGCAACGAGCATGAGAAGAACTCACTGGTTCACCTCGCCGAGGCCATCATCGACCCCTACTACAGAGACATGAAGGATTCCTGCAACAAGGATAAGCGTGCCTGGCACTCGGCCTAGATGGAGAAACTCGACAAAGCTCACGTCGTGTACGCGGCCAAGGAGTCATACACGAGCTACGAGATGTACAGGTGGATCGTTGACATGAGGAAGTGCCTCCTTCCCCAAAATGGCCAGGGATCCAGCCGGAAGCAGAGCAATGGCAAGTGCCATTGCAACAAGAAGTAGATGATTAGATCCTCGTTTCTCCTAGTTTAATATGCATGTAATTGCTTACTTTGGTGTGTGGAAATGTTATGTGTGTAGTCACTTGTGTAATTGTATGCTTAATTTGGTTATGCAATGCTGTATTTTTAAGTATATATGTTGATGCTCTGTAGACAGAGCATAGATGTTGTGCGGCCAGAGCAAATCACATCACACTCAGACTAAACAATGGATCCCGTCGGTGATGTTTTCATCAATCACTCACAATTGTATACCAGCAATCGTTTGCTCACAACACACATAGCTTGTTAATAGGAATCATTTGTGTTGTTATCGGGTCTTTCCACACATTTCCGATTGCAGACCTACTTGCCGCGTAACACACACATCTTGTAAGTTGAACCATTTGCGTTCTCTTGGCTTAACGCAAACAGTTCATCCGAGTGAACTGTATGCCGTATATCGCACACATTCATCGGGCTGACCATTTCTTTTGTGTTGCCTAATCACAAACAGTTCATCCGAGTGAACTGTATGCCGTATATCGCACACACCTTCATCTGGCTGCCCATTTCTGTTGTTCCGCCTCATCACAAACAGTTTATCGGGGTGAACTGTATGCCGTATATCGCACACACCTTGATCTGGCTGCCCATTTCTGTTGTTCTGTCTCATCGCAAACAGTTCGTATGGATCAACCATATGCCCCGCATCGCACATGCATATAAAATCTGAACCATGTTTGATGTATCCACCATCGCAAACGTTTTGCATCTTTTTTGACAGGTTTTTTTACATCATCTTTTCCGATTAATGCATCGCACACAGTTTCGTCGAAGGGTCTCTGATTGTAGTGTCGCGTTAGCAGCATCCTGCAGTAGTGAATATCGGTAAGACCAAGCACATCACATAAAGATTTTGGAATTGTGGAAACACTAGCACCCAAATCACATAAAGCAAAACACTAATAATTTTTAATCTTGACTTTAATGGTAGGTTCCCATTCATCATGTAATTTTCTAGGAATTGAAATCTCTAACTCCAAATTTTCTTCTAAAGCTTTCATCATGGCATCAAAGATATGTTTAGTAAAAGCTTTATTTTGTTCATAAGCATGGGGTGAATTTATCATGGATTGCAACAAAGAAATACATTCAATCAAAGAGCAATTATCATAATTAAAGTCTTTGTAATCCAAAAGAGTGGGCACATCACTAGTTAAAGTTTTGACCTCTCCAAACCCACTTTTATCAATTTTTTCATCAAGATTTTCACCCTCCAACTTATCGGGACACCCTCTAACTAAAGTTGACTCTTCTTCAGTCCCTTTATCATCAATTTTAATTTTACTAAACAAGGAATCAATAGAAGAAACACCAATCACTTTAAGATCTTCATCATTTTTATGAAAGCAATCACTAGAAAATGCTCGTTCTAAAAATTCTCTTTTAGCTCTAAGCATAGCGGTTCTTTTCTTACTTTCATCCATAGAAACATATAAAGCTTTAATTGATTCATCAACCTTGGGTGCAAGAGTTTTCAACTTGAGATTTTCTACATCGTGAGAAATTCTATCAATACTTCTAAACACATCATCAATCTTATTCAACTTTTCTTCTATCGTAGTATTGAAAACTTTTTGAGCATTGGTAAATTCTTTAATATTATTCTCAAGATCAGAGGGATTCATATTATTATTGTAAGAAGAATTACCATAGGAATTGCCATAATTATTAGAGGAATTTCCAGGAAAAGGCCTAGGATTAAAGTTACCTCTATAAGCATTGTTATTAAAATTGTTTCGCGAGACAAAATTCACATCTACGGGATCACTATTTTGCTCAATCAGAGTAGACAAAGGCACATCATTAAGATCAATAGGAGCACTTTTATTAGCAACCAATTTCATAAGGGCATCAACTTTTTCACTCAAAGTACTAATTTCTTAAACCGAATTAACGTTTTTTACTAGTAGGTGCTCTTTCGGTATGCCATTGTGAATAATTTGCCATAATATTATCAAGCAATTTATTAGCTTCACCCAAAGTAATTTCCATAAAAGTACCACCCACGGCGGAATCTAAAAGATTTCTAGAAACAAAGTTCAATCCCGCATAAATTTTTTGTATGATCATCCAAAGATTTAAACCATGAGTAGGACAATTTCTTAGCATCAACTTCATTCTTTCCCAAGCTTGTGCAACATGTTCATGCTCAAGTTGCTTAAAATTCATGATTTGAGTTCTAAGGGATATAATTTTCGCGGGCGAAAAAACTTTGTAATAAAAGCATCTTTGCACTTATCCCAAGAATCGATACTATTGCGAGGCAAAGAAGAAAACCAAATTTTTGCATGATACCTCAAAGAGAAAGGAAATAATTTCACCTTCACAATATCATTGTCCACATCTTTTTTCTTTTGCATATCACACAATTCTACGAATGTGTTTAGATGGGACGCGACATCCTCATTAGGAGTACCGGAAAATTGCTCTTCCATAACAAGATTCAACAAAGCGGCTTTAATATCACAAGATTCCGCACTAGTGGTGGGAGGAGCAATCGGAGTGCTAATAAAATCATTATTATTGGTATAGGAAAAATCGCACAACTTGGTGTTTTCTTGAGACATCGTGACTACACAAACAATATTGCAAACAAAAAAAATAGATCTGACGAGAAAAAGGCGAACGAAAAAGAGGGCGAATAAAACGACAAATTTTTGTGAAGTGGGGGAGATGAAAACGAGATCCAAATGGCAAATAATGTAAATTGCAAGGAGATGAGATTTGTGATTAGGAACCTGATAGATGTTGATGATGTCTCCCCGGCAACGGCGCCAGAAATTCCTTTTGATGTCGCTTGAAACTGCGTCGGTATTTCCCCAAAGAGGAAGGGATGACGCAGTACAGCTACGGTAGGTATTTCCCTCAGTTATGAAACTAAGGTATCAATCCAGTAGGAGAACCAAGCAACACTATGTAAACGGTACCTGCACACAAAGAACAAATACTTGCAACCCGATGCGTAAGAGGGGTTGTCAATCCCTCCACGATAAAAAGATAGATAAATTTGTGGTAGATTGGATAAATAGCTCTTGATAAAACGCGAAATAAAATAAGTAATAAAAAAGAGCAAGGTATTTTTGGGTTTTTGGAATAATAGATCTGAAAATTAAAGCATATAAAAATAGATCTCAAAGCAAATATGATAAAGAATAGACCCAGGGGCCGTAGATTTCACTAGTGGCTTCTCTCGAGAAAATAGCACACGGTGGGTAAACAAATTATTGTTGGGCAATTGATAGAAGATCGAATAATTATGATGATATCCAAGGCAATGATCAATATATAGGCATCACGTCCAAGATTAGTACACCGACTCCTGCCTGCATCTACTACTATTACTCCACACATCGACCGCTATCCAGCATGCATCTAGTGTATTAAGTTCATGAAGAAACAGAGTAATGCAATAAGAACGATGACATGATGTAGACGAGATCTATTCATGTAGGAATAGCCCCCATCTTGTTATCCTTTATAGCAACGATACATGTCTTGCTGCCCCTTCTGTTACGGGGAAAGAACACCGCAAGATCGAACCCATCACAAAGCACCTCTTCCCATGGCAAGAAAAATCGATCTAGTTGGCCTAACTAAACCAAAGATTCGAAGAAGAAATACGAGGCTATAAATAATCATGCATATAAGAGATCAAAGAAAACTCAAATAATATTCATGGATATAGATCTGATCATAAACTCAAAGTTCATCGGATCCCAACAAACACACCACAAAAAAGAGTTACATCAAATGTATCTCCAAGAGACCATTGTATTGAGAATAAAAAGAGAGAGAGAGGAAGCCATCTAGCTACTGCCTATGAACCCGTAGGTCTATGGTGAACTACTCATGCATCATCGGAGAGGCACCAATGTGGATGATGAACCCCTCTGTGATGGTGTCTAGATTGGATCTCGTGGTTCTGGAACTTGCGGCGGCTGTAATTGTGTTTCGTCGACTCCCCTAGGGTTTCTGGAATATTTGGGAATTTATAGGGCGAAGAGGCGGTGCGGGAGGTCACCGAGGTGGGCACAACCCACCTGGGCGCGCCTGGGCCTCCTGGCCCACCCAGGTGTCTTGTGCTCACCACGGGCCTCCCCTGTGGCACTTCTTTGGCCCACGGGGTGTCTTCTGGTCCAGAGAAAATCTCCAAAAAGTTTTGCCGTGGTTGGACTCCGTTTGATATGGATATTCTGCGAAGTAAAAAACAAGCAAAAAATAGCAACTGGCACTGGGCACTATGTCAATAGGTTAGTCCCAAAAAATGATATAAAGTTGCTATAAAATGATTGTAAAACATCCAAGAATGATAATATAACAGCACGGAACAAGCAAAAATTATAGAAACGTTGGAGATGTATCACCTGACAATGCATGCCCTGTTGCAGGTGGGGATGGATGGGCCACCTCGACCTCCCCGTCATGGGAGGAATGGCTGCCCTTGAGGGATGCCGAGGTGGCTCTGGGTCAATGGGAGCCACGGTCATCAATATCCCCAGCTTTTCCCCCTCCGTAGAGGATGGGTTCTTCTCTGTGGAGGCCGAGGCCTCTGCCTCAGCCATCGAGGCATCAGCCCCGCCCCCCATGGTGGTTTCGAGCAGGGCCTGTTGGTAAGTTGCCTCCCCTAGCCAATCATGGGCAGTGGGGGAGGGATGATGCTCCTCCGAGGCGCTCAGAGGAGGTAGCCCACTCGACGATGTCTTGTCGCTGATATTGGAGCATTGCAGGCTACAAGAAGACAAATAATTATTCAAAGATTGCAAAAGATTGCGCTTGAGCATTTTCTACTCATACAGGAAGAAGGCGTACCTTCTCGATGGTGGCCTCGGCCGCCGCGTCTCAACGAGGTCGTCCTCCATTTCAAATTATCGACCTTGGCTGCGGCAGGGGCCTTGCGGGGTGCGGCGTCGGCCGCTTTCACAAGACGCCGACGTGTCTGTATGGTATGGGCCGTCGTAATGTCCTTGGACGCCGCCCTTTTCCTCTTCGAGGAAGAGGAACCTTCCTCCCCTTCCTCATCCTTCCTCTCCTCTTCATCCGAGGAGAGAACCCGGATGTTCCTGGACCTGGCGTTTGCCGAATCTTCGATCCGGAGATTGTCCCTATTCTTCTCCGACTCTTTATCTTTGGTTGGGGCCTTTGGAGGCACCACGGTGAGGAGGGCCTGCAGCCCAGGGGTCTGTGGGTCCTCGGGCCGCGGCGCTGGGCATGCAATGAGCGCCGCCTTGGACGCCCATTTCTGGAAATAGGGAAGGAAGATTCAGATAAATGCGAAATACAAAGCTCATGTTGAATATATAAAGCGATGTTTACCTCGGAAGGCCTGTGCTCAGCGTTATAGCCATTGTCTGGCCCACCAGTAGGGAATTCGTTTTGGGACGGCTTGAAAAGAGTCGTCCACATCTCGTCGATGTTTGTGCGGAAGAAGTTTCGCAAAGTCGGTGTGTCCTCGGGCGTGTAAAGCAACATAGGACTACTTTAGAGCTGGAGTGGTAAGATGTACCGATGAAGCATCACGTCCACCACATCCACCAGCTTGAACTTCTTCTTGAGGGTCCGGAGCCGCTCTTGGAGTGCTTTGACCTTGTACGGGTTGCCCCATTCCAGGCCTTGTTTCCGCCAGGACACCAGCTTCCTCAGAGGTGTGCCTGTAAAGGAAGGAGCCGCGACCTGACCCGAGACGACTGGCTCGGTGATTTAGAACCACTCGTGCTGCCAGATCTTGATGGTCTTAATGAAGGCCCCCTCTAGCCAGATCAGCTTTTGGAGTTCACTGATCATGGCGCCGCCGCACTCGGTGAATTCGGAACATCCGCTCTTCGGCTTGACGCAGAAGGTCTTATGCAATAGACCAAAGTGCGGCTCCATGCGGAGGAAGGCCTCACACACTATAATGAAGGTGTTGAGGTGTATAATGGAATTTGGGGCTAGATTGTGCAAATCTAGCCCGTAAAAGAACAAAATGCCCCGCATGAAGGGGTGCAGGGGGACCACAGACCTCAGACGAGGTGGGGGATGAAAATGACCCGCTCCCCTGGGTTGGGAGTGGGGACGCGCTAGTGATGACCCACAAGTATAGGGGATCAATCGTAGTCCTTTCAATAAGTAATAGTGTCGAACCCAACAAGGAGCAGAAGGAAATGACAAGTGGTTTTCAGCAAGGTATTTTCTGCAAGCACTGAAATTGTCGGTAACAGATAGTTTGATAGCAAGATAATTTGTAACGAGCAAGTAATAGTAACGGTAACAAAAGTGTAGCAAGGTAGCCCAATCCTTTTTTTGCAAAGGACAGGCTGGAACGGTCTCTTATAATAAGCAAAGCGTTCTTGAGGACACACGGGTATTTCATCTAGTCACTTTCATCATGTTTATTGATTCACGTTCGCTACTTTGATAATATGATATGTGGGTGGACCGGTGCTTGGGTGCTGTTCTTACTTGAACAAGCCTCTCACTTATGATTAACCCCCCTCGCAAGCATCCGCAACTACGAAGGAAGAATTAATATAAAATCTAACCATAGCATTAAACATATGGATCCAATTCAGCCCCTTACGGAATAGCGCATAAACTATGGTTTAAGCTTCTGTCACTCTAGCAACCCATCATCTAATAACTACTCCACAATGAACTCCCTTAGGCCCAAATATGGTGAAGTGTCATGTAGTCGACGTTCACATAACACCACTAAGGGAATCACAACATACATATCATCAAAACATTGAACAAATACCAAATTCACTTGATTATTTACGACAAGACTTCTCCCGTGTCCTCAAGAACAAAAGTAACTACTCATAAAAAATATTCATGCTCAAGATCAGAGGGGTATTGAATTGCATAATAGATTTGAACATATAATCTTCCACCAAATAAACCGTCTAGCATCAACTACGAGAAGTAATTAACACTACTAGTCACTGATTGCTTGTATCTGCGTTGGTATTTTCCTCGAAGAGGAGATGATGATGCAGCCCAACAACGGTAAGTACTTCCCTCAGTTATGAAACCAAGGTATCAATCCAGTAGGAGGATCCACCAAACTATGTAAGTAGTACCTTCTCACAAATAACAAAAACTTGCAACCCAACGCGTAAGAGGGGTTGTCAATCCCTCCTCGGTATTGAGATAGATTAAATAGTATAAGATTGGATAAATAGATCTTATGAAAACACAAAATAAAATAAATAAAGAAAAAGTGCAGCAAGGTATTTTTGTGTTTTTGGATAAATAGATCTGAAGCAATATGATGGAAAATAGACCCGGGGGCCGTAGGTTTCACTAGAGGCTTCTCTCGAGAAAATAGCATACGATGGGTAAGCAAATTACTGTTGGGCAATTGATAGAAAAACAAATAATTATGATGATATCCAAGGCAATGATCATGTATATAGGCATCACGTCCAAGATTAGTAGACCGACTCCTGCCTGCATCTACTACTATTACTCCAGACATCGACCGCTATCCAGCATGCATCTAGTGTATTAAGTTCATGAAGAAATGGAGTAATGCAATAAAAACGATGACATGATGTAGACAAGATCTATTCATGTAGGAATAGACCCCATCTTTTTATCCTTAATGGCTACATGTGTGTCATGTCTCTTTCTGTTACTGAGATTGAGCACTGCAAGATCGAACCCATCACAAAGCACCTCTTCCCATGGCAAGAAAAATCAATCTAGTTGGCCAAACCAAACCAAAGTTTCAGAGAAGAAATACGAGGCTATAACAATCATGCATATAAGAGTTCAACAAAGACTCAAATAATATTCATAGATAGATCTGATCATAAACTCACAATTCATCGGATCCCAACAAACACACCGCAAAAAGTCATTACATCAAATAGATCTCCAAGAATATCGAGGAGAACATTGTATTGAGAATCAAAAAGAGAGAAGAAACCATCTAGCTACTGTCTACGGATCCGTAGGTCTATGGTAAACTACTCACGCATCATCGGAGGAGCACCAATGAGAATGATGAACCCCTCCGTGATTGTTTCCCCCTTCGGCAAGGTGCCAGAAAAGGCCTCTAGATTGGATCTCGTGGTTCTGGAACTTCTGGTGGTGGAAACTCCGATCTCTCCACTCCCCTCGGGTTTCTGGAATATTTGGGTATTTATAGAGCTGAGAGGCAGTGGAGAGGGGGACTATGGGCCCCACTACACACCAGTGCGCGCAAGGGGCCTCTGGCATGCCCTGGTGCCTGGTGGGCCCCACAAGCTTCCCCTCTGGTACTTCCTCGGTTCCCAAGTTGTCTTCTGGGCAAAAAAAATCTCCAAAAAGTTTTGTGGCATTTGGACTTCGTTTGGTACTGATATTCTGCGAAGTAAAAAACAAGCAAAAAAAAAACAGCAACTGGCACTAGGCACTATGTCAATAGGTTAGTCCCTAAAAATGATATAAAGTTGCTATAAAATGAATATAAAACATCCAAGATTGATAATATAACAGCATGCAACAATAAAAAATTATAGATACGTTGGAGACGTATCAGCATGCCCAAGCTTAATTCCGGCTCATCCTCGAGTAGGTAAATGATAAAAACAGAATTTTTGATGTGGAATGCTGCCTAACATGTTCATCTCATAATCTTTTCTTTTGTAGCATGGACATTTGGACTTTTAGATGATTCAAAACAATAGTCTATATTTGACATGAGGACATCAATACTCAAGCATATCAAGAAGCAACCATGTCTTTCAAAATATCAACACTAAAGAAAGGTATCCCTAGCCCATTATGCTCAATCATTGATCCATTCATGAAACACACTCACGTACTAACTATGCTCAATTCACAAGTATGATAATAGTGTTCCCTAGTTGGTGTTTTATAAGAGAAGATGGAGACTCAACAAAAATAAAAATTGCATAAAGTAAATAGATAGGCCCTTTGCAGAGGGAAGAAGAGATTTGTAGAGGTGCTAGAGCTTAAAGCTTAAATTGGGAGATAAAATTATTTTGGGTGGCATGCTTTTCCCTTCAACAAAAACGACCGAGAATTCCCAATACTTTCCATGCTAGATAAATCATAGGCGGTTCCCAAACAGAAAATAAAGTGTATTCCTTTTTCCACCATTCTTTCACAGTCAATGGCTAGCCATATCTATGGGTGCCCTACATACCAACACTTTCCAAGGATTTATTATTGAACAACATAAATAATTTTTTTTGCATATCGGGACAGGGCATCCCTATTACCTTTGTCACACTCTCGTGCAATGACAAGTGAATAAACACTCATCTTGAGAATAAAGTATATAGCATGGAAAATATTGGTCACCCCCTGCCGTTTCATGAGCGGTACGAACACACAAAAGGGAAATTTATTTTGAACATTAGAGTTGGCATATACAAATTTACTTGGAACAACACGGAAATACCACATATAGGTAGGTATAGTGGACTCATTTGGCACAATTTAGGTTTAAGGATTTGGATGCACAAGTAGTATTCCTACTTAGTACAAATGGAGGCTGGCAAATAGACTGAGAAGCGACCAACCAAGAAACAAAAACGATCATAAAAGAGCATTAAACATAACTAACACCGAATAATGCACCACAAGTAGGATGTAATTTCATTGCACAACTATTGACTTTCATGCTTGCATAGTGTCGTGGTTTTGTCACGACAGATGTCCTCGTGAAAGGACTTAAGCATGAAGCCATCACAATGGTGATTAACTTGTTGGGGTTGAGCGGGACGAGACATGAGTTTACCCAGGTTTGGCCCCTCACGATCGAGGTAAAAGCCCACGTCCTTCTTTATGTTGTATTGCTAGAGTATCGATTACAAGGGAGCGGATTCGCTTGACCTAGCTTTCGATTGATTCTAACCTATCCTCTCTATGCCGGGAACTCTCCTTTATATACAGGTTGAGGCCACCGGCTTACATGAGTCCAAATCAGGTTACGACCTGTAATCAAACCGTATTCTAAGTCGCCTTGCTTTACAAGGTAAATCATTGCATGGCGGGTTACACCCCTAGACTGTCTTCTGACCTTAAGCCTAAGCCGACCCATTTTGTGGGCCGCCTTCTTAATGTTGTGTCTTGAATGTCTTGGCTCTTCAAAGGCCCAACTCCTTAAGTCGCCATCTATCTAACCCGGCCCTATCAGGGCGGGTTATATTGCGGGGTTATATCCTCAACATTAGGCCCCAGATTGATTTGAACTTGTTCATGTCAATCTTTAACCCTTCTGCTCTGCGAGTCTTTTCTTCATTTCCTTTAGCCACAATCTTGAAAAATCTTCGTAACCCGCCATATCAAAAAGATGGTGTCACCTCTGTGATTTTGGGAAAACCTTCGTGACGTCATAGCAGATCTTTGTATAAATCCATCATTCCAAAAACCGAGGCATCCCTTTTGTTGCGAAATTTATTGCGCCTATTCGATCTTCGCACCTGTCATTCACTGTTCCCCTTTTCCTTATAAATAGGCCCGAGGGTCCTTCTTTTACCCTTTACTTCATCTCCTCCGCTTCATCTTCTTCCTCATGAAAACTCATCGCAGCCGAAGCTCCGCCGCACCAGTCGAGCCGCGCCAGCCCTCTTCGCTCGAGGTCACAACACCTCCCCGTCACCGTCAGGGTTTAGCGGCGCACCTCTGTTTTCCGTCATCATCATCAGGTTCCACCTCCTCTTTATTCTCGGATCTACATTAGGTCACCCGAGTTCGTAGAGTTCATTGGCGTTCGCCCTAGTTCATCATACTCCTTGAGCAGAACCTATATTTGATCCAAAACGCTATACAAGTATTGTGTTAGCAACTTTGATGCCATCTTAGATTTTCAGACAAACTTGTACTCTTCTTAGACTCGATAGGTTGCCTGCTAGTTCCTCCATTGCCACCCTTTAGGTTTAACTATTATTTTCCTTTTTTGAATTGCCCATAGATCCGTAAACATAGGTGTAAAATGTGAAACTTGTTTGCTCCATACTTAGCAGAATGTTGCAATCTTAGATCTTTAGATAACTCACCCGCCCATTGCTTTTCGGGCGGCTTATCAATGTACTTGTAGCCCGCCAAAATTCCAGAAAATGCTTCTTTCAGTTAACCCACCATTAGCTTAAGGCTCCTTATCTTTATACTGCTCATTCTAATATTGTTGATGAATCAGTATCCCTTTTTAAATAACTCGCCTTCATATTATCTTTTAGGTGACTCACTATGGCAAAAACCACCCTTTGCAATTGGGGCCCTTCTCTAGTCACTGAGCAAATGCTCAAAGATTATGTGGATCAAGGTTTGTTAGCAGCTTAGGAAGAAATTGGTTGGCAACTCTACCAAGGAGAAAATGTCCATCCTGACGAAGGAGAAGTGATAGTTTTCACTAATCATCTTCTCAGGGGCTTCACACCGCCCGGGTAAAAGTTCTTTCGGGATGTTTTGCACTACTTCAACCTCCATCCTCAAGACATAGGCCCAAACTCAGTAACAAACCTTTGCCACTTCCAAATATTTTGTGAAGTTTATTTGCAAGTAGAGCCCACCGTTGCTCTCTTCAAGGAGTTCTTCTACTTGAATCGCCAAACTGAGTGTGCTAGCGGTCCGATTCAAGAATTAGGCGTGATATCGATCCAGAGGCGCTGAGATGGCTGCTTTCCCGCAGCTGTTTTGTTAAGCCATCCTAAGGGATGGGTGAAAACCTGGTTCTATTGTAAGAACACCGCCCCAACCATTGAGAACCCTCTGCCGGGTTATTGGGTTGATCATCTTCCCATCAACTTTAACTCGCCAAGCCAACTTATTCCAGCTGAACATACTGTAGCACTCCAACATTATCCGAAGATAACAGCCTTACTAGCCAATGGGTTGACCGGAGTTAACTTGGCCCGCTGCTGGGTCTCATGGAAAATTCTTCCCCTAAGTCGCCGACCCAGTTTAATGTGCAATTATTCTGGCAAGTCAGATGACCCTCAACAATACAGCTCTGACGACTTTACTGCTGAGGAGGTCTTTCAAGCTGTGAACTCCTTACTCGTGGAGTCACAAGAGAATTATAACAAGATAGGATTACCTCCGTTCTTGAAGCTTAACCCAGCTGTAAGTACTATCTTATATCCAGTTTTAACTATTCTTGATCCTGTTCTGTGTCTCACTTGTTAATCTTTTCTTATTACATAGCCCGACTCTGCTTTCTGGAAGAGGAAAATAAAGACTGTTGTGGCCAAGACTAGAACTGGCCCAGAGTTGAAGAAGAACAAGGCAGCTGCCGCATCTGAGCCGACTAATGTGGGCAAGTCAGTTGATGCTGATAATCCATCACAGGTAGAACTCGACTCTCTTGGCCGACTCTTTATTGAATTAGCTGACACTTCTTGCTCTCAGGAGGAGGCTGCCACAAGCCGGGCTGATGATATTGAGGTAATTCCTGTCTCTTCCGGCTCAGATGCTGCATCTTCAGATAAAGTACGACGGGTTGTCCGGAAAGTAAGGTTTTCTCATCCAGACGCTCACTTAGATCCACACTTTATTTTGAAAAAGGCTCAACATGATGCAAGACGCCAAACATGGAGTAGCGGCACTAAAGAACTGGTGACAAGGTTAACTCACAACCCTTCCCGCAAACGACATACTGAGGTGCCTCACAGGCCAACTTTGTCTTTACCCAATGCAGGCCTTATCAGACAACCCCTTAACCTGTCCGACTCAAATTATGAGGAGTCATCTCCATATTCAGGTGCCTCATCCCAAACTCAGCTTCCTAACTTCGTTGCAAACCCAAGGTAAGTATTTACATCTGTTCACAAAAAACTTGTTATCGTATACTCATAAGCTTGTATATCCTTGTCACAGGGCTAAAGCAAAAACTGGTAAGAAGCAAAAGGTGGGCGGATCTTCCAAGGCCCCCGAGGTCTCTGAGACGGAGAAAGAGGTGCTAAAAACCCCTGAGGTCCCAATCCAGAACCCTGAAGAACTTGTCAACCAACAAAATGATCCACCTCCCTCAACTGATGCAACAATTTCTGATGCCATAGACACTGACGCTAACCCGGCAGATAGCCATGATCCGCTCAGTCCTATTCCGTCTTCAATTTCTATCAAACCAGTTGAAGAAATTCCTTCTGAAAAGAACACTGATGATGTTACCATCACTGGGGCAAGTTATAAAGCGCCAGGGATCTCCACTGTGCTAACTAAGCATAGTGCTACAGAAGTAAACCCTTTATTGGAGAAGGGCAAGACAAAACTAGATCTGCAAAGCTATGCAGAGTTCAGCGCAGGCGATTTGCACGCGAGCTATCTAAGCCGCCTTCATACAAGCCGTGACATGGAAGCCGGCTTAGTAAATATGATGAAGCAAAAATATGAGGTATGAATGAACTTATCCCTTTTCATCTTTGTACATATATACTCAAGTAGCCCCCAAGTCTTAAGCATAGGAAAATCATTGAGTATGTTTGAGACTTATGAAAATTTCCAAAATGTAGCCCCCAAGGGCTGGCTTATCTTGTTGAGAAAAGTCGGGTCTTGAAAAATGACCAATTTGGAGAATCGCCTGTAGCCCCCAAGGGCCGACTTATCTTTATAAGATGAGTCGGGTCTTCTGCAGCATAGACTAAAAAATCATCGTACATTAGCCCCCAAGTGCCAAGGATATTACTTGTAATGTGCTTGGGACTTGAATATTCTTGATTATAACACCTGTGCTTCAATGCTGATTTAATCAACCTCACTATCATTTAAATGACTTTTGCTTGTAACCCTTGGCAGGAAGCTTTAAGTCTGGGCAAGTCAAACATAGCTGGCTTAAAGAAAAACTTGGAAATAGAACAAGCTGAACGTGCCAAGGCTGAGGCAAACTTGAAATCTTCCTTGGAAGATATTGAGAAGATCAAGGCCAACTTTCATGCAGAAAGAGCCGCCTGGGATACTGAAAAGGCCACGCTACTAAAAAAAGCGGAGGATGCTGAAAACCAGCTTAAACCCATGATTGAGGAATTGTCTGGCTTGAAGAGTCATATTTCCCAAATGAGAGCCGCCATCTTTGGTAAGAAAACATCATTCAATGCCTTAAGACAAATTGGCATGGCGACTTATGAATTCTTAATCTGTCTGCGACTCATAATCCTTTATGTTTTAACTCGCCTGACTATTGTTTTATATGCACAACAGGTGCCAGAAGTGGCAGTCTTGGACAAAATATGCTGGTGAAGCTGAAGGCCATCTAATGCTTAACCGAGAAGTTATACGCTGGCAGCCTGTAGACACTTGTAGCCGTATCTGGTGGTAAGAAGCCGCCACCACTCATCAAGACTGTGCTGGATCACCTATCCACAGTACCGAAGCAAGTAGAGGAGCTGAAACTGTCAGCCGCCCGTTCCGGGGCCATTGCCACACTTAGCCGGGCCAAAGCTTACCAATCAAAGCTAGATCCAACATAGATGGCTAGCGGGTGTCCAGAATATAATGATGATGGGTCTGTCTTCACTGAAGCAGATTTTACTAGATGTGTCAAGGAGATGCGGCCTCTGGCATGTCAATTCGCCCAAGAGGTGAACCTGACGAAGTATCAGTATGCTTATGATAGTACTAACACTCACATCAAGGCTCCCTCCTTCGACATTGTGGATTTAACTCCCCAAAGGCGTAAGCATATTTTTGCCTCTAACATTGACTCTCTGTTGTCATGAATGATGAAGCGACCTTTCAGACCTTAACCGGTATCGACTGGACTTCGGACAATCTTCAGATGGCAAGCGAAGGAGAGCCGACACAGGATGACCCGGCGACCTCAAGTGCAAGACGCCAAGATTAATGCTAACCCGGCCATCATAACCAGGACCTTCTTAAAAGTGCGGTAAAGGAGTAGTGTAACTCCATAAAAAACTTCGTGAAACTTTGTGGGATCAGCTGAAGCCTTTTAATAGCTTAGTTAAAAACATTATGCTTCCTTGTCATGCCTTGGAGCATGTTATGCCAACTGGTTGATCCAGCAGCTGAACTTCTTTGTATGATTGATCTAGTCATATATGCATGTCTTGTCTTGTAATATCTCCGCACTTAGTCTTGACATATAAGATGTGAAATATCCATTAATTCCTGTACTGGCGACTTATAGTCAAAAGCCATGGCGGGTTATAACCTAATGACTCTTGGTCAGAACCAATCTTTGAGAAGATTGCTTTGGCAGCTTATAACCACAATAGGCTCAATTTGGAGCAATGTAACCCGGACCTGTATGATCCAGAAATTCATGATCTGCATATAAGCATGATTAAAAAACATAAAAAGTTTCTGTAGAACAGAAATAGAGAATATAAATAGGTATATCTCAAATATTTGTTAAGCCGGCTTGTAAGGCACCACCAAAAAAGATTGGTTTTGAAAAAGCTCAATTTTTGCTTCAAAGAAGCTTGGACTGATAGCCTTTCATGCCGTCAGCCGGCTCTCTTGTGACATAAATCTGTCGTTTTAACCTTAACTAGTTCAGGGTCATAAAGATTGGCTGTTAAGAGTACGGCGGGCTACATGGCGGAGAGCAACAAGCAGACATGTGAGTTTATGCTAGCTCTCTGTAAGCCGGCTCTCACGTGACATAAGCCATCATTTAACCTTGACGAGTTCAGGATCATAAAAGATTGACTGTCAAGAGTACGACGGGTCACCTGTTGGTGCAAACAGGCGGGTTTAACCCATAATATGGCGTTTAATGCCGGTCAAGAGGGTATGAAAGCCAAACTCAGTGAGTTGGAAGCCCCCAAGTGACCTGATGATCAAATATTATGTTGATCATAAAACGATATATACATTGACAAAGTTATGTACAATGATGAGAGCCGATGACTCAAGTGTAGTAAGGCCGAAGATGAGCAATGTTCCATGGCCTGCTGGTCTCCTCCTTAGAAGTACGTGACTTGTTGCGCTCACATATATCAATGAGATAATATGACCCATTGTTGGGATTTTTGCTGACCACAAAAGGTCCCTCCCAAGGAGGTGATAGCTTATGCATGCGTGCCTGATCTTGAATCAGTCGGGGCACTAAGTCTCCCTCTTGGAATGTCTGGGTTCTAACTCTGTGGCTATGATAGCGACGCATGTCTTGTTGATAAATCGCTGATCGGGCTGCTGCGAGGTCACGTTCTTCATCCAAGGAATCAAGTGCGTGCTGACGCGCCGTCTCATTATCCCCTTCAACGTAAGCCACCACCCTGGGCGAGTCATGATGAATATCACATGGGAGAACTGCCTCTGCACCATAAACCATGAAGAAAGGTGTGTAGCCCGTTGATCTATTAGGGGTGGTCCTGATACTCCAAAGAACTGAAGGAAGCTCCTCAACCCAACAACCCGACATTTGTTCCAAAGGTACCATAAGCCGGGGTTTGATCCCTCGCAAAATTTCTTGGTTAGCATGTTCTGCTTGACCATTAGATTGTGGATGAGCCACCGAGGATACATCAAGGCGGATGTGCTCTCTTTGACAGAACTCTTTCATAGCACCCTTAGACAGATTTGTTCCATTATCAGTGATGATACTATGAGGATAACCAAAGCAGAAGATCAGCTTTTTGACAAACTGAACTGCAGTCGCGGCTTCACAATTGCTAACTAGCTCTGCCTCAACCCACTTGGTAAACTTGTCAACTGCCACCAGAAGGTGGGTCTTCTTATCCTTAGACCTCTTGAACGGTCCAATCATATCAAGCCCCCAGACTGCAAACGGCCAAGTGATTGGGATCATCCGCAATTCCTGAGCTGACACGTGAGCTTGCCTTGCAAATTTCTGAAACCCATCACACTTGCTAACAATGTCTTCTGCATCCGCATGAGCTGTCAACGAGAAAAAACCATGATGAAACACCTTAGCCACCAAAGATCTTGACTCGGCATGATGACCGTAGCCGCCTGCATGTATCTCTCATAGAATTTCACAGCCCTCCTCAGGAGAAACACAACATTGAAAACACCGGTCACACTGCACCTATGTAACTCACCATTGATAATAGTCATGGACTTAGATCACCGCGTGATCTGTTGCGCCAAATTTTCATCCTCAGGTAACTCGCCACGAGTCAGATAAGGCAGCGTCCAGCCAGGAATAGCACGAAGAGCCGCCACCAGCTATCCTTCGAGGTCAGGTATAGCAAGGTCTTCCCCTGATGGCAATTTAACCGAAGGATTATGTAACACATCGAGGAATACATTAGGGGCACTGTCTTACGTTGAGACCCAAGCCGGGATAATGCATCAGCCGCCTCGTTTTTCCGTTGATCAATGTGATCCACCTGATAACCCTTAAAATGACCAACAATGTTGTCGACTGCCTGACGATAAGCCGCCATGAGCGGGTCTTTAGAGTCACACTTGCCTTAAACTTGCTGTGCCACCAGGTTTGAGTCGCCCAGACATTTGACCCAGCTTAAATTTATCTCCTTAGCCATATGAAGCCCGTAGAGTAAAGCTTCATACTCAGCTACATTGTTAGTACAAGGAAACATTAGCCTTAAAACATAAAAAAATTGGTCACCTCGTGGGGAAGTCAAAATAACTCCAGCCCCCGAGCCTTTTAACTGCCTGGACTCATCAAAGTGGATCGTCCAATATGTGTTGTAAGGTTTTTCCTCAGGTGTTTGCAACTCCGTCCAATCATTTATAAAATCCACCAATGCTTGAGAATTGACATCTATTCTAGGCACATACTTCAGATGATGTGGTCCAAACTCAATTGCCCACTTAGCAACCCGGCCAGTGGCCTCTCTATTTTGAATGATATCTCCTAAAGGAGCAGAGCTGACCACTGTAATAGGATGCCCAAGGAAATAATGTTTTAACTTGCGACTCGCCATGAACACTCCAAACACCAGCTTTTGCCAATGTGGGTATCTTTGCTTAGACTCAGTCAGGACTTCACTGACATAATAAGCCAGCCGCTGAACCGGATATTCTTTACCCGCCTCATTTCGCTCCATAACAACTGCAACACTAACAGCCTTATTATTAGCCACCACGTACAAGAGCAAAGGCTCTTTGTCTATGGGAGCAGCCAAGATGGGCGGCTCAGCCAACTGCTTTTTAAGTGCCTCAAACGCCTCATTAGCTGCATCACTCCAAATGAAATGATCAGTTTTCTTCATCATCTGATATAAAGGCATTGCCTTCTCTCCAAGGCGGCTTATGAACCGACTTAGGGCTGCAATGCGACCTGCTAGGCGTTGAATGTCATTGATACACGCCGGCTTAGACAGAGAAATTATTGCGTCAATCTTCTCCGGGTTAGCCTCTATACCCCTCTCTGATACTAAGAAGCCTAACAATTTTCCAGCTAGCACACGAAAAACACACTTGGCCGGGTTAAGCATCATCTTGTACACCTTAAGATTGTCAAAGGTCTCCTTCAGGTCATCAAGTAAGGTTTCCTTCTTCCTTGACTTAACCACAATATCATCCACATAGGCATGAACGTTTTGACCAATCTGCTTGTGAAAACAATTCTGAACACAACGCTGGTAAGTCGCCTGAGTGCTCTTGAGCCCAAAAGGCATAGACACATAACAGAAAGCTCCAAAGGAAGTTATAAAAGCTGTCTTTTCCTGATCCTCCACTGTCATCTTGATCTGATGATAACCAGAATATGCGTCCATGAAGCACAAGCTCTCACAACCCGCCATGGCATCAAAGATTTGGCCAATGCAAGGGAGAGAAAATGGGTCAGCTGGACATGCTTTGTTAAGATCTGTGTAATCAACACACATACGCCAAGTGCCGTTCTTCTTGAGCACCAGCACTGGGTTAGCCAACCATTGAGGGTGAAACACCTCAACTATGAACCCGACAGCTAGGGGCCGGGCCACTTCTTCCCCAATAGCATTACGCTTCTCTTCATTAAAACTATGAAGGAATTGGCGGACATGTTTCATCTTAGGATCAATATTAAGTCGGTGCTCAGCGAATTCTCTCGGCACACCTGGCATGTCAGAAGGCTTCCATGCAAAAATGTCCCGATTCTCACGAATGAACTCGATGAGCGCGCTTTCCTATTTAGGATCCATCTCCGTCCCAATGGTGAACTGCTAAGAAGAGTCACCAGGGACACAATCAACTTGTTGTGTATCCTTTGCCGACTTAAACTTGAGGGGCGGGTCAGACTCTGTGGTGGGTTTCTTCAGAGGGGTCATATCAACCGGGTCAATATTGTCTTTATAAAACTTGAGCTCCTCAGTAGCACAAGCCGACTCTGCATAAGCTGCATCTCCTTCCTCGCACTCCAGGGCGAGTTTGTGATTCCCATGAATGGTGATCGTCCCCTTTTGTCCTGGCATCTTGAGCTGTAAATATATATAGCAAGGGCGAGCCATGAACTTAGTATAAGCCGGTCATCCAAATAAAGCATGATAAGGGCTCTTGATCTTGACCACCTCAAACCAAAGTGTCTCTGCCCTGTAATTATACTCATCACCAAAGGCCACTTCCAGGGCAATTTTTCCCACAGGATATGCCGACTTGCCAGGCACCACTCCATGGAAGACTGTAGATGACGGCTTGAGATCTTTATCTGTCAGATTCATCCGTTGAAAGGTATCATAGTATAATATGTTGATGCTGGTGCCACCATCCATAAGCACTTTTGTGAACTTATAGCTGCCTACCTGAGGGGCTACCACCAATGCCAGATGACCCGTATCATCAACCCAGGGCGGGTGATTCTCCCAGCTCCATGTGATTGTATGCTCTGACCATCGTAAGTACTGGGGTACTGCCGGCTCAACAGCGTTGACCGCTCGCTTATGAACCTTCTGGTCATGTTTGCATGTGTTTGTAGTGAAAACATGATATTGACCCCCATTAAGCTGTTTTGGATTACTCTAATATCCTGACTGATTATTCTGCTGCTGGTTACCCTGACCAGACTGCTGGTTATGACCACCATGGTTACCTTGACCCTGATAACCAGAATTTGAGCCACCACCACCAAAGCCAGACCCCTGAGAACCAGATCCTGGCCCGCCAGGTGGCCCATTGTTGTTACCATGATGCTGGTGAAGGCTGTGATTCCTGAAGTCCCGCATGATGTAACAATCCTTCCAAGCATGAGTAGATGGCTTGTTAGGAAGACTATGTTTTGGGCAAGGGTCATTAAGCATTGCCTCAACGTTGAAAGGCTTTCCTCCACTGAAAGGTGCCTTGCCATTACCGTTGCGGCGCTGGTTTTTATACCCAATGTTGGTGTTTGCTACTAGATCTGACCCGCCATCGGGGTGTCTCCACTTACCACCATTGCCCTGGTTATTGCCATTATTCCCTGCTATATTCTGCTGCTGACCCTTATTGATGCCGTTCTTCTTGCCCTTATTGGATTTATCATCATCGGAACTAGGGTACTTTGTACTATCAGAGTATGCATATTTAGTGAGAGCAGCCATGAGGTCGCCCATGTCCTAGCAAGTGCGCTTGAGCCACCCGAGCTTCTGCTTAAGGGGTACGAAGTGACAGTTCTTCTCTAGAATCAGAATCGCCTGAGCTGCCGTAATATTATCAGACGAGTGAATAATAGTGGAGACCTGCCGAACCCAATGATGGGCCGACTCATCCTCACGCTGTACACAGTGATCCAAATCAACAATCGTCAAAGGCTGCTTGCATGTCCCTTGAAAATTCTTGATGAAACGCGCCTTCAACTCCGCCCATGAATTGATAGAATTAGGAGGCAGACTTTTAACCATGTACGAGCCGGCCCTTCCAACATCATAGTGAAATACTTGGCACAAACAACATCATTGACATCCAACATCTCCATGGCCAGATCATAACCTCAATCCAAGCCTCGGGAGGGAGATCTGCTGTGTAATTGGGCACCTTGCAAAGACCCTTAAAATCTTTGGGTAGACGCTCGTTATGCAAAGCCGACACCAAACACGACACTCCAATGGTCCTGGAATTTGACCCGGCTCCCACCGAGGCTGAAGGGGTCACCCGAGGCTGCTGATAAGCCCCCTAGTGAGCAGTCACCGCCGCCTCACGGTGGGCTCTGGCCTCATCCACAGTGGTCTTAGCATCAGTCCTTGGGTTAAGGGGTGGGTTATTATCACGGGGCGAGTTACATCGCTGCTCACTGCTGGAGACTGCGGGCGACTCAACATGCCAACTGTAACTACTGCTTGGGAGGGGAGTTGAATGTACCCGATCATGACTGTATGAATACTTTTCCGGCTGCGCCATAGCTATTTGAAGAAGTTCGATGGCGTTCCGTGCTTCTACTGCAATGGGTGATTCACTAGAGATAGGGAGCGCATTGAGCCGGGTAACCGCTGCTATCATGTTATCCACCGGGTTAGCAAAATGACCCGGTGGTGTTGCAAAACACTGAGGGGGTGTCTGGCCCCTATGGGGCGGGTCTGACTGTCGAGGTTGAGCCGCCGCCCTGTTCCCAGGTGCCTCTACAGTCTGAGGTATAACCGGTGGAGTACTTGGCCCTGCTCCCGGTGTGTTGAACAAATTCCTTGGTTCGTAATGCAAAGGCAGGCGGGTCTGGTGCCTCCTCCGAAGGACTGCGTTAGACGCATTCTGATCCATACTTAAATGCCAAGCTTCTGCCTTCATGCGCTCCGACTGAGCCTCGATTTGAGCCCGTACCGTTGCCATCCTGGCATTCTCCATGTTGATATCCTCCTGGGCCTTGGTCATCTGTTCCCTAAGCTTTGCAATCTCTGCGTTGCGCTCTGCTTGGTTTTCTGCTGTGACCTCGGTCCCCATTAAAGTTGTTAACTCATTCATCAACTCCAACAAAACCCAAGCCTGCGGTTTGGCTGAGCCGGATCCTGAAGGGTCAGTAGCTGCTGCGGCTCCTGCCAACATGCTGCTGAGAACCGGTGCCGTGCCTGCCATGAACATGGTGGCTCGGCTCGGCGGCTCATAGGGGTCCGGAATACTGCTGCCATCGGAATAGCCCCCAAGCCCGCCGTCTTGAAGCTGGTAAATTGATTCCGTCTCTCCGGTCGAGGACTCATCACCTGAGTAGATGAGAGTCTCTCCTCTAGATGCAGAGTTTTCCGCAAGCTCCATGCCTTGCGCGAAACCAACAAAAATGCGCTTCCGACCGGGTTGAATCCGGGAGGGTTGCGCGCACCGAGCCGACTCAATGAGGTCGGTGCAGGTGTCTAGCTCAGGCTCAGATCCGCCGATCTTTCCGATGAAGACGTGGATTCCGCCGAAGGGGACGCGGTACCCGTACTCGATTGAGTCGGCCTCAGGGCCCTAGCCAGCGTCGTCGGTGTAGAGCTTGACGCGGTGACTCTTGGTCATCCTACTAATGGTGTATCCCTTGATCCCTATGAAAGAGCCCTTCAAGAACTCGAAACCAACGTGCGCTGGCCCCACGGTGGGCGCCAACTATCGTGGTTTTGTCACGACAGATGTCCTCGTGAAAGGACTTAAGCATGAAGTCATCGCAATAGTGATTAACTTGTCGGGGTTGAGTGGGACGAGAGACACGAGTTTACCCTGGTTCGACCCCTCACGATCGAGGTAAAAGCCTATGTCCTGCTTTATGTTGTATTGCTAGAGTATCGATTACAAGGGAGCGGATTCGCTGACCTAGCTTTCGATTGATTCTAACCTATTTGTTCTATGCCGGGAACTCGCCTTTATATACAGGTCAAGGCCACTGGCTTACAAGAGTCCAGATCGGGTTACGACCCATAATCAACTGTATTCTATGTCGCCTTGCTTTACAAGGTAAATCATTACATGGCGGCTTACACCCCTTTGCTGTCTTCTGACCTTAAGCCTAAGCCGGCCCATTTTGTGGGCCGCCTTCTTAATGTTGTGTCTTGAATGTCTTGGCTCTTCAAAGGCCCAACTCCTTAAGTCACCATCTATCTAACCCGGCCCTCTCAGGGCGGGTTATATCGCGGGGTTATATCCCCAACACATAGGGAATCACAAACCTTAACACCAATATTCTTACTAAAGCATAATTACTTACCAACATGGCTCACATATTACTATCATCATATCTCAAAACTATTACAAGGAATCAAGTTTTAAATATCCAATGATCTTCATGAAAGTTTTTATTATATCCCTCTTGGAAATCTATCACTTTGGGACTAATTTCATATATTGCCATTGCTACTAGCAAAGCTCTTAAACAAATATAAGTGAAGAACAAGAGCACAGATTTCTTCAAAATAATTTTCATCTCTCAAAATAGTATAAGTGAAGCATGAGAGGATATTTCTTTAAAATTCTACTAACTCTCAAAATAATCTAAGTGAACCATGAGAGCATATTTCTTCAAAATATAGAACAACACTGTTACGTCTCCAACGTATCTATAATTTTTTATAGTTCCATGCTATTATATTATCTGTTTTGGATGTTTTATATGCATTAATATGCTATTTTATATTATTTTTGGGACTAACCTATTAACCTAGAGCCCAATGCCAGTTTTTGTTTTTTTCCTTGTTTTTGACTTTACAGAAAAGGAATATCAAACGGAGTCCAAATGGTATAAAACTTTACGATGATTTTTCTTGGACCAGAAGACACCTACGTGACTTGGAGAGAGGGTCAGAAGAGTCCCGAGGAGGCCACAAGCCTCTAGGGCGCGCCCAATGGGGGGGCGCCCTGAGGGCTTTTTGGCCCCTCGGGTGTCCTCCAACCCTAATTCCACCTCTATAAATTCAGAAATATTCCCCAAACATCAGAAGCGTCCACCAAAATACTTTTGCGCCGCCGCAAGCCTCTATTCCGGTGAGATCCCATCTTGGGGCCTTTTTCGGCACCCTGTCGGAGGGGGATTCGATCACGGAGGGCCTCTACATCAACCTTGTTGCCCTTCCGATGATGCGTGAGTAGTTTACCAAAGACCTACGGGTCCATAGCTAGTAGCTAGATGGCTTCTTCTCTCTCTTTGATCTTCAATACCATGTTCTCCTCGATGTTCTTGGAGTTCTATCCGATGTAATCTTATTTTGCGGTGTGTTTGTTGAGATCCGATGAATTGTGGATTTATGATCAGGTTATCTATGAATATTATTTGAGTCTTCTCTGAACTCTTTTATGCATGATTAAGATATCTTTGTATTTCTCTTCGAACTATCGGTTTAGTTTGGCCAACTAGATTGGTTTTTCTTGCAATGGGAGAGGTGCTTAGTTTTGGGTTCAATCTTGCGGTGTCCTCACCCAGTGACAGAAGGGGTAGCGAGGCACGTATTATATTGTTGCCATCAAGGATAAAAAGATGGGGTTTATATCATATTGCTTGAGTTTATCCCTCTACATGACGTCATCTTACTTAAAGCGTTGCTCTGTTCTTATGAACTTAATACTCTAGATGCAGGCAGGAGTCGGTCGGTGTGTGGAGTAATAGTAGTAGATGCAGAATCGTTTCGGTCTACTTGTCACGGATGTGATACCTATATTCATGATCACTGCCTTAGATATCGTCATAACTTTGCGCTTTTCTATCGATTGCTCAATAGTAATTTGTTTACCTACCGTATGTTTTCTTTCAAGAGAGAAGCCTCTAGTGAAACCTATGGCCCCCGGGTCGATTTTCCATCATATATTTTCAGATCTATAAACCAAAAAACCTAAAAATAGCTCACTGCAATTTATATATATTTACTTTAGTTTGCTCTTTTATTTATCTTTTATACCTATCTCTATTAGATCTCATGCTTGTTCGTGACCGTGAAGGGATTGACAACCCCTTTTTCGCGTTGTGTGCAAGTGTTTGTTAGTTTGTGCAGGTGCATAGATTGGAGACTTGCTTGTGCCTCCTACTGGATTGATACCTTGGTTATTAACTAAGGGAAAACTTATCTCTACTTTGCTGCATCACCCTTTCCTCTTCAAGGGAAAAATCAACGCAAGCTCAAGAAGTAGCAACCACCATGCTAAAAAGATATAAGTGAAGTACTAGAGCAATTCCATAGCTCAATTTTGTTTAAGTGAAGCACATAGAGCAATCATAGCATCATTATGGCTCTCTCAAATAGGTGTGTCCGGCAAGGATGATTGTGAGAAACTAAAGAGCAAAGCAAGCAAAGACTCATATAATACAAGATGCTCCAAGCAAAACTCATGATATGTGACAATAAAAATATAGATCCAAGTAAAATTACCGATCGTCGTTAGAAGAAAGAGGGGATACCTTCCGGGGCATCCCCAAGCTTAGTTGCTTGGTTCTCCTTGAATATTACCTTGGGGGGCCATGGGGCATCCCCAAGCTTAGGCTCTTTTTACTCCTTATTCCTTCATCCATCGTGATCACACCCAAAACTTGAAAACTTCAATCACGCAAAACTCAACAAAAACCTTCATGAGATCCGTTAGTATAAGAAAACTAATCTTTACTTTAAGTACTGTTGCAATGCAACGAAAATATAATCTATCAAAAATAGAACAGACTATCAAGACACGAATTTTACTCATACTTCTATAACTCCAAAAATTCTAAAAAATTGGGACAACTAGGCAATTTGTATATCAATCTTGTGAAAAAATTCATAATTTTTCGTCACTTCTGTGAATTTTAACAATTCTGCTACTGGACGCAAAAGTTTCTGTTTTTCAACAAGATCAAATCAACTATCACCCAACATGATCCCAAAGGCTTTACTTGGCACAAACACTAATTAAAACAAAAAAAACACAAACATAACAGTAGCATAGTTTTGCAAACACTCAAGAACAGAAAGAAAAATAAAAAAAATAAATTTTATTCATTGGGTTGCCTCCCAACAAGCGCTATTGTTTTATGCCCCTAGCTAGGCATAATGCATAGATTTAAGTATTGTCATCTTTGGTTTTTGCTCCATAGGTTGCCCTCATGATTGATTAATATGGTGGCTTAATTTTAGTTCTTGTGAAGTGTTCCATGCCCTTCTTTAGAGGAAACTAAAATTTAATATTCCCTTCTTTCATATCAATCACGGCACCAATAGTTCTTAAAAACGGTCTACCAAGTATTATAGGACAACACGGATTGCAATGGATATCAAGCACAATAAAGTCTATGGGCACATAGTTCATATTTGCAAGAATAAGAACATCATTAATTCTTCCCAAAGGTTTTTTAATAGTATAATCTGCCAAGTGCAAATTAAGAGAACACTCTTGAATATTGGTAAAACCAAGCACATGACATAGAGATTTCGGAATTGTGGAAACACTAGCCCCCAAATCACATAAAGCATTGCACTCATAATTTTTGATCTTGACTTTAATGGTGGGTTCCCATTAATCATATAATTCTCTAGGAATTGAAATCTCTATCTCCAATTTTTCTTCTAAAGCTTTTAGCATAGCATCCACAATATGTTTAGTAAAAGCTTTATTTTGTTCATAGGCATTGGGTGAATTTATCATGGATTGCAACAAAGAAATGCACTCAATCTAAGAACAACTATCATAATTAAAGTCTTTGTAATCTAAAAGAGTGGGCACATAACTAGTTAAAGTTATGACCTCTCCAAACCCACTTTTATCAATTTTTTCAACAAGATTTTCACCCTCCGAATTATGGGGACGCCTTCTGGCTAAAGTTGACTCTTCTTCAGTCCCTTTATCATCAATTTTTAATATTACTAAACAAGGAATCAATAGAAGGAACACCAATCATTTTAAGATCTTCATCATTATTATGAAAGCAATCAGTCGAAAACGCTCTTTCTAAAAATTCTCTTTTAGCTCTAAGCATAGCGGTTGATTCATTGACACCAACCTTAGGTGGAATTTTTTTAATCTTGAGATTTTCTACATCATGTGAAATTCTATCAATGCTTCTAGACATATCATCAATCTTATTCAACTTTTCTTCTATCGTAGTGTTGAAAACTTGTTACGCATTGATAAATTATTTAATATTACTCTCAAGATCAGAGGGCATCCTATTATTATTATAAGAAGAATTACCATAGGAATTGCCATATTTATTAGAGGAATTTCCAGGGAAAGGCCTAGGATTAAAATTACCTCTATAAGCATTATTATTAAAATTGTTTTGAGAAATAAAATTCATATCTATGGGATCACTGTTTTGCTCAATCAAAGTAGACAAAGGCACATCATTAAGATCAATAGGAGCATTTTTACTAGCAACCAATTTCATAAGTGCATCAACTTTTTACCCAAAGTACTAATTTCTTCAACTGAATTAACTTTGCTACTAGTAGGTGCTCTTTCGGTATGACATTGTGAATAATTTGCCATAATATTATCAAGCAATTTAGTAGCTTCACCCAAAGTAATTTCCATAAAGATACCACCCGTGGCGGAATCTAAAAGATTTCTAGAAACAAAATTCAATCCCGCCTAAAAAATTGTATGATCATCCAAAGATTTAAACCATGAGTAGGACAATTTCTTAGCATTAATTTCATTCTTTCCTGAGATTGTGCAACATGTTCATGATCAAGTTGCTTGAAATTCATGATTTGATTTCTAAGGGAAATAATTTTTGCGGACGGAAAATACTTAGTAATAAAAGCATCTTTGCACTTATCCCAAGAATCAATACTATTGCGAGGCAAAGATGAAAACCAAAATTTTGCATGATCCCTCACTACTGCAGGATGCTGCTAACGCGACACTACAATCAGAGACCCTTCGATGAAACTGTGTGCGATGCAATAATCGCAAACGGTGATGTAAAAAACAATAAAAAAAGATGCAAAACGTTTGCGATGGCGGATACATCAAACACGGTTTGGATTTTAGTTGCGTGTGCGATGCGGGGCATACGGTTCTGTACAATGAACTGTTTGTGATGAGGCGGAACAACAGAAACACGCAGCCAGATGAAGGTGTGTGCGATATACGACATACAGTTCACTCGGATGAACTGTTTGTGATTAGGCGAAACAAAAGAAATGGTCAGCCAGATCAAGGTGTGTGCGATAGAGGGCAAACAGTTCACTTGGATGAACTGTTTGCGTTGAGCCAAGAGAACAAAAACGGTTCAATTTAACAAGATGTGTGTGATACGCGGCAAACAGGTCTGTAATCAGAAATGTGTGCGAAGACCGATAATAACACAGATGATTGATGCTAATAAGACGTGTGTGTTGTGCGATGGGATTGCATACAGAACAACAACATATATATATATACACACACACACTTATAAGTACATGGTTGCATAACCAAATTAAACATCCAATTACATAGGTGGCTACTACACACATGACATTTGCACACACCAAAGTAAACTATTACGTGCATAATTACATAGGTGGCTACTACACACATGACATTTCCACACACCAAAGTAAACTATATATTACATGCATAATTAACTAGGATAAATGATCATCTAATCATCATATACTTCTTGTGATGCTTGCCGCTACTGCTCTACTTGTGGCTCGATCCGGCCTCATCAATTTCGGTAACGAGGCACTTCCTCATGTCAACGATCCGCCTGTGCATCTCGTAGCATGTGTACATGCTCTTGGCCGCAAACCTGAGGTGAGGTTCATCCAGTTGCCGCGTCCATGTCCCTTGCCAGGATATGGGATTTGTTCTCTTGGCATCCTGCTTCATCTTTTCGTAGTAGGGGTCGATGATGGCCGAGGCGAGTTCAACTAGGGAGTCCTTCTTCGTGCTGCCCCAGACCCTGTAGTGGCCACGGATTTTGACAAGGTTCTTGCCGGCCAAGCCCGTAACCATGAGTGCCTTTACATCGTTGCAGGTTTCCACCATAGCGAACTTGTAGTCGGTGCTGTTGACAAACCTGGTGAAACGGTCGCAAGGCTCTGTGGCCATGCAGTAGTGGAAGATGAGGACATGATGGCGCACACACAACTGGGCAACAACATCCTTCTGATCTTTGTGGGGATGACCGCCGGTGTACTAGAGGTCGATGCCGACCACCTTGTACTTGTCTCGAGCAAGCAACTGCTCAACGGTGTTGATGTAGTCGTCCACCACGGCCGGGTTGATGGTGTACACCACCGAGAGATCCGTCTCCCTCGCGTGGGTCTCCACTTTATGCTCGCCGAACTCCATTGGAGCGCCGCTAGACATCCCCTCTCTATGTGTCGTCATGGGTGTGCTTGTTGTGTTATCGGGCGTGATCGAAAGGTTGAAGAGACTAAGGTTATTATAATGGCCGCGGGAATTAAAGGGGAAGCCGGATGACCTGGAATATTGGCACGCCCGGATGGCAATTCTAATTTCCAACGCGTAACTCCATTGTGCCGCACATAATTGCATCGCGTGGCGACGCGCGCGGCGCAACCGCATGCATATGGGGCCCCCGACATGATCGTGCACAGGCCCAACCGCTGGCAGAGAGCGCGCGGAGGGACGCGAGCAGAGCGCTCCGCGGCGCCTCAACGGCGAGCAACCATTTATATGCATATAGCAGTTGAACACGCAAGGAAAAGCTATCCTAAAGCAGAGCACGTGGAGGTACACAAGCAGAGCGCGCCACGGCGCCTAACTGAAAGGATCGAGAAGAGGTGTCTAGAGGGGGGTGATTAGACCCTCAACAAGCAAAAGTAGCAGTTTTGAAGTTCTTCAAGTTGAGGTGGAGTTTTAGCACAAGTTTAAGCATTCACAATACATTTCAAGCAAGCATGACAAGAGTATGAGCAGCGAAAAGAGTAAAGCATGCTATTTGCAAGAAAGTAAAGCGATGGGATTAGAGTGTGCAAACGCAACGAAGACACAGAGATTTTTGGCGTGGTTCTGATAGGTGGTGCTATCGTACATCCACGTTGGTGGGGACTTCAACCCACGAAGGGTAACGGCTGCGCGAGTCCACGGAGGGCTCCACCCACGAAGGGTCCACGAAGAATCAACCTTGTCTATCCCACCATGGCCATCGCCCACGAAGGACTTGCCTCACTCGGGTAGATCTTCACGAAGTAGGAAATCTCCTTGCCCTTACAAACTCCTTGGTTCAACTCCACAATCTTGTCGGAGGCTCCCAAGTGACACCTAACCAATCTAGGAGACACCACTCTCCAAAAGGTAATAAATGGTGTGTTGATGATGAACTCCTTGCTCTTGTGCTTCAAATGATAGTCTCCCCAACACTCAACTCTCTCTCATAGATTTGGCTATGGTGGAAAGATGGTTTGAGTGGAAAGCAACTTGGAGAAGGCTAGAGATCAAGATTCTTGTGGTTGGATTGGAATGTCTTGATCTCAACACATGAGTAGGTTGTTCTCCCTCAGAAAATGAGTAGTGGAAGTGTAGGCATGTTCTGATGGCTCTCTCTTGAATAGAGAAGGGGGTGGAGGGGTATATATAGCCTCCACACAAAATCCAACCGTTACACACATTTGACCCAACTCGGTCAGACCGAATAGAAGAACTCGGTGAGACCGATTTAGTTCAAAATGTGAACGTTAGGATTCTCGGTGGGACTGACATGATCAACTCGGTGGGACTGATGTGCAAGGGTTAGGGCAAGACCTCATCTCGGTGTGACCGATTGCAAGAACTGGGTGGGACCGATTTCAGCAATGAGTTAAACAGAGAGTTGGTCAGGCATGTTGGGGAACGTAGTAATAATTCAAAAAATTTCCTACGTGTCACCAAGATCAATCTAGGAGATGCTAGCAACAAGAGAGAGGGAGTGCATCTTCATACCCTTTAAGATCACTAAGCGGAAGCGTTACAAGAACGCGGTTGATGCAGTCGTACTCGCGGCGATTCAAATCGCGGAAGATCCGATCCAAGCGCCGAACGGACGGCGCCTCCGCGTTCAACACACGTACAGCCCGAGGACGTCTCCTCCTTCTTGATCCAGCAAGGGAAGAGGAGAAGTTGAGGGAGAGCTCCGGCAGCACGACGACGTGGTGGTGGAGGAGCTCGTGGTTCTCCGACAAGGCTTCGCCAAGCACTACGGAGGAGGAGGTGTTGGAGAGGGGGAAGGGCTGCGCCAGGGAAGGGGTGCGACTGCCCTCCCACCCCCCCTCTATTTATAGGGTGAAGGGGAGAGGGGGCCGGCCCCTTAGATGCATCTAGAGGGGGGGGCGGCCAGGAGGGGGTAATTTGCCCCCCAAGCAAGGTGGGAGGCGCCCCCTCCCCTAGGGTTTCCAACCCTAGGTGCCTTGGGCCCTTGGGGGGGGGGGGGGGCGCACCAGCCCACTAAGGGGCTGGTCCCCACCCATATTCAGCCCACTAGGTCCTCCGGGGCAGGTGGCCCCACCCGGTGGACCCCCGGACACCTTTCGGTGGTCCCGGTACAATACCGATAACCCCCGAAACCATTCCGGTGACTGAAACTGGACTTCCCATATATAAATCTTCACCTTCGAACCATTCCGGAACTCCTCGTGACGTCCGGGATCTCATCCGGGACTCCGAACAACCTTTCGGTAACCACATACAATTTCCCATAACAACTCTAGCATCACCGAACCTTAAGTGTGTAGACCCTACGGGTTCGGGAACCATGCAGACATGACCGAGACATCTCTCCGGTCAATAACCAACAGCGGGATCTGGATACCCATGTTGGATCCCACATGTTCCACGATGATCCCATCGGATGAACCACAATGTCGGGGATTCAATCAATCCCTTATACAATTCCCTTTGTCAATCGGTATGTCACTTGCCCGAGATTCGATCGTCGGTATCCCCATACCGTGTTCAATCTCGTTACCGGAAAGTCTCTTTACTCGTTCCGTAAAGCATGATCCCGTGGCTAAGTCATTAGTCACATTGAGCTCATTATGATGATGCATTACCGAGTGGGCCCAGAGATACCTCTCCGTCATACGGAGTGACAAATCCCAGTCTTGATTCGTGCCAACCCAACAGACACTTTCAGAGATACCTGTAGTGCACCTTTATGGTCACCCAGTTACGTTGTGACGTTTGATACACCCAAAGCATTCGGTATCCGGGAGTTGCACAATCTCATGGTCTAAGGAAATGATACTTGACATTAGAAAAGCTCTAGCAAACAAACTACACGATCTTGTGCTATGCTTAGGATTGGGTCTTGTCCATCACATCATTCTCCTAATGATGTGATCCCGTTATCAATGACATCCAATGTCCATGGTCAGGAAACCACAACCATCTATTGATCAATGAGCTAGTTAACTAGAGGCTCACTAGGGACATGCTGTGGTCTATGTATTCACACATGTATTACGGTTTCCGGTTAATACAATTATAGCATGAACAATAGACAATTATCATGAACAAGGAAATATAATAATAACCATTTTATTATTGCCTCTAGGGCATATTTCCAACAGTCTCCCACTTGCACTAGAGTCAATAATCTAGTTACATTGTGATGAATCGAACACCCATAGAGTTCTGGTGCTGATCATGTTTCGCTCGTGGAAGAGGTTTAGTCAACGGATCTGCGACATTTAGATCCGTATGTACTTTACAAATATCTATATCTCCATCTTGAATATATTCACGAATGGAGTTGAAGCGGCGCTTGATGTGCTTGGTCTTCTTGTGAAACCTGGGCTCCTTGGCAATGGTAATAGCTCCAGTGTTGTCACAGAAGAGAGTCATCGGGCCCGACGCATTGGGAACCACTCCTAGGTCGGTGATAAACTCCTTCATCCAGACTCCTTCCTGCACTGCTTCCGAAGCAGCTATGTACTCCGCTTCACATGTAGATCCTGCCACGATGCTTTGCTTGCAACTGCACCAGCTGACTGCCCCACCATTCAAAATATACACGTATTCGGTTTGTGACTTGGAGTCATCCAGATCTGTGTCAAAGCTAGCGTCGACGTACCCCTTTACGACGAGCTCTTCGGCACCTCCATAAACGAGAAACATATCCTTAGTCCTTTTCAGGTACTTCAGGATATTCTTGACCGCTGTCCAGTGTTCCATACCGGGACCACTTTGGTACCTCCCTACCAAACTTATGGCAAGGTTCACATCAGGTCTGGTACACAGCATGGCATACATAATAGAGCCTATGGCCGAGGCATAGGGGATGACACTCATCTTTTCTCTTTCTGCTGCCGAGGTCGGGCGTTGAGCTGTGCTCAATCTCACACCTTGCAATACAGGCAAGAACCCCTTCTTAAACTGATCCATATTGAACTTCTTCAATATCTTGTCAAGGTATGTGCTTTGTGAAAGACCAATGAGGCGTCTTGATCTATCTCTATAGATCTTGATGCCTAATATGTAAGCAGCTTCTCCAAGGTCCTTCATTGAAAAACACTTATTCAAGTAGGCCATTATGCTTTCCAAAAGTTCTATATCATTTCCCATCAATAGTATGTCATCCACATATAATATGAGAAATGCTACAGAGCTCCCACTCACTTTCTTGTAAATACAGGCTTCTCCATAAGTCTGTATAAACCCAAACGCTTTGATCATTTCATCAAAGCAAATGTTCCAACTTCGAGATGCTTGCACCAGCCCATAGATGGAGCGCTGGAGCTTGCATACTTTGTCAACATTCTTAGGATCGACAAAACCTTCCGGCTGCATCATATACAATTCTTCCTTAAGGTAACCGTTAAGGAATGCCGTTTTGACGTCCATTTGCCAGATTTCATAATCATAGAATGCGGCAATTGCTAACATGATTCGGACAGACTTCAGCTTCGCTACGGGTGAGAAGGTCTCATCGTAGTCAACTCCTTGAACTTGTCAATAACCCTTAGCGACAAGCCTAGCCTTATAGATGGTCACATTACCATCCGCGTCAGTCTTCTTCTTAAAGATCCACTTATTTTCTATGGCTCGCGGATCATCGGGCAAGTCCACCAAAGTCCATACTTTGTTCTCATACATGGATCCTATCTCGGATTTCATGGCTTCAAGCCATTTGTTGGAATCCGAGCCCGCCATCGCTTCTTTATAGTTCGAAGGTTCACCGTTGTCTAACAACATGATTTCTAGGACAGGGTTGCCGTACCACTCTAATGCGGAACGTGTCCTCATGGACCTATGAAGTTCAGTAGCAACTTGATCCGAAGTTTCATGATCATCATCATTAACTTCCTCTCTAGTCGGTGCAGGTACCACAGAAACATCTTCCTGAGCTGCGCTACTCTCCGGTTCAAGAGGGGGTACCTCATCAAGTTCTACTTTCCTCCCACTTACTTCTTTCGACAGAAACTCTTTCTCCAGAAAGGATCCATTCTTGGCAACAAAGATCTTGCCTTCAGATCTGAGGTAGAAGGTATACCCAATAGTTTCCTTAGGGTATCCTACGAAGACGCACCTTTACGATTTGGGTTCGAGCTTTGCAGGTTGAAGTTTCTTGACATAAGCATCGCATCCCCAAACTTCCAGAAACGACAGCTTAGGTTTCTTCCCAAACCATAATTCATACGGTGTCGTCTCAATGGATTTAGACGGTGCCCTATTTAAAGTGAATGCGACTGTCTCTAAAGCATAACCCCAAAATGATAGTGGTAGATCGGTAAGAGACATCATAGATCGCACCATATCCAATAGAGTGCGATTACGACGTTCGGACACACCATTTCGCTGAGGTGTTCCAGGCGGCATGAGTTGTGAAACAATTCCACATTTCCTTAAGTGCGTGCCAAACTCGTGACTCAAATATTCTCCTCCACGATCTGATCGTAAGAACTTTATTTTCCTGTCACGTTGATTCTCTACCTCACTCTGAAATTCCTTGAACTTTTCAAAGGTCTCAGACTTGTGTTTCATTAAGTAGACATACCCATATCTACTTAAGTCATCAGTGAGGGTGAGAACATAATGATAGCCACCGCGAGCCTCAACGCTCATTGGATCGCATACATCAGTATGTATTATTTCCAACAAGTTGGTTGCTCGCTCCATTGTTCCGGAGAACGGAGTCTTGGTCATTTTACCCATGAGGCATGGTTCGCACGTGTCAAATGATTCATAATCAAGAGACTCCTAAAGTCCATCTGCATGGAGTTTCTTCATGCGTTTGACACCAATGTGACCAAGGCGGCAGTGCCACAAGTATGTGGGACTATCATTATCAACCTTACATCTTTTGGCATTCACACTATGAATATGTGTAACATCACGTTCGAGATTCAATAAAAATAAACCATTGACCAGCGGGGCATGACCATAAAACATATCTCTCATATAAATAGGACAACCATTATTCTCGGATTTAAATGAGTAGCCATCTCGCATCAAACGAGATCTAGATACAATGTTCATGCTCAAAGCTGGCACTAAATAACAATTATTGAGGTTCAAAACTAATCCCGAAGGTAGATGTAGAGGTAGCGTGCCGACGGCGATCACATCGACCTTGGAACCATTCCCGACGCGCATCGTCACCTCGTCCTTCGCCAGTCTCCGCTTATTCCGCAGCTCCTGTTTTGAGTTACAAATGTGAGCAACCGCACCGGTATCAAATACCCAGGAGCTACTACGAGCGCTGGTAAGGTACACATCAATAACATGTATATCATATATACCTTTGGCGTTGCCGGCCTTCTTATCCGCTAAGTACTTGGGGTAGTTCCGCTTCCAGTGACCATTTCCCTTGCAATAAAAGCACTCAGTCTCAGGCTTGGGTCCATTCTTTGGCTTCTTGTCGGCAACTGACTTACCGGGTGCGACAACTCCCTTGCCGTCCTTCTTGAAGTTCTTCTTACCCTTGCCTTTCTTGAAACTAGTGGTCTTATTCACCATCAACACTTGATGTTCCTTTTTGATCTCCACCTCCGCTGATTTCAGCATTGAATATAACTCAGGAATGGACTTCTCCACCCCTTGCATATTGTAGTTCATCACAAAGCTCTTGTAGCTAGGTGGAAGCGACTGGAGGATTCTGTCAATGACCGAGTCATCTGGGAGGTTAACTCCCAGCTGAGACAAACGGTTGTGCAACCCAGACATTTTGAGTATATGATCGCTGACAGAACTATTTTCCTCCATCTTACAACTGTAGAACTTGTCGGAGACTTCATATCTCTTGACTCGGGCATGAGCTTGGAAAACCATTTTCAGCTCTTGGAACATATAATATGCTCCATGTTGCTCAAAACGCTTTTGGAGCCCCGATTCTAAGCTGTAAAGCATGCCGCACTGAACCAGGGAGTAATCATCACTACGCGACAGCCAGGCGTTCATAACGTCTTGAGTTGCTGGGAAAATGGGTGCGTCACCTAGCGGTGCTTCAAGGACAAATGCTTTCTTGGCAGCTATGAGGATGATCCTCAAGTTATGGACCCAGTCCGTATAGTTGCTTCCATCGTCTTTCAGCTTGGTTTTCTCTAGGAATGCGTTGAAGTTGAGGGCAACATTAGCGCGGGCCATTGGATCTACAGGATAGATTGTAAAGACAATTTTAGACTAAGTTCATGATAATTAAGTTCATCTAATCAAATTATTTAATGAACTCCCACTTAGATAGACATCCCTCCAGTCATCTAAGTGATACATGATCCGAATCGACTAGGCCGTGTCCGATCATCACGTGAGACGGACTAGTCATCAATGCTGAACATCTCCATGTTGATCGCATCTACCATACGACTCATGTTCGACCTTTCGGTCTCTCGTGTTCCGAGGCCATGTCTGTACATGCTAGGCTCGTCAAGTCAACCTAAGTGTTTTGCATGTGTAAATCTGGCTTACACCCGTTGTATGCGAACGTTAGAATCTATCACACCCGATCATCACGTGGTGCTTCGAAACAACGAACCTTCACAACGGTGCACAGTTAGGGGGAACACATTTCTTGAAATTTTAGCGAGGGATCATCTTATTTATGCTACCGTCGTTCTAAGCAAATAAGATGTAAACATGACAAACATCACATGCAAATCATAAAGTGACATGATATGGCCAATATCATCTTGCGCCTTTGATCTCCATCTTCGAGGTGCGGCATGATCACCATCATCACCGGCATGACACCATGATCTCCATCATCATGATCTCCATCATCGTGTCTTCATGAAGTTGTCTCGCCAACTATTACTTCTACTACTATGGCTAACGGTTAGCAATAAAGTAAAGTAATTACATGGCGTTTACATTGACACGCAGGTCATACAATAAATTAAGACAACTCCTTTGGCTCCTGCCGGTTGTCATACTCATCGACATGCAAGTCATGATTCCTATTACAAGAACATGATCAATCTCATACATCACATATATAATTCATCACATCCTTTTGGCCATATCACATCACATAGCATACCCTGCAAAAACAAGTTAGACGTCCTCTAATTGTTGTTGCATGTTTTACGTGGCTGCTATGGGTTTCTAGCAAGAACGTTTCTTACCTACGCAAAAGCCACAACGGTGATATGCCAATTGCTATTTACCCTTCATAAGGACCCTCTTCATCGAATCCGATCCGACTAAAATGGGAGAGACAGACACCCGTTAGCCACCTTATGCAACAAGTGCATGTCAGTCGGTGGAACCTGTCTCACGTAAGCGTACGTGTAAGGTCGGTCCGGGCCGCTTCATCCCACAATGCCGCCGAATCAAGATAGGACTAGTAACGGTAAGCAAATTGAACAAATCATCGCCCACAACTACTTGTGTTCTACTCGTGCATAGAATCTACGCATAGACCTAGCTCATGATGCCACTGTAGGGGAACGTAGTAATAATTCAAAAAAATTCCTATGTGTCACCAAGATCAATCTAGGAGATGCTAGCAACGAGAGAGAGGGAGTGCATCTTCATACCCTTGAAGATCGCTAAGTGGAAGTGTTACAAGAACGCGGTTGATGGAGTCGTACTCGCGGCGATTCAAATCGCGGAATATCCGATCCAAGCGCCGAACGGACGGCGCCTCCGTGTTGAACACACGTACAGCCCGGGGACATCTCCTCCTTCTTGATCCAGCAAGGGAAGAGGAGAAGTTGAGGGAGAGCTCCGGTAGCACGACGGCGTGGTGGTGGAGGAGCTCGTGGTTCTCCGACAGGGCTTCGCCAAGCACTACGGAGGAGGAGGAGGTGTTGGAGAGGGGGAAGGGCTGCGCCAGGGAAGGGGTGCGGCTGCCCTCCCACCCCTCCTCTATTTATAGGGTGAAGGGGAGAGGGGGCCGGCCCCTTAGATGCATCTAGAGGGGGGCGGGGCGGGGCGGCGGCCAGGAGGGGGTAACTTACCCCCCAAGCAAGGTGGGAGGCGCCCCCTCCCCTAGGGTTTCCAACCCTAGGCACCTTGGGCCCTTGGGGGGCGCACCAGCCCACTAAGGGGCTGATCCCCACCCATATTCAGCCCACTAGGTCCTCCGGGGCAGGTGGCCCCACCCGGTGGACCCCTGAACACCTTTCAGTGGTCCCGGTACAATACCGATAACCCCCGAAACCATTTCGGTGACTGAAACTGGACTTCCCATATATAAATCTTCACCTCCGGACCATTCCGAAACTCCTCGTGATGTCCGGGATCTCATCCGGGTCTCCGAACAACCTTTCGGTAACCACATACAAATTCCCATAACAACTCTAGCGTCACCGAACCTTAAGTGTGTAGACCCTACGGGTTCGGGAACCATGCAGACATGACCGAGACATCTCTCTGGTTAATAACCAACAGCGGGATCTGGATACCCATGTTGGATCCCACATGTTCCACGATGATCTCATTGGATGAACCACGATGTCGGGGATTCAATCAATCCCTTATACAATTCCCTTTGTCCATCAGTATGTTACTTGCCCGAGATTCGATCATCGGTATCCCCATACCTCGTTCAATCTCGTTACCAGCAAGTCTCTTTAATCGTTCCGTAACGCATGATCCCGTGGCTAACTCCTTAGTCACATTGAGCTCATTATGATGATGCATTACCGAGTGGGCCCAGAGATACCTCTCCGTCATACGGAGTGACAAATCCTAGCCTCGATTCGTGCCAACCCAACAGACACTTTCGGAGATACTTCTAGTGCACCTTTATGGTCACCCAGTTACATTGTGACGTTTGATACACCCAAAGCATTCCTACGGTATCCGGGAGTTGCACAATCTCATGGTCTAAGGAAATGATACTTGACATTAGAAAAGCTCTAGCAAACGAACTACACGATCTTGTGCTATGCTTAGGATTGGGTCTTGTCCATCACATCATTCTCCTAATGATGTGATCCGGTTATCAACAACATCCAATGTCCATGGTCAGGAAACCACAACCATCTATTGATCAACGAGCTAGTCAACTAGAGGCTCACTAGGGACATGCTGTGGTCTATGTATTCACACATGTATTACGGTTTCTGGTTAATACAATTATAGCATGAACAATAGAAAATTATCATGAACAAGGAAATGTAATAATAACCATTTTATTATTGCCTGTAGGGCATATTTCCAACAAGGCAAACTCGGTCGGACCGATTGCATATTTTGGTGAGACCGAAATAATTACAACATGCAACAGAGAGTTTGCATTGCGAACTCGATGGGACCGATCGCTCATTTCGGTAAGACCGAAATGTTACGAAGGGAAACAGAGAGTTTGCATTGCCATCTCGGTGCGACCAAGATCCCGATCGGTGTGACCGAATTGATTAGGGTTTCTGGCAGTGGCTATGTCAAAGAAACTCGGTGGCGCCAGATAGATCAAATCGGTGGGGCCGAGTTTGACTTTAGGTTTAGGACATATTTGGAAATGAGAAAGTGGTTGAGGGCTTTGGAGCATATCACTAAGCATTTTGAGCAAGTAGACCATTAAGCAACAGCTCATCCCCTTTTAATAGTATTGGCTTTTCCTATGGACTCAATGTGATCTTGGATCACTAAAATAGAAATGAAGAGTCTTTAGATTTTGACAATCTTTGTCCTTAGCATCTTGAAGGGGTTCCACATCCTCTTGTTCATGTAACACCATTGTTGAACTTTCTGAAATATACTAGATGAAGATATTAGTCCAACATGAGATATGTTGACATTAATTACCAAAATCAACCAGGGAGCACTTGTGCTTTCACTAACGGCGAGCATAGTGCGCTGCAGTGCCTAACGGCGAGCAGAGCACGCCGAGGGACGCGAGCAGAGGCCGGCACAGTGATACGTGGCAAATAAGACGAACTGTGCGAGCGATGGCGGAGACATCAAGCACGAATTACATGCATACTAAACTAGGAGAAGATAGCACCTAATCATCTACATCTTGTTGCGACGATGCTTGCCATTGCTCTGCTTTCGGCTGGATCCCTGGTCGTGAATGGTTAATAAAATCTAAGTCTATTCATATTAAGGTCAAAATAGTACTACCAATATACGAGTCTCATACGATGCCATTTCAACGATTGTACCACAAAAGCCCGAAATATTACAAGGTTCAAATTCTAGAGTTACATGGCTCAAATTCAAAGATTACAAGGTTCAAACTGATATTAGAAATGAAATTCAGCTCATTCAGCTACAAAAGCCCATGCTGATCCACTGAACATGGATATAAGAGAGGTTCAAACTAAAAATACAAATAGTAAGGCTGGTTTCGAAACCTCATCATTTCTGCAAAGGGATCAGCCGTTGACAAGTCATGTATGGGGTTGACACAATGACTTCCAATTACTCTGTCATATGTAGTTCCAATACGAAGTTTAGCTTTTGTGGAGCCTCTTCCATTCTGCAGTAGCTGTCGGCTCTGATCAACAAACCATTCATATTTTCTATATAAATGCATGTTCAACCTCATTACCTTCAGCACCCTTGCTGTGACAACAAAGAACCTAGCGAATATAATCTCCGGTTAGGTCCCTCGGTAGGAGTTCAAAGTAATTTTTGAGACATGTAGATCTAGGCATTCGATGTGATTGTCATTATATTGTATCACGTTATCCATCACTGGGTGTCGTGGACTTGACACGGCAGATGTCCTAGCGGAAGGACTTAGTCGTGGAGCCATCGCAACTAGGTTAACTTGAAGGGGTTTAAACGGGACAAAGGACACAGAGAGTTTACCCAGGTTCGGCCCCTCTCAATGAGGTAAAAGCCTACTCCTCCTTTGTGTTGTATTGCTAGGGTTTCGATTACGAGGGAGCGAATACGCTTGACCTAGTTCCCGATTGTTTGTTATCTGTCCCTAAACCGCTGCCGGGTCGTCCCTTTATATCCACAGGTTGACGCCCGGCGGTTCACAGAATCCCGGCCGGCTCATAAACGTGTCTGGCTCGGTATCCACTCTTTCCTATCTTATAATACAAGTCATATACTTATGGCGGTTTACATCTATGGGCCCTAACTCGCCTTTGGGCTTTGGGCCTTCTTATTAAGTCTCCTTCGTAAGTCGCCATCTTCTATGTCTTCATGGGCTTCAATACAGGTAAACCACTATGAGCATAACCCGACCCCTCCTGGGCAGTTTATACTCAATAGTTATATCCCCAACATTAGGCCCCAGGTTGATGTGAACTTGTTCATATCAATCTTCAATACTTGACTTAGAAAAAATCCTTCATCATCAGTCCTTATGAAAATTTATAACCCGCCACGACGTCTGCTCACAGCATTGTGCTAACCCGCCATGACGTCATCTTGCATTAATATCGCACAAGGCCCAAATCTCAGCCTCCTTGATTCCCGCGCATGCCATCTATCCATTGCCTTATAAATAGGGACAGGGGTCCTTTTCATTTTCCCCCCTTGCCTCCTCGTCTTCATCCTCTTCCTTGCCACGCCACACGCGCCCGAGCTCCGCCGCCGTCGACCTCACGAGCTGCCTCCACTCCGGCCGTTGCATCGTCCTGAACGCACCAGAGCACCGCCGCGCGCCACCGCTGTCCAACAGTCCTGGTAAGCCCCCCTTTTTTCCTCACCGCAGATCTCCATTAGGGTTTGCTTGAGTTCTTCAGAGTTCATCTTGGTTCACCTTTGTTCCTCCATAGACCATGTAGTTTTTTATCTAAGTATGGTACCAATCTTGTGCGATAGCAGTTTAGCACTCATTTTTAATATCTGAACGCCTCCCCTCCATAGGAGATCTTATCTGAGCACGTGAACTGTCCTGCTGCCGCTACTTTAGGTTAGAATTTTTCTTCATTATCTGAACTGCTGTAGATCCAAAATTATAACACCAATCTGTGAAACCTGTTTTTCACCACTTAGCCATTTTCCAACTTCAGATCTATACTTTCAATATCCATGTAGGCGGTTTAACCTCAGAAAGTAATAACCTGCCAGGTACCATTAGTCCCCTCTTAAACCGCCAAGTGCTCGTCTTTGTAATTTAATAACGTCACTGTCCGGTTTAACATTTATGCATGCTTCAACACTTTCTGCTTATTAACCATGAACCTTAAACCGGCACAAATCTTTTCCAGGTTATCGTATAAATGGCCAAATCCTTTTATTCCTGTAACTGGGTTCAATCCCGGGTTACAGAAGAAGAACTGAACGGGTGTGTTGCAACCGGTGCTTTAGCGAAAAAGGAAGACATCCACTGGAGAGCCCCCGGTCCAGAAAATCCTCCTGAGCCCAAGAATGGGGAAGTGATCATTTTTGTTGATCATCTGAGTCGAGGGTTCAGCCCTCCCGGATCAAAAAATTTCCGTGACGTGCTTCATTTCTTCCAACTTCACCCTCAAGATATTGGGCCTAACTCCGTGTCCAATATTTGCAATTTTCAAGTTTTTTGTGAAGCCTACCTGCAAGAAGAGCCCATAGTCGACCTGTTCAGAGATTTCTTCTATTTAAACCACCGTACTGAATTTACGGATGAGCCCAATACTGAACTTGGCGGGGTTTCAATTCAGAAGAGAAAAGACGTCAGCTTCCCTCACGCTAGGCATCATAGCCATCCCAAAGATTGGAATCAAACTTGGTTCTATTGCCAAGATACATCTCCAGCTGGCGAGAATCCTCTGCCGAGTTACCGTGCTCACCGGCTTAACGATGCACATCCATTCCCCCAAAGACTCAATGCAAAGGAATGGTCCAAATATGCACCACAGCTCTCAAAGCTCAGAGCCTTTATGGCAAACGGTTTGACATGCATTGATTTTGTCCGTTGCTGGGTATCTTGGAGCATTTTGCCTTTAAGCCGTCGCCCCGGTTTAATGTGTGAGTACACAGGGGATGTGAAAGACCCTCAACGCTACACTGATATTCAGCTGAGTGATGCTGAAATTACTGAATCTGTCAAGAAGATGTTGGATGAACCAGTGACCGACTGTAGCAAAACAGGACTTAGTCCTTTCTGCACTTGAAATAAACCGCCAGCTGTAAGAATTGCCCCACTCCTGCTTTAATCCACATTCTTAATACTCCCTTATGATTTTTTCAATCTTTAAACAGGGTGATGATCCGTTCTGGAAGAAGAAACCGCAGGATAAACCGGCCAAAACACTTCGTGTCAAGACCAAGGTCAACAAGAAGCCCGCCAAGAAGAAAAACACCGAGCCTACCGAGTTAAACATTGACAATGATAATCCGGAGTCAGAGGTAGAACTTGACTCACTTGGCTCTTTTTTCATACATCTCATTGATGATGATTCTTATCAGGACGACGCAGAAGCTAGCCGCGCAAATGATGTAGAGGTAACTATTCTCTCATCTGGTTCAGAACCTCTGCCCACACAGAAAACCCGACAAGCAAGCCGGAAAGTAAGATTTTCTCACCCCCTAGCTTATTTGGATCCAAACTTTCTTTTGAAGAAGCAGCAACATGAAGCTCGCCGCACAACCCGGCATAGCGGCCATGTGGTCACTTCTTCCGGTTTACCGAACTCGCCAGTTCGTAAACGCCGCCCAGAGGTCTCTTCTATTTCTGACACGTCTTATCCCAAGGCGGGTTATTTCCGACAACCTCTTAATCCATCTGATTCAGACTACCAGGGAACTTCCCTTTCATCCTCTGGCGAGTCCACATGGACACAAATTCCAACCCTCAAAACTGTTCGTAAGTGAGGATTTTTAACTAACCCCTTGTACCTTATGCTTGATCATTATACTAACCTGTTATTTGCGTCTCTGTCAGAGCCAAGGCCAGGCCCAGCAAAAAGGCCAAATTGAACAAACCGGCTGATGACAGCGCGCCAACTGATCCGGAAAAGAACCCGGAACAGTTTGAAACAAATACTGAAGCTATTCTTGATGATCCGCCACCGCAAGATCATGACACCTTTGTTGAGCAGATGAAAATTGATCCGATAGGTCATGCTGATAAATCGCCAAGCCCAACTAAGGCTGCTGATGATAAAGCTGACGATGTTGTAGTTACCGATGTCGGGTATACAGCCCCAGACTACCCCACTGCTCTGTCAAAACATAGTGCCAAAGAGGAATTTTTTGCTACTGACAAAGGCAAGTGGAAGGCGGACTTGGAAAGCTATGCCCACCTCAGCGCCCAAGATATTCATTCTGGGTTTTTAAACCGTCTGTACACAAGCCGTGATTATGAAGTCGGTTTACTGAACATGATGAAGGAGCGATATGAGGTAAATGCTGTTAACTCTGCATACGTATTCTTCCCTTAGCCGCCAAGTTTACTGGACATAAAAGAATAGAATGTTCTGCAAACTTTCAAGAGCCGTATAGATCAACTCCACTAGCCTGCAAGGGCCAGTTTATAATGTCAATATGAACCGAGACTTTAGAATAATATATCTTCAATTTCACCTGTGTAGCCCCCAAGGGACGACTTAACAAATATGTTAAGTTGAGACTAATTATGCTGTAAGGCTCAAAATTCTTACTTAGGACCTTTATAATCCGGTTGACCATCAAGTTGATAGTTGTTACGTGCTTGGGACTTGTAAATTTTTTTATTTTTTTTTGATAAGACGCAATAGACATTAGCCCCCAAGTGCCAAGTATATTACTTGTTATGTGCTTGGGACTTTGAATATGCACTGCTATGTAATTAATTACATGTCTCTTGCAGGCCGATCTTAACAAGAAGGAATCTCAAATCGCCGACCTTCAAGAAAATATCAAGTCGCAACAAACCGAGACCTCCAAAGCCAAGGAGGAACTGACCAGTGCCTTAACAGCAATGGAGAAACTGAAGGAGAGCTTTAAGAACGAGCGGGCAGGTTGGGATATAGAAAAGTCAACTCTGCTGAAGAGGGCTGAGGATGCTGAGGCTGCCCTTAAACCGGTAGCTGAAGAACTGTCTGGCTTGAAACAGCAAATAAATGCCATGACCGCTGCCGTATTTGGTAAATAACTTCTTCATAAGCTTTGAACATGTATTATGTAAGAGACTACCGGTTTACCGATGTTTTTGATGATGCAGGATCTCGCATTGCTCATCTTGGCTCAGATATGCGGCAAAAACTGAAGGCCGCCTATACACTTATAGAGCAATTATATACCGGCGTACAACGGGTTATCTGCACAGCTTCCCATAATAAACCGCCCCCAACCTTGATCAAGGAGACTTTAGAAAGGCTGGCGATGATGCCTGCACGGTTTGAAGAGCTAAAGAAGTCAGCTGCCAGGGTGGGTGCTCTTACTGCACTGACTCGGGCCAAAGCTTGGATATCTGATCTTGATCCGGCCGATGTGGGAAACGGCTACCCGAGCATAAAGGAGGACGGGTCAGAGTTTAATAACGATGACCTCAGAGCCTTGACGAGGGAAATGCGCCCATTGGCTAGCCAATTGGCTGAAGAAACCGATCTTTCACATTATCAGTCAATTTATGATGCCAACAACAAGAGAGTTAACGCGCCAACTTATGATGCTCCAAATCTTATTCCTCCAATCCGTAAGCATACCTATGCCCCTGATGTTCACCCCTCCATACTTATAAGTGATGAAGCTATATTCAAGGCCTTAACTGGGATCGATTGGACCACCATTGACTTCCAGCCACTGGGTAGAGAGGAGGAAGATGAACCGGCACTGGACAATCCGCAACCTTCAAGTCAGGCAGGCCAGGACTCATAAACCGGGGGCCGGTTTAGCAGCTGCTTCCTTTAAGACTTGTTAAAACAATTATTCTTTTGGGCACCAAACGCCTTGTAATAGGCTAGCTTAAACTCTTGTTCTGCTATGCCATCGTGCATATTTACTTTGCATGACACTGCTAATCCACCATGTTAAGATATGCCACTTATGCTTATAATATTAACAATGTGGAATCTGCTCCTGCATGCAAAGGATTAAAAGTGTCCTGGCGGTTTACCGCTGGACGGGTCATAACGCCCAATATAAAACCATGGAAACTAACATAGCTTATACCCAAGGCTGGACTTTAAAAATAACCAAATTTGAAATATATCATACCTGTGATATTTGATCACACTGTTGGTTTACCAAACCGGTGTAGTAAGGGGGAGAACCCAAATTTTGAGCGCTGGTAATTATCATAGATTGCTTGGCTTATGAACAAAACCAGGCCGTGTTAATAAACACCGGATATTATCTTATCTCATACTGGCGACTTATAGTCAAAAGCCAGGCCGGGTTAAGAAACACCGAATGTTATCTTATCTCATACTGGCGACTTATAGTCAAAAAACCAGGCCGGGTTAATAAACACCGGATGAATTATGACCATAAAGCATTATAAGCCTCATCAAATAGACCTCAAAAACTGTGGAATAAAACAAACGAAAAACAAGGCTTTTCATGGGCTGCCAGGCCGAAAATCGAGTGCTTTCACGGGCCGCACAGCCACTGAGTTAAACCTATATAAAAACCTTATAAGATGGACCTCACATAACCAATCGTCCTTTTAACTTTGACAAGTTCAGGGTCTGTATAAGATTGACTTGTCAAACGTTCGGCGGGTCATTCCAGGAATACCTGGGTGGAGTGGCTTACTTAAAAATGCAGGATAACCCGGGGTTTTAGGTGAATACACCTGGCTTCCAAGCCTGGCTTTTAAGCCTATTACAAGGGTTACACAAACTCTTTGTTCTTTAGCATCAAGGAGCCCCCAAGTAATATTTTTGAGCTGTGCTTAAGGGGCACCTATGTTTGAGCTGTGATTTTGCAATAGACTCTCTTTGGTACCTTTTAACCTGGGTAGCAAGCCCCCAAGTTTTTTTTCAATTGGCTTATAAGCCGGTTCAAAGGGTAATCATAACTTCGCTCATAAGCCGGAAGCCCCCAAGTAACCAAAAACTCATTAAGAAAAGACGACAGAGGTCCTGCTTTAGCAGGGGTGCCGGTTTAATATATACATTGTCAAAAATATGTACATCAGAAGAGCCAATGGCTCAGGTGTAGTAAGGCCGAAGATGAGCAATATTCCACGGCCGGCGAGTCTCTTCCTCCGACGTGCGTGAGTCCTTGTGGTCTCGAACATCACTAAGGTAGTATGACCCGTTGTTCAGATTCTTGCTGACCACAAAGGGTCCTTCCCAAGGTGGGGATAACTTGTGCATATCAGTCTGATCCTGGATAAGCCGGAGCACTAAGTCGCCTTCTTGAAAGGTTCTGGTCTTGACCCGGCGGCTGTGATAACGACGTAGATCTTGCTGGTAAATCGCCGAACGAGCCGCTGCGAGATCACACACCTCATCTAACAGGTCAAGTGCATCCTGACGTGCCTTTTCATTATCAGCTTCAACGTAAGCCGCCACCCGGGGTGAGTCGTGACAGATGTCACTGGGGAGAACCGCCTCTGCTCCATAAACCATGAAAAAAGGCGTGTAACCCGTAGATCTGTTGGGCGTTGTGTTGATGCTCCATAGCACCGAGGGTAACTCCTCTACCCAACAACCCGGCGTCCTCTGTAAGGGAACCATAAGCCGGGGCTTAATGCCTCTCAGAATCTCTTGATTGGCTCTCTCAGCTTGACCATTAGATTGGGGGTGAGCCACCGACGATACATCAAGCCGGATATGCTCACGTTGACAAAATTCTTTCATAGCACCCTTGGAGAGATTAGTGCCATTGTCTGTTACAATGCTGTGTGGAAAGCCAAAACGGAAGATCACCTTCTTCATGAATTGAACCGCCGTTGCTGCATCACACTTACTGACTGGCTCTGCCTCTACCCACTTAGTGAATTTATCAACCGCCACCAAGAGGTGGGTCTTCTTATCCTTGGACCTCTTAAAAGGTCCAACCATATCAAGCCCCCAAATTGCAAATGGCCAAGTGATTGGAATCATTCTCAACTCCTGAGCTGGAACATGAGCTCGACATGAAAACTTCTGACAACCGTCACATTTTTTGACCAAGTCCTCAGCATCAGCATGAGCCGTCAGCCAATAAAAACCGTGACAAAAAGCCTTGGCTACAAGAGATTTAGAGCCGGCGTGATGACCACAATCTCCTTCATGGATCTCACGCAGAATCTCACAGCCTTCTTCAGGAGAAACACAACGCTGAAATGCCCTAGTAACACTGCAATGGTGCAGCTCTCCATTGATAATTGTCATTGACTTGGACCGCCGGGTCATTTTCCTGGCCAAGATTTCATCCTCAGGTAACTCGCCCCGGGTCATATATGCCAAATATGGAACTGTCCAATCAGGAATAACATGAAGAGCCGCCACCAACTGAGCTTCCGGGTCAGGAATTGCCAAATCCTCCTCTGTAGGTAACTTGACCGACGGGTTATGCAAAACGTCAAGAAAGACATTAGGTGGCACCGGTTTACGTTGAGAACCCAACCGGCTTAAGGCATTAGCCGCTTCATTTTTCCTCCGATCAACATGCTCAACTTGATAACCCTTGAAGTGACCAGCAATAACATCCACCTCTCGTCGATAAGCCGCCATGAGGGGATCCTTAGAATCCCAAGTACCAGAGACTTGTTGAGCCACCAAATCTGAGTCACCAAAGCACCTTACCCGGCTTAAGTTCATCTCCTTAGCCATCCGAAGACTGTGGAGCATGGCCTCATATTCAGCTGCATTGTTAGTACAAGGGACATCAAACGAAGAACATAACAAAATTTATCACGTCGAGGGGAAGCAAGCACAACTCCAGCCCCCGAGCCCTCCAATTGCATGGACCCATCAAAGTGAATAGTCCAATACGTGTTATCTGGTTTTTCCTCAGGCATCTGCAGCTCTGTCCAGTCATTGATGAAATCCACCAGTGCTTGAGACTTGATGGCCGTGCGAGGCATATACTTCAAACCATGAGGCCCATGTTCAATGGCCCATTTGGCAACCTGGCCTGTTGCTTCCCTGGTTTGTATGATATCTCCTAAAGGAGCAGAGCTAACCACAGTAATGGGGTGACCCTGAAAATATTGCTTAAGCTTCCGGCTTGCCATGAAAACCCCATATACAAGCTTCTGCCAATGTGGGTATCTCTGCTTGGACTCAATAAGTACTTCGCTGATATAATAAACCGGCCATTGAACCGGATATTCCTTGCCTGCCTCTTTCCTTTCAACCACAATAGCCACACTGACAACCCGGCTATTAGCAGCCACATATAACAACAGCGGCTCCTTATCAACGGGCGCAGCTAGAACCGGCGGCTCAGCCAGCTGCTTCTTAAGCGCCTCAAATGCCTCATTAGCAGCGTCACTCCAGACGAAGTCATCTGTCTTTTTCATCATCTGATACAAAGGGATGGCCTTCTCACCGAGGCGGCTTATGAACCGGCTTAGCGCCGCAATACGACCCGCCAGACGTTGAACATCATTGATACACGCCGGTTTAGCCAGAGAAGTAATGGCTTTGATCTGCTCTGGATTAGCTTCAATGCCCCTGTTAGACACCAGAAAACCCAAAAGCTTACCCGCCGGCACACCAAAAACACACTTGGCCGGATTAAGCATCATCTTATAAACTCGGAGATTATCAAAGGTTTCCTTCAAGTCGTCTATCAACGTCTCCTTCTTTCTGGATTTCACCACAATATCATCCACATAAGCATGAACATTGCGTCCAATCTGATTATGAAGACAATTCTGCACACATCGCTGGTAAGTCGTCTGGGCACTCTTGAGCCCAAAAGGCATAGACACATAGCAGAAGGCTCCAAAGGGAGTTATGAAAGCTGTCTTCTCCTGGTCCTTAACTGCCATCTTGATCTGATGATAACCAGAATAAGCGTCCAAAAAACTCAAACGCTCACAACCCGCCGTAGCATCAATAATCTGATCAATACGAGGGAGAGCAAAAGGATCAGTCGGACAAGCCTTGTTTAAATCCGTGTAGTCCACACACATGCGCCAAGTGCCGTTCTTCTTAAGTACCAGCACCGGGTTAGCCAACCACTCAGGATGAAAAACTTCAACAATAAACCCAGCCGCCAAGAGGCGGGCTACCTCCTCACCAATGGCCTTACGCCTTTCTTCATTGAAACGACGAAGAAACTGCTTGACCGGTTTAAACTTGGGATCAATATTGAGAGTGTGCTCAGCGAGTTCCCTCGGTACACCTGGCATGTCAGAAGGTTTCCAAGCAAAGATGTCTCGGTTCTCATGGATGAACTCGATGAGCGCGCTTTCCTATTTCAGATCCATATTAGTACTGATGCTGAACTGCTTGGACGAATCGCCAGGAACAAAATCAACCATCTTAGTGTCATCTGCCGATTTAAACTTAAAAACCGGATCATGCTCTGTAGTTGGTTTTGTCAAAGACGTCATATCCGCCGGATCAACATTGTCCTTGTAAAGTTTTAACTCCTCCGTTGCACAAACCGACTCAGTATAAGCCGCATCACCTTCTTCACATTCTAAGGCTATCTTCTGGCTCCCATGTACTGTGATGGTCCCCTTGTAACCCGGCATCTTGAGCTGCAGATAAACATAACAGGGCCGCGCCATGAACTTGGCATAAGCCGGCCGTCCAAACAGAGCGTGATACGGGCTGTGAATCCTGACTACTTCAAAGGTCAATGTCTCCGACCTAGAATCATGATCATCTCCAAAGGCAACTTCCAGAGCTATCTTACCAACAGGGTACGCCGACTTACTAGGCACCACACCATGGAAAACTGTATTCGACGGTTTAAGATTTTTATCTGTCAACCCCATGCGACGAAAAGTTTCGTAATAAAGGATATTGATGCTGCTCCCTCCATCCATGAGTACCTTGGTAAACTTATACCCTCCAACCTGGGGTGCAACCACCAATGCTAGGTGACCCGGATTATCAACCCGAGGCGGGTGATCTTCCCGACTCCACACGATGGGCTGCTCAGACCAGCGCAAGTAACAGGGAACCGCCGGTTCAACGGTGTTCACTGCCCTTTTATGAAGCTTCTGATCCCGTTTGCATGAATTTGTGGTGAAGACGTGGTACTGCCCACTATTCAATTGCTTTGGGTTACTCTGATACCCAGATTGCTGCTGCTGATTCCCCTGACCTGACTGTTGATGGTAGCCACTCTGATTGCCTTGATTGCCCTGAGTACCTTGGAATCCAGAACTAGAACCGCCACCGCCGTAACCCGGCCTATGAGAACCAGACCCTGAACCACCACCCGGTCCATGATTGTCTTGAAAAAGATTGGAATTTTTATACTCTTTCATGATGTAGCAATCCTTCTAGAGGTGGCTAGACGGTCTTTCTCGCGTCCATGCCTTGGGCAGGGCTGATTTAGCATCTGCGCAAGATTAAAGCCTGACCCTCCGGCCCGTGGGGGTGGTTTACCTTTACGACGCTGGCCATTATTCTGTGCGTTGGTGTCCTCTAGTGCTGCTACTCTTCTTTCCTTTTCCCGGCTTGTCATCATCAGACTCGGGGTCCTTGGTACCATCAGAGTCAGCGTACTTAACCAGAGCCGCCATCAGCTCTCCTATGTCATTGCAGTAGCGCTTGAGCCGACCCAACTTCTGCTTAAGAGGCGTAAACCGATAATTCTTCTCCAACATTATGACCGCTGAACCGGCATTGATGCGATCCGATGAATGTAAGATGGTCGAAACTCGGCGCACCCAATGGGTTGTGGACTCACCCTCTTCTTGGACACAGGCATCCAGATCCACAATTGACATCGGCTGCTTGCACGTATCTTTGAAATTCTGGATACACCGGGCCTTTAACTCGGCCCATGACCCAACGGAGTTGGCAGGGAGCCCCTTCAACCAAGTGCGAGCCGTTCCATCCAACATCAGGGGAAAATATTTGGCACATGCCGCATCGCTAACATCTAGCAATTCCATGGCCATCTCATAACTCTCGATCCATGCTTCAGGAGGTAAATCGGCTGTATAGTTAGGCACCTTGCAAGGACCCTTAAAATCCTTGGGCAGACGCCCATTACATATGGCCGGCACTAAACATGGTACGCCCAAATTCCTAAAGGTTACACCTGGCTCCACCGAAGCTGTCGGACGAACCAGAGAAGGTTGACGGGCCGCATATTGCGCTGCCAGCTCGGCCTCTCGACGCGCTCTACCTTGATCCACCACGTTCTGAGCATCAGTACCACCGCCCGCCGGGTTATGCCCACGAGGCTGGTTATGGTTCCGCCCACTGCTTGACACAGCTGGTTCATCAATATGCCTACTGTAACTCCGGCTTGGGCGAGGGGTGGAATGAATCCGGCTTCGACTGTAAGAATAAGCCTGCTGCTGAACCAATGCTGTCTGAAGGAGCTCTCTAGCCCTCCGCATCTCAACCGCCGTTGGAGACTCGCCTTCAACCGGGATAGCCGCCAATCGTGATGCCGCAGCGATCATGTTATCCAAAGGGTTAGAGTAATGACCCGGTGGTGTTGGCGTGTGTTGCGGCGGGATATTGTTCTGACGAGGCAAATCCATGGTGTGTGGTTGAACCGGCGCTCCCGTCCCAGGCGTTTCAACCCGGTCCGCCACTGGCGGGTTACTGGTTCCTGCTCCTGGAGTGTTAAAGAGGTTCCTCGCCTCGTAAACCGGCGGCAGGCGAGACTGATGCCTCCTCCTCATGACTTTGTTTGAAGTGTTTTGATCTAGCATGAGCCGGTAAGACTCCGACTGAATCCGCTGCGCCTGTGCATCCAACGTAACCCGCTCCGCAGCCATCCTGGCATCTTCAGCTGCCAGGTCTTCCTTAGCTTGAGCTATCTGATCTCGTAATTTCACGACTTCCGCGTTACGCTGATCTTGATTACCCGGGTTAACCTCCGTCGTCAGTAGTGTTCCCAAGGCGTCTAGTAACCCGGACAAGACTTGAGCCGGCGGGCGCGCAGGGCCTCCTGCCTCGGCTGCCGTCGCTGCTGCTGACCCGGAAATCAATGCCGCTGCAGTTGAAGAGTGCTGCACTGGCTGCGTACCGGCCATGAAGATTGCACCCGGTTCAGCGGCTCGTAGGGGTCCGGAATACTATCGCCATCGGAACAGCCCCCAAGCCGACCGTCTTGCAGTTGGTACAATGACTCGGTTTCACCGGTGGATGACTCACCATCAGAATAGACAACTATCTCACCGTCAAATACTGATTTATCCTCAGATCCCGCACCATTGATGAGTCCTACGAAGGCATGACTCATGGCGGGCTGAACTCGGGCTGGTTTTGCACGCTGAGCCGTCTCGATAATGTCGGTGCAGGTGTCCGGCTCAGGGCCCGGTTCGCCGATCTTGCCAATGAAGACGTGAATTCCACCGAAGGGGACCCGATATCCTTACTCAATTGAGCCGGCCTCGGGGCCCCAGCCTTCGTCATCGATGTAGAGCTTGCCGCGACGACTCTTGGTCATCCGGCCCACAGTGTATCCCTTGATCCCTTCGAAGTTGCCCTTCAAGAACTCGAAACCACCGTGCGCTGGCCCCACGGTGGGCGCCAACTGTCGTGGACTTGACACGGCAGATGTCCTAGCGGAAGGACTTAGTCGTGGAGCCATCGCAACTAGGTTAACTTGAAGGGGTTTAAACGGGACAAAGGACACAGAGAGTTTACCCAGGTTCGGCCCCTCTCAATGAGGTAAAAGCCTACTCCTGCTTTGTGTTGTATTGCTAGGGTTTCGATTACCAGGGAGCGAATATGCTTGACCTAGTTCCCGATTGTTTGTAATCTGTCCCTAAACCGCCGCCGGGTCATCCCTTTATATCCACAGGTTGACGCCCGGCGGTTCACAGAATCCCGGCCGGCTCATAAACGTGTCTGGCTCGGTATCCACTCTTTCCTATCTTATAATACAAGTCATATACTTATGGCGGTTTACATCTATGGGCCCTAACTCGCCTTTGGGCTTTGGGCCTTCTTATTAAGTCTCCTTCGTAAGTCGCCATCTTCTATGTCTTCATGGGCTTCAATACAGGTAAACCACTATGAGCATAACCCGGCCCCTCCTGGGCGGTTTATACTCAATAGTTATATCCCCAACACCGTGCATATTATTATCTGCAAAAGAAGAGAACGTGTTAGTGCCTACATGCAGTTTTGAACACTACTACATGTCTATTTGGTTTGCAGGATTTGTAAAATGCACCAATGTGCCATCTTCGATCTGACATGATTAACATGGGCATTTGATTACAATCTAGAAAAATGTAGCCTTCTTCACAAGAGGTTGGAGTGGATGAAAAATTCCCTAAGGAAACTAGTACAGATGAATCCAAAGGAGAAATGCTTATGGATTATAACCATACGAATCAAGCAACCAATATGGGGTGGGGGGATGTATGTCCTGAAATCCTCCAAAATTCCTTCAGAAATCGTAGTACATTATCTTTGTAAACTTGGGAAACGGTGCCAAAAATTGAACTCCCTTATGGTTAACATTTAACAAGAAAGGAACATCACCTCGATATACAACTTCTTCAGGCACGGAAAGCATCTCAGGAAACTGACAACTTCGTGCAGGTTGGGGCCGATAGATTCTAGTGCCAAGACCTTCACCGTGCGCAGAATCTGGTCAAGCTTTTCTGGATGACAGACGAACATACATCTTCAAAATTAGAATAATGTTGATATCAAGAAGGAGAGGTAGAAGGCGACTGTTGTACCTGAACGGATGTGGATCCAATAACAAGTTCGGAGTATTTGACAGACGAGTAGCCCACACTGTCAAATTCGGCGCAGAAATGACATTGATTCTTGTTGGACCTTGTTGATCAACTACAAGTAATCTCTCAAGTGAAGGTGTGTCCTCAATGACCATATTGTGGTCCACCTTTTGTGATCTCTTGTTGCAGCACCAGCAACACACATAAATAGTACGGAGAGTCATGGAGGTGATGTGGAAGCTACTCGACCAATTCATCGCCTGAAGATGAAGGAACTCGAGTGTAGTACAGCCGCGGAGCAGGCGCTCCATGTCATCCTTTGGGATGCAGACAGCGACGAGCTCGAGGTGCTTCAGTCGTGGTAGAAAAAGAGCGGGCGCATCATTAAGGGGGGATGGCAGTTCATGAACTTGGCGAGGCCCAGCATGGGCGCGAAGCGGAGCACTGATGTTGGCAGCGGACACATATGCCCATCATCAAAACCGAGCTCCTCGAGCTGGTCTAGGGCGGGGGATCGGAACCACTCGTCAAGCTTGGCTCGGTCCTTGCTGTTGGAATGGAACTTGCTCGTGATAAGGCCTCTGATTGGGCCATGGTGACTGCTGAGGATCTGGGAGAATGCATCCAAGCTTTTGCGATAGCCATGACAGAGCTCGTGGGCTTCGAGGAGGTCGAGAGGGGTGGAGAGCCATAGGGGGTGCCACAGTCGGGAAAGGACGTTTGTCCTCGCCCCATATGTGATTGGGGGGAGGGATATGATGACTGTCAACATATCATCGTGGAGGCTGCTGATGAAGTCTAGGCCTGCTAGAATCGCTTGCGGTTCTTTCTCGACCCACCTTCGCTTGTTGGCAGCCTCATTCTCCACCTCGTCGGCGGCGACGGAAACCTCTGTCTCCATATTCACGCCATGCTCCGGTGCTTCAGCAGCCCCGATGTCGCCACTCCCTCTGATGGGGTGCTTCAGCGGCATCCTCATACACTGACGGCTTTGAGGACTGAGAGTGGCGTCGAGGATGCGGGTGGAGAGAGAGGATTGTGTCTGTGGCAAGGATGGGGGGGGGGGGTGCGCCCGCTCGGGCGCACCATTAATACGGACCAATGGGAGCGAGGCAGGCGGCGGTCAAAGGCTGTCTCGCTTCCCGGTGAGCCTGCATGGCGGACTTCTGGCATTCCTATACCATCATTTCACACAGCTACTTGCACGCCTCCAGGTGACACTGCGCAGCGAAAGCGCCTCCCGTCAATTCACACACCTGCACACATGCCTCCCGGTCTGCCTGCGCGGCGGACTGCTCGCATGCGTCTCGTCAACTCACGCCTGCTCGCACGCCACACGTGGCGCGTGGCACGTATTTTTTTTTGTTTTTGATGATTCATTCTGTCGCTTTACTGCTTAACCGAAGCATGGCATGGTCTAATGCACATGGTCCGAATGAATATTTCGTATGAGATATTGGTTACCAGTTATTAACAATCTCCCGTTTGTATGTAGATTATATCAAAACTTGTCTCAAATTTGACAAAAAAATACAATATCACAGTCTACTGGTCTCCATATATGACACCACGGTAAGTTTCATGAATTTCAACTAAGTTTTGGATTTATTGAATTTTAAAAATCAATATTCTCAATGTTTTTAAATTTCTTTCATGGGGAAACATGCACCGAGGTACACACATATGATTTTGCAATCCATTTTGGTGCACATGTTGCTCAAATATGATTTTTGCACATTAAATCCCTTGGAAATCAATCAATGTATAAAACGGGTCGAATGATCTCTATTTTTTTTCAAACTTTAACACGACACTCCTTTGGTCACATGTTCACTGCAGAAAAAGTTTGACATGCCTCAGAGTGGAGGTGGTTGAGGGAGTCATGGACTAAGGAGTCCTCGGGGCGACGACCCATTATACATGGGCCGGACTGGTGGAGCCGTATTGTGACAGGAGATCTGGGAAGCCGTGGTGTGCCCTCCAAGTCAAGAAGGCGCAGGATCTCTTTAAACCCTTATTGTAATCTATCTTCGGTAACCCTAACCCTACCGGTGTCTATATAAACCGAGGGTTTTTAGTCTTAGGGCTAGAGCTACATTCATCACCTCATCTCCTTAGGGTTTAGCCCATGCTAATCTCGAGGTAGATCTACTCTGTAAACCACATTATACATCCAATAAAATCAAGCAGGACGTAGGGTATTACCTCTTCGAGAGGGCCAGAACCTGGGTAAACACTGTGTTCGTCGTCCTTTGTTCCCCATCGATCCTAGGTCCATAGCTCGGGACTCCCTACCCCGAGGTCTATCGGTTTTGACACCGACATTGGTGCTTTCATTGAGAGTTCCGCTGTGGGATCGCCATAGGAATTGATGGCTCAACCGGTCGTTGGAGACCACACCCGCGCCAAGGGCTTCCCCGTCCCTGGTTATCTCTTGGTGTTCGGCGGCATATTAGTGCACACCGATCCCACTAGTCGCCTCGACCAGGTTGAAGGCTTCACCCCTGGTGAAAGGTTCATTGGTTCAAGGGCATCGATCCCAGGCCCGGCATACTCACAAAAATCTAGTGTCTCTTAGAGTCCGGCCCTGAAGCCCGACCCCGACAGATCGCCCACGAGATCTCCCGCTGAGTCCTGGCAAGTCTTTTCTGTGCAATGGGAATCTTTGTTATCAGGCCTACGGCGCACGATCGGATTGGGCTTAAACCCGACGACCAAGAAATCAACACCCCTCCAGTCACGCACCTCGTTGCCACGGTCGAAGAGGCCCAGGAGGGGCCATAGCCCTGCAAGCTATTATATTATTGTTCCAACGTATCTATAATTTTTTATTGTTCCATGCTGTTATATTATCATTCTTGGATGTTTTACAATCATTTTATAATCATTTTATATCATTGTTTGGTACTAACCTATTGACATAGTGCCCAGTGCCAGTTGCTGTTTTTTGCATGTTTTTTACATCGCAGGAAATCAATACCAAACGGAGTCCAAATGCAGCGAAACTTTTTGTGGATTTTTTTGGACCAGAAGACATCTAGTCGGCCGGAGAAGCACCTGGGGGGTGCTCTGAGGGTAGCACAACCCACCAGGGCGCGCCTGGGCCTGGAGGCCCAGGCGCACCCAGGTGGGTTGTGCCCACCTCGGCCGCCTCCCGCACCGCCTCTTTGCTCTATAAATACCCCAATATTCCAGAAACATTAGGGGAGTCGACAAAAATCAATTCCAGCCACCGCAAGTTCCAGAACCACCAGATCCAATCTAGACACCATCACGGAGGTGTTCATCATCCTCATTGGTGCCTCTCCGATGATGCGTGAGTAGTTCATTGTAGACCTTCGGGTCCTTAGTTAGTAGCTAGATGGCTTTCTCTCTCTCATTTGATTCTCAATACAATGGTCTCTTGGAGATCCATATGATGTAACTCTTTTTTGTGGTGTGTTTGTTGGGATCCGATGAACTTTGAGTTTATGATCAGATCTATCTTTTTATCCAAGAAAGTTATTTGAGTCTTCTTTGATCTCTTATATGCATGATTGCTTATAGATTCGTATTTCTTCTCTGATATTTCTGTTTTGTTTGGCCAACTTGATCTATTTATCTTGCAATGGGAAGAGGTGCTTTGTGATGGGTTCGATCTTACGGTGCTTGATCCCAGTGACAGAAAGGGAAACGACACGTATGTATCGTTGCCATTAAGGATAACAAGATGGGGTCTATTTCTACATAAATAGATCTTGTCTACATCATGTCATCGTTCTTATTTCATTACTCCATTTCTCCATGAACTTAATACACTAGATGCATGCTGGATAGCGGTCGATGTGTGGAGTAATAGTAGTAGATGCAGGTAGGAGTCGGTCTACTAATCTTGGACGTGATGCCTATATAATGATCATTGCCTGGATATCGTCATGATTATTTGAAGTTCTATCAATTGCCCAACAGTAATTTGTTTCCACCGTTTGCTATTTTTCTCGAGAGAAGCAACTAGTGAAAACTACGGCCCCCGGGTCTCTTCTTTAATATATTTGCCTTCAAGATCTATTTTGCTATTCACTCTTTTATTTATTTGCAGCTTTTATTTTCAGATCTATTTATCCAAAAACCCAAAAATACCTCGCTGAATTTTATTTGCTTTTATTTGCATCTTTCAATCTACTACAATTTTATCTATCTCGTTACCCGAAAGGGATTGACAACCCCTTTAACACGTCGGGTTGCAAGTATTTGTTATTTGTGTGCAGGAGCTGTTTACGTGGTGTTGCGTGGTTCTCCTACTGGTTCGATAACCTTGGTCTCATCACTGAGGGAAATACCTACCGTCGCTGTGCTGCATCATCCCTCCCTCTCTGGGGAAAAACCGACGTAGTTCTAGTAGACATCAGGTGTACACTCGAATCTTCAGTTCGGAGTCAGACACCAGCTAAGATGTAAGTCCGGACTCGAGCCCCAATGCTAGATCCGGCCTCGAACCAATCCAGCTGCACACTAGTCCGGATCCGAGCCCTGCACGACCAGAACCGGACATGACTCAACAACCCATCAAGGATAGTTTGGGTGCGCGGCAGGAGGGAATTCTCGAAATTTTCCCACCCACCCACCACATGGAATACTCTCCGGATTCGGGAAACCCAGACATATGGGACCTCATGTATGTCAAACAGCTGCCAAACAAGACAGTCCACCATTATTGGGCTAGATTTTTCCTGGTAAAGAACAAGATGGCACCTTGTTGTGACAAAGAAATAATTAAAGCCTTCAAGTTTAACTACAGGGACGAGGGCCTCTTAAACGCCCTCACGGGTCGCCGAATTCAAAATTTCACCGAACTATCAGACATGGTAGGCAAGTATTGCGACATGGAGGACACGTGGAGGGTGCAACAGATGAACAAGGGGCCAGAGCCCGCCGTACATCATGGAAAGCATCGCTTTAAATGAGCTTAGATAAATCGGTCGCCAGACTGCGAGCCTAATGAAAAGAAACCTAGGCCCAGATTGGTGTTAGACGAGTTGCTGGATAAACCATGCCCAATACACTCGGTCTTGCTAGACACAAACCCAACCCACAGACTTCGGGCCTGTTGGGTGGTAAGAAAAGTGGCCAAATATGGCGAGCCAATCTTGGGGCTTACACCCCCAGATAAATGGTCCTCGGCTTCACCACAGGACCACAATGTCCTTACGGTATTCGAGACATTTGCCCCAAACAATAAAAGAAAAAAAGGCTCTTTGATAGCTCAATCAAATATATCAAGTGACGGCCGCACAGCCATGGCCAGCCACGCCTATCACCTTCAACGAGAAGGACGAGCCAAGCCCCCGTAACAATCACGCACCGGCCGCACTGGTCCTCGACCCCACCGTCGATGGTTTCCGGCTGACTAAAGTGCTGATGGACGGAGGCAGTGGCCTCAACCTCATTTAGGAGGATATTTTAGACAAGATGCAGTTCAACAGGTTTCGCATCAAACGCAGTCATACCACATTCCGAGGTATAATACCTGGTAGGGAGGCACACTACTCGGGACACGTAACCTTGGATGTTGTGTTCGGCACACCCGATAACTACAGATCTGAACCCTTACTATTTCACATTGTGCCCTTCCGTAGCGGATACCACACCCTTCTAGGACGTGAGGCATTCTCAAGATTTCATGCCATACCACATTACGGGTATATGAAACTCAAGATGCCAGGGCCCAACGGGGTGATCTCTCTTAAAAGCGACCTGAGCAAAGCCTTGCGAGCCGAAAATAAGACGGCATCCCTCGTCCTAGAGGCACTATCCGAAGCCCTCGCAGCCGAAGAGTTGACAGCGCTACGCACTACAGTCGACAGGGATGATGTGGTTCTCAATAAAAGACAAAAACCCACATCATTCAAGCCAGCAGACGAAATAGTAAAACTTCAAGTGCACCCAACAGATCCCAACAAAACAGCATCCATAGGAGCACAGCTGGACCCCGTAGTCGACGAGGCGCTAAGGACATTCCTGCGTGAAAACTGGGAAATATTCGCCTGGCACCCATCAGTTATGGTACCCAAGAAGGATAAGTCCTGGCGGCTCTGTGTCGACTTTAAAGACCTCAACAAGGCCTGCCCTAAGGATCCATTCCACCTGCCAAGGATAGACCAGATCATCGACGCCACCGTCGGACACGACTCGTTATGCTTCCTCGACGCATACTCCGGATACCATCAGATTAAGATGAAGGAGTCCGATCAGGCAGCAACCGCATTTATCACCCCTTACGGGCCTTTCTGCTTCAACACCACGTTGTTTGGACTAAAAAACGCAGGAGCCACATACCAGCGCATGATTCAAATATGCCTCGAAAACCAAATTGGCAGAACAGTCGACGCATACGTGGACGACGTGGTTGTCAAAACCAAACACATCGACCAACTGATAGACGACCTACACCAAACCTTCGACAACCTGCGGGCCTACGACATACGGCTCAACCTGGAGAAATGCGTCTTCGGGGTCCCTGCCGGAAAGCTACTCGGATTCATAGTTTCCCATAGAGGAATCGAAGCCAATCCGGCCAAAATTAGAGCGTTGTCTCAGCTCGCAATACCAACAGAGCTTAAGCATGTCCAGAAGCTAGCGGGATGCGTGGCCGCCTTGAGCCCCTTCATATCTCGCCTCTGAGAAAAGGCATTGCCACTCTACAAACTGCTCAAAAAGACCAAGAACTTCCAGTGGACAGATGAAGCAACCATGGCACTCGAGGAAATTTAAACACTCCTCGCCGGCAACCCTATCCTGGCCGCACCTGTTGTCGGCGAACCCATGCTACTATACATTTCAGCCACCAATCAGGAAGTCAGCTTGATGCCCGTCGTGGAGCGGGAATCCGAGGGCCACAAGTTCCAAGTCCAGAAGCTGGTCTACTACGTGTCCGAGGTGCTTATGCCATGCAAATCACGATACCCGCACTATCAAAAGATAGCCTACACAGTTTTCATGGCATCTCGAAAGCGACGTCACTACTTTCAAGAATGTTCAGTCACAGTGGCATCAGAGGTCCCCTTCAATCACATAATCAATAAGAGGGACGCCACAGGCCGCATCGCCAAATGGGCCATCGAGCTTCTCCCCTTCGAGATAACAAACAAGCCACGCCGAGCCATTAAATCTCAGGTGCTGGCAGATTTCATAGTCGAATGGATCGAGGCCGAACTACCCCGGGAGTATTCTACATACTCGCACTAGACAACGTACTTCGACGGCTCAAAGATGTTAGCCGGACTGGGGGCTGGGGTCATCCTAATCTCCCCCACCGGCGACACTGTTCGGTATGTCCTCCAAATAATGTACAAGGACTCCAACAACGCAGCCGAGTACGAAGCACTACTACATGGTCTTCGTATGGCCACTTCAATGGGCGTGCAGTGCCTCGAGGTAAGAGAAGATTCAAACTTGGCGATCTCTCAAGTCAACGGCGAATTCGATGCCAAAGACCCCAAGATGGCGGCATATAGAAACGCGGTGCTCCAGATATCAGCCCGATTTGAGGGCCTAGAATTTCACCATGTCACTAGAGATAACAATCAAGCAGCTGACGTCCTCACCCGCATGGGCGCCAAGCGCGATCCGGTTCCCAAAAACACCTTCCTCAAGCGGCTCTTTAAGCCCTCCGTGGTATGGCAGGACGACGTCACCGGTGCATTATCCAACAAGCCCGCCCACAATGCCTCGCCCGAAAATGAACAAGACGATCACATCATCGGCGGCTCCGCACTCGAGGAAACACCTTCCGCACACGAAGTAATGGCCGTAATCCCACCCTGGACAGAGCCCCTGCTAGCCTACCTCACACAACATCAGCTTCCGGAGGATCAAACCGAAGTATGACGCGTAGTTTGGTGCTCTAAAGCATACAAGGTCCATGAGGGTGAACTCTATAAAAAGAGTACCATAGGAGTTTTACAAAGTTGCATCTCCGAAGAAGAGGGGCAGCAGCTCTTGGCAGAGATACACGCGATCATGGGCGGACACCACGCGGCAGCTCGGGCTTTGGTCAGCAAGGCTTTCCGAGCAGGTTTTTTCTGGCCTACCGCCCGTGAAGATGCTCAGACATTAGTCCAACATTGCGTCGGATGCCAGCTATTCATAAATCAAAGCTACATGCCCCCCACAGCTCTTCGGACGATACTGATCATATGGCCTTTTGCGGTCTGGGGTCTCGACATGGTCGGGCTACTCAAAGGGGGGACAAACAAAAAGAAGTACCTATTGGTCATGGTCAACAAATTCACCAAGTGGATCGAAGCAAGACCCGTCACTTCGGCAGAATCCAGACCAGTCGTCGACTTCTTATCTGATGTCATACACCGTTATGGTGTCCCCACATCATAATTACCGATAATGGTACCAACTTCACCGCCCAAGAAGTTAAAGACTGGTGCGGTAAAATGGGCATTAAGCTCGATTACGCCTCGGTGTACCACCCACAGACCAACGAGCAAGTCGAACGAGCCAACGGACTCATTATGAGCGGCATTAAGCCTCGCCTAGTTCGATCGCTTATACAATCAGACTGCCATTGGGTCAAGGAACTCGATTCCATACTATGGGGGCTGCGCACCACTCCTAATCGCTCAACCGGATACACACCATTTTTTATGGTATACGGTGCGGAAGCAGTTCTCCCATGCGACCTTATCCATGACGCGCCTAGAGTGCGCATGTATGAAGAAAAGGAAGCCGAGCTCGATCGGCAGGATGATCTGGATGCTCTGGAAGAAGAACGAGACATAGCTCGAGCTCGGTCCGTGTTCTATCAGCAGCAATCGCGATGTTACCACAACCATGAAGTCTGGGCGAAGACATATAACATGGAAGACCTCATCCTCCTACTCCCCGAGAAACAGAAGAATAAACTATTACCCAAATGGGAGGGACCGTACATCATGGATGAAGTACTCATTGCAGGAGCATATCATCTTCGCCGCCCGTCCGACGACTGCCTCGAGCCAAACCCATGGAACGCAGCCCGGCTGCAGCGTTTTTACGTTTGAGCTTGACATACATCTCCACCTTTTTCTTCTTTTATTTTCCCTTCTTCTCTCTTTTCGACATGCTACTAGTTTGGCTAAACCGAACCATACCAAGCTCGTTTTATATACATCACTGAATGTAACACCCAGCTATGCATGGGGGCTCCCTTAGAAGAGCCGAATAAATGTATAAATCGCATTCGTACGGATTGCGTCCTTCTCACACATGTTAAGCCAACATATGCACTTGTTCGACTTAAGATCTTTGCCAAGCTGGGTTGCCTGGCTCCTGTGCTTACCCCTACGTTCCCAATTGTTCGGCTAGGGCGTAAAGGGAGCACCTCTGCGATTGTTACAACTGGGTCATTCGGGACCGTACCTCAGACGGGTGAAGCCAAAAGCTAGCGTTCTTACAGAAGACAACAAGTCGGCCTAAGGGAAGTGAATATAGCCTCGAGCTTACTACCAGGGTTCTTTTTCAAAGCCATTGGTGTCCATTGATCCTACGTATCTGGCCTATAATTTTACCCGATGAAAGGAACCCTTGGAGGAACTATTTTCATTGGAAGATGTTTCTTACGTTAAATAGTAATATAACATAGCTCTCCGCATATGCTTCGTCTGTTCAAACCAGAGGGCCGGATTGCGTGGTTCACGAATTGTTGCCTTGTTTCCCATGGCACACAGTACGGAACACTCACCGATCTCTGATCGGGGAGGCAGAAGCCGATGGCCGTCTAAGACAACATTCTTTCAAAAAATAACAATAAGAACGCGGATTGAGCACGGTCAATGTAAAGTACATAGATACATAGAATTGACAAGATTACTCATTCTCGACATTGTCTATCAATTGTTCTAGAGCACAATCCTGTTGAGAATAGCGAGCGGCTGGCATCACCTCATCGTACACCAAGCTCAATGGTATCTCTCGGCCTTCTGGACCCACGGGACCAACCCGGGCCATATGCACCGGGTCTAGCTTGGTGAAACGGGTCTTTACCATAGCCCACGCCTCGGGTGTTCCTTCTCAACAGGCTGAGATCTTCCATAATTCAAACCTTTGCCGAGCCCCTTTAAAGCGACTGGCTAGTTCAGCCATACACTATGGCAGCACATCTGATGGCCATAATGCCTTCGCCATGCTCTTCATGACTTTCCGGGCCCTTTCATAGGTCTTCGACAACTCCTTTACAAGATTCCCGTCATAGGCGCTGACTTCTTCCTTGGGCCGCCCAGTCAGGAGACCTATCAAGCAGCTGTTGCATATCGTCATTACAACGCCAATGACACTGGACCACCATACCGGTCAGAGCAGTACTTACCAAATATGCCACCTTTTAGCTTCTGGTTCTCCTCCAAGGCTTGTGCCAGCTGGGTTCTTAAGCTTTCAATTTCCTCGGTTTTTCGCCGGTTCTCTTCCTTGAGCTTATTTTTCTCGTCCTGACTTCGTGTCAGTACCCGTTTGCCAGCCTCTAGCTCCCTCCGTAGCTCGCTTGTAGCTCCCATGACTATACGGAGAATACGGTGTTAATGCATAAAATACAATGTATAACTGCACAACAAGTCTTTTCTACTTACCGGATAACTCGTTGCTGGCTTTTCGAGCCGCATCTAGTTCGGCCTTGGTTTCGGCCAACTGTCTCTGACTCACTTTAAGGTCCTCAGACAACTTTTCGTTCTGCTCTCTTGCGGCATACAAAAATAATATCATTAGACACCCTTAACACGGCCGTCCCACCCAAATTAAGGCTTGGGGGCTAGGTGGTTAGGTTACATGATCTACTTTCAGCTATATACCTGCACCTTGGCGGCAAAAATACCGGTGATCCCTTCATGTCGGTGTACTAAGTATTGGGCCACTAGTACCCCGTACTTGTGCACGGGTAGTTCTAGCCATCCTCGCGGCAAGGCTTGCGGGGAACAACTCGAGGTCGATTCAAGCCATCAAGGAAATCATCAAGTCAGAGATCTGAGGATCAGCAGATAAGAAAAGCTGGAATCCGAAGGCCAGCTTCCCCGGCAAGATCCTTGCCGGGATGGCCTGTGGAGCCCGTCAAGGCTTAGCGCCTGGCAAGGCTTGGCGCCCGGCAAGGCTTGGTGCCTGACAAGACTCGGTGCCTGGCGAGATTCTGCCACTGTGCCACCGCTTCGGCACAGTAACAAGTCTGACATTCTGGGTCCTTCTCTGGATGCGTGGCAACACGCCAGTGGAGGAGAGCTTAAGCGGTGCTGATGGGATGGCCCCTTTTTCCATCCCCAAGAAAGTGAGGACACCTAAACGGACACCTCACGGTGCATTAAATGCATTTTTCCTAATCCGTCAGGGGTTAGGTATGATACCCTGTAGCTACTTTACACCTCAATGTATGTACATTTTGCCACTGTGGAGACCCCTTTGAGCATACAAAAGGAGGCCCAAGGCAACTACTACAGAGGAGGAGAACTTCTGGCCCATTCTGCATGCGTAGCTGCTCTTTGAACGTACTGTTCATTGCAAGCGCTCCTGGAGCCTGGGCTCAAGAACATTAATAAGAACACAAAGCAGGAGTAGGGTTTTACGCTGATCAGCGGCCCGAACCTGGGTAAAAACTTCCCGCGTCGATCGTTGGTTCTGCTCTTTGCGTATACCTCTCCCCCCGCCGAATCGTAAAGGGATCTCTTGGGATCCCATAGGTGTCGTGCCCCGACATCTTTGGCGCGCCAGGTAGGGGGATTGAAGGTTGCGTGAACCTGATCTAGTGATCGGTGCCTTAGTTTCTTCATCATCTTCATCATCATGCCACCCAAGAAGAAGAGCGCTGCGACGGCGCAACCGTCCATGTCTGTTTTGCCTACACCTTCGCGTACGGGCGACGGCGTGGGTGCAGAAGGAAGAGGATTAGAACCCCCACGGCGTTCTGGGGATCCGAGCCAGGCGAGCGGCATCGTTCGTAGTGGCAGTGGTAACCTGCACGCCGCTGGATCTAGAGATGGCGCTGTGTTGCCTACGGGTGGCACAACGAACTTGAGAGATCGGAGGCGCCTGCTGGAGCTCCCGCGCCGGCGCAAGCCTCACGACCTACCCAGGTCATGCATGATGAGCGACGTCATGGCGCTGGTGGTTCAGGGCGTCCCCATGAAAAGGTTTCTGCGCATCGATCCCAAGATGCGCGGGACCAGCATGCACACCGAGCTGCTGGCGGAGGTGGCGCGCAGTCGCGTGCCCGTGGTGGTGCTCCTTCTAACATGGTTAGGAGTCAGAGCACCTCACGTACTTCTCACCTGTCGCCGCCGCCTACGCCAGCAGAAGCCTTGGCACGTGCGCAGCTGCTCCTCGATTTTCCTCCTGCTCCGGAGAAGATGGAGGAGTGACGAGCTACTATCCAGAGCCTTATCGGCTTTGCCAACAAAGATGGGCCGCAAGAGGCAGGGCCCTCGCAGCGGAGGCCCATCGATCCGGCGCGAGCCGATGTAGAGAAAACTGGAGGTGGTGCAACCACAGTGCACTCTCCTCCGCGGCACCAGCGGCGGCCGACAACCGAGCGAGTCGACCGCCATGAAGAGGTTTCCACGGCGTCATCCGACCCACGGATGCGCCGCGATCAGCGTCAAGTTCTCCGAGCACGCTCGAACTACCATCGAGCGGCGACGGGAAGCGCGTTATCAGTCTGATAAGCGCGCGGGGCCGGCTGTCGACGAGCCTGCGCCAGGGGACGTAGGAGACTTGCCTTATGAGGTAGGGACTCCAGCGTTTACCCGTGAGCTGCGGCAAGTCCGGTGGCCCAATTCCCGAACCTTCAAGCCGGAGGTCCCGGAGAAATATGATGGTAAGACCCATCCCTCGGAGTTCCTGAGCATCTACACCATTGCGGTGCAGGCTGCCGGGGGCCGAGATGACAAGATACTTGCCAACTACTTCCCGTTGGTGCTCAAACCCAACGTCAGGTCGTGGTTGATGCATCTGCCGGAGAATTCTATTTCTTCCTGGTCAGATCTGTGCCACCAGTTTGTTGGCGCCTTTGTTGGAGGCCACCAAGCTCCTGGCCAAGAGAGCGATTTGCACATCATCCCTCAGAAGGAGGGCGAGTCCCTGCGCAAGTTTATCCAGAGATTCAGCCGGGTGCAGTATAATATTCCTGACGTTCACCCTGCCGCTGTCGTTAGCGCGTTCCACCAGAACATGCGTAACCGCAAAATGCGGGAAGAGCTGGCAATGAACAAAGTCAGGAGTATTGCCGAGCTTTACGCTTTGGCCGACAAATGTGCTCGAGCTGAAGAGGGGAGGAAACTCCCTGGTGAGGCTGTTGGCGCGGGGGGCGAATCAGAAGATGAAGACGCCGCGGCCCCGTCAAGGAAAGGCCGGCGGCGAAACAGGAAGCGCGGAGGCAAGGCCGTGCTTGCTGTCGAGGAATCCGACAACCCCGGCGCCGCCAAGAAGGCCAAGGTTGGTGACCCCGGCAAGGATCTTGCCGGGTGCCCTTCCTGTCAGGCCTTGGCGGCTGCCGACAAGTCGGAGAACTCCGGCAAGCAGTATTGCAAGATCCATCGCACCAAGGGCCACGATCTCCAGAACTGCCGGCAAGTTGAGCAGCTTGCCGAGAAGCAGAGAGCTGAATATGAGAGGCGAGATAAGGAGAAGGCCCAAGATGGTGCTGATGGGTCCGGCAAGAAGCGCGGTGGCCGAGGGGGTCGCCGCGGCAAGGCCAAGTAGCAAAAGGATAGGCCCGCTCGGGGCCGAGACAAAGAAGAAGATGATGATGAGGAACATGATCAATCCAGTGAGCAAGAATTCCAGAAGGCTACGGAGGCCATGTGTATCGATGGGGGTGCCTCGCTGCATTCTTCCCACCGCCAACTCAAACAGTGGGTACGGGAGGTCAATGCGGCAGAGCCATCCCCAGATGCATGTAGGCCCCTGAAGTGGTCCAGCACGCCTATCATTTTCGACGTCGAGGATCACCCTGATCGCACAACTGCGGTCGGGTGCTTGCCATTGTTGGTCTCGCCAATGATTCGCAACCTCGAGGTGACGAAAATGTAAGTTGACAGCGGGGCCGGCCTAAACTTAATCTCACCGGATGTGCTCAGAAAGCTCCAAATTCCCGACGAGGACCTCGAAGAAATGGGTACGTTTCAAGGGGTCAATCCGGGAAGAACCCAGCCTAAGGGAAAGATTACGCTGCCGGTAACATTTGGCAGCGAGCTCAACTTCAGGACCGAGAAGGTGGTGTTTGATGTCGCCAAGATCCCCATGTCATACAATGGGATCCTTGGTCGGCCAGCGCTGGCTAAGTTTATGGCAGCATCACACTACGCGTACAATGTCTTGAAGATGCCTGGGCCGTTGGGCGTCATCACTATCCATTCCGATAAGAAGGATGTGCTCATCTGTGCCGACCAACTTTACCGGGAAGCAGTTGCAACACCTACCATCAAGGCACCTGCTCCTGCCACTGGAACTCCCGGGGGGAAGAAGAAGACCGGCAAGAACCTTGGCGCGAACTCCGGCAAGCGCACCTCCTCGGAGTGCTGCGCTTCCGTCGAGGACGTACCAGAGAGTTCCACCGGCAAGAACAAGAAGTCCAAGGCTGCTCCGCCGGAGACCAAGAAGGTGCCTGTCAGAGAGGACGGAATGGGGGGAACTTTCACCATAAGTTCCACCCTAGATGACAAATAGGAAAGCGCGCTCGTTGCTTTCCTGCGGGCGAATGTCGACGTGTTTGCATGGCAACCGTCTGACATCCCTGTTGTTCCCAGGAAGGTAATTGAGCACCACCTTGATGTCTGTCCTCATGCGCGGCCCGTCAAGCAAAGGGTCAGGAAGCAAGCCTTGGAGCAGCAAGAATTCATTACCGAAGAAATCAGAAAGCTAGAGGTGGCAGGACTGGTCAAAGGAGTACTTCATCCAACCTGGTTGGCCAATCCGGTTGTAGTGCGGAAAGCGAATGGGAAATGGAGGCTTTGTATCGATTATACAGATATCAATAAAGCTTGTCCAAAAGATCCCTTTCCCTTGCCGTGCATCGACCAGATTGTGGATGCCACCGCTGGTTGTGATCTCCTGCCCTTCCTTGATGCCTATTCAGGGTATCATCAGATTTTTATGGCAAAAGAAGATGAAGAGAAGACCGCCTTTATCACCCCATGTGGTACGTATTTTTTTATACGAATGCCTTTCGGGTTGAAAAGTGTTGGTTAAACATTTGCCAGAGCAATCCAGATTGGTTTTGAGCCACAACTCCATAGAAATATGGAGGCGTATATGGATGATATAGTGGTCAAAACCAAGGACAAAGCAACACTCATTCAAGATTTAGAAGAAACATTTGCAAACTTGCGCAAGATCAACTTGAAGCTCAATCCTGAGAAGTGCGTGTTCGGTGTTCCTTCCGGCAAGCTCCTCGGATTTTTTGTATCTTGCCGGGGAATCGAAGCGAACCCCGACAAGATCAAAGCTATTGAGCAAATTGAAGCGCCGAGGCGCGTCAAGGATGTGCATCGTCTTGCCGGCTGTGTTACTGCTCTAAGCAAGTTTATTTCCAAATCTGCTGAGCGCGCCCTGCCCTTCTTCAAAATTTTGAAGAAGGCAGGTCCGATGAAATGGACTCCGGAGGCGGAGGCTGCGCTGCAAGATTTGAAGAAATACCTTTCCTCTCCGCCGACGCTAGTCGCGCCTAAACCACAAGAGCCGTTGCTGTTGTATCTGGCAGCAACAAATCAAGTGGTTAGCGTTGCGCTAGTGGCGCAGAGAGAAGCTGATGAGGAAGCAACACTAGCGGCAGGACCGCCAGATGGCGCGGCAAGATCTTCCCCGGCAAGGGTTGATCCCGGCAAGACAAGATCTGCGCAAACAGAAGAACCCGTGCAGAAGAAGAAGGTGGTGCAGCGCCCAGTTTATTTTGTTAGCTCTCTTTTACAAGGAGCTAGGTCAAGATATTCTGGTGCGCAGAAATTGCTTTTCGGCCTCCTTATGGCCTCAAGGAAGCTGCGCCATTACTTTCAGGCACATGAAATTACCGTCGTCACTCGCTTTCCGTTGCAACGGATTTTGCAAAATCCAGAAGCAACCGGCATGATCGTGGAGTGGGCGTTGGAGTTGTCCAGTTTTGGCCTCAAGTTTGAAAGCACTTCGACGATCCAGAGCAGGGCCTTGGCAGAGTTCATTGCAGAATGGACCCCAACGCCAGACGAAGAAGTTCAAGAAACAACTCTTCCCTGCAAGGAAATTGATCAGCAATGGGTTATGTACTTTGACGGGGCTTTTTCGCTGCAAGGCGCTGGTGCTGGCGTGCTGCTCGTCGCACCCACTGGAGAGCACCTCAAGTACATAGTCCAAATGCACTTTCCCCGGGAGAGTTCAACCAACAACACCGCGGAATACGAGGGTTTGCTTGCCGGTCTCAGGATCACGGCGGACCTTGGTATCAAAAAGCTCATCATCAAAGGCGATTCACAACTTGTCGTCAGGCAAGTTAACAAGAGTTATCAAAGTCCATTGATGCAAGCCTACGTAGATGAAGTGAGGAAATTGGAAGAGCGCTTTGACGGTCTGCAAATGGAGCACGTTCCTCGTGCCGCGAACAGTATTGCTGACGACCTGTCAAAGCGTGCCGCTCTCAAGTTGCCTGTGGAACCAGGAACTTTTGTGCTCCAATTGACTCAACCATCCGTGGCGCCATCGATGTGGCAAGAAAAGAGAAGAAAGCTGAACTCTGGCCAGTACTTCCCGGCAGAGCTCCCCGGAGCCGCCGGCAAGGAAGTTGCCGGGATCGACATGCCTGCCGGGGAACAACAGGCTCCGGTAGGGCCTTAGACCCTTGCTGTCGAGACGAACGTTCCCCCGGCAGAGGAGATGCCTTTAGTCCTAGCTGTCGAGCCTTAGGCTCCAGCATGGGCGCAACACATTGTCCATTTCCTTCAGACAGGTGAACTCCCTAAGGAACAAGAAGAAGCAGAGAGAGTAGCCTGTCGGTCTATTATGTACAAGTTCGTTGATGACGTCCTGTACAGAAAGAGACCAAACGGTGTGAAATTGAAGCGCATTCCTCGGGAGGATGGACTAGAGCTGTTGGCGGAGATACATGGGGGCATATGTGGCTCTCACATAGGGTCAAGAGCGCTTGCCGGGAAAGCATTCCGGCAAGGTTTCTTTTGGCCCACCGCTCTCCAGGATGCAACTGCACTAGTCACCAAGTGTGAAGCATGCCAGTTTCATTCGAAGAAATTACATCAACCAGCTCAAGCTCTTCAAACAATCCCTCTCTCCTGGCCATTTTCGGTCTGGGGGCTCGACATACTGGGCCCTTTCCCCCGTGCTACCGGGGGCTTTGAGTACTTGTACGTCGCTATCGATAAGTTCACAAAGTGGTCGGAGGTGGAAGCAGTGAGGAAGGTGACAACACAATCGGCCGTCAAGTTCTTCAAGGGAATTGTTTGCCGTTTCGGTGTGCCCAACAGGATCATCACCGACAACGGCACGCAGTTCACAAGTCGCACCTTCATGCAGTACGTCCAAGGCCTTGGCGGCAAGATTTGTTTTGCCTCTGTTGCTCACCCGAGAAGCAACGGCCAAGCGGAGAGGGCCAATGCTGAAGTGCTGCACGGTCTCAGGACCAGAACCTTTGACAGGCTAAAAAAGTGCGGAAGACGCTGGATTGATGAGTTGCCGGTGGTTCTTTGGTCAATCAGAACGACACCAAATCGAGCCACCGGCCAGACGCCCTTCGCTCTGGTCTACGGAGCTGAAGCAGTTCTCCCCACGGAACTCATATACGGATCTCCTCGAGTGCTCGCTTATGATGAGCTTGAGCAAGAGCAACTACGGCAAGATGACGCTGTGCTCCTTGAGGAGAATCGTCTTTAGGCTGCTGTGCGAGCTGCACGCTACCAGCAAGCTTTGTGTCGCTATCATAGCCGCAAAGTTCGTGCCCGAAGCCTTGAGGAAGGCGACCTTGTTCTTCGGCGGGTTCAGTCCGCCAAGAATTCAAACAAGTTGGCGCCAAAGTGGGAAGGCCCTTATCGGGTAGTACGAGTCACCAGGCCTGGCGCTGTCCGCCTGGAGACCGAAGATGGCGTTCCAGTGAGCAATTCCTGGAATATCGAACATCTTCGCAAGTTCTACCCATAAGGCGCGGTTGCCGGGGGCTCCCGGCAACCACCCTTTTGTACAAGTCTTGCCGGCAAGGCATGTGATCCTTTGTACAAAGCCAGGCACAGACCCTGAGCACAGATGAATAAATTTAAGTGTTCTACATTCCCTTATTGATTCCCATGTTCATATTTATATATATACATGTTTGTCTAAGATGTTGTATGACACCTACTCCTGGTAAGTTCTAACGAACCGCCAAGGTTTCATGTCTTTATTTTCTCTTATTTCTTTTTCTCAAAAGACAGAAGGATTCCTCGCGTGCACATTTGCCGGGGGGGGGGGGAAGGGAGATATGAATACCAGTTGGCGACGTTCGGAATCGACGCTTGCCGGAGGAAGGACAGTGGTAGGAAGCTAAGTCCTAAAAACTCAGAGCAAGTTTTTCTTTTATTACAAGGTTATTTCCTTGGACGATTCCGACTCTTGTATGGAAAATCTGCACGCGAAGGAACCCTTGTTGTAATCGGTCGCGCCCTTATTTTGTTTCGAGCCCGCTCATTGATTTAAGTGGCTGCACTGAGAACACCAAGGACTCTTGCCGGCCGCTGCGCCTCCAGCAGGCTGTTGAAGTCCCGCACCCAGCGCTCGCGGCAGGTTGCGCGCCGGCAGGTTTTTCAGCAAACGTAGGGTGAACTCCATACATAAGGGAATCAGAAAAGGAAAATAGCAAGCATAAACCTAAACACAAGCGGATTATATTACATCCATGAGTTGCCGCAATTCTAACTTGAGACTTAATTGTCTTTTACATGGAATGACGACGGCAAGAAAAAGGGGAGCACTCAATCCCTGCGCTGGCCTTCGATCCTTTTGATGGAGTCCACCTTCTCAAGGATAGGCGCGATGCACTCTTCAAGCGCCTCAGCATTTGCGTCCCTTGGCAGATGGCCGAGCGCGTTGGAGAGGTCGATGCCGGGATTGCTGTGCACCACCTTGATGAGCACCTTGCGGAGGACGGCCCGGCAAAGCCGGTGAGTCTCGTTGGCCAATTGGGTCGCCCAGCTAGACTGGAGCACCCTCAAGGCGTTGATGATGCTTTCAAAGAACATCGTCAACCTGGCACTTGGAGATATTCTTTCCTCGGAAGAATACTTGAAGTTCGACCGGCCCATGGTTGACAGTTCTGTGGTAAGCTTCTCCGCGGTGGCGATGAGACGTCCAGTCCAGATCTCCACTCCCTTCTCGTACTCGGTTTGGGCGGCGGCGGCGCTCTTGAGCAGGTTCCTCTCTCCTTGGAGATCCTTGAGTAGAGCCTTCTCACGGGCCCTGCCGGTCTCAAGAGACTTCTGCAGCGTGGTCAGCTTCAACTCCAGAACCGCAATGTTATCAGCCGCAGAGGAGAGCTGCTTGGTTTTGTCAGACAGGGCAACTTGCATCTCCGCCAAGGAGTGGAGGGTTTTTTCCCTGTCGCCCTTGAGCGTCGAGAGATCCTTGTCGTGCTCTTCGAGATCTGTTTCCAGCCTCTTCACCTTGTCGCTCAGCTCGTTCTTGGCGGCCTCTGCAGCCTCGGCAGCATCGATGGCCTCCTTGAGCTTGCCGGCGTGACTTGCAGTCAGAGCTTCGAGCGCCTCCTTATGTTTTTGCTCCAGCTCCTGGGTCTGCCGCGCGACAAGATTCTCGATATCTTCATCTTTGCTGCGAAGCTTGGCGGCGAGCGCCTGCTCACGTGCGGTGAGATCTTCCTCATGAGCATCAAGAGCAACGCGGCGCCCCGTCAGGAGGGCATCTTCGGCAGCAATCCTTTGAGCAGCTTCATCATGCGCCTTCTCCATATCGGAATGCTTCAGGAGGATCTCAGTCCACTGCTGGCTCACTTGTTCCCGGCCGGCAACCAACTCTTGGAGGGCCTCGGCGTGCCAGATCTGCATTTGTGCGATGCGCCTTTGAAAATCTGCTTCGGCCGCCTCGACAACTGCCATTCTGGAGTCCGCTTTGTCTTTCCGGGCGCGATGGAGAGCCTGGAGCTTGCAGAAATTCTCGCCCATGGCCTGAAGGAGCTGATCCTCTTCAGATTTGCCGCTGCTAGTGCTGGGGTCGTCAACAACTTCGAGCCCGGCAGCAGCAATGATTTCTTCAAAAGCTTCTCCTTCGGCTGGTGCCCCAGTGCTTGCCGTCCCCGGCAAGTTGATGAACAGGTTCTCGCCAACCTTGAGGTATTTGCTGGATGAGGGGCCTTCGGATGTTGATGGCTGGTCTTCAGTGGCCGCCTCACCAGTGGCAGGGGGCTCTGTGGCCGGTGCAGCGCCTGGCGCTCCTGCGGCAGGAATGCCGTCAGTGCGGTCCTCAGCCTCCCTGTCGCCCCCTTCAGTAGGTTCTTCGGCGGGTTCCTCTTGTGCAGTCTTGGCGGCCTCCCCGTCAAGAGCACCACCAGCATCGATAGTGTCATCCTTGGTGGCTTCGCTGGCAGCGATCCTGTCTGCTTCGGCGGCAGCGTCCCTGGCGGTCTCCTCGATGACAACGTCGACGTCCATGTGTTCCATCACAGGGAACTCTGAAGGACGAAGGAGGAAAACAGAATAAGATCAAGGTTGAAGTTTGAAGTGACTAAAGACAGAGAGATAAGGGAAAAAGAGTAACAAGCACTCTGAGGCAATCGAGTACCTGCGTCGGGCTGTCGGGTGGTGGCTTCGCCCCTCCCTGCAACTCCGGTTGCCGGGGGTGGGTTGCCGGAGTCCGCGTCTGCCGGCTCCTCCTCAATTAGGATGGGCTCGTCGGCAGGATCTCTTGCCGGGGACGTGCTTGTGGGCGGAGCGGTCGATGAAGGAGGCACAATGGGGATGTCTTCCGACAGCTCTCCTTGTTGCCGTTCTTCTCCTGTGAACCCAAAGATATCAGCGGCAAGAATGAAAGCCTCGGCACCCACCAGCGGAAAAAGAACAGTGAACTTACGCTGGGGGCTGTGCTAAGGGCTGCGCTGGGGGCTGCATTGAGGACTAGACTCTGGGCTGACAATGATGGTTTCTGGCACGCTCGTGGAGCCTACCGAGGGCTCGTCACCCGTAGAAGTCCTTGACCTCTTTGCCATCCTCTCCAGCAATGTTTTAGTGTCACTGCAGAGACAATACGAGCAACTTAGTAAGATTGATCCAGGATTGGAATATAAAGGCTGCGGCAAAGTACTCACTCTTCTTCCTCTCGCTCCGGACTAAAGCCGGAGATGTCGAAGTCGACCTCCGCTGCGATGTCCGAGTGGGGAGGCGGAGGAGGAGTCCTACGCCGCTTGGCTGTGGCACGCGCCGGGGCAGCTTCCGGTGCGGTAGTACGAGACCCTCCTACCGCCCCAGCAGTGGCCGCTGGTGTGGGTCTCACGCGCCGCGCAGGCTGTTGATGAGCCCCCTGCCGCGGTCCAGTCTTGCCGGCCACTTTCTTGCCGGGAGCTTCGCCGCTCGAAGAAGGCTGGCTCGCCGGGATGCCAGATGCAGCCTTCCGAAGAACACGCTTCGTCTTCTTCGGGGGTGGGAGCTCTTCTCGTGTTTCTTCTTCGGCCGTGTCCTCACCGGACGAGCTCTCAGCGGATGCGCTGCTCTCTTCCCCGGCAACCTTGTCCTCCCCAGCAGGTTTTACCTCCACTACCACCTTGCGTCGCTGGCTTCCCACTCTGTGAAGCCGACGCTGCCGGCCTCCGCGGCAAGATTTGCCTCCTCCACCCTAGTAGCAATGTAAGCTACTTCTTGATCGGTGGTGGCTCGGATGAAATCTGACTCTTGCCGGACAGGCCTCTCCGTCAAGTTGTCAAAAAACTTCTGCGCTTCCTCCTCGGTTGGTTCGGCCCAGGTCGGGTCAAGACCGTGGGCGTTGAACATCGGCAGGAAGGCAATGATTGACCCCAAGGCAGAATTGTTGCATAAGGGAACAATCCTTGCCGGCAGCCGGTGCTTGTCTTCGCGCTGGAATAATTTTTGACGGAGAGCGCCAAGCTGCATAGCGGTCAGATTGTTGTTCATCCCGGGGCGCAATCTCATGATATCTGCCGCGTTCTTGTATTCCCAAGCTGGCCTTCCCCTATTCTGCAGAGGGGCGATGCGGCGGCGGAGAAAGTCGAAGCCGATCATCTCCATCGTCAGCCCGGCAGCCTTCAGGCGAAGGATCCTGGTGGTGGCGATTGTGAGCCTCTCGTCTTCCGCAGCGGGATCGCTCCAATCCTTGCCGCGGACCACCTTCTGTTGCCGGGGATGACAAAATGGATGGGGATCTGCTTCCTGGATCCAGCACCATTCAGCCCGCCACTCGTCCCACTTTTCGCGGTAAACTCCTTCTGGGTATATTTCCTTATTCCAAGCCCTTGGAATCCAGGCGATAGAACCAGAGAGGGCCTCTCCTTTTTGGATGCGAGGGAAGAAGTAATGGCGAAAAAGAGCAGAATTGGGAATCACGCCGACAAAGTTTTCACAGAGATGGGCAAAGATGGACATGCAAAGTACTGCATTCGGCGTGAAATCGAGAAGACGAAAGCCGTATGTGTACATGATATCATTGAAGAAGTCGGAAAAGGGGGGACAGAGCCCGCAATAGAAATATGCAATGAAGAAAGGGTATCTGTCCGATCCACCTTTGGAACAAGCACCTGGGATTACGCCTGTGGTGGGGTGAGCTTGCGTCCCTTTCGCCCACATGCATTGGTATCGCCCCTTCAGAGCTTCAGCATCGAGCGATGGAGGGAAGACGACGAGCCTCTTCCGCATCTTCGCCAGTTCGCTCTCCAGAACGTCGGCTTTCGCCTCCTTGCCCTTGCCTTTGCTGGCCTTGGGCGGCATGGCGGCTGTGAGGACGGAAGCTGGAGGTGGAGCGAGCGTGGAAGCAGCGGGCGGAAGAGGAAAAGGCTTGGCTCTGAGCTCGAGAGGAGGAAGGCGATGGCGATGGCCAGATTGAGAAGAAGAGGGGGGTAAATAGGCTTGTGCCTCTACGGCTTCTCCTTTTTATGGGGAAGGAGCGGGGCCACCTCTTTTATTCCCCAATGTGAATGCGCCTCTATAGGCGCGAGGCAGTTGCAGCCTTTTTGGGCCTAGCCCAACAACGCCTCGCACTCGTGTATGGCCTAGGCCCGGGGGCTCCTGTCGGTGTAATAAGTATTGGGCCACTAGTACCCCGTACTTGTGCACGGGCAGTTGTAGCCATCCTCGCGGCAAGGCTTGCCGGGAACAGCTCGAGGTCGATTCAAGCCATCAAGGAAATCATCAAGTCAGAGATCTGAGGATCAGCAAATAAGCAAAGCTGGAATCCGAAGGCCAGCTTCCCCGGCAAGATCCTTGCCGGGATGGCCTGTGGAGCCCGGCAAGGCTTAGCGCCCGGCAAGGCTTGGTGCCCGGCAAGGCTCGGTGCCTGGCGAGATTCTGCCACTATGCCACCGCTTCAGCACAGTAACAAGTCTGACATTCTGGGTCCTTCTCTGGATGCGTGGCAACGCGCCAGTGGAGGAGAGCTTAAGCGGTGCTGATGGGATGGCGCCTTTTTCCATCCCCAAGAAAGTGAGGACACCTAAACGGACACCTCACGGTGCATTAAATGCGTTTGTCCTAATCCGTCAGGGGTTAGGTATGATACCCTGTAGCTACTTTACACCTCAATGTATGTACATTTTGCCACTGTGGAGACCCCTTTGAGCACATAAAAGGAGGCCCAAGGCAACTGCTACAGAGGAGGAGAACTTCTGGCCCATTCTGCATGCGTAGCTGCTCTTTGAACGTACTGTTCATTGCAAGCGCTCCAGGAGCCTGGGCTCAAGAACATTAATAAGAACACAAAGCAGGAGTAGGGTTTTACGCTGATCAGCGGCCCGAACCTGGGTAAAAACTTCCCGCGTCGATTGTTGGTTCTGCTCTTTGCGTATACCTCTCCCCCCGCCGAATCGTAAAGGGATCTCTCGGGATCCCATAGGTGTCGTGCCCCGACACTACAATACCTGTCCGGGCCGCTCCAAGGTACGCATCCACCGAATTAAAAGCACTAAATTCCTGTTTCGGCAAAGGCAGTGTGACACCTTGGATTTTGGCCCTTTCTTTTTCTTTTGATTTTCTGAGGACTTCACTTGAGAATTCTTTTTCGTGGCTCTGTGGGCTTGAAACCTGAGGAGATCACCTTTGATTCCTCTCTGAAGTGGCTTGTCATCCTCAAAACCATATCAATACCTTGTCATTTTCATCTTAGCCCAATCCCAATATTATTTTTATTGGGAATATTCCTTTTTCTATTAAAGGAATAACCCTATTTGCCCTAGGTTGTGAAGCAACCTATATTTCTGTCTTCCACAAAATTCCCAAATAATTCTCATAATTTCTTTGGGTCATATATTGCTCAAATATGCCCAAACCTTCCTGTCCTAGCCCAAAAATAATTCGCCAATATTTATTCTTCATTTCTATCCAGTGTGGTTTTCTGTGAAGGAAGTGCCACCTATCCTTTCTTGATTGCTCCCAAACTTTTTGGGCATGCTATCTCATCCAAATCATTTCTCCATGCCAAAGTTCAGCTCCATTTGCCTAGTGAATCTTCCTCAGCAATTTTTCAAAATTTCTGTCAAATAGAAGCCATTGTGAAGGAAGTACTAGCTAGGAGTACCCAAATGAATTGAACTTTTTCACACTCCTTCATGTACTCATATTATCACACTCCTCCAATTTTCAGCTCCATCCAATCATCTATGTGAGCACAGGATCAAATCTTTGATTCTGGCAATATTTTCAGGTTGTGAAGCAAGTATATTTTATATTGCTTCATTAATTCTGAAAAATTACCAGATCATGCTCCTACCAATATCACTTCTCTCCACCAAATTTGGGATCATTTAAGCAATCCATTTACTCACCAATATTATCTCAAGTTTCTGGGCAGAGAGGATAGCTGTGAAGGAAGTACCATTTTGGCAAGTCCAAATGGTATGGAAATATTACAGCATCTTTATATGTCCAAATCATCATCCCTTAAATATTTCAGCTCAAGTGGTTACTCCATGTGAGTGCATCATCCAAATCCCTTTTCTGGACCAATTTTGCTATTTCAAAGCAACCATGATTTATATTGGTCCATTTCTCCTCAAACTTAACAGGATTATAGTCCTTCTTAATCTAAACCTCCCAGACATCATATCTTGTTCTTATCTCATCTCATTTCACTACACCACCTGCTCCAAGTTTGCTGCAGCAAACTTGTGATGCTTGTTTCTTTCTACTCTCAGTATCTGCGATCATTTCATCACCTCAGCTCTGATATATCTTGGAGGGACTTCACCGTAGACAATGTTTGCCTGCCTCTCGAGTCCTCTTCATGCCAGTCTGCGCGGTGACCACAGTTTTGGTGTGCAGTAGACGCGCCCAGAGCGTCATTTTGCTTCAGGCCCTCCCCTGCTCGGCGTCTCAGCATGCACGGGCGTGTCTAGCAGCTCTGCCTCGTCGTCCTCTTCTCCCTGGACCCCTCTCCCCTCCAGCTGCTCGCTCGCTGGCGCTCGTCGCCGCGCGCCCACGAACGAGCTGTAGCCGGCCGTCGTCTTCCTCCTCTGGCGTCTTCCTCCCCGTGCCCCTTGGCCTCCTCTGCCCCGTGAGCTCCCCCTTGTACCCTCTCGTCGCCTACCATCGAGCGAGCTTGCGTGCCCATGTGTCCGCGGCTCCGACGACGTGTCCCGCGGCCGTGCTCGCCCACCTGCATCGCTCGGCTATATAGTCCCACCCCGAGCTCCCTCGACCTCACAAGTAGCCTCCTCCTCCTCCCAGAGCCCCGCCTAGCTACTCCAACGAGCTCCAGTGCCTCTCCTCGCCTCCCATCGCCACCTCGGCCATCACCGATGCCCGGCAAAATTCGAGCTGCGCCGAGCCCTCCTCCACTTCTTTCCACCACCCAGAGCCTCCACCACCACCCTAGTCCCTTTCCCGAAGCTCTCTGCCTCCTCTCCATGGCCGTGGCGCCGTGCCCGGAGTTGCCCGAGCCCGCCGTCTGCCGCGACAGTCGTCCCGCTCAGCCAAGCCATCCTCGGTGGCCGTGCCCTATGCCACCGGAAGCGCGGCTCCTTGCTGAGCTCTTCGGTAGGTCGGACGGTGAGAATCGTGGCCGGAGCTGCCCGGAATCCTTGTCGGTGCGGCCGGCCTCGCCCTGCCTCTGTGCGCCGTCGGGAAGGAGGAGGAAGAAGGAGCGGGAGGGGAGAGAGAGAGAGGTGGGGCCCACATGTCAGTGACCCAGGCGCCCGGCCCCGCCACTGCCACGCTGGATAAGTGGAAGCGCATTCTGCATTTTACGCTTTCCCTGTGGGAAAGCGTATTCTGCTGCAGTGCGCGACCCGCCGAGCTGCCAGGGACCCCGTTGTGAATATTTTATTTGCAGATAGGCCCCTGGCAGTCAAACGCTTATATCTTCGCGCTCCTAGCTCCAAACGAGGTGATTCCAAGTCTCACGGTTTCATCTCGTCGAGCCCGTCATGTTGGTACCATTTTCATAATGTTTTCACACTATGAAAATGACCATTTTGCCCTTGCCCATAAACAGCCCCCTCCGGGAGAGAACTGTTTCCGGCGAATCTTTCCGCGATCCTTCCACACTTCCTCCCGGTGATCTCTTCATTCCCAGGTAAGCCACGACAACCACTTGCATAAGAGCCTTGCAGTAGTATTGGTTTTCTACTTGAACAATATAATATTTTGTGCATGCTAATATTTTGTGAGTGCGTTATATATGCTTGTAAATCCATGCTTATCTTTATGCCATGATCATTTTCATCTATTGGGTTAAATGAGTACTTGCTAATATTATCATGCTCTATTCTGGTATTTATTGTTGATACTAGTGGTCATGCCATGCTCATCTGCATCTAGTAGAGTAAAAGATTTATTGTTGTTGACATGTTAATTGGTTAATGTCCATGCTTCACATCCATGCTCATATGCATTTCATCATGTTATATTGTATGACTCAGCATCATTTGCATTCAAGTTTAACCGGACTTTAATTAAACTTGAACATCTGTTGGCTGAGTCATAGTGCCATCGAAATCGATGACCAGTGCAGCCACACTTGCTTTATGGGGGCTCCTAACTGGGTCTATTGTCATGCCTCTCGCCGGTGCCTCCAACTAGGGAAGGTTATGGGCGCGCGCTACCTTGATCAGGTAGGCGGACATAAGCCTTGTGTGCCCGAGTTGTATGGATCCATTGTCCCCGTTTGGGACCATTTATGTTTTGCCACGACGGTGGCTGTTGGGTGTCACGAGGTGACATCAGGGCCACCAATGACTTAGCCCAAAGGGGAGTTTGTCGGAGTGACCGGGAGAGTGTCATGGCAATAGATCGGTTTTGTCGGAACGCCATTGGTCCACCCGAATGGGAGCACGAGGCCTTGGGTTCTGTGGTGTGGATACAGTGTGCTAACCTCTGCAGAGTGTTTAATCTATCGATAGCCATGCCCGCGGATAAGGGCCCAGTTCGTAGTAGGTCACACTATGGGTCAACAGTAATAAAAAACTGACTAATAAACAATCTCGGTTCAATGAGGAAAGAAGTTGGTTGATCTTTATGTGGTCACGGGAGGATCACAATGGTATTCTTGATATTGATGAGGTGACCTTGTGAGGATCACGATGGTATTCTTGATATTGATAAGGTGATCTTGTGAAGATCCTGATGGTATTCTTGATAATGATTGAAGTGATCCCGTGACCACGATGGTAAGTAAGAGTGGCATATATTTGGTGGTTACGCGGTAACCCCGAACAGAGTAAGTGATATTTGTAGCATGTTGCATGCTAGTACCATCATTGTTCATGTCTCGAGTAATATGTTCATGCCATGTTGATAATGTTCTAGCGGTAATCTTGTTCATCTTGTAAATGCCACGTTGTTCTAGTTGTATCATGCACATGCTTGTTTAACCTGTTAATGCCATGCTGTTGTTTGTCTTGATTGCTTCTGGTTGTTGTGAGCTTGCAAGTACATTCAATGTACTAACCTGGCGTGTCATGCCAGTTTGCAGGTCATGCTTTGTCTGCTTACTTGTTTGCCATGGATCCCTTGTTGGCGAGCTAGGATAAGCGTTCCAGCCAGAGTCCCTGTGGAGTGGAGTCCTTCACTATCGTCATTATTCCGCTGCTAAAAGTTATTCCGCTGCTATGAGTTGTTCTGCTGCTAGCATAGAGCAACCTTGGCAGGCATAGTGTCACCGTGCCGATGTAATTCCTGGTTATATTGAAACCCTTGTATCCCCGAGTATTTGTAATAAAGAGCTGATTTGTTCTATGCCAGCAGTGTCGTATTCCAGAAGACTTGTCTCTGGGCTGGAATACGGGGCGTTCCGGTTTCCTCTGAGCCGGGGTGCCACAACGGTTGGTATCAGAGTAGGTCTGGCTGTAGGACGCCCTAGTCCGCGCGAACGTTAGAAAATGGTAGTATAGAGTCTTGTCAGTCTGCTGCATTTGATTGTTGCATTTGTTTATCGCATAGCATGCATATAGACTCATTATCTTGTCACTAACGGTTAATCTTGTGAGTGTAGGTGGCATCGGTTTCGATCCACTACCTGCACCCTCCTTCTTTGCGTACCTACTCTTCGGTGTTCAGCGTCATCTCTGTCCCAGCGGAGTGATGCCGAGGTACCATGTGTTCCAGACACCATTTGCGAGTATAGTATCCTTATGTTTCCGCCAGTCACCCCTATCGTTTCGGTGATAGCCTTGTTTCTATCCCGAATCGTGCCTTTTGACTTGCCGCTTCGGCAACCCTTACCAATCTTTGCTATCAGAAAAGGGCAATGCCGGCAAGCCCAGTTTTCCACCTCTACCCTACCTTGTCACCCCATTCTTTGGACGTGTACGGTTCCCTTCCGTACACTTGATGATGGTGTGATCGTGACCTCCGCATTCCGCCACATGATCACCAAGTCCGTCCTCACCTCCGTGTCTGCCCAGATGCGACCGGTGTTAAGCAAGCGCTTGGTGTAACCTTTTTTACATCAACTCCTTCCACACGAGAATTCACTTTCGTGCACACCGCCACAGCATGTTAGACCGCAATTTCTGCGAGATTTGTGTGCCTAGGTATGCATGCATATTATTGTTGTGAGTAGCAGTAATATGTGGTGTTGCTTGAATATGATATTATTTGTATGCTTTGTGTGCTTTTGTTTTAGTCATTTCTTTTGCTTATTTCTTTGGGCCCTTGGTGTTGCATTATTTTTCCCTTATTAAAGTTGCTCGTCCACTGACACCAGACCCGAAGAATCAGCAATGAGTTCAAATATTTGGAAGCTCAGCTAAACATTAAGGAATTCTCAGCCGACTGCATTATATTGGAAATATCTGGTCTGACTGCAAAAAGATATCCTGGCTTGATTATCAACATCAAGTACACATCAGTGTGCAATCTTCACAGCAGTAATGACGGAATCAGCCGAAAGACAGCTTTGGGTGCAAGATCAACAGTATATTATCAGTCAAAGGTATGGTTTATATACAAGGTTGATTCTGTTATGAGTAAGATTTGAAATATGCTATACCCCGGAAGCAAGTCAGAATGTACTATGAATTCAGTGTTCCGCAAGAAGGATAGTCAAACAACCTTTTTCATATGAGTAATCAGCAGCAGAAATATTAAAGGATATATATATGGCATTCAGTCAGCATACCACAGTAAAAAGCTTCTGGTGTAAGCAACACAGTCTTCCCTCGCAAGCTATCCAAGAAGCTTCCAATGCAAGATTCCTCTATCTTCTCGAGCACGATAGGTGGATGACTCCCTGGGTAAGATACTCTGCCTTCTTCGGAACGCCACCGCAAAAGCTTCCGGCACAAGGTACCGAGTCTTCCCCAACAAGTCTTTAAGGAGGGGAAGCTTCTGAAGTACGGTACCTAGTCTTCCTCTGCACGATACTTTCGATGGTTTCCAACACAAGCTGTTGAATCTTCCTCAGTATGACACTGGTACAAGGTATTACACAGTGAGTTGACAGCATATGGCAGTGCATCCCAAGAATCAGATACTCAATAGTTTGTTCAGAAACAAGAATCAGTCAGAACACAAGTGTCTACCTCGGGAAATCAAATACTTATACTATAAGCATGCTGCCAAGTCCGTGCAAGTCACTTATATGATGATGAAGTCAAGGTAAGAACCCGACAACCTCACCAGTTATGCAAGAGGAAGAAAGCCTGTTACACACCTTAGTGGATGATGCAAGAACAGACAAGCTTTGAAAAAAGACAACATGGGACACAATTTTGGCCGTGCTTATCAAGGTCAGCTTTCTCACACCCGGCAAGGTGATATCGTTAACCTTTGTCACTGTCTTGTATGGTTACAATGGACTCCGTACAAGGCACGTGAACCTGGTATACATTCAATGACCCGACACATGAACAAGGATAAGTTACGAATGCCAGAATATTGCACCCAATAGTACTGATGGTCACACAAAGAATATATATATATATAAGCTCTTTCCCGCAAAAGGATCCAGGCAAAGAAGCCAATAATGAAGGAGCAAGATCGACAATACAGCCTGCCACGACAAGATTCCTCTGCCAGAACTACCATCAGTCAAGTCGGTGGATACTATCGTTATAAGGTCGTACCTCTTTTATGCTGGTCACGACATGCGACAGATAAATATTTGGTACGGATTTGATACTCAAGATAGTGGATCTAGTCAAGATGATTCAGAAACTCCTGCGAGAAGTCAGATTTTGCCAGAAGAATAGTTATGATTCACGCCACTGTGTTGAACACGGAGGACAAGCATCTAAGTAAGCAACCCGATGCCAGGATGAAAATAATTCATGCCCACCGAGAAAATTGGTTCATGAATCCATGGAGTGTTGTCAGTACTGGATGATACATCTATCGGAAACCCCTCACAGACTTGTGAAAAGGCATATATCTCAGTCACGATAATCCATCGCACCCAAGTTAAGTCAGCAGATATGAAAGAAATTGGAGCCAGTATAAGCATGAACATATGAGGAAAGACCTGTGAGAATATCAGAATACGGTGAAGCAAACCACCCCAGAGATAGACAGTCAAGTCATATAATTTTCAGTAGGAACAATCATATAAGGAAAAGGATATCCGAGTTGGAAACGGTTTCCTTAAGTCAGGTATATTCATATTTGTTCCCTGAGCAACAAATTCTCAAGGACGAGATTTCTTTAAGGGGGGAAGGTTTGTGACACCCTGGATTTTGGCCCTTTCTTTTTCTTTTGATTTTCTGAGGACTTTACTTGAGAATTCTTTTTCCGTGGCTCTCTGGGCTTGAAACCTGAGGAGATCACCTTTGATTCCTCTCCGAAGTGGCTTGTCATCCTCAAAACCATATCAATACCTTGTCATTTTCATCATAGCCCAATCCCAATATTATTTTTATTGGGAATATCCCTTTTTCTATTAAAGGAATGACCCCATTTGCCCTAGGTTGTGAAGCAACCTATATTTCTGTCTTCCACAAAATTCCCAAATAATTCTCATAATTTATTTGGGTCATATATTTCTCAAATATGCCAAACCTTCCTATCTAGCCCAAAAATAATACCCCAATATTTATTCTTCATTTCTGTCCAGTGTGGTTTTCTATGAAGGAAGTGCCACCTATCCTTTCTTGATTGCTCCCAAACTTTTTGGGCGTGCTATCTCATCCAAATCATTTCTCCATGCCAAAATTCAGCTGCATTTGCCTAGTGAATCATCCTCAGCAATTTTTCAAAGTTTCTGTCAAACAGAAGCCATTGTGAAGGAAGTACTAGCTAGGAGTACCCAAATGAGTTGAAAATTTTCACACTCCTTCATGTTCTCATATTATCACACTCCTCCAATTTTCAGCTCCATCCAATCATCTATATGAGCACATGATCAAATCTTTGATTCTGGCAATATTTTCAGGTTGTGAAGCAAGTATATTTTATATTGCTTCATTAATTCTGAAAAATTACCAGATCATGCTCCTAGCAATATCACTTCTCTCCACCAAATATGGGATCATTTAAGCAATCCATTTACTCACCAATATTATCTCAAGTTTCTGGGCAGAGAGGATAGCTGGAAGGATGTACCATTTTGGCAATTCCAAATGGTTTGGAAATATTACAACATCTTTATATGTCCAAATCATCATCCCTTACCAAATTTCAGCTCAAGTGGTTACCCCATGTGAGTGCATCATCCAAATCCCTTTTTTGGACCAATTCTGTTGTTTCAAAGCAACCATGATTTGTATTGGTCCATTTCTCTGCAAACTTAACAGGATTATAGTCCTTCTTAATCTAAACCTCCCAGACATCATATCTTGTTCTTATCTCATCTCATTTCACTGCACCACTTGCTCCAAGTTTGCTGCAGCAAACTTGTGATGCTTGTTTCTTTCTACTCTCAGTATCTGTGATCATTTCAACACATCAGCTCTGATCTATCTTGGAGGGACTTCACCGTAGACAACATTTGCCTGCCTCTCAAGTCCTCTTCATGCCAGTCTACGTGGTAACCACCGTTTTGGCGTGCAGTAGACGCGCCCAGAGCAACGTTTTGCTTCGGGCCCTCCCCTGCTCGGCGTCTCAGCGTGCACAGGCGTGTCTAGCAGCTCTACCTCGTCGTCCTCTTCTCCCTGGACACCTCTCCCCCTCTGGTAGCTCGCTTGCTGGTGCTCGTCGCCGCGCGCCCACGGACGAGCTGTAGCCGGCCATCGTCTTCCTCCTCTGGCGTCTTCCTTCCCGTGCCCCTTGGCCTCATCTGCCCCGTGAGCTCCCCCCTGTACCCTCTCATCGCCTACCATCGAGCGAGCTCACATGCCCACGCATCGGGGAAGTCCAAGCCTCTTAGAAGGAAGGGCATGAGACATACCCTCTCCTCCTTACTAGGGGCGGGAGAGTTCTCATCAAGGGCGCAACCGTCGAAGGAGATGAGTCCGGCGCGGACGAAGACCAAATCAGCCGGAGGGAGGAAGCACTGCGTCTGCAAGCGCCTCAGATGGAGGTGCGAAATTGAGCAGCTCAACCAATCGCCTGGGAGCGGGCCGTGGGGGAGTGAGGATGAACCTGGAAGGTCAGCCATGGCATTGGAGAATTTTTTCGGTGTTGTTTTTTGTGAAGGGGGGAGCTAACTATTCCCAGCACTTTTGGATCTATAAATAAGCATCCCAGTGTGAAGCTGGAAGGACGGGTTCATGGAAATACGGCATTGTGTCGCACGCCCTCTGAAAAACTGTGCAAAGCCCTTGCCCCCGAGGAACGACATTAAGCTCTGATGGACCCACCTTGGCCTCGAGATGTCTTCGGAGCCCGGGGTCTTAAAACTGTTCGGGCATGAAGCACATTAGTCCAGGTTCCGGATAGGATTCGGCGAAAGTAATCTGGCTCCCAACCTAATAGAGGAATGGAAGAACTCGTCTTGCAAGCCGATGATCTGAAGATTCCAGAGGATAATCCCCGGCGTTGGAGGCAAGTTCGGGGGCTACTGAGGGAGTCATGGACTAAGGGGTCCTCAGGGCGACGGCCCATTATACATGGGCCAGACTGGTGGAGCCGTATGGTGACAGGAGATCTATGAAGCCGTGGTGTGTCCTCCAAGTCAAGAAGGCGCAGGATCTCTTTAAACCCTTATTGTAATCTATCTTCGGTAACCCTAACCCTACCGGTGTCTATATAAACCGAGGGTTTTTAGACTTAGGGCTAGAGCTACATTCATCACCTCATCTCCTTAGGGTTTAGCTCATGCTGATCTCGAGGTAGATCTACCTTGTAAACCACATTATACATCCAATACAATCAAGCAGGACGTAGGGTATTACCTCTTCGAGAGGGCCTGAACCTGGGTAAACACTGTGTCCGTCGTCCTTTGTTCCCCATCGATCCTAGATCCATAGCTCAGGACCCCCTATCCCGAGGTCTGCCGGTTTTGACACCGACAGTGGTGGTGCAGGATATGTGTCTCTGTGTGTGTGTGGGGGGGGGGGGTCCATGAGTACACTACTAGTCGCAAGCCTCCGTGATGTGGGATTATTGATCATTTTGTGAGTCATGTATATATGCCACATCAAAGTCGTGAATTGATTATTTAAAGCATTACACAACCCTTTCATACATACATGTTCAGACCACATGCATGCATTGGTGGTCCTCTCGGACACTCCCTCATGCGGTTAGCAGCAACGTGCCCATTCGTTAGCCAGCAAAGGTTTTCAGTTTCCACCGACAACGAGAGGCATCAGACTAAAGGTGGATTCATCTTGGCATCTGTGTTACGGTGTGGATCATGGTGAGATTCCATATCAAAGTTCGGGCACGTGCATACACATAAGTGCCTCACACCGGCTCGAAGTGAGGGGGCTAGCTACTACGCATCGTGAACCTCTGTGTAGTGCGTTTCTGGTTTGCGAAGCATGTGCCACGTTAAAGTTGTGCATTGGGTATTCAAACATCACACAACACACAACAACATGCACGCGGTGGTTGTCCTATGACACTCGCTCGTGTGTGACTCTCTGTGGGCCCGCGAGGTCTTTGTCAATCAATTGAACGTGCAATGAGAGGGAGGTTAATTTGACCAACAAGGATGGTTCTTTTTTTGTCTGTGTTACGTATATCCACGGTTGGTGTATGTATAGTACATGTCAAAGAGGGGGCAACATGTATACTCTCTCTCTCTCTCTCTCTATATATATATATATATATATATATCTGTGTGTGTGTGTGTGTGTGTGTGATAACCTCGCTCCATGTGCGGACTTTCCGGTTCCCGAGGCAGGTGCCACATCAAATTTGTGCATTGGTATTCAAACATCACGCAATACCATGCAGGCGGTGGTTGCCCTATAGGAACTCACTCACATGCGGCGCTTCCATCTGTGGGCCCACGAGGTCGTCCTCCATCACTTTGACCCAACGAGAGAGAGGCACATTTGACGAACAAGGAGGATTAATTCTTTTAGGGCTGTGTTAGGGTAGGAGTATATATATAGTACGTGTCAAAGGGGAGATGGGACCAACATATACTAGGTGTCACACATGAACCTCACTCTGTGTGGGGACTTTGTGGTTTTTGAGGCAATTGCCACATCAAAGGTTGTGCATTAGGTATTCAAAACATCACAACCACACACCTCTCCATATATATTTTTGGCACACATGCAAGCGATGGTGGTTGTCCTGTGGCACTAACTCACGTGGTTATCGACGATGCTTCCATCTGTCAGCCCGCTTGGTCCATCACTTTCACTGACAACGAGAGAGGTTAATTATTTTGACTTAGGAGGGGATTAATTTTTTGTTTGTCTCGCGATATAGGTGAGATTACATATATAATAGCGCATGTGTACACATGAATCCATCCCGTTGGATCGACCGGGGGGGGGGGGGGCGAGTACACGACACGTCATGAACCTCTTGCTCTGTGTGGGGACCTGCGCGATTTTGAACGCATGCACCACATCAATGTTGTGCATTAGGTATTAAACACATATGCATGCATCACGCACCTCCATAAATATGTTTGGGACACATGCATGCAATGGTTGTCTTTGCACACTCTCGCTCGCTTGGTTTTATATGGGTGGCAAGCCTATATATATTTGTGGGCCTGCGTGGACATCCATCATTTCGACCGATGATGAGAAAGGTTACCAGGGTGGATTCTTCTTCTTTGGTTCGTGTTACCTTATAGTAGGTCGATCATTCTAGGCCTAATTAAGTTTGAGCGTATGCATGCTACGCATCGTGAACCCTCGATCAGTGTGGGGATTTTATGGTTCCAAAGCATGGTGTCACATCAAATTTGTGCATTGTGTATTCAAACAGCACACACACCACTTCCATATACATAATTGGGCCACATGCACAGAGTGGGTTTTGTCTTCAGACAGTACTCCCTCGCGAGTTTATTGGCGACAAGCTAGCCCATTTTGGGGGCCGTGTGGACGTCCATCACTTTGACCAACAACGAGAAAGAGAGGTTGTACGATCAAGTTGGATTTTGTTTGGTCCGTGTTACAGTATGTCTTGGTGAGATGCCCTCCCCCCGACACGTGTGTGTGTGGGGGGGGGGGGCGCTACTTCGCACTACCCGCAACCTCCGTGGGGTCGGGGAAGTCCGGTTATTTTGCAAGGCACACATGCCACATCAAAGTTTTGAATGGTAGTTAAATATCACACCACACCCTTTTCATACATATAGTATAGGGCCACCCGCAGGTGGTTCGTATGTGGTCTCACCCATCTCCCGGCACAAACACACATTTGTGGGTCGGCACACGGTCCACCTTTGTTCGGAAGCGAAAGGGGAAGTTTGACCATATATATATATGATGGACTCCTATAGGTTTTGTGTTACGATAGGGTGATATTTCAAATCTAACTATCTGGGGGCATGCATTCATAGCTAGGATTCCCTTACCGCCGACACGAAGTGGGGTTCATAGGGGGTGGCTGACTAGCAATACTGTGCGCTTTGTGTGACGGGTGCCACATCAAAGTTGTGCATTGGGTATTCAAACATCAAACCACCCTTTTCGTACATATATTTGGTCCACATGCAAGTGTGTTCGTGTTCTGACCCTTTCCCATGTTATTCTTTTTGCCAAATTTATAAACAACACACAAGTTGGATGCAGAAACCGTCTGCGATTGGGTATGCAACAGACACGGTTCGGTCAGACTACCCGTGTGTCACGACCGTGCCCCTGCAGTCACTCACATCAGCATAGTAGATTGGCCTCCACGAGGCTTGCCTCCCGCTCTCAAAAATATCTACTGCCTCGTAATCTGGAAAATAACTACCTGCGTAGAGGTTTTTTCTGTTTGATAGCACACGATTCGTATGTGCGGACCGTGTGCGATGTCTGTTACTCCCGCTCTGCTGCAATCAGTGGATCCAAATTTTCAGTAGCCCCGGATATTTTTTTGAACTGGAGCCCTGGCATTTTACTCCCGCCTGCATCCCTCGCAATCTCAGAAATATCTGCTCAGCTGGAGTGGTTTTCTATTTGATAGCACATGATTATTATGTTTTAACCGTGTGTGATGTTCGTTACTCCCGCCCCGCTCTGCTTCGATCACTTGATCCACATTTTCGGTAGCCCCGCCATTTTAGTCCCGCCTAGTAAAATTTTCAGTACCCGCGGCATTTCCTCAAAAACCACCTTGGACCCCCTCCACACACACACCCCAAATCCTTCGCTCACCCCAAATCCCCCACTCACACACATATACACCACCCCCCCCCCTCGCTCCAATCCTAGCTAGGTCGCTACCGCCTCCTCCATCGTCAACCTCCATTGGTCTTCCCATGCAGTTTAACCACCGATATACATACCCTCGCCGCCCTGAGTTTCTTAGATGACGCTTGCAAAATGCCCCCTTTCCCAGAGATCCCCATCCCTACCCCCCTCCCCCACTCCAGAGTGTCGCAGCCTAAGCCCGGCTACGCTTCCCGGGGAGCTCGAGGATCGAATGGGCCAAAAGAGCTTTACCGCGGCCTCTTCGCCTGATGTCGATGAGGTGGCCGCCGAGGAAGCTGACGACGATGACAGGACCTGGATTTAGCCTTTCAATCAGCGGGTTAGAGTATTCTGGCATGTCGCGGATGCCGGCTACGACATCGAGGTCGTCGACAGCGATGGCTTGACGCGGGCTATGTCACAGGTTAAGTTGCCCACCCCCAACCCTTCGGGTTCGACAGCCATCGATCTCATCGATGGCCCTGCCACTGATCTCCTCCAGCTTGTTATGAACAATTTGCCATCCTTCATTGCCATGGAGCCCCTTTTGTCATTTCTGAAGGACACGTTCTGTGACGCTGGCTTGGGATCCTCAGCTGGCAAGTCAGACCTTATCGACGGCGACCATGAGGAGGAGCCAATCTGTGACAAGTGAGGAAACCCATGATTTGTTTTCTCGAACCCCTTTTGTGGTGAGAACCTATCCAGTATTTATTGCTATATTTGGTTGTTTGCATTACGCCTTGTTTATTTCTACGGTTTATGGTTGTTCGGTTGTTTGTAGTTAGCATATGTCCAGTTTCAATTGCCATCTTTGGTTGTTCGTAGTATGCCTTGTTTATTTCAGCTATTCACAGTGTGATGTTCTATATGTACTAGTATGAACTGTGCAGTTCAATTTCATCAATACCAATTTTAACAATAGCTCTATGAATGACTATATTTGGTTGTTGTTAAGCATGTTGTACTCCCTCCGAATCTTTTTAGTTCGCCTATAAGATTTGTCTAAAGTCAAGCCTCATAAAGTTTGACCAACTTTATAGAAAAAATACCAACATTCACAATATGAAATCAATATCAGTAGATGTGTCATGACTTAAATTTTCATATTCTATAACTTTGGCATGGTAGATGTTGATATTTTTTTCATATAAATAAGGTCAAACTTTATGAAGTTTGACTTCAGACAATTCTTATATGCAGAGTAAAAGGACAGGAGGGAGTATTAACATGCCTTTCCATTTGATTTAACAATGGCATTGTTTGGATACTCTAACTTAGCTAGAGGTTAGAGTTAGTTTCTAGCTCATGACAGTTAAAAGGGAGAGAGAGATTGGTGGAATAGTTGATTGTATTGCTTGAGCCTCATGGACATATATATAGGAGTACATGGTCATCTTGGAGTACAAGTCAAGGTAGAATAAATCCTATGCTATCCTACGTTTCCTAAATAACAATGATACTCAACAATGACTAACCCTAAACTAACTCTAGCCGAAGAGGTGTTTGGATGATAGGGTTAGATTGACAATAAATGCACTAGGAGAACTAGTCCCAATTAGCACCTCTTGGGTGGGATAATTGTTTTGGGTGGGTTAGATGCAACTAGCTCAATCTAGCCCTCATGTTTGGATACTTTAGGGCTATTTGAGCCCAAACTAACTCTAACCCATGGATCCAAACAGGGCCAATAACTAGTGTACTTAGACCTGCACAATACAAGTTTGAATGACTATGTTTTCTTGTTTTTAAATATTAGGCATGTTGCAGTTAATAACACACCTTTCCACTTCTTATTTTTAAATATTAGGTTTTTATCAATTTGGTCTTGCACATGTAGGTCCTGCTGTCAGAGGTTTTGACCCACTGTTCGACCCTTTTTGCATATGGGAAAATGAGTTGTCCATGAATATGAGTCAAGTCAAGAAACTCAGAAAGATTGTTAGGATAAAGAAATTAGCGACAAAAAACAACAAGATCTTTGTCTGCACAATGAAGAAGACTTCAGTTCACTACAGCATGGTACTAACTGTTATACCTTGTCTTTTTAATTCCTTTGCACCATTTCAAATCTAGAGAAGATATTTATGCATATCCTTGTTTTCAGGCCTTTCCAAAGAAGGTCACTGATGATTACCTCTCAAACCACCTGTATGGTCAAGAGGCGAGGAATGTATTCATACAACACCCACGGTTCAATATTGAAGTTTTCCTGAAGAGGACGAAGGATGGATGGTCAATGATCCACATGCACTAGCCTAAAGTTGCAAAGACGTTCAACATCAACGAAGGCTCAATATTCTCCTTCCGCTTCAGCAGTATTCCAGATGAGATTCATCTGTCTAT